>CM060911.1:29898333-31130000 GCA_030737875.1 Allium sativum | reverse complement strand
TATATTGTGTTACCGCTTCATCTTGGATGAGGGTAGAATTCTCACGAATTCCTGTCTTGAGATCAAGGGTGAAGATATGACTGTGCATCCTTACTGATCGCTACGCACCTTAGGAAAGTAGTAAGAGCTTGGATTCGGTCAATAAGACAGACTTTAGGCGCACCTGAGCGTATATTCTGTCAGGCTAAATTACTACGGGGGTTTGATAGAATATCTTCATTCTTCCTAATCATGAAGAGAACCCCTGGGGTATAGCCAAGTGGTAAGGCATCAGTTTTTGGTACCGGCATGCAAAGGTTCGAATCCTTTTACTCCAGCTTATGAAGACCCGATAGGATTTGTCAAGAACGAGCTGACAACTACAAGGGAAGCGGCTTTCTAATCAACTCTTACCTTGAAACTGCCAATTTTGGAAGGCCGGCTTTCGAGCCAACAAACACGGTTTGAATCAAGCTTGAGCAATTTCACTCTCCTCCCGAAGAGAATCATAGTTTGGACTTGGTATACTAGGCACCTCAGCCAATTAATATACTAAAGCGAAAGTGGACCGAATTAATATAGTAAAGGTCTGTTTATACTGGCCAATTAATATACTGGCGAGGATTAATTGCTAACTTACGCTTGCCTCATGCCAATGTAACTTTTCTTGCTCCTCACACAAAGAAAAGTCCGCCTAAGCACCCGCCTCCAGCTTCCCATTCTTTCTGATTCCTAACAAACCTAGGGAAGAGATTTATTCGCTACGCACCTGTCTGCTTGCAATAGAGCAACAGAAAGCCTTTATACCCGAATTCATGGTGGGGCCCAGCAACCTACTCACCAAGGCCGGTAACCCTTCAGTCCTGTGCACTCTCTGTCCCATCACCGGAGCAACACAGAAACTCTCTGTCCAATCTTTAAGCTACTAACGAAGGGGAGAGTCTCTTTCCACAGGTAGGTATTGTTCAATTGACAGAAATGGGGCTTGCATCCCTGGCCTCCGGGTAGGGAAGTTCACTCTCACCCTGGGGAAGAAGAACGCACCGGGGTGTATCCTTATCTAACCTAAGCCTAAGGAGCAGCTAAATCTATTATCAATCGCTCCTAATTAATATACTGGCGCACCTCACAACAAGCAAGAACTACGCCAGGGACAGGCAACCCAGCTACAAGGGAACGATCAACAACCATTTTAGGAAGCTAGACGGGATTCACTCTTAACAAGGGCTCCAGCAAGCTACAACTCCGCAGATCAAGCAGGAATCATAAGTCGACATCAGGAAGAAGATCTTGATTACTTACAGGGCGAAGGAACTCATAGCTAAGAGGGGCGGACCCGACAACCTACTTACAGACTCCGGCTAAGCAACCTACTTCCCAAGACTCTGGCCCTGCCACCGACTCCCCGACGCCGAATTAATAAGCTAAAGAGAAGTTGATGTCCCAATCAGTAAATAAGGGAAGAGGAAGATCAGTATTTTACCTCATACGGCCTGAAAGTAAAGCATAATTAGCAAGGAAGAAATCCAACAGAAAGCCTGTATACCTAACTCCGGCTAAGCAATCGGACCGGCCAGGTCACTCACCTAAAAACAGAGTTCGTACCCAACCACCTATTCATATACCAGGTCCCCCGTTGGTAGTCTCCCTACTTCGTTCGCCCCAGGTTCCCTAGACTGATGCTGTATCGGAGAACCACAGGTGCATTGCGAGACTTCTAACCGGAAAGACTGGCACAATTAATATACTGCGTATGCGTAGCAGGAACTCTTAGACATATAAGAGAAGAGACCGGAAAGAAGAGTTCTTTCTTTGCTTGCTAAGTATGATGTTGCTATCTAAGGTGTTTAATCAGGCAGCCTACCAACGGCCTAAAGCTTTTTATCAAGCTTGGGGAGTTTGTGAGGCGACAACTATAAGCTACTTAGCTCCTTCCCTCTTCGAGCCACTCCCTCTTCGGAATTTTCATTAGTCGACCTAGCAAGAACCGTCTGCTTGGGAATCGGTAGCAGGCCTCGTCGGTACTCGAGTGGGGTACTGAATTTGAATCCCCCGGTCTTCAATCAGAAGTGGCACTTGAGAAGCATGACTAAGCACTTGGCAACTGGGATAATGGATTCCTCTCTAGTATTTCTCCCAGGGAAACTCCCTACACCCATGGTTCCACCGGGAAGCTCTATGTCTATGTGTTGGCTTTACCAGGTAGTCCGCATGTCCTTGAATTATGCAGCTGAACGAATTGATACCGATTTCTTATCTTCATGTTCTGATGAAATTAATAGTTTGGACTTGGGGCGAAGAATAGTTTGGCGAAGTGTACTGGACCTCTAATTATGATACTGGGTCGCCTATGTTTATATTGGGTGGACCTCATGAAGAGTTCGCCTCCTTTTGCACTGAGAACACAATTCATCACCGTCCTTCTCACAAGAGTCGCGCGCCCTGGCCCTGGATCAGAGGGGATCAAATCTTCTTTCGTATTCAGAAGAGAGAGTGGTTCAGGTGACTACCGGAGTCATTGATGAAGCAGGTCCGATGGGCTTAGTAGGGCTCGAACCTACAATATCACCGTTATGAGCGGTACGTTTCAACCAATTAAACTATAAGCCCCAATTACTGAATACATTTCTTACTCTACATGAAATTCCAGAGCGGACAGAAAGAGGAGGCCTTTGCTCTATCTGCTTCTTCGAAATCCCGGGGAGGCCGCAATTAATATACTGGGGCAAGCCCCAATTAATATACTGGGGTGCAAGCCATACTAAAGAAGCTAAGTGACTTTCGTCACCCAAGTAGTGAGTTTGAGAGTGACCGGTAGGGCGACTACTTGTACTTCTAGGCGTTGGCGACCTATAGTCTTGTCTTGTTACGCAAGACGGCTTCACTCGATTCAGTATTTCAATAGAACAAACAAGCCCACTAATAGCTTAGATAGTGGCCCTTCCACTTTGGTGTAGTTGACCCTACCTATTGACTCAAGTCAAGGCCAGGCGACCAACGGGAGGTGGAACGACCGCAGGTGACCGAAGAGCGAGTGCTAAGGAGCAGGGAAGGGGGGATTGGACAGAGGACCAAGCCAAGTATACCTAAGGGGACCAACGGGACGGGAATGCTAGTGACAGTTGATGGGAACACTTCCTCAGTTTGATACAGAGACAAGGCGGCCTTTAGTATATTAATTGGGTCCACACCTCACTAGTATATTAATTGCGAAGTGAAGAGGATGATTGATTGAACCGGCATGGAGTTGGATCGGTAAGTGCACGGGAAGTCGGCTCATAAGGAGCTGCGTTCTCCGGCTATATCAGAATGCTAGTATACGGGATACCAAATGCTAGATTGTCCCGATCGTTGGTAGTTAATTAGTGGCCCAGTCCTTTCATAGTTCTTCGGTCTCCCAGTATAAACATCCGGCACCTTACTAAGGGAAGGTAGAAGGGGAGGACCTCGAACCCCATCAACGGAAGTCTATTACTTCTCTACCCGATCCGGAACAATACTCAAGGGTACAACACCCGCAGGCACAGAACCTTACTTAACGGATTCCCTAAGAGTATACTTATAGCGTTTGGATCCAACAGCTCATTAATCTCTTATGTCGCCACTAGTTCCCGTTGTTGGTGGTATAAGCCTTCAGCCGGACTGAACTTCGCTCTATCTTTGAGCGAATCAATGAAAGGGGTATGCATACTGGTAGATGTAAGACTCTAGTTCCCCGAGCGAACCAATGGATTGATTTACTTGAGCTGTGATCTCTTCTTTCGTTGTCTGGCCCAATTAATATACTAGGCCTGTTTAAGTGAAGAATAATGGATTCCCCTCAGATTCATTAGGCTTTTTGACTGAAAGTTCATGGATGGGCTTTTATCTAACCTGCTATTATCTAAATGTTGATGGAACCCCCATCCAATTGGGATTTGACTCTTACTACGACACTGGGTAACCGGGGGGCCCGAAGGCGAGCGTTAGTGAGGTGCTAACTAAGACTTTTCTTTCTCTCGGGTACCATGGTCGAGACAAAAACCCAAGTCGTGATCATAGACCAGTCACGCCACTCCCTCGTCCTTTTAATCGAACTCGCGAAACGAGGAGCGAAGTTGTGCGAAGCAGAGAGGAAGATCAGTCATTTTGCCTAGAAAACTATCCATTGAAACTGATCTAGTTGAGCCACAAAGGCCGTGCAAATTGTATATATACCTTCATTCTATCAATAAGACAAATGAAGGTGTAAAGTAAAGGTGCATAGATCTTGGCTACAAGTCGTTAGTCTTAGGTTCCCTATTAGATGCAGAGTATATTAATAGGCCGATCCATGAATCATTTGGTTCCTAGAAATAAAGGACTAGTCCGATCAACCAACCAGAGATGGAAATTCGCTATGACCACGACCTCTTGACTAGTGTGTCAACTGTTGCATGAGAGTTCATTGGGCCTAATCGAATGGGGTTCAGATGGATCTAATTATTGTATTGAAACAAGTACGCCGGGAAAGCTAAGCCAAGGCGACCTCTTCTAGAGGTCCACAAATCATAGGCTAGGCGACCTGGTCCACTTTCGCTAGTATATTAATTGCGAAGTGAGGCGACCAACGGGAGCTACGTCAACCCTCGAGCACGTCTTCAAGGGAGGAAATGGAATACGAATGGATGCAACGCGCGTCTTTCACATGGCAAACTCACCTTAGTGAACTAGTGGCTTGGACTTCGTCCTTTGATTCGAGAGTTCGGGCTCCGAGTATATTAGGGCGCATAAATGGAATCGTAATTTGTAAGCAAGAATAGTTTGGCAAGCAAACTAGCCTTATTAGATCATGTCCCAATCTCCAGTTAGCTCTTCTTTGTCTTTGATGGCCTGCCCAACGGGTACCCGCAAGGAACTGTCTGGTAGATAGACTGGAACGGAGTCATTGTAGTCTTCATTCTTCTCTCGTCCCCAATATAAATATAATAGTTCGGGGAGGGAAATCGGATTGAAGAGAGTCCCTCATTCTCCGACTCGGAATCAACCAATGTTTATACTGGCCGGTGTGGAAGACGTCTGATCCAGTTTGTTACTGGTCTTCGATTCACTCGTCCAGATGTTTACTTTCCCCTAGATCTCGAGCACCTATCCAAACTATTCCAAGTAGATGGACCAACTATTTGATACCTATGGAATCGGATGCAAGCGAACTCGCGGCCGGTAGTTGGCTGCTTAGATTCCTGTGAGTGAGAGTCCTACTGATATAGGACGCTGGGCTAAGCCATTGATGCAAGGCTCTGGAACCTTCGAGGCCGGCTGGATTCTAGGCGCCCTAAACATCATTCACGCAAAGACTAGTTGCTCGGACTTCGCCAGTTGACTTGACGGATGTCTTTCTCTTTCGACTCGTAAGAAAGCAGGATAGATATGAAGATCTCAACCGCGCCAACCACTTTCACCGAGGTAGCTCACTGGCATGGAACTGGTGAGGAGGCGACGAGCGAAGTGAAGGGTCGTTTCTTAATATGTGGTCTTATCCACCCGATTTCTCTCCCGAACAATTGGACTACTTATCCCAAGGACTCGAGGGTCTTCTCCGTGTACTAATTAGATACCCATGCAGATGCGGAGGCCTAGCGACCACTTCTCAGGCAAGTATGCGGGAGCAGGGGCAGATTCAACGGATGGAACCAGGGCATAGTGTAAGCGACCTCTGATTATCCTGCAAATTAATATACTGGGCGGCAAGAGAGATTCTATTTCAAGGCAACCGGAGAGAGGGGAATTTAAGGCCCTAGATCCAGTAACGAATCCCTAGATCTTATTGATCTGTATGTTTGCATGAGCGTAGCGAATGATCATGCGGATGCGTGAGGCTGAGCCTTTCATTCTAGGCTTGAGCCCCGGAACCAGCTGCTGGCAGTTGACCCGGATCGCCTATTCGAGCTAGTTAACATAGGGACGACCCAGTATCTTAATTAGAGTAGGCATAATAGGTTCTCTCAACTTTGACTTTATTGTGTCACTCTCGCGAAAGAAATCGAAGGAGAATTTCTCAGGTATCGAATCACTACGCCAAAAGTCTTATGATTGATGGCCGTCATTTAGTCCCTTGGAAAGGGGACCTAAGTAAATTACATCGAAGGATTCACATGATGACACAAAAGGAAACAGCCGAGGCCGTTTCGCTTTTGAATATTTAATAACCATGTCATAAATACGAAATGTTATACCATAGCAAACTTGAATATGGAATTCATCCATAACAAGGCCGGGTCTGGCACATGACGATATATAAACAGGTATGTTTTTAAAATCATCAAGTGTTACGACTGGCTTCATTCTTAATAAACAATTCCATTTTAAGTATTCAAGATACTGCTTAACCCAGTTAGGCAGGATAGTATATTCGTTAAAATCCATAGCCTCAGGGTGCTCGAAGGTATCATCAGAGGGTAATTCAGGGTCTTTTGGAATATATTTCTCTAAAAGATCATAAACTATTCGTCCGATAACTTCAGGGAGTACAATGAATCCTAATGATGTGCAAAGAGACATCTCATATGACAAAGTAGCCAACTGAGAATGAATCTTCATAATTCTTAACCTTATAACAAAGCGTTTATTGTTAGGAGAGTGAATATGTCGAGAAGCAGCTTTAAAACCTACCCCCATAAGACGCAATTCGGTAGACCACCGAAGAGGCCTCGGTAGAGTAAGAATAAGATTATACCATCCCAGAGGAGATGATGCAGCCAGTATCTTCTTGATTGACACTGGTGAGACATCAACTCGCATATTACGAATGATAAACCTCTTCGCAAACTCAGAACACCCTGATGGAGAAGTAAGAGACTTCCCAACCGAGATGTTGACACATAACCCGCTGATTAAAGCAGAATATGCGCTCGCTACACGATCATCGGCGATGACAACGTCATCACCTAAAATGGCGTATTTATTAAGGCGAACACCAGGGTAAACTCGCCGCACACCACATAATAATGTGATGCGAAAGCGCGAATAGAGACCAAGAAGAAAGAAGCCCTAAAGGCTGACCTGTAGAAAAGGCTACTCTATCAGAGCCTAAAATACGAGGCAGAGGTCGACCTTCTGGGTCATACTTAGTAGGAGCCGTACGCCCGCATAACATCAAAGATATTCATTGACAACGCACTGACAACAGTTGCCGTTGCAAAATGAGTACCAAAGAGCTTTTGAACGACCATGATCAATACGATCACAGGCCAGCGATCTGTCGCTGACTTGAGATCAATTGAATATACTATGCCGCTATGCCCTTTAAGCCTACCTAGTGGTGCTATTTGGTTAAATGTACCATCCATATCTAGACGGCGCAAAGCCACAGTTAACCACTCATGAAGGGGAGCCAATACTCGCTGATTGACATAATTGCCAATAGCGACTATCCTTCTCTTTCCATCTCCACTACAAGAATCACATAGACGTCCTGGTGGGATAAGTGGGTCAACACCTGTAATTAGAGGCAATTGGCACACTATATCAGCACACAGATCCTTAAAACCACATGATAACGCTTCATTCATGGGATCATAAGGATAACGCACAAACTGTTTCCAAAGCATCGCTGAAGAGCAGTAAATCGCGCCATCTCCTTTTGATTCCCTTGCGAGAATGTAAAGTTGATATTGCTTATACATACTAATCTCGTACATGAAAGACTGCAATATACCAATAGACTTAAGATCAATCTTTTGGCCTTTGGCTTGAGCAATCTTTCGTATACGGGTGCGGTACCAGGATAATACTGGCGTTGACTTCCATGTGGGTTTGAAAGAAATCCGTTGTTTAAGGGGAATTCGTTCCAACCCAGGAATATACCTATTAAGCAGTGACTCAATAGAAGGATAAATCTTTTCGATTACACCTTGAATCTTGTCAGACTGAGGAAGATCAACAATCGATTCAAATGTCGATTTTGAAATCGCCGGCGCAAGCTGAATTAACTTAGACACCGAAAAGAACGACATATAAAGTTGAATGATTGCTGGGTTCCTATCCTTCACTTTCTTACGGTGAAAGAACGGTATAATCCTGGGAATCTAAGATCTAGTAGTAGAGACTGTGACAGAATGCTCAGGACGTTTGTCCTCAGCAACGTATTTCTGAAGACACACTCTACATTGCTTTAAATACAAAGCAAGGAAGAATATACTTGATCCTCCGCATCTATATGCGTCTCAACCTTTCACTTGTTAGTGTTAAGCATAACTCTCGCGAAAGAAAGAGAACACACTAACAGCACAAGTTCAAGAGGCTCAATCTGCTCGACAACTTGTTGAGTCTCAATTAGCTATAGAAAAGAATGCTTCCGCTTCTCATCAGCAAGAAAATACTATTCTTTGGGCCTCTCAAAGTGCGGCTCTTTCCGTGGCACAGGCCAGTAATAAAACTCTTGAGGAAGATAAACTTAAAGTTGCGATTGCCCGCTAAGGCGGATGCCGATGCTTCCTTGTTTCATTTTTATGTCTATAGTGTTATGAGTCGGGGAAGTTTACGATATCTGGGAGATAAATTTGCAACTACCCTGGCTGGGAACAGATACTTGAGATTGATGAAGGCGACCACAATGAATATGATCTTATTGAAGATCTTTTAGATGAAGGATCCCGCGAAGCCTTAGCTGAGGGGAAGATTCGGTTGAAGAAAGCGCGAGGATTGCTAAGTGACAGGGCCGGACCTTCTGGGGGGGCAAGCTCAGGACACAACCAATATTGATGCCCCCGCTGATCCTGCTAACGCCGAAGCCTCTAATCCGCAAACTCCGATTAATCCTCCTGTTGTTCTCAAAGAAAAGGACACAGTTACCGAGGAACACAATATTGAGGGAGACACTACTGAAGAGCACAACTGAGATGATGAGGGAGATGACAATGATGCAGACAGATTTGAGGTCGAGGAGCATAGAAATATTCAAGTGAATCTTGAAGCCACAGGTAAAAATGAAATTGTCCAAGCTACGTTATACTTAGACTTCCTATGCCCTTCACCTGGGACAACTGCATTCTACGCTTATTGTTCATTTGTTTTAGGTTTAATCTCACCATAACCTTCTCCCACTGTAGGCAAGACAACGACAACTGAGGTTATTATCACTGATTCAACTTGTCGATTCCTCCTGCCCCAGTTACTACTCCTCCTCCGGGTGATGCATCTTTGCTTAGTGCTAAGACCCCAGGATCACAAGAGACCCAAATCGGTGTGCTTGCCAACTTAGATGATGATGTTGACTATATCCCGAGTGACGAAGATTCTGACTATACCGACGAGACCCCAGGAAAAGATGCTGAAGGTTCAGAGAAGCAGAAAACTAAGACTTCGTCGACTTCGGGATGCAAAGGAAGAAGGCGCACCGTTAGGAAGAAAGGACGAGTTATCAATTTGTCCTCCCAAGAAAGTCCCAGTGGCCCGATGATCAAAGGTGGGAACCAGCCGGCCAGCACTCCTCCTCCTTCTTCTACCAAGCTATCTCTAAGGTCTTGTGACTCCAAGAATGGGAAGAAGAAGTAGTGCTTATGACTAGCTTCCTTTAGTTTCTGCTTATTTCCTTTACGTATTACATGCATTTAGACCGGTTGTATATGCGAGTGCCGGTCCTCGCTTATCATTTGTATTTGCGTCTGAAACTTTTGTACTTGACTTTGTGTTGTTGCTGATGCGATGAAACTGTGTTTTGTGCTCTGCTTGTTGTACTTAAGCTTTTTACATTAGCTTTATTGTACTTTCTTGCCTGCATTCCGCACCTGTTTCTTCTCACACTTATATTACAAGTCTGTGTTATAAGTTTTTTGTTCAGTAAGTTGTGGCGATCGTGTGTTTTGAGAGCATTATTGATTTGTTTTAATGCGGTGGTGATGCCCCCATACCAAAGGCCGTTACAAGCTTTATAGGCTGGGAGTGATCAACTATACTAGAGTTCCTTGGTTACAGCTAAAACACTGGAAGTTCCTGCTTAAATGGCTAAGTCTGTTGATTTCACCATTCTGCTTGGAACTTCCTAGTCTGCCTATTAATCAAGGATTTTTAGCTTAGTTGACCAGATTCATGCCTTTTTTAGCGGAGGAAATCCCTTGTTTTTGTGCCCCTGCTTGAGAGGTCTTATATTTTTGGCCCAACGTTTATCTCTTCCGACTAGTTTATTCAGAAGTAGGAGATGCTCACTAGGCTGATGTATTCTAGCGTCGGTGATTTTATTGGGTGCCTCCAGAGAGGAGGTCTTGGGTTTATGTGCCTCACTTTGGGAGGTCTTTCGCCTCACTGTGGGAGGGCTTTCGCCTCACTATAGGAGGACTTTTTGCCTCACTGTGGGAGGACTTTTGTTTATCCTAATGTTCGTCTATAATCCAGCCGAGTAAATCAGGCGTCGGAGACTTCATTGGGTGTCCCTGGAGAGGTCTTTTGTCTTTGTGTTCACTTGCCGCGCTTTTCGCCTCTCGACTCTTAGTGACTCCCCCTTCCGATCTACAAGGTGGTGCGTTACATCCTCGCATATGTGCAGAATGATGTTTACGACACTCGATACTTGAGTTGTCTCTGTCGGGATGTGTTGTAAGGGTCACCAGGTCTTATCGGACCGTGAGCAAGAAAGCGCTCTTTAGATAGCCTACAATGTCAAATCGATTTTAAGCAAATTTTGAATTATTTAACAAAACATTGCAAATATGTGATCGAGATAAGCAGGTGCAGACTTTCATTAATAGAGATGATGTTCAATTATCGTACCCCCTTTAAACATAGGAGGTTTATACTTGTAAGAAAAATTACAACAATGTTTACAAGAATTGAATAATGCTTTAAGTAAAATATCGACGTAGGTGGTCACTATTCCAGGCTCTTGGTATAGGAACTCCATCAATCGTTGATAAATTGAATTTGCCATCCAAGAGCTTTTGGCTAATGATGTAAGGTCCTTCCCAATTAACCCCAAATACTCCAATGAAATATATATATAAAAGAAATATAACATCACCCGTTTTAGCATGAGTTCTCTATCGGACCTTTGTGTTGAAGTGCCTGGCTATCCTTCTCTAGTGTGCTGCAATTCGGAGCTCGGCTTCATCTCTTTTTTCTTCAAGCTGATCAAGAGCTTCCAATTCTGCTCGTTTTCTGCTTGATTGAAGTGAATTCTTCGCTGAGTGGGAACTTCTAACTCTACAGGAATCATTGCTTTGGAGCCAAATGCCAAAGAGAATGGTGTGTGCCTAGTTGCAGATTTGTGAGTCGTTCGATATGCCCATAGTGCAAGCGACAGCTCATCTACCCAACCACCATTAGCCTTCTCCAGTCGCTTTTTGATGGTTGATTTGATAATTTTGTTCACTGCTTCCACTTGCCCGTTTACCTGTGGATGGGCCACGGCTGCAAAGCTCTTCTGGATCTTGTACTTTCCACAGAAACCCTTGAATTCCTCACTCTCGAACTGAGTTCCATTGTCCGTTATTATCTTTTGAGGTACACCAAACAAATAATATTTTCTAACACGAAGTTAATAGCTTCCTTTGAGGTAATGGTAGCAAGCAGCTCTACTTCGGCCCACTTAGTGAAGTAATCAACGACTACAATGGCATATTTCATGCTGGACTTGGCAGTCGGTAATGCTCCAATCAGATCAATTCCCCAAACAGCAAATGAAATTCCCATGGGCTGACCATTTGAGTTAATTTGGTGGATGGTGCTCGTGGAATCTTGGCAAACCTTTTGGCATCTATCACACTTTCTGGTGTACTCTACAGAGTCTCGGTTCATCTTAGGCCAGAAATAACCATATCGAAGAATCTTTTTTGCTAATGTTTGACCACCCGGATGTCCTCCGCATTTTTCTCCATGCAATTCTGCCAAATAAATTCTGGAGACACTTCTGGTAACACATCGAAGCAAAGGCATAGAGAAGCCCCGCCTGTATAAACGACCATCCTGCATGAGAAACAAAGAGGCTTTCCGCAGCAACTTCTTTCGCTTCTTTCGGTCTATTGGGTGTATTCCATTGAGGAGGTACTCTTTTATTGGAGTAATCCATGATTTTGGCTCTTCAGCAGTTCCCATGACCCAGTCAACATCGATATCATCAGTGCTGGGATGGAGAGGACCTCTACGGGCACTAATCCCAACAATTGAGCATCTCATGTGTTGGCATACTTGGCGAGTGAGTCCGCCTTCATGTTCTCTTCTCTGGGATATGAGTTATGGTGTAATAGTCGAGATTGTTCAGGAGTTCCCAAGCTTTTGACAGATAAGCAGATAAATTTTATCCCTTGGCTTGAAACTCTCTTCGGACCTGACACACCACCAACTACGAGTCACTGAAAATAAAGTCTTCAAATTGAATTCCTTTGCTATTTTCAATCCCGCGATGCTGAATATTCTTCTTCGTTATTTGTTGATGGAAATTCCAATCTTAATGCATAGCACACTGAACGTCCTTCTGGAGTCTCTAGAACTATTCCTGCCCCTAAACAATATTCATTCATGGCTCCATTGACAAACAACTTCCACTGGACCACCACTTTAATAGGATTTTCCTCTTCACTACCTCTATCTGTGAACACGACAATGAAATATGCTAAGGCTTGTCCATTGATTGCTCTTCGGGGATGGTACGTGATATCATACTGGCTAAGCTCAATATTCCACTTCAACAAACGGCCCGAAGTTTCAGGACGGAACAAGACTTGCTTTAGCGGCTGATCTGTAAGCACTTTGATAGAATGGGCTTGAAAATACAGCCTGAGCTTCTTTGAGGCGATGAGCAAACAATATGCGAGTTTCTCCAGCTTGGGATAATTCAACTCCGCTAAGTCTTTTGCAGATGTAATACACAGGTCGCTGAATCTTTGAATCCTCTCGCACCAAGGCTGCACTCAAAGCATGGGATGATATTGCTAAATATAGAAATAAATCCTCTCCATCATTAGGCTTGGAAAGCATCGGGTGTGTCTCTATGTGTTTGACTAACTCCTCAAAGGCCGGAATTTCTTTATTTAATTATTTCAATTCGGAGTCCATTTAAAATCATTCTTTCCCTTTTTCAATGCATCAAAGAATGGATTACACCTATCGGTTGCTTTCGAAATGAAGAAACTCAATGCAGCAATCTTCCCATTCAGACTTTGAAGCTCTTTATTGGCAAGTATATTAATTGATCTCGGACCTCTCTCAATGCTAAAATCTGAGTAAGGTTAGCTTTAATGCCCCTGGCATTTACCATGAACCCAAGGAACTTCCCAGATGCAACTCTGAATGAACACTTAAGCGGATTCAACTTCATGCCATTTCTTCTCAAAACACTGAACATTTCAGCTAGATTCTCCATGTGATCGGCCGCCTTCTTTGACTTAACAAGCATATCCTCAACATAAACTTCCATAGTCTTGCCAATTTGTGACTTGAACATCGCACTGACAAGTCGTTGGTAAGTTGCCCCCGCGTTTTTCAATCCGAATGGCATGACTCTATAACAATACAATCCCACATCCGTGACGAAGCTCGTGTTCTCCTGATCTGGCTTGTGCATCATTATCTGATTGTATCCCGAATAAGCATCCATAAACGATAGAAATTCGTGCCCTATTGTCGAATCCACCAACTGATCAATTTGCCGGAAGCGGAAAGCTATCTTTTGGGCATGCCTTATAGAGATCTAGGTAATCTATGCGTACACGCCATTTTCCATTTGGCTTCTTCATTAGGACAGGATTGGATACCAAATCTGGATATGTGGACTCTCTTATGAAGCGATTTTCCATCAATCTATCCACTTCTTCTTTTGGAGCCATCGATCTTTCTGGGCCTTGGATTCTTCTTTTCTGCTTTACAAGTGCAATGCAGAGGTCTATATTCAATGCATGAACTGCCACTTCAGGAGATATGCCACACATATCGGCATGCCTCTAAGCAAACAATTCAAATTAGCTTTCAGAAAAACAATCAACTATTTCTGCAACTTTTGGCCCAATTGAGATCTGACATTCAAGACTCGATTAGGATCTTTCGGATGAACTGCAATAGGTATCGTGATCTCCGCGGGCTCCGCTCGATTATCCCTTGCACTATTTTTTCGAGGATCCAGTTCTTTCTGAGCCCCGCTAAGCTCACCAGTGCAGGGGCCATGCTTTAGTTGCTATAAGACGGGTTCACAAATGCGGAGGGGCCCCCCCACACTCTTGCCTTTGTCCTTTTTCTTAGCTTCCCTCAGTTCGGTGATATAACATTCCCGGGCAGTATTCTAGTCTCCTCTTACCACACCTTTCTCCGTGGGAAATTTCATCACACCATGGTGCTAGTGCAATTCTGAAATCAGCCAAAGCGGGCCTTCCCAGGAATGCATTATAAGCCGAAGTTTCATCTGCTAGTACAAAAATTTTCTTCAAGACAACCTTCTTCTTTCCTTCTCCTAACTCCACAACCAAGTCAATCATTCCAATTGGCTGCTTTGGCTCGCCTGAGAACCCTTGGATTTTCATCTGACAGGACTATACATCAGTCATTGAAAGATTCATCAGATTGAACGTTTTTCGGAAAAGGACATTGACAGAAGAACCACAATCAACCAGCACTCTTTTGACCATTGCTGGACCTATTCCGACTGTGACCACCAATGGATCAACGGTTGGAGCTACCACACCTTTCGAATCTTTCTCTCTGAACACAATGTCACCATGAGAAAGAAATTCTTCTTTTGTTAGATTAATATTAATATTCTTGATAAGTCAAAATATTCTCTAAACTGGTTTTATTCTCGATTAGGATGGTCATTCGTATCGGTGTTTCTAATGAAATTGTGGTGAGTTTTCACTTTTTAATTAATTCCTTCGAGATGGAACTATGGGAAGCCCCAGTGTCAAAGAATGCTCTAACTAGAATATTATCTATGTAAATTAGACCTTCTAAAACTACATTTCCCTTGACATCCGAGGGTTCATCCTTATTTGCAAAGACTTGACCTATTGTTCTTTCTTTTTCAGTGGGAAATCCCTAGATAAGTGTCCTTCCTGGTAGCAATTGTAGCAGGCATTCCTTGGAAGTTGAGGTTTTGGATAGGACATAGAGTAGTGCCCTTTCAGCCAAAGGTTGTAGCGTGTGACCTCCGTTGTTGAACTTCTTCTGGTTTGGTTCTGCATCGGTTTCTTCCCTAGTTGGTTGAACTTCCTCTTCGTTAAGTTGTTATTGTCGTTAGGGGTTATTGTTAGATTTTTCTTAATGATAGTTTGATAATTACATCCTATATCAACCAAGTTGATAAAAGTTCTATTCACATGAGCAGTCATCTTTTTGTGAGATTCCTCCCTTATCCCATTTATAAACCTCTTGTTCTTCTTTAATGTTGTGTTAATCAATTCTGGACCGATAACTCAATAAATTTGTTCGAGTATTCTTTCATTGATGTCCCATACTACTTCAGATCCATAAAGCTTCAATATAGTCGGGAATTTTCTTCCTTTGCATATATTGTTCTTCGAGCACTTCTTTGAATTGATCCCATGTCATACCATCCTCTGGCTCATTTTGGATCATGGCTTCCCACTTAGCCAAGGCTCCTTCCTGCAATTGCAATGAGGCCAGAAATCTTTTCTGCCTATTCCCAATCTCAAGTCCTTTGAAAATCCTTCTACATGAGCGTAACCAAGCCTGAACTTCCATAATGGATTTAGTTCCTTTAAACGACTTGTCTCCCTAGCTGGTGAAGTTCTTACACAAAGTTGCAAAGTCAATCTGAGGTTGCACCGAGACCATTGCTTCTTCTACGGCGGCAGCAGTGTTTTGACCATTGTTTGTGTTGCTTCCACCTGCTGTAAAACCTCTTCTGATTTTCATCCTTACAATCTATTCACATAGTGATAAAAAGAACTTTAGAAGATTTATCTTTAGATTGTGTGCAACATACTAGTTTAAACTGGATTTTACGCGCTCTCTCAAACTAAACTCATTCTAGGGAATTACTAAATCTGTCTCTAATGAGTTAGTCCCATTGAATCTTTTTTGTTCGCTTAACCTAAGCTCTGATACCAAATGAAACGACCCAATCCTTGACCTTAGAAGTCGACACTATTACATCCTTGGTCTCCAATATCGTAAATCTGATGTTGGAGAGTCAGGTAGTTAGGGTAAAAAGAAAGCATAGATAGAAAATAAAATGAACAGAATCTTATATCATATTAAATTTTAATAAATTACATCATCCAGTATAGGAAAATATTCTGATAAGTACCAATCTTATGAAATTTAGACATTAATTCTTGCTAATCAAATGATTAGGAAAGAGACTCCGATGGAAGCAGCTGCGGTCAGGTGTCCGGGTGGTTTCATCGATTGGTTATTCCGGATATCATAGCACAACATATCATAGCTTGGTCCTATGCTGTTTCCCTACTGCTGGTCTAAGCTGATATAGAGCTATGTTTTGAGATTGCGAGAATGAAATGTGTAACATTTGGCAAAATTTGGGAACTTATCTTTACAACATATGGCTTCGGCTTGACCCGTATCGGTCCTTCAAGCTGATGAGCTTTCGGGGACGATATTGAATTACTTTCTCTCGGCTAAACTGTTACCTAATATTACTCGGATTTTCCGACACCTGCCTTCCGTCCTCTCAACCTTGGTGTCGGAGCAGCTAATCTGACCGTTACTGAAGACTTAACCACTCTCAAGTGCATATGATTTATGCATAGGCATTGTAGAAATTCACCCCCACAATTGACTTGTTTCCTTTATATGTGATTGACTCTCTTATATATGTTATGTATATGCTTTTGTAAGATAGAAAAGGGGAGCTAACACATGTGTTATGATGTGATATCACCTGGCAGCGGCATGTCTGAGAAACATCAAGCTAGCAATTGTCAGGTAAATATGTCCCGTCTGAAGAAGGTTCCCACTCTTCGACGCTCTTTCATTAATTCTAAAGAGGAAGTAGAAGCTATCCTTCAAAGCTTTGGCATGACTGGTGTTGATGTTGTTCCTGCCTCTCCCCAAGATACCATTCAAAATCCGCCGGAGGGAAGGGATATTTCGCATATTCATATCTGGCATGGGGGTTTCTTCCCTTTTCCAGAGTTTGTATCCAGGTTCCTGCGCACTTAGGGCCATCCAGCTTTCACCGAACACATATACCCTCCTTCTATGCTTGGAAATTCTGGCACTTGAGTCAGGGCAAACCACCCTTAATGCTGATTTCTTAGGGGCCAAAGTCTCAGATTCTTTTATTCTCCGGCTGTAAGAAAATGGATTAGCGATCCTTTTAACAAGGATTGGGAAAACCAGTTTTTCTATATTAGGTGTCCTTCTGGTATATCAGGAGCCTTTCTTGATCCTTGTAAGTCATCCGTCTCTTTTTCTTTAAATTCTTCACAACTTTATCAGCTCAGTCTTTGTTTTCCTTTTTAGCTTCTACCCCTAAGAAGAAGGATTTAGGGGTGGTAGATGCTCAAGTTGTTGATGCCCTCGGTAAAGCATTTGAAAAACTTGGACGACGTTCTGTCTTGTTGACCCTCTTCGCAAATTCTCTTGCCTCCCGGGCAAAGGATCTTGGGACAACCGCCTTATCATTTTCCAGGCGCTATGAATTTGACTCCAGGCTCTGACGATTTTAACTTATCTTCGCCTTTATTTCCTCTGGTAAGTTGGTTTTACTGAAGATGGGTTGTGAAACTTTCACTTTATGCTCCAACTTCATTTTGAACATTTCTTTGTGATCAGCTACCCAAGGTGTCGTTGGGCCATCTACTTCGACTGCCTTTACTTGCTCTGGTGACTTAGTCGCAAAAAGATCTATCTTAGCCATCGACGCTCCCAAAAAGCGCAAGAGGGAAGTTTTCTCTTCTTTCTGATAAAGGGATTGTGGCCTCACCTAGTGATCGGTTATCACTTGATTTTATAGCTTCTCCTGCTGATGCCACTCCCAACGTGGGTTCTTCTCAAACCGAGGCTACAGGAAGTGACTTCGTTACTGGTCTTCTAATGTCTGATACCCAAAAAGCCTTGGACTTGTGGGAACATGAGATAACCTTTTTCCGTTCTCCTCGCCATGACAGTTCAGTTCTTCCTGATTTCGAAGAAATTGTGCAATCATTTCCTCCGTGGAAGTTTCTAACGCCTCATTACCTTCTCCTTCAGACTAGCCGGATTTATGCCATCACCTTGTCACCTCATGGATCCTATTGATTTGATTTGCTTACGAATCATTCCCTAGGTTTGATCATGATTTCATCATCTAATGAACTAGATTTATTAAATATTAAATTACCAACTGGATTTATTAAATATTAACTTACCATCCATCTTTCTAATGAGTTCAGCGAATTCCGGTGCAAACAACAAAGACGGAAGAATAAAGACGGCGAACGGACGCCCAGCCAAGTTCATCTGCTCCAACTTTTCAACTAATGATCCAACCAGGAAGAAAGCCAGGAAAAAGAGACCCTCTAGTCTATAGCCAGACGGATCATGCACCTACACCGACAAGATCAACGGACATTTCATTTGGGATACCCCTATGCGATTCAGACTGCTCTTGCGGATCGGAAGAAGACTGCTACGATGATGATGACTATAACACAAGCGATAGCGACTATGACGATGAAGATGGTGGCTTGACCTCTACTCATCCACAAAAAATACAAACCTGTTTCATGATGGAAGACTATGAAGAAGATTTCCCTCCCCTTGAAAGACAAGAACGAGGTAGCAGCTCATCCCGACCATACATTCAACCCCATGCATTAGAGCCCTCTGGACAGATGAAGCCCCTTTCCCAAGGAGAAGAAGTCCTCAATTGGCAGACACGCAACGCCAGAGCCCAAAAAAATCTCAGCAAAGTATAGACACAAGGGTATCCCAAATCCTTGATGGAGTAAGCAGCACGAACGACAAAATTGACACCCAGAAGTCACAACTACAGTATGTTGAAGAGAAGCTTACAAATAAGATTGCCATACTAGACAGAGACCAGAGAACTTTAATCTCCAGAGGAACAGAATTCCATACAAAAGAAGCTGAGATCAGAGATCTAAGAAAGGATCGAACATGAAATAAATCCGTTATGACCCCAGAATCTTTGTTCTCTGGAGGAATAACAACGGAAAGATCGCCTGCTACAGAAGACTACTCCAGAATGTTTGTTTCTCCAAAACCCCTACAGCCACCAGAGCAGCTAAAAGATTCGAAGGATCAAGTACTGATAAAGCAAGAGTGGAAGAGAAGAGACCTGCTGACACACTCATGGCGTCTTCCTCCCGAAATCCGGGAAGAACCAGAGACCGGGCCATGCAGTCTAGAAGAACAGAGCTGGTCGAACTCAGAAGAAAGATATAACTAATCTCAAAATCAAATGAAACTTATCTTAACTTTGCTCTCCCATAGAGTTTCTTATTCTACGTCAATAAAAGGTTGTTGTGATTGTGATTATAGCAATATCCCTAAATGGGTCTGTATAGCCGATTTCAATCCCAGTCATATGTTAACAGAGTTTTATCTGTTCAATATGTTATCTAGTTCTGATAGATATGCTTTCTGTTATCGCTGTCGTAAATTATTTATTAGCATGGATGCTGAAGCATATAAGGAAATGCTTGAGAATTCTTTCGATAGTGATCTCGATAGGGATATCGAAAGGGAGTCAAAATTCGATTCAAGTGGCTCCGATTCCGATTCTCCAGAAAGAGAAAGTATTGTTCTCTATTCTCCTAAAGATTCAGGTCAGTTAAAGCTTCCTGGTCTAGTTTCAAGGTGTTTAGCTAATAGTTTGGACTTTCTTCTTGGTGGTTTAAGTTATTCCTTGCGTCGTAGAATAAATAGTGGATCTAATGAAAAGAAAATCTTGAAGAAGGATCACGATATTTTATTATTATCGCGTGAGAATCTGAGTCTTTTTATCACATATAGCTATAAATGCATGAAATATGATAAATATTCTTCGATTTCAGAATTAGAACATGCAATGATTATAACCAAGGTTAGAAAAGGTTTATACACTCTTTCACCTCTTGTATATTATCCTATACCTAAAGATGGTGAGGACCCAAAGTCTATTAACTTATTATTAAAGAGTAGTGAATCTCATTATTACCATATAAAACCTACATTATCAGATGAACTAGTTCTTTATTCTCTTGGTTGTCTTATGTATCATAGATTTGAATCTTCTAGTTTGAGTCCATATTATAGGACAATCCTTCTTCCCATGGATGATTATTATTCAGCCGTATGTAAAAGCTCTAGTAAATATTATTATATATTAGACCTTTCCAGAACATCAGAAATAATTAACCCTGATGCTATCTTATTCTTTTTTTCAGATTTTATTGAAGATGATTATATATTGGGATTAATCACAGATTTTCTCTTTCACGATGATGGTAAATCATTATATAAAGGTATACCTTTAATAGGATTCTTTAGTAATGTTATAATGAATATTTTCTATCAAATATGTGATATAATGTTCTTAAATGCATTTCCATCTGCTCACTATGCTAGGTATATTCATGAGGTTATTATATCATCGAATGAGGTTATCAACATTTCAGAAATCAATGAAAAAGTGTTCAAAATCAATCCATTAAATCAATCAACAGAAAATCATGACAACAAAGATTCAAAAGAAAATCATGAGAACAAAGATTCAAAATATCCTAGACTCTCATTCTCTGGATCTCTGAATGAAATAATATCAGTAACAAAATGTTATGGTGGAGAACTCATTAGAAACATGGATGGTAAGTTAATATATCATAAATCCAGTTAATTAGATGAAATCATGATCAAACCTAGGATAGGATCGGCTCCCAATTATAATATATACAGATCCTCCCGTCAGCTTTCGCCCAGTATAAACATTCCTCAGGTAATCTAAAGTAATCGGTAGCCATACGGATCGAAGTCTACTGGAAAAGATTGGTAATCCATATGCCTGAGGTCTTCTAGCAGCCTATTTGCTATTTGGATGGAAGGAAAGATCTCGATCCCAAACTGAAAGCACCAAGTCGGCAATTAATATACTGGCGGGCATTACATCCCGGAAAGATTGAGAGAGGGATCAGAGAAATCAAGAAGTGATTTTCAGCAAAGATTTCCTTTGGACCCCTAATATAGATAGGCATAGCTATGTGTCAACGTTCAGAAAAGACACGGGAAAGAAGAGTTGTCACCAGAGCTCGGGAAAACAAAGAAGAGTAAGGCGAAGAGAGAGCTTAGCTATTGCTATAGTGAGTCCTCATTAATTTCACTCAAAGGAAAAGAGTAGTACAAGAGGAAGCAAAGGTCGAGTCAATAGATCAGAAAAAGGGGTATAATCCTCAATCAGTTGCTGAGCTGAGAGTATTACTCGAAAGAATCCAAAAATCCTTCTCCTAATCAAGTAAAGTTCAGTATCTCTTAAAAGAGTCAAGCGTACTCTTGTTATCTGATTGCTTAGAGTCTTCCCAAAGGCCATATTCAAGCAAGCAATTAATATACTGGGGCTACCGATTGACCAGGCAATCGAGTAGAGTGAAGTGAGGCGAAGAAGGCTGTCTCGAATGGCCTCCTATTTCCCCATCTCAACAACCTAAAGCTCGGATAGATAAGTTAGGGCTCAAGATATCACAATCGAATGGTTGAGGCCTATCGAAACGAATGAATAGATTGAAGCAGGGGATGAGACGGCTGGAAGGAGAACGCTTAAGCCCAAAATAGGTCTTGCATAGCTAGATGTGAAAGGGGAGCTAAAGTGGCTTAGGCCTCATATGATATGAGGAGATGGCCTCTATCTTATTTATTCTGTCTCCTAGCAAGGAACTACTTTACTTGTTGGAACCAACTTTCCGAGAAGATTGAAATCAATTCAAACCTCCGAAAGTTCCTTGTGCTATTACAATACGGGTTTCCATCCCGGGTCCGAAAGGCATTAATATACTGGTCTCGATCCTTTACTTAGTAGGGGTTTGCGATCGGCTTAACTTTCGTCCGAAAGCTAACCTCTGAATCAGCTATTCGCTTTATAATGTTATCTCTCTAGAATAAGAAGCCTGAAATCCACTACCAAGAGCTTCGCATGGATGAGCCAACTCCTCAGTCGAGAAATAGAGACGAAGTAGGAGACGCAGTAAGTGATCCCCTCATAAGCCAGTTTTCTTTAACTAAAACTTATGTTTTTGGGGGATCATTTCTCAGTACATTTGAACATAGATAAATGAATTATAAGTCATTTTGAATGAAAACATTGATGTGTAGACCGAGACATAATAAGATCCATAATAATCTTACCCTTCTTCCGGGGCTTAAGACAAATCAGATCAGTCTGGTATTACGAGTGAAGCGTTTGGTTAAAGTCTGATAGGGCTAGTCTGTTAGGTTATTACGATCCACTACGCTCTCTCTTTATTCTGGTACGTATAATCATGACTTATTTTACCGAGTTCAGATCAGCACCCTTATGGGACGCCTTATCTATTTCTTCTAAGGATTAGCAATGTCCGGGTAAGCCATTCGTGAGGATCAGACCTAGAACTTATTCCAGTTCTGTCAACTAAATCTTTCTGTTAGGGCTTCGCTACGTCCTTTGACTCCTCGAACCTCATTGATAAGGATTAATAATGTAAGCTAAAATTCCCATAAGATAGATACATTATATAGTCGTCATATTTATTTTCTTGAGAGAGTATTTGAAAATAATCTAAATAGAGTTTTACGGTTTCATCAACCTTCTTTTCTATTAGTTTGACTTTGATATGGTGTATGTTTAGATGATTTATTATCCACTCTTTCAGATTGTTAATAGGCAACTCATCACAAATATTAATTAAATTTAAGTCAGCGCTCATATTAATTAATATAAACTGATTGACCAATTTTAGTGGATGAGATAACTCATTAATAAAAACAGAATTGTATAATCTAACTATCATATAGGGGGGAATCAGAGGTGTTATGAAATTGTCGTGTACTGTGTATATAGGGACCTTAGGGGTATACTCGAAGAATTGAGAGAGAAGTTTCATAGCAATAAAAGCATCCTTCTGATGAATAAAGTTCACGCAGTGTCTTACGAAGATCTCTCCTATTTGTAGGATATCGGATAGTCACCTTACGTACTGAAGGTCTCTTCCTATCTTTACCTTTGGGAGTGCTTTCTTTCTTAGTAGTGCTTTCTTTTTTGTAAAGTTTCACCGCGAGACTCTCACTATCATATTTCATATAGTCCTGCACAGTACTGAAGTAGTCTGTTTCATAGATCACAGGTTTTCCTGTATATGCACATAAATAACCAATATTATTAATCATTTTCATAAATAAGATGATATTAGGATACTGCTCTTTAAAATACTTCCAGCAGGATGAAGCTAATAAATGGCAATCCTTAAAATTAAGTATATCACTATATACAGACTAGATATCATCCGTCATAGACACCACGGTCTTACCATAGATCATTGGCATAAAGAGGCTTTTCACTAGCTTACGATTAAACCTTCCTTCTATCAGAGGGAAGAGGTCGGGTATCTCTTTTCTCAAGTAGTCACGCAGCGCTTTATGAATCCACAAATAAATATCTTGGATATAACCTTCATTATTAGGTATAAGATTGGTTAGCAGAGCTATAACCGGGTCAAGCAGAAAGTAACTCATTATTTGATAAGCAGAGGCAGAGGCGTCTTGGCTAATAGGTACTTCAGAATAGCGGATCAATAAATCATCCTCCCTTTGGATAAGAACCTTCGATAAGAACTGAAAAGGATCAATCGCGTTCTTTGAAAACTCAATAAGATTGCTATCATTTGATAAAAGGTATCTAGAAACATTATCTTTATACCAGTTATAAGCATAGTCATAATTGTCATGTTTTTTATACTTAAATGCTACAGCTGCAGAGTAGTATAAATTTTGAGATTCAAAGCTAGGCCTTTTTTTCGTTTGATTTGAAAAAAGAATCAAAGATTTTGCGATATCACGCTCGTGAAAATGTAAGAGACCTGAACGGTAGATTCGACCTATTATATTGGGGCCAGTATATTAGTCCAAGAAAGCGGGAAGATAAAATTCATAACCACGGTATGCTTGTGCTAGATCTAGAATGAAATCTTCAAACCTAGCTTGCTGCACACGCTTAGAGAATTCCAATGATAATTCGAATATATTGCGATATTTCTTCCTTGCTGCTAGATTCTTAATGTAATGATTTCTTAACATGGGATATGCATCGCTCATTTTCACATGGGCTATTCGTCTATCCATAAGCAAACCGGCCTCTTCTTACAAGGTACGATTTGTAAGGATAAAATTCAACATAGTTTCATTGATTTGGAAAGCTTTAGACTGTAGATTATTCAAAATATCACACAAAACAGAATAATCCTTAATTATTATATTGAAATGATCAGTGTCCCGAGATGCTAAGAGACTAAAACAATTATATTCCTTTGCCTGAGATACTGTCAAATAACCACCTTCTAACTCATTCAGTTTGATATTATTCCCTTTTTCTAACCGCTTAGAATTGACAATCCACTTTTTAGGACGAACAATCATTGGAAGATTCAGTCTCAATGGGAGTAATTTGAGATCGAACTTACATTCAACATAAGAAGACCTCACGGTTTTAGGATTCTTTTGATTCTTTGTTTTCTTCTTAAAGGGTACATCCATTTCAACTATGGATATAAATTCTCGATCAACAAGAAAACTAATCAAATTTTGACCGATTCTCTTTTTTAGATTTGATTTACCAAGTCTAAAATGAAATCGTATTGCATCATCCAGATGTTGAATCAACGTTACAAGCTTCACACAGGGTTCGTTTGGTATAATGTTCTTAGAAAACAACATCGCAAACACATAAACTATGAGGGCTTCGATAGTATAAATATTACAACTCATATCATTTAAAGCTTGAAGTTCATATGCATCTAAACCACACCCCCTCTCCTTCAAATAATCTAGAGCTGGTTGGAGTGGCTCATTACTACTATTGTATGTTAGCTTTTTCAAAAGTGGGGTAGCTTGATAAAAAATATTCTCATAATCAAAAGACATTGTGAGATATTCTATATGTTTCTGGAAATCGTATAGTTCTCTTTGCTTTTTAACCCTGCTCTCTTTACAAATACTATGAATTTTTAGAATATTTTGAATATAGTGATAACGATCCCGGTTTGATTCCAACTCATCCATTACCTTTCTGTTATATTCAGAGATGGGGGATAAAGGCGCATCTTCGACCTTACTTATTGAAGAGTACACTTCTTCCCAGAATAGATCAATATCAGATCTTAATTTGTTATTTTCATCACCGGAATCTGACGAATAAGATCTAAGGTGAACTTTACTATACCCAGTTCCGCTTTTAGGGCGAATAGGACAACCCTCTGAATTGAGAAAACGGATGTAATAGCTTTCAGAAACACTATTAAAGCGGAAATCAAAGACGTGAGAAGTCACTGTGCAAACAAGTCCTAAAGAGCTCCCGCTAAAGTATCTTCTCCCGCTAAAGTATCTTACAAGGCACCAGCTAAAGCATCTTTCTTTTAAACTGAAAGGGGATGCTACTACCCTTCTACAATTACAAATTTTGTTCATTTGATTTTGAGAAAAGAGAATATGAACATTATACAGTTTCTTAACTCTATAAATTCAATAAGTAATTATAATTCTGGTGTTCTTCGTCGTCATAGAATTCGTCGTGATAGTTATTATCGACATTTTCTTCAATGGAATTTGGATATAGGTGGTAGTAGATCTGTTGTGAATAGGGAAGCAGTTAACTCAAGTTTTTTATCTCAAGCCTCAGTGCTTAGTTTGGCAGCTTTAAGTGGTAATTATAGAAATTCTCAGTATATGGAGTTGTCTTCTAATGTTGTAAGACGTGAGTTACCTATTCTTTCTACGCAAGGTCTTTCGTCACAGAATCATCTTTCTAGTGTGAATTCAGTCCTTTCTTCCATCGGTTCTCACTTGGGCTTACTACTGCTAATCCCCTTATAACAGGTTTTGTTATTCAAATTCTCAGAGAGATGGTTAGAAGAGGTCCTCCCGAAGGAGTTATCTTTAATAATTATACTGAATCTGAGTTCTGTGATGCTATTAATTCTATTTTACAGTCTGTGTTCACTGGACATCATGAAGACCCTTTATCCCCTCAGTCGGTGTTTACTGGACCTCATGATATAACCTCCTCTTCATCTTCTCAGTCCAATGTAACCACTCTTCATGAAGACCCTTTATCCTTTCAGAGCTATGAATTATCTTCGTTTACTGGACCTCATGATATAACCTCCTTTCAGTCCAATAATACCACTCTTCATGATGGTGCAGAGAGCTCCAATGCTGTTGTTATCCAGGTTCCTGAGATCACCCCAGCTTCTCCGGATCATCAGTCTTCTTCTGACTCTTTTGTGTCTACTTCCTCTCCCTTTCAGTCTGAGGATACATATCTTTCTGTTTTGGTTTCATTGTTGTCTTCACCTGAGTTCATTTCTTTGTGTGTGATGGTGAGTTTGGCAATTATCAATATTCTTGTTTTGCCAGAGGTTGCAGCGGAGATAGCTCCTGCTGAGGCTCCTTCTCTATCTAATATTTCATGCCACAGGTTCCTTCTAATAGTGAAGTTCTAGGGTCTCAAGATGAGAACTTTGATCATTCTGTTCGTTATAGTACTCGTTCTATTATCTTAAGTGGTATTGTCATATTAACAATTATATGGTTAGGGTTTCCAGCTGATGGAGTAAGCCCAATCGATCCTCAGATAGCATTTCCAACATGATGAGGAATAACGGGCATAATAAGTGTATTACATCTGATGATTTGTTATTAACTCGTGGTAATCTTCAAAAAAGAATAATGACTACCTATAAGTCATTAAATAAATTACTTTATGCTTATATTAGTGAGGAAATATTAGAAAACATTTGTCATAATATTTCTTTAGGTAAGTACTTTCTTTCACCTCTTGTATTCAAACCTGTTGTTCAACTTCCCCCAGATACTCCTTTATGTCGACGACTCTTATTTCATAGTAGTGATGATCATTATTACTATTTAAGACCTACATTAAGGGATGATCTAGTTCTGACTTCTTTAGGTACTCTTCTCTATTCCCGATTTGAATCTTTCTGTTTTAGTCGATATTATAAGCATATGATACTAGAAGTCGATGATCATTATTCGTTTGTATGCAAGAAAGGAATTTACTTTAGTCATCATTATTTATTAGACCTATCCAAAACATTCTCAATAGTTGATCGTGATGCTATCTTATTCTTTTTCTCACATTTTGTTGAGGATGAATTTGTTTTCTTATTAATTAAAGATTATCTTTATCTAGATGAGAAATCAGTCTATAAGTCAAGTCAATCACTCTTTGTTGGTATACCCCCTATAGGCTTCTTTAGTGATATTATAATGAATATCTTTTTTCAAATTTACGATTTAGCCTTCAAAAAAGCATATCCATCCGCAAACTATACTAGGTGTATGCATGAGGTTGTTATCTCATCGAATGACTCTATCGATAAAGACGATCTAGATCAAAATATTATCAATATATTATCAAATAACCTTCTCAAGCAAGAGCATATACTGACATTCTCGGGCACTTTGACTGAAATCGAATCAGTAATCAAATGTTATGGTGGAGAACTCAGTCTTAACCAATATGGCTTCTTAGAATTTCAAAAACCACCTGAACAGAGTCAATTAGATGAACAGAATCAATTAGATGATCCTTAGCACTTAGGTACCACATCCTTTAGCCACTGAAAGAATCAATAGTTAGGATTTGTTTAATAGTGAAGCTATTGCCTTACCGCTATTGCCTTACTTTGTGAGAATCTTTCAAAACCTTGAATAACCGAGGACAAATTTTGACTAATGGCCATGAACGATGCTTTACTCTTAACGGAACTAGAAAAATGACTACCATCGGGAAGTTGGATATCTGCTTCGATCAATGAGAGCTTACCATTATGGCTCTGTTCACGATGGGTTCCCAACTATATGAGTTTGTGCTTGACAGAATAACACAGAAATGTGTACCTACACGTATATTCCTGCTTGGTTGCTTCTGCAATAAAGGGGCTGCCGCACATTGTCTTTCTCCATCTCCCTCAACCTGATGTGCTCAAGAAACCACACGTACAAAGTTGGACGATGTGTTAGCCAATTGACAAAAACATCGCTGCAGTAACTTGTGCCTTTCCCCAGTTTGGGCTCCGCACCGAAAAAGCACCCATGACTCTTGCTTGAACGGTGCGGAGAAAGGAATAGAACCTGGAACTACTGAAAGCTTATCTGATCGTTCTTCTGATTGAAATCTTATCCCACTCCTGGCTTCCAAGGTCTAGCCTGGACCCAGTATATTAATTTCTCGACATTATCAATCAAAGAAAGAATCGACTAGATCTATCTCGGATAACATTGTTTCGGGACTGACTTTCTTTCCCTTCTTCCTTAGCTGGCACTGCAGAAATAGTAGCTTACAACCATTGGCATAACAAATACTATCCTTTGCTTTCCCATTAGCTGTTGATTCCCTTCCCTTTAATTTCCTTCCTCCCTTAAAGCTGAATCTCACCATTCGAGAAGCTATGGAATCGTTGACCCCTTACCAAGTAGTAATATATACAAAGAAGTCACTTTCGTTTTTTTGGTTGTGTATGCTATGTGTTTGTGCCCAGTCATCTACAAAGTAAATTCGACAAGAAAGTTATCCGATGTATATTCGTTGGATATGATAATGAGCGAAAAGAGTGGAAGTGTTGTGACCCGAATACCAACCCTTGCTATACATCCCGAGATGTGGTCTTCGATGAAGCATCATCTTGGTGGTCATCCCAAGCTGTAGTATTGCCAGATTCTGGAAACTTAGAAACTAGCTTGCAAGAAAAGCTAGATTGTGGCTGTAGACATCAGCTAACCTACTTTAGTTTACTTTCCCCTTCCCGTAAAGAGGATCTGCCCTTTCCCGCTCAATAACACAACTATTATCGTATCGCAAGCAGCAAGCGAAAAAAGAGAAGTGCCCAGCCCAGTGAAATAAGTTCGCTATAATCACACCTTATCATGGGGATGAGTCTACTTCTTAGCTGCTCTTAAAGTTTGCGCTTTATTCTATTCAAGAAGGGCTATAACACGAGTACTGCTCTCTTGCTCTTTCCTACCCTATAGAGTCAGACTAGACTTCCTTAGAGGTGATCAAAGGATCTCCCCTACTGTCTCTAGTCCCGTACTGACATAGTAAAGTATATTGATACAGTATCCACCCAGGCTCAAATCAAACCTGATTTAGGGTATGGAAAGGGAAAGGCACGTACACTTATTACTCGCCTGTCAGAAAACAAAGGTCAAAGCATGATAATAAATCAGGATGTCGACTTCTTCCTTTCTTTTATGATTGTCTTTCGTTCCCGGAAGTTCTGATCATTGCATCGGCAGGAGAAAGCCCCGAAATGCAAGCACTAGGTAAGCCCTTTCTAGCTTTCAGAAGAAAACGATGATGACATAGTTGTCAGATACGCTTCTGTGGATGAAATAGTCGAGGTGGAATGTTTTGAAGGTTTGTCTTGACGATAGCAGTGACGGAAAAGGATGAAAGCTTGAAGTATATTAATTGGGGATCGATAAATTTTTTCATTTGGGTAATATAAACAAACTGAAACATCAGGATCTTGGCAAATATGGAATAACCTCCAGAACTGGCACTTAAAAGGAGATGCCCCCAGCCATACATCATGCCAAAACAGGGTCTGTCTCCCACTGTTCACATGTTTAACAGCTCCCCAATGGAACAACCTTTTTGCTTTGTGTAGCCCCTTCCAAAACTGAAATCCCCCTTGGCTGTTCACCATGAAGAAACTCTCCCCCTGTGGCATATATTTATTTCAGAGCTGTTGAATGCACTCAGAATCATCACCTCTCTCTATTCTCCAAATCCATTTGTTCAACAACACATCATTCATCATTCTGGTATTTAAGATCCCTAACCCTCAAAATTCTTTGGGCCTGCATACAGCTTCCCATTTTACCAAATGGTATTTGAACTTCTGTTAAGTATGACCCCATAAAAACGAGCTCTAGCAGAGTCAAAAACAGCATGAAGCCACTCAGGGAGTCTATAGAACAGCATTGCATACATGGGTAAACTTGTGAGGCTGCTATTTATTAAGATTAATCGGCCTCCCATTGAGAATTGTGGTGTTTTCCAAGTTCCTAACCTCTTACCCTGTTTCTCAACTACCCCATGCAAATCAGCTTTCACTAACTTTGTGTCACTGATGGGTAGTCCTAGGTATTTCATTGGCAATGTCCCCAACTGGCACCCCAACATATCTGCAACTCTTTGCTGCTCCTCCTCACTAGAGAAGATAACAATATACGCCGACAAGAATTGAGTTGGTTTTTTGATTTCTTCTTTATAAGGTCGGCGGGATTTTTGATGATCTCTCGAGCTTAAGGCCCCTTCGACCCACCTGCTGACACGACTGCTTCAGATTGTTCTTCTTATTTGCCAGCTACTGGGACTACTTCTGATGACTTTCCGCCTCCGCTTACACTGCAGATGAACTTCGTTCTGCCCCTATCAAATAGAAATGGACCCGTTGGAACAACTTCCGACGATGAACTACTTGATGCACTCGCTGACACTGCTTCTTCAGATTCGCTTAGTTCTTCCCTAGCTAGGACTGCAGATGAACTTTCTTCTGATTCCGCCCCCGCGGACACTGCTTCTTCTTCTTCACGAAGTTATGCCCCATTAATAGAAGGGAATCCCGGCCAGACAAGCTAACTAATCCAAACTTAGCGAGGAACTTAGGGGGCTTTATGTGCATCCTTTCAAGAGGTTTCTGACTCAGTCCTGAACTGCTTCCCCCTAGGGAGATTGGAAAATTCATTCACTTTCGCAGCTATTTGTTTAGCTAAGTTGATGACAAAATCCGGGATAATCCGAGCTCATTTTCACTAATTGCATAATATATGTCAAATTGAGAAATCCATCAAAACTAACGAAATCTTGCCAAAAAACACGGGTTTATAGACTTAATTTGCCTTCTCTTTCTTTCGCGAGAGTGATGCTTAACACATTCAAGTAGAAGGTGTTGATCTAAACAAATAGTATAACCAAATAACGAGACTAAAGCACTACCAGTACCACCTAGCGTAAGAGTTAACAATAAGTCCTATCTTAAATAAAGTACTATCATTTAGAAAGCATTCTTAATTAATGCTTTTCCTAATCTCTTGCAGGCTAGTTCCTTTCGATTTCTGTAAGTTCCAGACCAGTACTAAGATAAGCCCTTGTAAATGCAGTCAAGAGGTAAGTATATCCAATTGCTTTCTAGCGCCTTACCAGGCCAGAGCCCAGTATATTAATAAAAGCGCATCCCCTCTCTGGTGGGGATAGAAAAATAAAATAGAATCTAATAGGTAAGAGGTCAATGTAATATACTTGATTCTTATCATTTCTTAAATCACCTGAACAGACTCTATTAGATGAACAGAATCTATTATCAGCTAGTCTAGTTCTAGAAGATCCTTAGGCAATGAAGTAAACTCTAGATCAAACAATCTATGTAAAGGTATTCTATCTGCTTAGTAAGATAAGGCAGATAGCTTAGGGATCAAACTCATTCACTTTCCCAGTAGGAGGTGTACTGACAGCTTCCCCATAACCTTCGAGTAGGAATCAAACTCCCATGCACGCATTTGATAAGCCGTGCACCCCCTCGTGGAACCCTATTCAAGTAAAGTCTATAAACAATTTCGTAAGCCATGCATCGCTTCTTGGAACAGTGAACCAAGTCTGAGCTAGACAAACTCTCCGTGTGCATTTTGTAAGCCATACTCTTAAAAATGCCTTTTGGATTCGACGAACTTGAATTCTATGGCCATTTGGTCGTCGGATATCTGACCTTAAAAAACCCTTTGTGAACATAAAATAAAGGTGTATCACGAACCAAAGTGTCGTGATAGTAAACCGGAAGATCAGTTGTAACCTGATCCTAAAACCTTTCATGAATGTGAAAGTCCCTCCCAAACGAGAGTATTGCAAAAGTGAACTGAAAGATCAGAGAAAAATACTCGATCACAAAAAGAGAAGTCTGAAACGACGACCAAAATCAAGCATTCCCAAAGTTAGGAACCATAACACATTCTGGACTGGAGGCATGTAGTGAGCTTTCAAATGCTCCCAGTTTCATATAAAATATTCGGAGAAAGCAGTCCAGTGAAGTTGGGGCATATACATTAACACTTAGTAAAAAGAAGACAATACTGAATAGTGATATTTCACCAAATACATTTTTGGTGGCAATAATAAGCGAAGCTAAGCGAAGTAAGAAAACAACAACTACGAACTACACAACTAAGTTAAATGCTGAATACATATGCGAAATTGTGTTAAGTAAGAAACAACAGTGATATTAAAAAAAACAAGCATGTAAAGAGATAAGTACATAAGAAAATTTACAATCAGAATTTCCATTTTGAATTACTTATCATATTTTTCATGTACAAGTTCAAACAATGAGGGCTTTATCCGCGAATTATTATAACCAAACCAGCCAAAAGAAGGAAAAGTATGGATATTGGTACTGTGCTACAACAAAAGAAAGAAAAAGCATAGAATCTGCACTTGTACAAGAAATAAAAACAAAGACTAAAAAAGAAGTTCAACTATCAACATGAAGCCTCATCAAATCTTCTTACTCCCTTTGCCATCTATGATCAACTACTTCTCAACCTTCAAATCAAATCTACATTTGATAATGAAAATGTAAGTTCTCGTGCGTTTTTCGCGTATAGTTCATTTTTCACTAGGGGGAGGAAGTTGTAATTGAAACCCTACGATAGGGCAGCAAGAGCCCAGGACTATATGATACGTACGGGGCCAAGGTCTACTACTTCGCTAGTGAATTCAAATGCCTGGTGCTTAGTCCGCACCCAATCTAATTAAATCGAAATCATCGTTGAAGAACTGCAATGATAGATGGATCATCCAGGGCTCACATTATAGCTCGATTCTTGTTAAAGGATGCTCTTTTGCTTAAGCACTTGGTAACCGAGGTATTAGTGATTTGAGTACCCAGGACTCTCTCGAAGAACCGAGCACAAAGGAGAGGCGGAGCTGTGCCTTATTGGCTTTGCTGGGGAGATCATAATATGTCAACCCATATTGAATGAAATCAGAAAATAAAGTCTTTTACGTATCTCCTATTAGAGTAGATTGACTCTTGCTCCGTTTTCATTCGAATAGGTAGGACTCCGAACGGTCGGGAAATCCAGGCTGAAGGCTGCAGCAATGCAGCTTCGCCCCTTAGATGGGGCGATGAGGCGGATATCTCGATTTAGTACGGGCCTCTCTCTTCGGTCGAGGGCTGGAGCAAGAGATCCTCAGATAGGGAGAATTTGCATAATAGTTCTAATTTCTGGTAATCTGATTCAGGATTCACCAAATGTTCCTGATTTGTTCGGCCCATACCAAAGATGCAGGTAAAGGATCGATAGGGCAAAGAATAATTGGTTAAGGCTGGGGTTAAATTAAGTACTTAATTTTGCTCAGAGTATTATACTTCCTGTCTCACCTATTGAAATTTAAGCTAGAACCCCAGGCACCTTCCACCTCATTTAGTGGCTCTTGTAGTTGATTCTGGCATCTACTCTTGGGCAACTCAACTTAACGTTGTTTCGGATCGAAATCTTTAGAGGGGTCTGCTCACTTCTTCCCTACCTATCGTAATCTGACGTAGAACCTCTGGCTACTTGTTTCGCAAGGCATCACTACTTCTCTTGCGACTTCCGGTCTTGTTCGAGACATCTATCTACCGGAATTTGACTCCCAATCTTGGGTACCAGTATGGGGTTCTCTATCTGATCAACAACCGCGCCAACCGTACTGGATTCTCTATCTGCTAGGCAAAAGTCCTCCTTTTACGCTTCTCCACTAGCAAAACTCCTTGTCATTTCAATACTCACCCAGAAAAATAACTAATAAGAGCGAGAGTGCCTCACTTAAGGTACCTATATGCTTTGATAAAGCCGGTGCCAGGGTTGGCGTTCTTCTCAGATGAGCTTCGATTCGAAGCAAACCCAACTCAAAGGAGGGAGTAGCTTAGTAACGTTTTTTCCTTACCCATCTTAGATGGGGTGTATGCTCTACGGATTAAGTACGGGCTGGGAGCCTAGGGAAAGTCTAATTCATGAGAAAACCACTCCCGTCAACTTTCGATCAAAAAGAGGGTCCGCGAGTGTCGCTGCTGCTTCTGGTGCCACTGGAAGGGCACCTTTTGTTGTTGTTAATCTTGGCGCCGGGAGGGCGGTGAAGAAATATATATATAAAAAGAAATGCTTGTGGAGCACCTTCCTTCCCCTAAGTATACTGGTGGTGTCCCATTTTCAATTTCATAGCTATATGCTTGCTTTTCACAGGCAAGTCGGCCTGGTTAATACTTGCCTTTGCTAGAGGTGCGAAGCGTAGCACCACCTGTGAAGAGTAAGATTCCGATCTGGGGGAATAGCTTTTTCAAAGCTTTCATGTGGTGGGTTTTGTCCCTAATGAGATGGGAAAGCAGCAAGCCAAACCCCCGTTATCTTAGGCTCTTCGGGGGGACCGTGTCATGTCAAATTCATAGCTAAGCTGACCATCTATCTGCCCTAAAAGCAAGGGAAAACGGGTTCCAGCAGTTCGGTTGAAACTCGGAATTAAGTAGTAAGTAAATACTTGGGCTTTTTCTTTCTCAATTGATTTTGAATTACATGACTGGCCTTTCATCGGTGGCCAAAAGGTAGATAGATATAGTGTAAGCAAGCAAGGGGGCGAAGCGGTAAGCAAAGATCAATTGAGAATAGTTGGATAGGTTGTAGGCGTATTAGAATATTGGAGACCGATCCAAACTATGAAAGTCTCTTAGACCGAAGAGGAAGGTGCGTAGCGCTTTGGTTGTAAGACCGAAGGAATACAAGCACACCTTATTGTCTTACCTCTTTTCGACCGCCAGTAGAAACCATTTTCGAATACATACTTTCTTTATTTTGGAAGGATATTATACAAACAGCTAAGACGTTCCCAGTATTAATCCTAGCATGGGCGAAGCACAGTCTATTTGTTATGGTACCTGACCAGCCTACCCATGACTTCTTTACCTTAAACCGGTGAGGAACGGACTTTGCGCAGAGGTTTCTTTTCAAGCTGAGTCGAAATATCGTAAGAGAAGCAAATGTTAGACCTCCTAAATGAGACTCAATTGAGTAGCCATTCATGCTCCTTCTTTCTCTCAAGATCCTTGCTATCGAGACCGTGTGAGACGGCTGAGTAACCTTTTGTGTTGACCGCTAAAATCCCAGGTCACATTGCGTGCGGGATGTGTCAACTATCAAAAAAGAAAAATTAGAATAGTATCTACTTATTTATAGGAGAGAGCGCAAAGTAAGATCCTTTGATTTCGAGCCTGCAAAAATCTATGTGAACAACTAGGGGCCCTTATTTAGCGATTACTAAGGATCGATTGCTAAGGGCACTTTTAGATCAGCTAGCTTCTTATACTTTTTCTTATTATTCCTAAGCTCTTCTAAGAGAGTGGATCTCTTGAGTCTTCTTCTTAAGTACTTCCCGCTTGTGGCAATGGAAGTACTTACTTTGCGATTTCCTTTTTTAGTGGGCCAAATGAAGAAAGAGGTCCAGTCGAGCAATTAATATACCGGCTCCTGCAGGCCAGAATTTTTAGTTCTCTAGTGGAGGCGAGCCAAAGCCAGTGACAGTTCCGCTAGTTAAAGTGGACTATCAAATTAAGAACAGTCCCTAAACTGGACGTTTATAAGCTAGTAAAGTCTGGTGTAGGTCTTCCCCAGCTAGGAGTAGATAGAGAATTTCAGCCTTTTTTCTGAAATATATATCCATGAAGGGGAACTCCTTCCTTTAGGAGTTGGAATATAAGAAAGCGGGGGAATTGTGAAGTATACCTCCCGCAAGGTCGCCTCCCGCTCCCCCAACCCAATAGTATAGCCTATTCTTACATTGGTATAAAAGTCCCTCACCTAATTGCTTACGAACACTCTAAGGGCGGGTCCCGGCTCATTTTGAAAGTGACATATTGATTTCATTCTAGTTCAACTATTTATTAAGTAGTAAATCTATCCACTTATTTTATTACTACTTGATTGGATTGGTTGAGGTAATTGGAAGTGATCGGTAGGTGACTAAGTTATTCTGGGTAAGCAATAGAAGGGAAGTCGAGGAGCTAGCGTAGCTGTATACTTAGGAGATGTGTCTATAAACAACATTGGTAATCAAAAACGAATATACGAGCTCAGGTGCGAAGCGAAAGAAAGCAAGGTGCGTAGCGAGGAATCTCTCCGGATCTAGGACTGGAGTTCGGCATTCAGTTGACCTTGACTTATCTAGGAGTGTTTACTTAAGTGCAAGGCGGTTCACCAAGAGTTTTAGTTCACCAAGCAAGAGAGCCTAACAGTAAAGCTCGGGTTGGCGTTGGTGCTGTTATGCCAGCGTAGGACAACTCCCATAGTGCCTCTTATTAGAGGGCGAGATTGATTCTTCCCTAGCTTTCATATGCGTCTTAGATTCAGGAAGAAGAGGTTACGAGTGAAATAAAAATAAATAAATTAGCATTCCGTTCTCATCCCATATAAGACTGGGTGCCTCTTCGTTAGCGGCCCTATTCGCTTGAAGGCTGAGCATAGACCGGATTCAACAGACCCCGTGTACTCATTGCTTGTGCTAGCTCTCCGGGTTCCTGGTATTATGTGCATGCTACTGTGCAAGACGGATCGGATTCTCAGGCATATGCGGGTGCAGGGGAATAATGGAAGCCGACAGCGCCTATTCTATTAGTAAGCGTGAGCGACGACTGCTTTCGATGCGGAGTCTTCCGAGGGAAGATAGATTGGAAGGAAGTCGCTAATGCATCTACTAGGCCGGAAGCAGCAACCTGATATGCTTGAATTCGCTTCTCCCCTGAACTAGTTGTGCCATCCTTCGATGCAGAGTCTCTCAAATTAATATACTGGATTTCCTAGTATATTAATTGGGCGGGAATCATCCTTTGCTTCTAGTTGGCTAGCCTTTGATTCTTGGGAAAGTCGCTATCGATAGATAGTCTGCATAAAAGAAGCCTAAGTGGAATCATTAGAAAACTACGGACAAGTCCATACCTTAAACCTATCCAGTCGCCTGAGCTTAGTCAGAAGCTCACATAGCAGGTGCGGATGCAACGAGTTCAATGTGTGCAGTGACCAATATATTAATTGGTTCTTAATTGGCGAAGAAAGAGGAGACCCCCGATCTCAATTAGAGTAGGGAGTTCCACTAAGAAAGAATACAGGCGCAGCTCATAAGCTAATAACTAATATAGAGAAGTTCCCCATTATAGCTACGATTCCATAAACTCACTTATCGAAATCAGTAGGAGCCGGTCCAGCAACAAAATTGCTTTAGCTGGGGTGTTCAGCTCTTTCATTCGTGGATTAGCTTGAAATCTTAGGCTTAACAGAAGCTATGGCCCCCTCATGATTGATTTAGCCTTCCTAAGCAGAGCTCTATCATAGTATGCCGAACCTAATCCCTCGTAGGGGCCTTAATATAGACTAGGGGGCGAACCACTCTTTATTTACTAAGGGATAACTATTGACCAATGTTTATACTGGGCGACAGATTTCATGTGGTTAGTGATGGGCACCCCTACCCCTAATCGAGTTGACAAGGAACAACTCAAACAAGCAGCAACCGAGAAACGAGGGCCCTTCCCAATCTCAATACGGGCTCGTACGTGTTATCAAATAATCATAGTTTGGATTGCCATGATTTTTTTTACAAGCGGAGAACCCCGAATCGAATTCATCGAACTCATTGCTTCGCACCTCTTTGTCTCTGTCCGGTGGTCTTAAGTCAGCTGAGCTAAGTCCGGTAGGAAGCTTTTCATGCAAGTAGCCATGGTCTTAGGGTATTTGTTGTTGCTGTTCGGGTTGTTTGAGTCCTCCCGCTCACAATGAATATACCTCCCCAATTAATATACTAAAGGGGATTAATTCCTCACTTACGCTCGCCTCATGAAGAGGTCGCCTTGGCCTTCCCGGCTACGCTCCTGCTGTAATTAATCCTCTCCCCCGGTCGGAATAGCGATGTGTCTTAGGAATTTTCCTCGGCTCAGGTGCGTAGCGATGCTTTCTAAGGAATATTCCTTGTTGATTGGCCTGAGATTGGTAGAAAGAACCTTGTTGTTTCCTTTCATTAATTCCCGGGGCCAAGCAATGATTTTCTAGCACAGCGCCTGGCAGTTCAAAAGAATTTGACTTAGGTTATTACCTCGTTGACAAATGGGAACCAATAGTGCCACCAAGTGATCAATTACATAATTCCTTGGGGAAATTGGACAACTGTAACAAATGGGTCAGCGAAGCTTATGTTTTCTATGATTATTTCACAAGCAAGAAAGATATAGCCTGGCCTAACAAGCAGCTCCCCTCTCTTTTTTAACAAATGGGTCAATGCGCCAACCCTCTCTTCTTTAGTATAACAAGGAGTGCTTCGGCTAGTTCTCTTTCGTTGATCTTGCATAAGGAAGGCCGTGGAGATTGGGATTAGTTCCTCCCGTTGGTCGCCTAGCCAATTCGCCCAAAAAGGGGGATTTCTTCGCAATTAATATATTCCTAGCTGTGAAAGTTATGTTTTTGTTGATATTGCTATTACATTTGGCACGGAGAAATTCTTCAATTATTTCATATCTGGCGGGAATTCCTTGTTTTGTTCCACTTTGATATCCCTGGAAACGCAACGGAAACGGAAGAGCTAGTAGAACGTGTGGAAACTGTCATGTCGTGAAAAAGAAAGGCGCCAGTATATTAATTGTGAGCGGGATGAAGAAGAAGCAAGAAGATCCGAAGCAAGAAGGCGCTTTCCTACTACTTAACCCTGATTTGACTACTTCCCTAGGGATCAGCGAATTTCCTTTACCAGCTATATGAGATGAAAAGTGATAGGCGACCAACGGGAGTGATTTTCCTGAATTTCCTAAGAAATTTCATCTCAATTTTCCTGTTTGATGGAATTGAAAAAGACGGGGTAACCATGGATGAATTGGACAGACTGAGGAGCCTACGTAACTTAGCACCCTTGGGGCTACCTTAGGCGATCATCCGAGCTTTCTTGTGAGCAGGGAGAACTTGTTCAACGTGAAGCTAAGGCTTTGCCCAGCAGTCTGTACTCCCAGCGCCAACCAATCAAAGCAGCCCCTCACATCTGCTAGTTCACTTACATCGATCCACCAAAGAGATTCCATTTCTCCCACGAAGAAAGGGGCAAGTAACTGTGCGTCGCTCACTCCGCTGTTGGTGCAGTATATTAGTTCTGAGTTGTGAGCTCTAGCTCAGGAATAAGACCCCGCATCTATCTAAGATAACGAGTTCCAACTGGCTAGATTCAGGCAGAGAAGAAGGCCTTGGCCCACAAGTAGGTCGTTCAGCTTTCAATAGCGTCTAGGGGAAAGGCGCCGCTTACTCAATGCCCGGCTTCCGTTATTCCTTAGAGCGACTAGTAATGTTAATATATAGCGCCCCTCTATGCGAACAATCGTCTATCGTGCATGGGGAGTCCAAAGAGCTAGCAATTCGCGGAGTCAATCATATAAAGAAACTCTTTCTTCCGGAAATTAATATACTGGGGTCTCTAACTAGAAAAGTAAATGCACCGTATGTATAGTTAACTTGCGGATATCAATAATCACTTACCCCGCGTTAGTAGAGTGAGGAGTGAACGGAAAAAAATACAGTTGTCAGGAGGGTATAACTTCTGACGGCTTAGACATTAGGCATGAGAATCGGCTTTTATCTTTCTTAGAAAACAAGTCATTCACTCACATCCGTTGATTGCGGTGCGCCATACACCAAACTTGTTTCAGAGCGGATGTCAGGAGTGGAAAGGAAGAGTTGTACCGAGGTGAATTTTTTAAGCTCGAAAAAGAACAATTTCATATACTGAACTGAAAAATGAAGAATACCATCATCGAGTCAAGTAAATATCCTGCCGTAGTTTTAGTATCGCTTGGAAAGAAAGCCAAAAAACTCTCAATCAAGCCCTCACACCCGGTAGGTTAAAACCCCCATTTTCCAAAACCTCTACCAAATATATAAAATAAAATAAATTAAAGCAGGGGCATCCTCTTATCTTGTTCGTATTCTATTTAAAACCTCTTCTGATAGGTAGGTTCCTATCCTTTATCTATCAGCAAATGGATGAAATTCACTTGTCAGAATCCATATACGGAACTACGTAAAATCAGGCCATGGTCGCAGCATCTGAAATCGTTTGTTCACCCGAAAGTAAGTCCTCTGTCCACGCTAAAACGCTAAATCATTTTGGCTCTTTCACACATCATCGAGGGCTTTTTCATAAGAAGCAGCACTCTTTTGTCCTATTCGATAACTTTCAAGAGTATCTTTCATACCCGGGGTCTCCAACCCCCTCTTTCTGGCGGGCCTTCTTTCCTCTGCTTCCTTGTGCTTCTGAGATCGCTAGCAATTTGCCATTGACTGATTCACTAAGCCAAGCATTGGAGCAAGCTAGGAAGACCGCTTTTTCCATCATCCAAGTCCATCTCCGGCCCCCTTCTTCCTAAAGCCCCACTCCAGCCTGCTCCTTTATCTGTCTTATAGTCGGCTCCCCATTCATCTTCTGTCTCCGGTGCCTTTCGGGAACGTCTCTCTCCGCTACTCCCTTTTTGCTCATAAGTAAGTAAGCTCTTCTCCACGGCATATTTTGACTCTTACCTTCGCCCAGTATATTAATTGGAAGGTGGCTCTTCTATCTTATCTTGTATTCTTTATAAGCTGCTACGCTTCCTTCATTCGGTTTCTGGTTCTTGGCTGAACCAACCAGTAGGTCCTTCGACCCTCAAAGCAATACGGTATGCTGTCCAGCAAATGCAAATGCAATTCGTGCTTAGAAAAAGTTAGCTCGAATATTGCCTCAGCTACGCTACCTCCTTCACTCTATATCGTAGAGACAATAGGTTAAACTCCTCCATGTACTCTCTCATAGAGATTTCAAAATAAAAACAACCGATTCTGAAACTTATTTAATAAGTCCGCTTCGACATCACCTTGTAGAAATGAATCCTTAAACTTAAGAACTTCTTGTTCTCCGTAGCGCTTCTCCTCCTGCTCCCTCTTCTGTCGTACATGTGCTCACCATAAGCCTCAACATCCGCTTTAAGCCCGATGACAGAAATAGTGGCTCTGGAGGAAGATCAAAAGCCCGTCGCCCTCACTTGAAGACGAAAGATCAAATTCGATTCAAAGATCGCCTCCAGCAGGGGCTCAAGAAGTGGAAGTTGTGAGATGGAAAGAAGACCCAACAAAAATAACAGAATCTGGGATCAATCCATACGCGGCTTGCCTTTGACTACGCATTGTCAGTCCTTCGTCTTCCCGTTGGTCACCTTCGGTCCCCAATTAATATACTGGCGCCTTCCTTCTAGCTATATACGCTATATCACAATGACTTCTATCTAAGAATTATTCAAACTCAACTGCTACACACGCTTCGCACTTCTATCCCGGATGATCATGAGAAGGACAATGAATTGGGGACCGTATCGAAACCTTGAGTCTGCAGCTCCCTCCTTCCCCCAGCGCATAAGAAACAAAGCTTCGCACCAGTATATTAATTACGGATCAGATTGGAATAGGATTCCCCTTATTGAGCAGGCCTAAGTATTATAACCCTTGTTTGTTCCATCTCCCGTTGATACTACCTCAAGTCCCCCCGTTGGTCTACCTCAAGTCAATACACATACAGCTATACAGTAGTTCATTAGTTCGCTACACGCACCTCGACTTATTCAAGTTGCTTCCCCGTCCCAATTAATATATGCTTCGCACTTCGCCTTATTATTAATACCGGATACCTTCGGAAGCAAGTAAAACATGCCGACCAAGCTTGTTTTTTGCCCTGTCTATTTACTGACGATCGAGAAACTTATTCACTAGTGGTGGAGAGTTGGAAAGGTGGATTTTACATCGAAGTCTTCATCCGGATGAGAAAAGAAGAGTTCTTACAATCGGGGAAAGCAAAGAGGACTTCAAAAGCAAGGAGCCGGTCCAACCGCTCAGAGGAAGGTGCCAACCCAAAGGAAAGGCACAAGAGGAAAGCAAGCGATGTCCAAGTCGCTTCCTTTGTCTCTGCCGAATGCAGCTTTTGTCGTTGATGCCGCCTTTAAGGAGTCGTTGTCACCACCTACTACAGCCGATGTTGCCGATCCCCAGAATCCCAGTTCTATTGACCGATGTGAGAATAGAAATCTGATGAGAATTTGACTTCTGGCCCTCGCTCAACCATGGCTTCCTCTTCCAGATTTGACCCATTTCTCGATGCTGGAGCTTCCTCTGTAGCCTTGTCAGACTTGAATCTGGATTCAGCTTGATCTTTCGCCTTGTTCTTCCCTGGTTGTTCTCTGTCACCCTTCCCTTCAACTGATCTTGTCCAACACCTGCGCTTTCGACTTCTGGTCTAAGAGAGTCCTGTTTAGCAAAGAAGCTTACTGGAATGAGAAAGAACTTCAGTCAATAAACGATTATGCATATGGGGATTCTGTTGCTTTCTCTCTTGGCATATGCCGGTACCAAAACCCGAACCACAGCCTTTCCACTTGCCCCTTCGCTGATTGAAGTGCGCTCTTGCCATAATATCAATTGGGAAATGAAAGGTCAAATTAGGAAGAGGCGTATTAACTTATTATTGTATGATCTGGTAGCTCATCCTTCTTACCATGGTCTATTCGAGGATAGGCGACCAACGGGAGGAACTAATTATGCGAATAATTATTCAGGCTTTCAGTTGGATTTCTTCCTTGCTAATTATGCTTTACTTTGTTGACATGTCCAATTTAGTCAACACAAGTGTTAAGTTGGATAGGAAAACCCTAGTCATTACTGACCTCTTTTCGTTCTGGTCTAAGTGAAAATGTATCGATTTACTCTTGAGTAATTGGGCGGGGTCCTTATTATCTCTCTATATAAAATAGTTGTGGTAATCGGTAATATACGACCTAAGGAATCTACTTATTAGTAAACCGATAGCGCTTTATCAGGAAGCGAAGCTTATGTATGAGTCCGATCAGAAGGAAGGAGCGCCAGTATATTAATTTCAGTCTTTATTAATTCAAGGGGCCCCAAGCGAAGAATGTTCCAACGAACTCCGCGCTTTCGAGCTAAGTAAGGTCTAATTGAATACATAACTGACTTACCGAATAGGTGGGGAAAACTAGGTAGAGTACCGTTGGATCTAAGACATCGTTGTTGGTCAATAGACAACTGAGTATACCTTACTTGGGCTGTAGACTCGGAAAAACCTTTGGCTGGATCTGTTGCCCGATCAACCATGCAAGAAACTCCTTCCCCATGCAATAGTAGTTAAGAACCATTACGCGACAACCAACAAGGCGAGGATGGATTACCTAGTTAGTTAGGTGGAAATGTCGACAGCTAAGGCTTTGTCCTCGTTCCTTCTATCGTCTTATCGCGCCCTAGATAAATGTGAGTTAAGGATCCTCTTGTTTTAGTGAGTTGTGTCAACCCAGTATATTAATTCTTGGATTCCCAATGTTTATACTGGCGCCAATTAATATACTGGGCCTCCCCGCTTCCGCAAATTAATATACCGGGCCCGAAGGAAGCAGGTAATAGGTTTTCTCAGGCCATTGGTGGAAGAACTGCTCAGCAATAGCATCATCGAATAAGATTGATTGGCCAGGGGAACTAGACTAAGGCGGGAAGGTTTATATGGTGACTGACATGGGAATAACGAATGCAATTCAAATGATTGGTGCAGTTCATCGAGACGAGAGGTTCCATGGTATATTATTCAACCAGAGGTGTCGGGTGCATTAGAAATAAGTCAATAATCCCCGCTATTGCCATTTTATCTACCCGTAATATAAAAGTATTAGTTTTGAATCTCGGTTTCTAGTTCGGGGGACTAGTATAAAAATCCATTCTATTTGTGATAATAATGCAATAAAGCCTGTATTTACATCCAACATTGTAATTAACCAAAGCCTATTTCGCGGTTTCCCAGTATATTAATTGGTGAGGTGGTCTTATAATAAATAATAAGGCGGCTTTATGGAAATACTTCACGGATCATTGTTCTCAAACAAACCAGGAAGGAAGGGGCGCAGCGAAGTTTACGCATGACTAGAAAGTCTTGTTATTCGTAAGGCATAGGAGCTATGGTAAGCAGCCAACAACTGCTTCTGGGTAAGCAAGGATTCTAGTTATTCCAGGTGGGCATATGAGATACCAAAGCGTTAGTAAATTATTGGTCGAACATCAATTCTTTCTATCCAGAGAAAGATTAGCTTTCCGAGGTGCCCGCCAGTATATTAATTGGGGAACGAAAGGTGCCTTAGTGAGAGTGATTATTGATGTCCGACTCGTGTGCATTCTTGGCTAGGTTGATCTGCCCATTCGGCCGGAGTGTTATAACCTTTATTTGCTTAGCTCGCTACGCACCTCTGTAATAATATCCCTTTTCGCTATTATTATGCCCACGTGCCAGATCGAATAGTTGTTTAGCTACGCACCCCCAGTATATTATTAACGGAAGGGGATATATTTTTGAACATTTAGGAGAGCCCAGTATATTAATTGGTACAACAGAGTCAATAGTCACTCTGTCTAGGTTCTGAGTTGAGTTGAGTATGGAGTGAATCGAGAGAAAGTCAATACACACTAAGGTGCGACTAAGCGACCGATCTCTTCTATCAATAGTCACTGGTAATCAACAATATCCAGTACAAATAGTAGAGTACCGAGCCTTTTTTTATATATTACCCAGTACTATTCGTTTTAGTTGAGTTTAGTTGATAGTTTCGTTTCGTAGAGTTAACCGAGAGAGTTAGTACACGCAGTTGAAGCAATAGGCCAGGATATTAATTCCATTCTATTGCTGTATATTAATTGGGACTCACTACAGACCGAGTTAGCGAACTACGTTGTACTAATTTACTGATACTTCGTTGGATTCACACTTTCTTATTACTTTACTAAAACGAAAACGAAAGAATGCCGAGCCAGTATATTAATTTGGGCTTATGAGTCATGTGTTGCTATAGTCTTCATTCATAACCGCTTACCCGGCAAGTATATTACATTTTGTTCACTGACTAGTTCTTTCCTTTCAATTTTGTTGCGGTCGGTCGATCGAACAGAGGTTGGAGGGATATGGACTCATCGTGCGAAAGAGGGAATCCCTAGGGCCATAAGTGCTCCTTATCCGACAACTGGGGTTATAGAAGGCGCAGCCCGAACACCTACGCACATCTCTAAAACCCTAGATGCATCGGCATCCTCCGAAGATGGTCTGTATCCCGAGAAAGAGTTAGCATAGTAGACAGGTAGACTATGACTGGCTTAACGATTTACCTCCCTATCGGTCTAAGAAGCGTACGTCCCCTCCCTAGCCTTCCTTCTGAGCCAGGATCAAACTCAGATGTCGGACTATGATTGGGCCCTGTAGACTTAACACCCACCCAATATCTTTTTGACAACAGCTAATCCTGACTTGAGAATAATCATAACAGGGCAGGCGCAAGTATATATATTCATTCAGGAGTGTAACGCCCAACAAGAATGAGAATACCGGTAAGGAAACAAAGCTCGCAAGCACCTTAGCAGCCGAGCCTCCCCTGAATACTGTGGGACTGGAATAGGAATGATTATAGTTCTTCCCGGTAGACGTATCCTATTGGTCAAAGTGTAATAACCAGTGAGAAAGCCTATGTGAACTGGTCGTAAGACCTAAGGTGCTTGCCTACTTTGGTCTACAGACCGAAGGTGCGTAGCAGTAGCCCCAGGTGAAGACTCCAGGTTTGTTAGACCGTTCCCCTCCATAGAGAAACTATAGAGAGCTTAGCCCCGGAGAGATGTTGATTCTTTGCTTCGACTAAACGGGAGTTGGGGGGTAATTCCAATCATCCTCATTGAGCCACATTCGATCTCCATCCGGATAGACACCAGGTCGTTGCTTTCGATCATAGGGTAGCGAAGCCAGCTTTGTTAGACCAGTGTGAACGCCAACAAGGTGCGTAGCAATTCGGATATGTATGGCGTATCGAACGTCGAACTCTCATGACTTGACGAGTAAGATAATAGACTAAGGGCTTTCTTGCTGCAATATTCTGCATTCCTAAACATTAGAACAACAATCTGTCCATAGTTTATCCCCATATATTAATTAAGGTGGAGGTTTGTTGTTCGCTAACGCACCTGTCTTACCAGTTTTCTTTCTCTGATTACTTAAATGTTTATACTGGACTTGGTATCCTAGTATACGCTACGCACCTCCCGTTTCTCTTCCCGAGTTGTATACTGGATCGGTCCCCGCTCACTTCGCTCGCCTAGTCTTTCTCCGCTTCCTGTCCAAGACGGGAAGGAAAGGAGTATAACGAGGGAACAATAATACCGGTAAGGAAGGCCGGCTGGATCGGTAACAGCAATAACCAATAGTATTACTCAAACCCAGTATAAACATTCGGCTTGTAATATAATGCGTCGAAGACCCCATCCTTAGATTGTTTGTCTTGCCGGGGCGCTACGCACCTGACATCCTTCATGGACAGCTGAGTCTCCTCATAAGTGACTTCCGTCCCGCCCAATTAATATACTGGGCATTGGGATTTCATTCTGGGGATTTTGAAAGCCGTTGACCTTCTTGCCCATCTGATTGAATGCATTGCGGCATGTATCACCACCCCCAAGTTCTCGGTCTCCATCAATGGGGGGGCTTGAGGGCTATTTAGGGATCCACTTTCCCCCTATCTATTTGTTCTTGCTATGGAATTTCCAGGATCCTTGTCAAAGCTTCTAGTAATGGAAGGCCACCCGAGATGTGCTAAGCTGGATTTGACTCACCTTTGTTTTGCTGATGATCTCCTTCTGCCAAGGCAATCAAATCAGCCCCAGTATATTATCATTAAAGAGATTTTTTATTCCTTTTTTGCTCTCGATTGATGGCAAACCCTGACAAAAACGAATTTCTCAGTGCTGGGGCTAAGCACAATGTTGAGAACCGGCTTCAGGGACCTTGCCCATCAAGTTTCTTGGAGTGCCCCTTATTTATACTAGACTCACAGCCAGAGCCGGGCTATTAGATGGCCTCTCATTGAGAAGATTACCAACAGGGTTGAGGACTAGCAAACGGCTTTCCTATGCGGGTAGACTTCAGCTCATCAGATCAGTGTTGTTCAGTATTCAGGTCTACTGGAGTAGCATTTTCATTTTGCCGAAGGAAGTGTGCAAGGTTATTGACCAGATCCTCAGATCTTTGCTCTGGCATGGTGATTTTGGGATCTCTAAGGCTGCGTGGCTTGGAATGTGGTCTGCCGAGGAAGGAGGGCTTCTTAGACTCTGACCTTCTATAGATCAGCGCTTAGAAGAACAGCGGATAGCGAAACGCTGCTAGTATCCGCTGCAACCGAGAGCTAGGAGTTCTTTGACAACTGAGAGTATTGAATGGCCTACCGATAACTGTTTCTCATACGAGCTAGGTCATGAGCAAAAGAGGAGTCATTGCAAAGGAAAGGGGCCGTTGAACTGGGGACTGCCTTCTTCTAAGAGGCTAGATGGAACGAGAAAGATTCGCTTTCAGCACCTAAGTATATTGGGGTTTTGGAGTTCGCCCATTCTCTTGTGAATGAAGCTGGTGCTCATTGTTCTCATAGTAAGAAGAGTCAACCAGGGAAAGTCCCATTAGGAAGTGCAAGGGGCACAGCAGATGACTTCCTTAGTCTAGTTCCGTGCTGTTCTCATTAAAAAGAAGAATCGCAGGAAGAGTAGTTCTTTCTTTGAATTATTAGAAATTAAGTTACTATTATTTCGCTACGCACCTGAAAGCAAATTATGGAATAGCGCTAGCTAACAAGTAAACGAATGAATGTTGCGTAAGTGAACGGAATGCTGTTGGCATGAGCTAAGCAAGCAAGTAAACTACTTCGCCTACAACTCTTTTTCAATCTATTATAACCAATCATGCCGCAACTAGAGAAATTCACGTATTTTTCACAATTCTTTTGGTTTTGTCTTCTACTTTCTTCTTTTTATGTTGCTATATGTAAAGTGAAAGGCATCATTGGCTAAACAAGAATTTGGTAAGGTGGGTGGGTGGGATCGCGATCGACTAACAGTCGCCCGATAGGGCAGATATTGGTTCAAATCCAATTCGTGAGCACATCTCTTTCTTTTGGTTGTGTAAATATGTGTTTTGCTTGCGTGCAATCGAGGAACGGGCTGGCTAAGCTGGCTATAGTCTTAGCTAATAACCAGAAAGTCAAACTGGCTTGGCTCCCGCCACCTTAAGCCAATTGCCTGTAGATCCTTCACAGGTGCGCCCCAGTAATGCAATTGTCAGAGCCTTTGATGTGATGGCACAAAGAGGAATTTCATTGGGGTCATAGATTTTCCTTCGGAAATGGGCCCGTATACTTTCCAAGTGACGATGCAGGTTATGGAAATTTCCCCGGCTTCTAGTATGCTGCTTGGAAGGCCTTGGATTCACACGGCTGGTGCTGTCCCGCCTTCTCTGCACCAAAGAGTAAAGTATGTTGTTGAGGGCCATGTGGCAACTGTAAAAGGAGAAGAAACTTTTTTTTTTCACTAAACCTGCTCCCGTATATTGAAACCGCTGAAGAAGCTATTGAGACTTCCTTCCAGTCACTCGAAATTGTGAATGCAATTTTTGTTGCGGAGGGTTCCACTATGCCCACAATCCAAAGATGTCTGAAGCTTCGAAGATGGTAGCAAGATTTATGCTGAACAGCCATTATCAGAAAGGCAAGTGATTGCTGCTTCCACTATTTGATCAAAGGGATCTGTGTCACTGTCACTATGCTTAACACATGAAATTCGATGCATCCACCGCCGGATAAGCATCCCACTCAATCAGATCAGAAGGAATCGGTACTAGCGGTTCAATTCCCTAGTGATCTCTTATCATCTGTTCCTAGAGAGTAGCATCGAGAAGGCGTGGGCCCAGTAGTGCTTTATTTTATGAAAGCCGGTAACCTGATCGACCTAAGATGCTACTTTCAAAGGGGCGATGTGAAAGCAAGGTATTCCTTCTGTCTCCTAAGTAAGTTAGTTGATCTAGAAAGCTCCGCGAATTAATATACTGGGTCCTCATAGTGCTGCATTCTGAGGTAGTATGATAGTTTTAGCTGCTTCCTTGACTTGCGCAGTTGCCGCGAAGGTTGAACTTTCATCGGTGAGTTAAGTTAGCTTTCGTAGTTGGGGCTTTCTTATTATGACATCTCTTCTTTCGTTACTCTGATATTCGGGAAGACAATTAGCCGGTCGGAAAAGAGTCTTGTCTTATTCCCTCACATGAAGATTTTTTGTTATCGAAGCTATTAAAGTAAGAAAGGGAGGGGCCATTACCGGTCTTAGAGACTTGGGATAGGGATCTTTTCACTAAGCCGAATCTGTTGACTTCAAAACATACTCTTTTTCACTGTCTTTCCCGACTCTTTGAGTCAATGCGGGAATACCAAGAAAGAGAAGATGGGCCTCATTGATAAAGAAAGACGCCGTAGAACTTCTTCCACAACCTCACCTTTCTTCTTTCTTCTTCAAAGAAAGCTCTCCCGCAATTTTATATTTCTTTTTTTATATATATTACCATCAGGAAAGAAACAAGGAAAGCAAGAACTATGGCAAGCATGGTTGCAGTCAACGGGTTTAAAGCGGGCAGATGGAAGGAGTAGGCTCTTTCACTAGAATCAATCCTCTGGTACTACTTCCTTTCTCTCTCTCTGATGGATAGCAATTCATCTCTCTGATAGTCAAGGCAGGTAAGCCAAGCGCTAGCAAGTTGAAGTGAAGAAAGGTCATGGGAGAATAAGTACGGGAAAGACAGTTGCACGGTGGAGTGTGCCTATGCCTTCGGTCTTTCTTTTCGGTCAAGGAATTTTCGAGTGTGTTAGTGCGAGTGTGAGTTCGAACCAATCAGCTTTCAAGCTCTCCAAGGGTAGCTATCAAACAAGCCAAACCAGGCAGGAGTTAGTACGTGCATTGATGCCAGAAGAGGATGTTGTGCAAGAGTAGCAGTTCCATTCATTTCCAGTCAGTCCGGGCAAGCGTCTTCCTTCCCCTTCTTCTTCCCTGCTCGGGCATATCGTAACTATTGATTCAATCGTGCCATAAAACACCGTGATTTTGGTATTAAGTCAATTTCCCTTCCTAGACGTCAATTTAAATAGGACAACTTTATAAAACAGCGTCTTTTTCCTCATCAAGAGGAAAGATTACTCAGATCATAGGGAAGGGGTGCTATAGCCCTTGTTCAAGAATAGCTTTTGTTCAATCAGACACTCTTAGAATAGAAGGCTCTCGTAACTGCTCTTTCCTGTTGATGCGACGGTAAATCGAGAAAGAATATCATAAGAAAGCTCTTTGCCTAGTTCGGATTGTACCGTGGAAAGCACTACTTCCGGCTTGAATGATGTAGTTTCTTCGACCTGCTTTTATCAAGATTATGTTAGTGTTCAGTCGACCGCCCAATTAATATACTAGGGATACACTGTCAATATCAATGAATAAAGATAAGTACAAAAGCAAGAAATCAATTGGCTAATATATTTTAAAAAAGAAAAAGGGAATAGAGATTTCTCTACGCTACAATTCTTTCTTCTCTTATGAAATTGAGACATTTCTTCTATCATAGCTTTCTTCCACTGAGGATGATTGAGGGGTTATCGCTGAAACGAATTAAAGGAAGTTTGATAGGACATTTTTTAATAGGGTGAGAAGTACAATATCTCTTTTCTTTCCTCAAGGCAATAGGTAAATACAGATCAGAAACAACAGAAGGAGGAAGTACCTGGATCCAAGGAGGAGTCTTGGTGATGGATTGTTGATTTGACAAATTTTCTTCCTCTTCTTCACATACGTCTTTAATTCCGTGGTTTGCTGACCAAGCTGCTCACTACTTTGAGACTCCCCCTCTTTCGAATCCATATAATTTTCCACTTTAGACATGGGAATATTTTAACTGACGACAGGAAGAACACTACTCTCCTCCAGACCTCCATACTCCCCCTGAGGAGATTAGGGATCCGAAAGAGTACTACAATTTTCAGAGAAAAGAAATAAGAAAGATTTTCAAAGAAAGTGATGACATCCATGGACATAAATCTTTTATTTGTTTTGGAGTGATAACACTTCTAGCCCTTCTGAGAGCTAGAATACCAAACAAAGACACATTTGAAAGACTTATAATCAAGTTTGTTTCTGAGAGGACTCAAGTCATGAACAAAGCAAACACAACCAAAAACACGAAGAGAAATAGGAAAGACAGGGGGGTTTCAACACTTGAATAGGAGATTTACCACTTAGAACGGACATACGATTAATTAAATAACATGCAGTTAAGACATCTTCTTACCAGTATTAGCTACCTTCGTCTCGGTGAGAAGAGCACGGGTAACCTCCAAAGATGCCGATTTTTTCGCTCAGCTACCCCATTCTTGGGGGTATATGGGCAGGTAGTTTGAGAGTCAATCCCTTGTTTCTGCAGATAAGCTTGAAAGTTCTTGGAGAACGCTGCGCACCTTTCTTTTTTTCTTTCAAATTCAGTCAGATCTCAAAATCTTAACATTTATACCACACTGAGTTTTTTATCATATTATGAAATAACCGGAAAATGAAAGGAATTATTATTGCTTAGCGCTTGTGCTAAGGAACTTCATTCTTAGATTTCATAAGATAGATGAAAATCACTCTAGAATAGTCATCAATGAAGGAGACAAAATATTTATAAAGAAAGGAATCGAAATTGACCGATAGCCAATGCTAACAAGCAATAGAAAAGATATTTACAAAAAAGGTTAATATGGGAAGATTTTCCCATATTCCAGATGCGAGAGTTGCGACAGAACAGAACAAATGAGCGATTGCAACAGATACTAATTCCCCAGCAGGAAGATAGGAAGTATTGAAAGCCTTTCGATAAGATATCTTTTTTAACGAATTGCCTGATTGCGACAGCTTATCGAGACTTGTTACTAGACCAAGCAAATTCCCTAGAAGAGAGCTTAAAGAGGGCTGAAGTTTAAGGAAAAGCGGCCCCGGATTAATATACTTTGCCGATCTCTCCCATCAGAAGGCAACTACAGATGCGATTGTTAGAGATTCGAGATTACCGGTTGGACCGATTCAAGCGATTGAAAGAGGTAAGACCGATTGATAGAGGTTGGACGGATAACCGTGTTACCAGATGAGCTGCTTTGCTAGACCTGTCTAAAGTTGAATTCACTCCCTAGCCTTGAAAATGATTATGCTTTCGTAATTAGTTCCAACTTAGCTTCGTCATGCCCACCGGAAGGAACGCCTTCACTCACGCCAACAACAACAACAACCTCTGATTAAGCAGCCTACCTTGAACCAGCGAAAGTGAAAATCACATTTCTTTGCCTGAGAGAGAAGAGCGTCAGCCCGCACGGTCCCTGTGGGCAGCGGATTGCTTCCGCGTTGAGCCCTTGGCACTGACCTTTGATACATCGTTCCCGTAGCACCTTATACCTGACCTTGGAATGTCACTCTGCCTCACAAAGATCATCTCTCTGGCACTTCCGCTTCCGGGGTTTGGTCAAAGCTATCGGTCGATCTCGTGGCGAGCCTTCCCCACCTACCTTACCTGGACCACCGTTAGACCACCAACTTCCTTTGCAACCTGAACGCCCAACAAATTCCACTTCCACTGGGACTTGACCACCAACAGGCACTGGCTCACCTCACTACGCTCCGAAAGCTTCACCGTACTTTGAAGTTCAGCACGCCACTACTAGTTATTAAACCCCTTTGGGCATGGTCGGGGTACCTTTATCTCTAGTTATAAATTGAATCAGTCAAGAATACAATCAAGCGTTTATTGCCTTTGATCGCTCCCGGCTCGCTTTCGGGGCGAGCCTGCACTCTCGCTTCTCACTCGCCTACGAAAGAAAGCAAAAATACTAGACTCGACTTTTACACCTGCGCTTCCTCACCTGCCTCTCCACTCGTGCCTACTTTCACCAACCGTCCCCTACTCCATCCCTCTGCTTGGCTCTAGCCTTGTCCGGACCTCCACCTCTCTGAGTTCTCGCCCCCTGAGTTGCGTTCTTTGTCTCGTCATCTGAGGCCGACGGCTAGGAAAGCATACCCTGATTGGATCGTAATATCATGTTGGAATAATTTGTTCATCGGTTTCCAAAGGGGTATAAGGTGCCTGAGTTTGTTCTCTTTTCCGGTGAGGAGAAGAAGTCGACTATTGAGCATATAGCTCAGTTCTCGGTCCAGTGCGGGGAAGCTAGGTCCAAGGACTACCTCAATTTGAGGCTCTTTGCCAACTCTCTTACTAAATCGGCCTTCCCCTGGTATATGAACATCCCTCCAAACTCTATTAACAGTTGGTACGATCTGGAAAGCAAGTTCCATGAGCAATTCTATAGGAGAGACCCAGACATTCAAGTTGCCAATTTGGCAAGATTGACTCAGCTCCAACGGTCGAATCGCGAGGTTTAGTAAGCTTTACCTAGACTAAGGGGTACGTGACTCTTACGCACTACGGGTTAGTGACTCGTTAACACTCCCCGTTCCGTGGGCTCAAGAACTCGATGCTGATGAAACTCCTGCTTTTAGCGACTCGGTTCCTATTACAGACAGGTGGCAGCTTCCCATGCAAAGCTTAATCGTTAAGTTTTGTCAATAACCGTTTTTACGCCTGGGTGGAAAGTCTAGAGCCTCTTTAGGTGGTAACCATACGGGCTAATATAATAAAAAAAGAAATATAAAACTCTTGACCTCTCGTGTAAAGTATATTAAACTCGTTTTACCCCACTCTCGCTTCTACGCTCCTAACGCCTAGTTGTGTAAGCCAACAAGTGAGTTTTGCTTACGTGACACAAGACAGATTGAAAGCAAAGGTAAAGCCGTCCAGTGATCAAGTAAAGGTTACGAAGTGATTAAATTGAACGTACGAGCGAAACGAAATACTTGTTTATATCAATATAGATATAAATGGAGCGAGAATCGGGAGTTGATATTGAGAAACGAAAGAAAGGCCGTGGATCCCTGATAGCCTAGTTGCTTCGAGCCTAACCCCTTGCTTGCAACAGAAACAATACCCGGAGAAAAGTTTCTACGCCTGTAAAGCCATTGCCCCTACGCCAAGCCCCGAAATAAAGAAGGAGGTTAGCCATCACGGGGAAGTGCAGTAAGTTATCTAGGATATGATAGATAAACATGGAAGGGCGACCCTTGGACCTATAACCTTACCTTTTTGGGGCTCACTCCTTTCCTACTCGCTTGATCTTGATGACCAAGGACTAGAAACGAAAAGCTAACTTCCAACCCTTGGAAAAACCTGATTCAAGACTTGCTGTACTCACTTTGATGTATTTTATAATATAAATTATAACTAGCTTAACTATTGCTTCAACTGCGTGTACTAACTCTCTCGGTTAACTCTACGAAACGAAACTAATATTTCAGTCCCCCTTATAGTCTTCGTATCCTTGAGAATAATTGTGTGCTTGTCAAAGAAATATACTGATCAAAACTCATTTTTGAGTAAACACTATCCCAGAATAGAGGAAGCTCCTTCTCTAAAAAAAATCTGGTCTATGATTGGTTTTGGGGATGATTGACTGATTGGTATTGAATCATTAGATGATGACTGCTCATCAGAGGAAGAAGACGAATAAGCATAAGCATGACTACTATAAGATCTATTATGTTTAGGGGCAGAAGACTTTCTAGCTTGTGATAATTTTCTCTCACGGACCATAAGATAGTGATTGATTCGATGAGTCATCTGATGAGTGATTACAAACACCACCATCCTCTTCTAATGATGAATCACCGGCCGCCAGCATTTGACTTTGATAAGCTTTTGAGGATGAAACATACAATGCACCACAGCGATCACAGAAATTCATGTCTTCAGAAAAACCACCCACTATTATCATCTCCATATTCTCTTGCAAATTTGAAACTGGAATGGAGGGTTCCAAATTTCACCCATTCCAGGCCATAGCTAAGACAACTCATACAATAAGGCTCAGGTAGTGACAGATTACTTGATCTGAACAAGACTGGCCTATTACCCTCATCACTGGATGAATAAACCCTGATTAACCTATCACTTGGGGGATGTGTATCCTTTGAGATACGACACTCCTGCATCAGTTTCTTATCAGCATCCTTGCGAACAAATAGTGATTGACATAGATAACAGGAAGCATATCTATTACTACCATTTTTGATCAAGTCAATTAGATAAAACTCACAAAATGGATGCCGAGGATGGATGTCTTCTATATGCTTCCAATCAGGGCTATTGGACCAATGACAATTACAACCGTGTCTTAGAAAATTCAAATATCAAAAGTCTCAAATGAACAACTTCATTCACAGCTCTTTGGAAGCGCGATTAAGTCTCAGACGCCTCAAGATAAACAACGACCAGCCTATCTTTTTGTATAGGACGAGAGCCATGCCCCTAGCCTTTAGACGAATCAAGGATGACCTCTCTGAGGCACCTGTGCTAATGCCCGGAAGAACCACTACAGCTATACATATCAGTGGAACATGATTATCACAGAAGAACGGAGAAGGAATGCTTTCCGGAAGTGAGACAGACGACTATTTTCATAGAGAGAGAGCACGCTTCGCACCTGACTAAACATCATTAGCGAGAAGTCACGTCTTGCTTGCAAATACAATATCTTAACTTAAGTAGTAAATGGTAACTTCACCACATCCATTCGCCTTGACCGCCGCGTTAGCGGAGTCCGCAACCGATCGGCCTTCTATCTGACTTCCTTCGATACAGGATTCCGAAAGGACGGATCCTATTACTTTGGAATGGAGCGAAGGCGCACCACTTTAGTCAACTCGAAGAAGAGGAAACGGAAGCAACCTTTCCGAAAGATTACCAGGCGAGGGGCGCAAGCGGACTGCCTTAGACCAGTCCTTACTTTACCTGATTGTGTAAGAGACTAGGTCCGTCTGGCATGGCGGGCAGGGAAGACAACTCACTTTGAGATCCGAGCTACCAGTCACCTAAAGGGATCCCGCTTTTTTGTAATAAAAATGGCGACTGAGGAAGCAGCCCTTATTATACCACTGACGGGCCCGTGGATTCCTACTTCCCAAAAGGGGGGAATATTGGCTAGCCGAGATGAAGCCACCAGTATTGTGACTTCGCCAATCAGAAGTGGACGATAGAACTATAGTAGAGTCCGATGGTTCTTTTCGATATGGCTAGACGCCCTTCCCTCCTACTAGCGCCCAGTATATTAATGAAAGCGCTCGGAAGCCAACTCACTTTGAGAGCTAGTCGCCTTAATCTCTTTAGAGGAGCTCACCAGCCAGAAAGAGGTCGGAGGTTGAATTATAGGGAAAAGTTCTGGATCTTTCTTGTAGGCCCGTCGGGTAGGCAACCCAGATTAACTAAACACTCGCGTCCCTCAGGAAATTTTTTTAGTTAGGTGCGGTCTCCCGTTGGTCTCCTTAGCAGCTAGGAAGGAGCGGATAAAACTTCATATGTTTTCATCGGTGCATATTCATAGGATTACCTAACTCTTGAGGTGCTTGCGAATGGATTGACGGCCTGTTGATCAAGGAAAGCAAAAATGAAGTCTTACTTCTCTAGCTTGGGTTGTCTTCCCGGATCCCTGCTTCTGCTTTTGGTTGTGGATCTGCTTCTCCAGTGACGGGCGAGAGAACACAGCGAACAGTGCACATCTCGTCTTATCCACTTCTTCATCTTCAGGAAAGACTCGCTAGAAAGAAGCTTGCTAAGAGTGGCAAGGAAGAGAGAGAAATCCCCATTTTTAGGGGTCTAGAGGAAGAAGAAGCCATTACGCAACAAGCCCCTGCATCTATGGGATAGGGATAGGAAAGAGTTTGATTGGTTGGGGGGTGTCGTTATATGCTCTCGTCACCCTTATCCTGTCCTTGACCTATCTATTTTTCCTAACGAGCGTACTTGGCCATACGTACATAGGCTCATTCGCTGAGTTGTCAACGAAGAGTGAGTGCAATGCCACCAGTCAACAATCAATGAGGTAAAAAATCGTTCAATGCTTTTACTGTTCTTTGGTATCCACGTTGTGAACTCCGTAAGAAGTCCTATAAAAGTATATTATTCCAGATAGGATACTACACAAAGAATAGGGTCCCGGATCGTCTTCCTTCTTTGAGCAGGGGACATGCCATAGTATACGGAATAGGTGCTTGCGCAATTGAATCAGAATAGGCTGCACAGTTAATCCGATAGTTAAGATATCCATTGTTAGCCTTTTGGAATAGAAGGAACTCTTTGCAGGAATAATTGTCCAAATAGGAAGGTGACCAACGGGAAGTTGCAAAACAGGAACGAATTAATATAATAAATAAAAGCAGGGCAAGTTCAAGCACCCCAATTAATATACTCAAACTGTATTGTGTCGATGAGCCTCACGACCTAGATGCTCCATCCATTTCAATGCTGTTTTTTTCCATTTGGGTGACTAAAAGAATGAGGTCTCGTACCGTGCGAATATATATACTTGACCTAGGATTCTTTTCCTCACATCGGATTCTGAACTGGAAAACGGAAGCTTGCAAGATTGCTTGGTACCCTTTGCACTGTTTGCAAGCGCAAGCACCTTGGACAGATAGCGTTGGGAAGGAGAGAAGGAATTTCTACCAGCTCCTATCTATAGGGCAGACTGGCATAGAGACCTTAGAAAGCTAAGTACTTCCTGCCACTACTTCTTTGCTTGCATGGAATGAATAGGCTTGCTGACTGGCTTACCTACTTGAACTAAAAAGCATAAAGCGAAAATATTAATCCGGGCCCAGTATATTAATTGCGCCTCTTGAACTCTGTATTTTGTGCCTTGAACGAAGTGAACAAGCGAACTGTAGAGTTGGCCTCTCTCTCGGTAACTAGAAAAGTGGGAAAAACCAGATTGCTATAGGCTTCTATCACGCTTAGGCCAGGTCCTTTGACGTGGTATCCGGACTTCCTCGCAAACAGCCCATCAATCCGCACAAGTACGGGGTAGCTCGAGAGCGAAGTTCGTTCTCGATTAGAAATTCATTAAATAAGGCTTTTTTATTCAATTCTTTGATGGGAGGGTCCTAAACTCTCATTTTGTTGGGCCCAATTAATATACTAGGATGGTCAATCATTCTTTGTAGGTATTCCAGTAATAGGTTTCTTTAGCTCCATACAGAGAACGTAAGTTCAAACCCAAATTATTTCCTTTTCTGCTTATTCACATCGCCCAGTATATTAATTCCTCCTCACTCGAGTAAGAAACAACCCTTCGAACTTACAGCCACTACCCCCAAGCATCTTTCTATGACCCTACATCGTCACGAGGGTTGGCGTTTCTTTTTTTTATGTTTTTCAATCGCCTTTGATGATTGTTTATTGTGAATCCGTTCGACATATATGCGGCCCATCCAAAAAGCAAGCAGAGAAATTCAGAAGTGACGTCCAAGCCCTATTAATACTTCGTAATGCTGCCTCCACACAAGCCCTCGGTCACCGAGCCGACCTCGTCCGCTCGGAAGAACACAAGCCCGGCCAGCCTTCCGAGTGCTACCCTCGCTCCCACAAAGATCACTGCCCAGCCACCGCTCGAGGTTACCGCTGCTCCCCCAACTGAGAAAATTAGGTTGAGGACCCGGAAGATAAGGGAATGGAGAGAGAAGCTGCAGTCGGTTCTGCTGAGACTCAAGTCCCCCTGCCGGAGCTCCCCAAACCTGAAGTGGAAGTCGAGGAGCTGCTCAGTGAGAAGAAGCGTCAAATGATTTGGGCAGTTGTCGCGCTGGCGGAGCAGGAACCTACAGGGAAGATTGGGGCAATGAGGAGCTCGACGAGTATCTGCAGACCCTCTACCCCATCGAATACTTCTATCGCTGAACCGGAAGCCTTATTTAATGAATTTCTCATCTACCGAATCAACGGCATAATCATCAGAACCGACTGCAGCTTCATTGACTGAATGAACTGGTGCCTATACCTTTATAGGTACCATCCTGATGCTGGCTGTAGCCGTGGGAGGTGGGGGCTGGCTCTACCAAAAAGCATGCAACGACACAATCAACAGGTGAGCCCTTACCCGCACTCCAAGCAGGTGGGTATCGACGGACACAACGACTTAATCAACTGGATTCGCCGAAGCAATTTCCTCTAGACATAATGAGGCTCTCGTTGAGAGATCTATTAGTGATTAGGCCACCCCTCCCGGCAAGGCAGGTTCAGGCGATTAATCAAACAAATCATTCCTTCTCTTCGTTCATGGAACTCGGCGGTACAGGCAACAAGATTGTGGAAATGGGAATTCCTGAAACTACCACTGGACCCATTTAACCAAAAGATTGTCTTTAATTGAAATGAAGATTTCCCCAAAACTTTGCCAAGGGGCGTAAGCGCGATTGACAAGCGCCCACAACGAAATCTCTTAGTCACAACCGCCATATTAATTTAGCCACCGTTGCCTTATTGATAGGGCCTGCATAAATGGAGGCGCTACTCGGGCTGCCTTGTATGTGCGTAGTGACTGCGAAACTTGGTGTAGACGCTCGTGTGGTTGTCTGAGCCAAGGGGATCTGGTGAGAGTCTAAAATAAAAGGGAAAGGAATCCTATCATCTAGAGACCGGGGCGAGGGATCATGGACCTAAATAGTTGGACGAATGCTGACTCGCTGTCTAGCTCACAGAGAGGGCTTTCTTTAAACGAGGGGAAGGCTTTATAGGGAGGGCCGAACGAGAGCCTTTCGCTTTTTCCGGGGGTGCGGGTCCTGGTCATCGCTGCCCCCTGATTCCAATAGCTGTCTCGGGGAGTTGGGGGCTTTGGCTTTCTCTTCTGGTTGCTTCTAGGGCCGAGGGGAATGTCTTCTAGTGAGGGGAGTCTTTTCTGCTTCAATCGACTGGAAGCACTTCCTTCCGCGCCTACCTCCCTTGGTTGCCTGCTTTTAGGGCTAGATCTCTTGCCCGCTTGTCGGGCTTAAAGCGGAACTTAGCTTCTCAATAACAGAATCGTAAGCATCATTTCATCAAACGAGACTCGGATCGAGGAGCAAAAATAAGCCCTTCGAATGAACAATCCAATCCTACCAATGAGGAGTGCGTCGGTTTCTCTGGCCCTTTTATTTTAGACTCTTACATATAGCCACAATTTTGAATTCTTAGAATTGCTAGGACCGGGCAAATTTTATATTTCTTTTTTTTATTATATTAGGATTTCTAATCCTAGGATCTTGAAACTTACCCGAGACGAGTCCTATCCGTGTCCCCCTGCTTCATCAAACCTTGGCGCAACACCCGAGCCGATAGGCATCCCGAAGCGAAATACCACTTGTCCAGTCAAATTCAAGCGTAGGTGAAGCCTCGCTAGAAGCACGACCGCTTTAAACTCTCGTTCTTTATCTCTCACTTCCCTGGGTTGGCCGGTATACACCACCTCTGCCTACGGTATGTATTGTATGCTTGTCATTTTCGACTTGGCGAACTACTCCCTCCCTCTGCCCCGCGTTAGAAAGATTTTCAAATTGAAAAAGTCCGGGAAATATACTAGAAGAATGGAATATTACCAATGTAAACTGAACTTCCATTTGTCAAAATTACGTATTATTCTTTATCTAATGCCTAGTGTGGTACCGGGATGCCGAATCCGAACTTTTTTTCTAGTATATTTGTGGATCTATGAGATTTGTGGCCTGACAGCCTGCTAATTGATGTTCACTACGTCTCTTTCTACCCTAAATAAGAAAACGAGCATCGGTGGTCGGACTATCTTAGGCTTCAATATTACCAGACCATAGGAATTGACTTCCAACGAATAGTTTGGATTGCTCCCAGTTATAATACCTGCCACTCCAGCGTCCACTCATTCTATTCGTGCTCTCTTAGTTCCACACAGTTATAATACCTGCGTTCCGCGTACCTTGTTAAAAAATCCTAGTATATTAATTACTTGTTGTTGCCAGAGCTGCTTGTTACTTTACTTTGTTCCGGTCGTAAGAGCGAAGGATGTGTGCCCAGAGTGAGCGGCATAGCGAACAGACAGATTAGATGGTTGCCTATTTCCGGGAGTAAATGAAATGTTAGCACAAAGAGACGGCATTACCTGCCAGTATATTAATTGCCCAGTAGTGCTGCAAAAAGAAATGTAAACCCTTAGAATTACTTCTTTCTGGGCTAGATAGCAGCTTCCAATAGAACAACCGGTCCGGCCCCCTACTAGGCTGGTAAGCGAAATTTTCTTGTTGTCTACCACCCCAGAAACAAGATTTTCTAAGGGCCTATCGATTAATAGATAGACCGATGTAACCAATTAATCTGACCAAGCGAAATATTGATTATCGTTTGGTACTACACATTACTTGATCTCAAGAAAGAAATTATAGAAACTAATTATATTAATATCCCAAACGTTAGAACATCTATGCTTAAGGATCACCCAATTAATATACTAGGCCCCAATTAATATACTGGCCTAGGGTTAGGTACTGTTATTTATACAAGCTAGGTTGGACCCTACTTAACATAGTGAGCTTGGCAAAACGTTCATTAGTGGATTGAAAGGCATTTGTATATATTAATTCACAAAGATTGATCTCATCTTTCTTATTAATTTCACTTGTATAGTACCTACCTCTCGTTTGGTAGCGAAGCTGGGTAGCGATGATAGAATGGATCGGTCCCCTCTTGTCCCGCCAATTAATATATTGGCTTTCCTCAATATATATCCATCTATTATTTCATTTAACCCATGTGCTGCCTGAGATGCCTGTTCGGTTATAGAGAGAGGTGTGCTGCTGTTTTATGTAAAGAGTGAGCACTAACTTACGGAATACAAAAAAAAGCGGTACGCCTGCGCCGGATCATGCTGTAGTAAATACTCTTCCGTCACATCGGTCTTAATGATAAAAAGACATGTTACTCGACTTGGCCAGTATATTAATTGCTTCCCTTTATCTATGACCAAAGGCGTTATCTGTCTTATCCAAACAGGTCTATTTATTTACTAAATCTCCCCGCGCTATGTATTCATAAGAAAAATGGAGTAAATGATAGCCGCGTATCACTTGAATTCTGGGACTCATTTCGATACATAAAATCGTATGAAATATTAAATATATTAATTGGGGAGCGAAGAATTTCTTTTTGGTCCCTTTCGTCTAGTGGTTAGGACATCGTCTTTTCATGTCGAAGACACGGGTTCGATTCCCGTAAGGGATAGGTACTTCTCGGTACTCCGGGATATGCACCAGCGGGTGGACCGGTTGGCGTTATGCCACCTCTCCTTCCTCATACGGTGGATCGATGGCTCTTCTCTACTAACCACAAAGATATCGGTACTCTCTATTTCATCTTTGCTGCCATTGCTGGAGTGATGGGCACATGCTTCACCGTACTGATTCGTATGGAATTAGCCCGACCCGGCGATCAAATTCTTGGCGGGAATCATCAGCTTTATAATGTTTTAATAACTGCTCACGCTTTTTTAATGATCTTTTTTATGGTGATGCCAGCGATGATAGGTGGATTTGGTAATTGGTTTGTTCCGATTCTGATCGGTGCACCTGACATGGCATTTCCACGATTAAATAATATATCATTCTGGTTGTTGCCACCAAGTCTCTTGCTCCTATTAAGCTCCGCCTTAGTAGAAGTGGGTAGCGGCACTGGGTGGACGGTCTATCCGCCTTTAAGTGGTATTACCAGTCATTCTGGAGGAGCAGTTGATTCAGCCATTTTTAGTCTTCATCTATCAGGTGTTTCATCAATTTTAGGTTCTATCAATTTTATAACAACTATCTTCAACATGCGTGGACCTGGAATGACTATGCATAGATTACCACTTTTTGTGTGGTCCGTTCTAGTGACAGCATTTCTACTTTTATTATCACTTCCGGTACTGGCGGGGGCAATTACAATGTTATTAACCGATCGAAACTTTAATACAACCTTTTTTGATCCTGCAGGAGGGGGAGACCCCATATTATACCAACATCTCTTTCGGTTCTTCGGTCAGCTTTCTTTCTTTCTAGGGACGAAAGCACTCTCCCTGACATTATTTCGGTTGGGCCTCCCCAGGGCTATAACCATGGCATTCCGTTTTGCTTTGAAAGTTCTTTTGACTACGGGGATCGAACCCCTTATGATGAATCCGTCGGATGCCTTATCATCTACACCTGTTGATCCCAACATTCTACTCGATGATCATGTACGAAAACAAGAGCTTCTCGATCGGGTACGAATCAACAATTTGCTGGATAAGAGTTACGGCATTGAGATGCAAGAACAAATTGCGGAGCTGCAATTTTCGATTGAAAAAAAGATCGAGCAAGCTCTGCTGTTCGACGGATATTCAAAGGATTCTCTTGTTGCGAAGAGAGACAGGATAAGGGGTTTTCTGTTCTATCCGAGAGGTACACTTTTTTCTTCTGGGACATACGGTGATTATCTTGACTCTATGAATCAGCGCGGGACGCACCGAAGCCTTCCCTATCGCAGGCTTATGGAAGCCATTTCTAATTTGGATCTTTTTTTAGATCAGGATAAGGGGATTTAAAAAACATGTTAAGTGAAGAGTTTTCTTACTCATCCATGTCTTTCTTGTCAGTAATGGAAGCAATCATCCCTACCGTCGTAAAATAAGAGCACCTGGCTCTGCCCATTCACAAGGACTCAATTCTATGTCCAAACATCACATGCCAGCAGATGTAGTCACCATCATAGGTACTCAAGATATTGTGTCTGGAGAGGTAGATAGATAGGACTACGTCTTGCTCGATCAGGACCATCTATTGCGAGCCAAAACACCCTCAAATAATCGGAAATACCGCATTTAGAAGCAATAATGAATTCTGGGACTCCGGATCCCCTCCTCGATCTGTTCAACTGCGACCTGCAATCGCATTCTCTGGTCCAATTGCTGTTTTTGTTTCTGTATTCCTGATTTATCCATTGGGTCAATCTGGTTATATTGATTATTTGCTTCTCTACCTTTCTTCTATCTATCTATTTAGTACTGGCATGGGAATTTTGTACGGTCTACTGGCCACGAAAGAAAGAGTGAATTTTAATTGATGCCTGGGAATCTATATCTATAAGAAGACGCAAAGCAAACAAAGAAATGGTTCTTTCGTTCCCCTTTCACTCTATCCTGATTAGGTCAAGATTGTACGTACAAAGCGAACTAAGATAAGTAAATAGAATGGATGTGTTAGCCTGCTTTGTGACCAGGCTACCCAAAGCAAATATCATGTTGACATACCTCTGGGTAAATGCTGTCTCATATGGAATCTCTGGATAACATCGATCGCCGGCATTGGAAGCATCATCAGAAGACACAAGGCAGTTTGGTCAAAATCACAACATCAGTATAAACTGGCCCGAAACCCCTATCAAATGACCTCATTTGGATCTATTCACCTTAAATACTCGTAGCCCTTTGAATTAGCTTCAGTTTGAGCTTTGGTTTGGCACAATCGGCCTTACGATTTGAAAGTTATGCCCGTTTCCGTGAATGGGTGTAGTCTAGCATCGAAGACTCAGGCCATCGCATCGGATCGCTCCCATCAGCTCGCCCTCGATCGGATCGCCCCCCTCGGATCGCCCCTCACGCGTCACGATCTGACTCGTCACCATCCTGCTCGCTCCCTCCGACCACGACCTGTTCGTGGTGCGTACCGTGACCACGATCCAATCCCATTACCACGATCCGACCACCGAACCTGCAGATAAGCGCATTGTTTTGACCTATTCTTAAGGCTATTCCTGCTCCTACTTTCATGGATCGCCTGCCACGTGTCCTACCATGACCCAGTCCTCCCAGGAGCTTTCCTACAGCTATAAATACACCTTCAGATGGCATTTTCAGGGGACTTTTGGCATCTCCTCATCCATGGCTGCCATAGCCAACAGTTCTCCATGAATAACCACCATCTTCCTCAATAAATTCAATGGATTCAGAGAGAATTATTCATTGAATTCAAGTGATTGAAAGACAATATTCATTGTAATTGTAATCCATGAGTGAAATGAGAAAATATGAAGTGGACGTAGGCTCGTTAACGCCGAACCACTATAAAAATCTCGTTGTCTAGCTTTTTTCTCTATTTTTCGATTATTTCTTCATATCCTATGCTCAAAATACGACAATTTGGGTGTTAGAGCCATTTTTTGATCTAACATTTTGGTTCTTTCACTGAGAACTGAATTCTCAACCTATCGGATTGTTATCCTACTATTTGGATTTGAAAGTTCGAAGAAAATAGTCCGCGTTTCTACCATTTTTGAATATTTCGTTGATTTCAGAAAATCAGAGCTTCATGCCTTCGAAAAAAAGCTAAGGGTTCACAAGCTTCACGACCAAATGAGGATAATAAAGAAAATGCACAGGAGCAGGTTAAGGCAGGTGGCCGGTTCTCGGTTCGCGGATCGCAGGGGGTATCACGAACTGGTTCGCAGTTCGCGGATCGCAGGGGGCATCACGATCCGATTCGCGGTTCGCGGAACGACCTTCACGAACGGAGCCCAAAGAGCCATCATGATCCGATTCGCGGTTCGCGGAACGACCTCCATGAACGGATCACAAAGAACCATCACGATCCGATTCGCGGTTCGCGGAACGACCTCCACGACCCGGGCCCAGAGTGACCTTCACGACCCGACCTGGTGTAGGATCCGCGATCCGATCCGAAGACGTTGATTAATTGACGATCCGAGCCACGAACCAGACGACAGTAGCGAACCGCGACCCAGAAAAGTGGTGACGAACAAGGGTCGCGATCCGACCCAAAAAAGTGACACTTTTTGGAAAAGATGTAATTTTCAGATCATTTCAGAAAAGGCCCTATCTTCCAAAATCGAAAAAATCGTGCGGTGCCCACATTTTCGACATAACCGGCTAGGTCAATCGCCGCCGGGACTGCGGGGCCCCGGACCCCCGCCGGCGCTGCGCCCGGACCCGCTGACGGCCTCGCCTTCGGCTCGGAGCACGGCTTGCCTTCGGCTCGGAGTACATTCTGACCCACAATTATCACAAATGCTTATCGACCAAGATTCGGTAGGTATTTTGAGGATTCTTTCCAGAAGCCATGACCTCTATCTACCGATGTTATTGAATGTGAGGAGTTGTTGAAAAGATTCGACGCGCTGGCTATGGCAGTATACAAAATAATGATGGTCTCATAACAGCCTCCTCCTCCAGAGCTCCAATGGTGTGCATATTTCCCAAATGCAACTGATTATGCTCCTAAGCGAATAGTGATCACCTAGTTTACGTGACTTAAACCTGTCCTACAGGCGAAATCCCAGATGACATTGACATAGAGCAATCCGGATACTATTCTGAGGATGACTCAAAAGATCCCAATGACCATGATTCTCAATAATGGGATACCCGACGGCAAGTAAGGACCCTAGCACTACAAAGTCACCCTTCGCTTGAATGGCATGGTGAAAAACGTATGTCCTACGGTTCACCTATTTGCCGTCAACCGCATCGAGATAGATTGATTTCCACGTGTCCAAGGGTTAGATCGATGTACTTTGGTCCCCAGAGTTAGGAACCAATTGAACCTCCGCAGGCCATGATTGGATATATGGATCATTGCTGGGATGATAACAACTTGGCTGCTCACCAGCCACCTTATGACATTGGTCAAGAAATAAGAACTTGAGATCAACGCAAATTATGAATCAACCATTAGCTCTCCACTTCATACAACAGTTGTGATAGGATATACGAACCTTACTTGAAGCCTTGCAAGCCATGCTATTGCATTCAAGCTTATCTGATCGTGGTCTCAACCAACCAGGTCTAGCGGAATTCTGAGCTTACATAGCATATGGGTGTTAACCGTTAAATATCCCTACCAAAGACGGAGTGAGACTGGTCTATGGTGACCAAGTTATTGGAGAAGCCGACTGATTAGGAAGGATGGAATATGCTATCGCAACAGAGATTGCGTGAAACCCAAGGACGCTTCCCTTCCAGATGAAATGGAGTGTGAAGGAGGTGTCAATATTGCGAATGATGGGAGCATCGCAAAAGGAATTGCCAAACGACCTGCCCGAAGACATAGATTCTAGAGAGGATGGTGATTCGGGATGAAGAAGGGTGACATCTAATAACGCAACTACACGTGTTCCGACTGGTGACGCCGACCTGACTAAGGTCTTCACGTCGGATCTCCTTTAGACCTCTTCCGAACGAGAGAACTTATATGCTTTCTGTAGGCGAGCCTGGATGTGTTCGTTTGGACCAGTGCTAATATTTGCGGGATTTTATCCCAAATTATGAGTCATTTCTTGAGTATAAACCTGAAGTGTGCTCCTGTCAAGCAAATAAGACGTACGCAGTAAGTTCACTATCGCGGGATTTTATATGGAGTTGCCATTCGAAATGAAAGATGAAATCAAGCACCTGGAAGTTGTATACAGACGGTGCAAGAAATGATCGGCAATCCAACGCCGAAGTTTTGCAGATAACCCCCGAAGGACGACTCGAAAGGAATTCCAGTCGGAGAAACCACAACTCGCAGCTTACCTAGAATGGGCAGAAGAGTTATTGGATGGATTGGAACGTTACAACATACCTTATATTTCATACACAAAAGATCTAAAGTCGAATCATCTGGTCGAATAAGAATGTTCCGATAATTCAGAAAAGATAGAGATGATCCCCATCAAGACACTATGAAATACAACCATTGATAAAATGGAAGTTGATCCAACGTTGGAGACCAAACCCGGAAGAGAGTCATGGTTAACTCCATGATAAACTTCCTACAGCACAAAATGCATCTAACAAGGTGAAGTGAAAGGCGTGTAATTGTTCTTTATGCCTCGAGGTATGACATGCAATTCGACATTGCCTATTTCTCTTGGAAGGTTGTCCCAAAACAAACACCAACGAATGCAATTGCCAAATTCACCGCCCTAAATGATTCGACCAAATCACCAGTCAGCCACCCATTAGATGGGAGATGTACATGAATGAAACTTCTGGCCAACGGCGTTCTGAAGTTAGAAAGTGAAGACTCATACTTCCACTCTTTTCATCGATTATCTGCCAAGTGACTCACTCCCCTAAGGCTGGGGCCAACTACAGATTTGAGCATAAATTGCTCGAGATTACATCATCTAATTCGGAGCTGATACATCAAGAATTTGCCTGGCCAATTGACTTAGTCTTGCCTGAAAGTTAGCGAGTTGAAGATCTAGAATGCTTACGCATGAATGCTGGTTGATTGTCGGCGCACCAACCCTTGTCCCCGATATGGGATCGATGGTATATCAGCAAATTTATGTGATATGATTATCCCACCAGCAGTAATATCCTATTTCCTAGCATGGAAAGTGCAATAATTTCTATAAGCACGAATCCATTGTTCTCATGCTAATTTACAACCTAACACCAATGCAAAGATGTGCTACCATTAGCAATCCAGTCATGACTTCCTGACACTCTATCCTTACCCTCAGCACGGGGGCAAAAAGGCGATTTGAAGGAGATGCGACCTCATCACTCGCTTATAGTACCTACCTAGCCGCCTTTGCCATCTCAAGACCCCGATCAAGCCCTTTATTGACAGAGATATGGCGAAGCAAAATGGACCTGCAATGAATATGCAACGCCATTTTTCACTCAGAATGATACTCATTCCTTTAACAGGATTATTCTATAACCATGACTCTTATATTTGCATGATTTATGAGTTATTGATGTAATTAACTCAGATGAATTAATATGTGGATGGTGTAGGTATCCAGGATTTGCTACCGATCAAACTTGTAACACCCGCATATAGAGCCATAGAGCAATACTATAACGAGCTCGACTGAACTGCACGTTTACAAAGCCACGCTCTTCGTCTAAAGAATGCTGTATAGCTCAAGGTGGATCCGGGATGACCATCCAATCCTTGGCTCACACGTGGCAGACCACAAGACAATTGAACATAAATCATTGAGTTACGAAGTCATAGTCCGACTCCAGATGGACGCGGTGTGACCGCCTACATGGCTCGATCCTACGCTCGACGCCACCAAATTACATGAATTCAAATAAGGGAGGCAACACTGCCTCATAATTTGCTTACTTTTCAATCATAAAATTTGCTTTCACATGCCTTCCGAGTTACCGATGTGACTAATTCGTGCGGTGTGAATAATGCAGGTACCCGAAGTCTGGTGCCAACCATTCCTCCCGTAGACTGTTCAGAGGAACTCAAAACCTTGGCGACCGCCAGGAGAATATAAAAGCGTCCATGATTTGGCGCTGAGAAAGGACTCTTACCCCGCTGAAGGATCGGTGAGCGATGGAACAGCTGAGTCCCAACTCTAACTCTCCAAAGTTGAGAGAGAGTATAAAAGCGTCCATGATTTGGCGCTGAGAAAGGACTCTTACCCCGCTGAAGGATCGGGGAGCGAGGGAACTGCTGAGTCCCAACTCTAACTCTCCAGAGTCGAGAGAGAGTATAAAAGCGTCTATGATTTAGCGCTGAGAACTTCTGCTCCGCTGAAGGATCGTTGAGCAGATCATGAACCGAGCTCGAACTCTAACCCGCTGAAGGATCGGGAGAGTATAAAAGCGCTAGAGATTCAGCGCCCCAGCAACTCTAACCCGCTGAAGGATCGGGAGAGTATAAAAGCACTAGAGACTTAGCGCCACGGGAAAATTCCTCCCCCGTTAAAGGATCGGGGGGGGGGGCAGGATGGAAGCTGATCCCAAATCCTCCATGTCCCGACATGGGGGCAACACAGTTATGGTCCTAATCAATCCTCAACAAGACCTGGCTAGGCACTAAGTTAATGATTGATTGGGGGCATGCCTATACATACATACTACTTTACTGCACTTTCACTTATAAGTTGCACTGATAACTTATAATGTTTCATGACTTGTTTGCTTATTTGCGTTTCAAATGTTTAAATGCATAACTAATTATGGAATGCTCGCAGGTACAGGATAATGCGAAAGGACTCTCACCCCGCTGAAGGATCGGGGAGCGACTGAACAGCTGAGTTTGAACTCTAACCTTGGCGAACGCCAAGAGAGTATAAAAGCGTCTCCGATTGAGCGCTGAGAAAGAACTCTTACCCCGCTGAAGGATCGGGGAGCGACAGAACAACTGAGTTCGAACTCTAACCTTGGCGACCGCCAGGAGAGTATAAAAGCGTCTATGATTAAGCACTAAGAAAGGTGCTGGAGACTCAGCACCCCCCATAATTTCTGCTCCGCTGAAGGATCAGGAGAGTATAAATGCATGACAACATATGCCACTCAAGGGATCCTATCCCGTCACACGACTGGGACCAAGAATGAAAATGGAGCTCAAACCACTCGTTTCAGGGAATGGGGGGCAGCACACGAACACAGCAGTACAAAAAGAAATGGAATTTCATTCACTAAGTACAGGCTCACAAAACAAAGCTGGACAAAATGCGAGATCCGAACTCGTACAACAACAGCAGACCAGTAGGGAATAACTAAAGGGCCGCGTCCAGAAGGATGACGTAGGCGTATAATTCTAAGCTGCCTGTGCGACTCACGGCGACGACAGAAAAAGAAGCCTGGATAGTGAATTGTTCAGTGACATGTTATACAACTTCATACTCGCAACTGGAAGGACCTGGCGAGGCCCTGAGATTTTTTGATGTCTACCCTACCTTAGTACGATCTTGAGCGATCATTGATTCCTTGGCCTTAATACGATTCGACGTAATCGTGGAATTCTAGACATTTATGAATTACAGGCTTCTTTTACCGTCCCAAACACGTCCTACTCCATGCTTGGATAGTATGATCGCTTGAATTCTGAAAGTGACTTCCTCTTCTCATGTATACATGTCTGAATTCGAAAACGAAGTGATCCGACCGCATGTCTTTCGCACTTACCCTATAACTGGGGCTATGGCTATTGAAAATATTTACAAACGGCATAACTTAAGTGCCTGCGTTTTACTTGTGTTGTGATCCTAACAGGCCCCCTTGAGGACCAAGAAACAAATGCAAAGAGAATGTCCATCTGTTGATCCCAACTTACTTCCAGAATGGGAATCTCAGATAAGGCTGGACATATCCCACGTAATAATTGAACATGATGCAACCATTTCATCCCCGACCTTTCCGTTGATGCAAAGAGCAAACGGGAGCACTCGAGGCGACTACAATCTGACCCTTTACCGCTTGATTTCTGTCCTCGGAGCTTGGATGGGAGACTAGGGCTTAACATGGGCTGAATACCAACAATTCATTTTTGCACTCAACTCCGGCTCTTGATGCGAGAAGTGAACATGAATCTAGAGAAGACGTGAATTCGAAGTGTACTGCTCAACAAAAACCCCTGTGGATAGGGGGCACATGAATCAAGAAGCCCGAGGCCGACCTTCACCTATTTCAGGAATGAACTGGAAGGCCGGGCAACAATCATCAATTCGCTGGAAATGATAAAATTGAAGTTCAAGTAGTGACGAACTTGGCACAGTCAGATATCAACCATCAGCTTGGGTTGAACACAAACCAATCAACAGGCGCGCAACATGCGGTTTCGATTCCCTACGTCATGGATGGAAACACGGGGAATGGAACAGCTACCTGCAACATCCTAGATGAGAATGCAAGAATTGTGACAAACTCAGATCATGCACGACCAGTTTTAACTCCAACTCGAATGAATACTCGAGCGACATTTCATACTCAGCTCTAAGAAAGAACGCAACAATTCGAAAAACAGGAACCCGGTCAGGTCGAATGACTCGAACCATGACCCGGGGGCAATATCGACGTGGAAACAAGAAATCAAAAAAGACCCCCTTTGTAATCTCAGATTCGAGGCTGGGGGCACCAGCCAGGATCTTGATAATGTGCATCAATTCTTTGATGGCAACCAGCTCGCTAGTCTGATTCGGCGCCTCTCGAGAGGCGGCACTTCTCGAGATGATATGGATAACAACAATTACAGCCCTCACACGTGGGACGTCAGGATCCCCTGATATTCCCCCGGACTTTAAATTTTCTCTCTAACGAGAGTTGCTCAGAGATTTTGATGAATTCAACCCTGAAGTGGATAGAATTTCATGAAAAAAAGGTGTTAGCGTCGAGACGAATGACATAGATGCCTTCCTAACTAAAGAATGGAGTACCTTCTAATTCCTGAAACGATATGGACAAAGGAAAAGCCCTGGAAAACAATGACAAGAATGTGCAATTCCAAAGAGAATCTATACCACTAATCGAGCCCATGATCTTGTTTGCCAAGCACAATTGAAACGAGCATGAGAAAGAGACTCAATAAGACTGTGATAACCATTTCGGACTATGCTGAAGCATAAACGGTGGGGCCCAACTAACTTCATAACGGCATTTATTCACTCGCATTCAACAACCTTACTTGACTCCGCAACTGATCTGATGAGAGTAACCGAAGTCGCTGATGCTCGATGAGGCAATCCTCACTATCTGACTAAAGAGAAGAGATGATATCAAAGCAAATGTGGTTCAACCACTTGCATATACCATTCCAATTTTTGCTAAATTGAGAAATAGTACAGAATGACCTGGGTCGACTAAGATTGCTGAACCTGCAACTCTTACCAGATGCAACAACAGGAAGTATAAAATCTTCAAGATTAAATGCCTTATTGACTCAACTCAACCCCCATCGATACTGGGGGCATAAGTACTGACCTCGCTTGTCCTCCGATGGCACTGAGAGCACAAGTGTCGGTTCATAGACTAACTTTGAAGACAATCCTGGCATGAAATGGGATTCAAAACATGTACGTCATGCCTCCGGAGTATAATCTTACGCATCTTTGCCGACCAAGAGAGCTAGCTTGTGGATCGAATGTGAACTTAAAGACTCAAACTACACCAAATGGAAGGTGTGACAAACCTATCTACCGCCTCGTGATGGTGACGATCCTATAGGAACTGGTCCACATAATTTTAACAACATCCCTTACTGACTACTTCATATGTGAATATTGGATTAAGAAATGATCCATAACAATTGTGGATTCTCTCGACTACGATCCAGAGTGATCATGGCTTTTGAATTCCTTACTGTTACGATTCAATGCGATTTTAAGATCCTGGATTAATATCAAGATATCAAGATAGTCCAATCTTGAGTACAAATGAGAAATTCGTATGTTGATTCTGATGTGCTTTATCCCAACAGTTCAGTTGTTAGCTCAGAGCCCAAAGATTCTTATATCGCCCCATGATTTGGGTGGCTACTTCATTTATTGACTCATATGTAAAAGAAAGTCTAAGCCTACCATGCGCTTGGCTTGCATAGAGTGATGATGTTGTTTGGCGACGACCTATGCGTGTAGGATCACGCTCGGGAGCCGACAATTTAGCATGACTACTGACGGATGAATTAGATCTTTCGATTGGACAAGGTTTAAACAATTTCTTGATCGTCTCGAATACTCCTCTCATAGAACTTAGCCTGATTAGCTCCAATGGAAGCAATGCAACAATTGGATAAAGCCTTCTCAAGGACAAATGATATTCCAGAAAGATTTAGCTCAACATATTCAAAGCACATCTCATCCTCGATGAGATGTACTTTGGGGGGCAAAATGTTAGCCTGCTTTGTGACCAGGCTACCCAAAGCAAATATCATGTTGACATACCTCTGGGTAAATGCTGTCTCATATGGAATCTCTGGATAACATCGATCGCCGGCATTGGAAGCATCATCAGAAGACACAAGGCAGTTTGGTAAAAATCACAACACCAGTATAAACTGGCCCGAAACCCCTATCAAATGACCTCATTTGGATCTATTCACCTTAAATACTCGTATCCCTTTGAATTAGCTTCAGTTTGAGCTTTGGTTTGGCACAATCCGCCTTACGATTTGAAAGTTATGCCCGTTTCCGTGAATGGATGTAGTCTAGCATCGAAGACTCAGGCCATCGCATCGGATCGCTCCCATCAGCTCGCCCTCGATCGGATCGCCCCCCTCGGATCGCCCCTCACGCGTCACGATCTGGCTCGTCACCACGCTGCTCGTTCCCTCCGACCACGACCTGTTCGTGGTGCGTACCGTGACCACGATCCAATCCCATTACCACGATCCGACCACCGAACCTGCAGATAAGCGCATTGTTTTGACGTATTCTTAAGGCTATTCCTGCTCCTACTTTCATGGATCGCCTGCCACGTGTCCTACCACGACCCAGTCCTCCCAGGAGCTTTCCTACAGCTATAAATACACCTTCAGATGGCATTTTCAGGGGACTTTTGGCATCTCCTCATCCATGGCTGCCATAGCCAACAGTTCTCCATGAATAACCACCATCTTCCTCAATAAATTCAATGGATTCAGAGAGAATTATTCATTGAATTCAAGTGATTGAAAGACAATATTCATTGTAATTGTAATCCATGAGTGAAATGAGAAAATATGAAGTGGACGTAGGCTCGTTAACGCCGAACCACTATAAAAATCTCGTTGTCTAGCTTTTTTCTCTATTTTTCGATTATTTCTTCATATCCTATGCTCAAAATACAACAATTTGGGTGTTAGAGCCATTTTTTGATCTAACATACTACACAATTGGCACGTTTCACTCCCAACTACATCTCGTAGTGAACCGGGACAAAGAATCGGAACAGAAGAAGCAAAGATTTCCTCAGACGGTTCTTTCCCATCTATTGTAAACTCAGTGAACGAGCGCAGAACAAAGAAAGATTTACCCCTATAGCTCAGCGAACGGAAGAAGAACTAAGATCAGGGTTGCCAGTATATTAATTGGTACGACAGAGTCAATAGTCACTCTGTCTAGGTTCTGAGTTGAGTTGAGTATGGAGTGAATCGAGAGAAATCAGTACACACTAAGGTGCGACTAAGCGACCGATCTCTTCTATCAATAGTCACTGGTAATCAACAATATCAAGTACGAATAGTAGAGTACCGAGCCTTTTTTTATATATTACCCAGTACTATTCGTTTTAGTTGAGTTTAGTTGATAGTTTCGTTTCGTAGAGTTAACTGAGAGAGTTAGTACAATAATACTAGGCTTCTCAATCAAGATTTTCGTGTGGCTCATAATCCCGATTGTGCTCAGTCAATAGATTCGTACTAATCAGACGTTGGAGAGTACACTTCGAGTTAAGGGGACCAACGGGACGAAGGAGCGGTTAGTTATTTAGTAATCTATTACACTAATCAATTTACCAGCACCACCAGAGTTTCATTTATGACAGTACGCTACTTATATTACTTACAACCATACAGGACCACATCTCTCTTTCTCTCGTCCCCATTCTGAAACTAGTCATATACGGGTTGTGCCGCGCAAGCACCTTAGCATATGAAAACCATGAGGCTAGCTGAGTTAGGCCAAGCGTATTCTTATGAGCCAGGCGACCTCAGGGCTGTTCTTCGAACGAATTGGAAGAGGCATCCACCCAGATTTAGGCTTTGATTCTGCCTTTAGGTCTTGAAGCGACCAGAATCACCAACGGATGTGAAGGTTTGACTATTGATTACCTTGGGCAGGCATGAAGCCTATATTCCAGGGTGAGCAAGATAAGCAAGCAAATAGATAGGAGCCCCTCTCCGGTATCAATTGCTTCTCTCCTTTCCATGGCCCACACTCACTCGGGTACAACATGCTAGAGATGCCTGTGGATCGGGCATACATACAATGAATGTTATTGATGCTACTATCAATGTTGAATTGAGAAAGAAGATTTAGGGAGATAGGCTTATGGGTATTGCCTGTGAAATGACGCAAATCAGGTCAATAGTTTGGACTGGTGGAGATTGATTGGCTGTCCGAGGTAGTTCTCGAGCCTTCTCTCTCGATTTTTATGCATCAGTTGAGGGATCCCAGGGGAGTCAGAGCGAGTATCCTATGCCCTTGGGGCTAGGTGTGAAGCAGGAAGCGGATCGTTTGATTAAATATTTCTGAAAGGTCTTTATTCATTTCCTTTCCTATCGATGAAAATCTTTCGTTAGGACAGCCATTTTCTTTAACGAAATCGTTAGGAAGCTCGCTTCTCTCTCATCCGATGTCGATAACATCGATGATCGTGCGTTTGATCTACAAAAGATCGCAAGCACCGGGGAGCGAAAGAAGACATTATGGCCTTGGGAGGGAAGAATTCCTTGCTTTGTAGTTACTGTCAGCTTCAATCTTTTGATCAGAGAGCCATTTTGTTAAAGCCATTTTCATATTAATGATAATTTGTGCCTTCAATAACCGTTTGGAGACTACCAGATCTTTGCCATTGATGATCGTGCATTTCATTTACATAAGAAAGAGAAGAGTGCGAAGCAAGCTAAGACGAGAGTGACTAAGCTAATACGAGAGAGTTTAGTTGGGGTTTATAAGAAGTAAGCCGGAGGGAAAGAGTGACTAAAGTGAGTTAGAACCAAGGGCCATGGTTTCTAAAAGATTCTTACTCTTAGAAAACTGGTTGTAGTATATTAATTGCTGCGTAGCGGGAGGAGAGTCCAGTATATTAATTGGGGACCGATCCAAACTATTCAGAGAGATTAGTCAGATTGCTTGGTTGGCTAAGAAAGTGGTCTTTCGCTTCGATACCAGCATACCTAAGAAAAGGAATGGCTCAGTTCGGACTAAAAGAACACTACCTGACCTGCGCATTCTCATTAGAATTTTCATACTAACCCAGCTATTCACAGAAAAGACCCTCTTTACTACCTATGGTTGGATGCCCGGGGAACAAGGAAATTCTCACTCATTGCCAGCTAATTGATATAAATAACCAAGATCAAAAATCTCTTACCAGACGTTATGTATTATTACCAACTCACTCGTTTTTTCTCTTTCTATTCAATCCCTCCAATCCAAAGAAAAGAGGAGTAGACAAGAGAGTAACGTGTATTCTCTCACTCTCTTCTACTTGCTTCTGTAGCTCATTCGGTCGCTCTGGAAAGAATATAATTTGGACTGCGTTCTTAGTTGATTAAGTTCTTCCAGCTCTTGCGTAATATACTGGATCGGTCACCTCTTCAATCGATGCAGGGACTGGGGAAGTGCTCACTGGAAAGAATCTAATTTGGATACTCTATATTAGATGTCGAAGCTATTGAAAGACTTACTGGAAGTGAGAAAATCGATCGTGCAACTTCGTAAACGATGTCGGCTGATAGATTGATTGTACCCCTGGTTGCCAGTATATTTATTTGCGGATTTCGTATCAATTTTGCCCAGCGCAATCCTCTCTATCTCTCTTGCCTATCGAAATTCGACCAAAGATGTTTGGCACTCATTAGGTCTCTAAAACTCAATATTTAGGGACCCAAATTTGGATTCCTGGAATCTTATTTAGACCCTCTGCCCACTAATTTCGCAAGGCAACACTTGTTGCTTGCTTGCCTTCTGCTCTTGTTCGAGACATCTAACTATAGGAATTCGACTCACAATCTCAGGTACCAGCATGGTTGACTATTCGATCAACCAACTGGAATCTCTATCAGTAATGGGATTTTCTTTAGTTCAATTACCCCTGACTAATCAAGTGTTTTTTACGCTTCGCTAGCTGCAACGGGTGGTAACCGGGCTTTCTCCATTTCCCAAGGCAATCCAGAGTACCTAATATGTAGCAAGAAGCAAAGTGAGAATTTCGATAGATTTCGTTCCGCTTCCTTCGGGCGCCTCCCATAGAATATATAGCGATTAGCGCCTCAAAATAGTGAAAATGATAGATGCCCCATAATCAATAGAGAGCGATAGAGTTGCTTCGCTATCTAAAGTCTAAGCCCTTAAAAGACCGCCCCGAGGAAGAAGAAGAAGTGGAAGCAATGGGGAATCATACTCTATGGACAAAGAATCGGGCTTGTGATATGAATCATAAGCAAGTCCCCGTCACTAGTCAGCAAGAATAATAAGCTTGTCATACTGAATAAAAAAGAGAAAGGCTCTATTGGAATTTCTATGGAGATAGAGGTTCGTAGCTCATTCGAGAAGCTATCGCGGTTTGCGAAACGAAGGAGGAAGAGCTATTATGGTCTTGTACATGAGTAAGTACTTCCCGCTCATTCAAAACTGGGTAAACTCTCCTTTTCGCTTAGAGAAATCTCGAAAACCATGACAGCTACGCTACCTAGTTTCTTTGGGAGTTCGGGTCATTGTTCAGGGTCTACCAATGAAAAAGGAAAATTCGGTCAAGCGAATGAGAGGTCTCTGTCTATTATCGAACTCGTGAAATAGTTCCAATTAATATACTGGGAACTACATTTGATTATATCTATCAATATGCTCTTTCCCAACTACCACGATCTGCTTCGCATCCTCGCTACCTTCTCGTTCGGTTAGTAGGCGTGAGGAAGTATTTCATTTAGATAAAATAGATACAATTCACAAAAAAATAGATATTTGTTTTCGGAATTCTCTGTTCTTTCCCGCATTTGATCAACATGTCTTATGATTGGTTCCTCCTTTAGTAGTCCCGTACTCCCCGTGTCTCTTTGGTATTCTCCCTTAGTCTCCTTGAGAGGTTCCGTAGATCATTGGGGCTTGGGGGAGGGGGCTTGAAAAAATCTTATTTACATAGACCCGCGAGGTCACTCCAATGTTTTGAATGAAAGATCCGCACCAGGGAGCGCTAGCTAAGGGAGTCGAAAGAAAGGTTTTATATCCCCAAAGAATGGTCTGTTCCCATTTCCCCATGCATATTGAGTAAGGCATTGTGTCAGTGATCGACCCCGTTGATAATTTAACGGACAAATGGTCAAGGCGTGGAACTAGTTAACTAAAAGAAATTGTTATAGATGTGGCTTCGTGCTATCGAATTAATATAATAAAAAAAAGCGTCTATCGTTCCCTCCTTCTTATGAGGAGGAAACTATGCGTCTATGTTTCGCTATGGGAGAGATGTATTTTTTTTATACACGAATCTTAACACGAAGAAATGCCATAACAAAGAGAGGATTACTCGACTAACGGGGAACAAAGGCGACCGTCAGGGAGGTATGAATAACTCCGACCAAGTATATTAATTGGGACCAATCCATTATATTCCCAATATAAACATTGGCGACCTCTTACTAGTAAGGTGCGACTAACAGGAGCGCCAGTATATTAATTGGTGCATAGAGAGCTTTTGAGCTACTCAAGCTGGAGGAATTAATATACTGGGCGCTAGATCAGCTATGAAATGAATCTGATATTCCCAATGAATATACTGGGAATGAATATCCTGGCACCTGGGGAATTGGCAAATTGAGTCACTTTCGACCTATGCTGGATGAAAAAATTCTTTTGGGCGGATTTTAATGTGTCTCCTAATAAACCTCATTTCGAAAAATGGGCGCAAGCCAAAAGGGTTTTGGTAAGATTTATTCTCTAGTATATTAATTGGCGCACTCGTTATGCTTAACACAGGACTAATATATAAAAAAAAGAAATATAAAATTAAGGTAGACCTATTCTACTTACTAACTTTCGAACTAGTCTAAATAAGGAAGGCCAGTATATTAATTGCGAAGAACGATGTTACAAGGAATGCTGAAACCAGCCCAGCAAACGAATAAGCTGTGACCGGTCTTGTAGATATTTCTCTCTGAATTAATCAACTAGGCATCTATACTATTCTATTAGGTCATGCCTCATAATTGCCATTGATCTCCCTAGGTCTCAAGAGGTAGCACATTAGTGGAATATATATACTTGCGCAATTAATATACTGGTAATTAAGATACTGGGTCCTTGGTATACTAGATGACATGCACACTTCCACTTTACACTCTATGTTAGTGTTACCTTCGAGTATTGTACATCTTGTTGTGCTAACTCTTTGGTTGCAGGTCCAGGTTAGGTATGATTATTTATACCTGTTATTGCTTTATCCAGTTATAGACTTGTTATCGCTCACACCAGACTTTCATCTGACCCAGAGTTTTATGTCTCTTCTTTTTACTCTGGGTGCTCCTAAACGAGCAGACTAGAGACAGGTTAGGTGGTTATGCACGAATAGCTGTCCGGAGACGAGCAGGAGGCTTCCCCGTACTATACATATATTCTCCCTGTGTTGTTGATGGTCGCTGCTTTGGGCATTAGTAGTGTACCTCTTTTATTTCCTTTTAGAGACAGTATTTTAAAAGTTGTAATAATTGGATATGAAGCTGTGTTTTGGATTCAGCTACTCTGATGGATATGGTTTAGTTTTCAGCTTATGTACTGTCTCGCCTGTTTTATGTCAAGTTATGTTACTATTATATTTTATTCCATGCGCTGTGAGATATACTACAGGTTCTTCAGCAAGTTTCAAACCCCTTTGGCGATCGTCCCCTGCTAGTCAGGCATGGATACAACGCATTTCGGGGAAATGTCTGATTCGTACGGGGCGGCCGTCACACTTGGTATCAGAGCCTAGGTTGCGTAGTTAACCTAGGGGAAGACAACAGGGAGAGATAGTATATGTATATGAGAGCGCGTACTTGTGATATTTTGGTTTTCAAAAACTATATATATACTATTAGTATATCTAAGGATGAAGTCGCACCGCATTGGCACCACTAAGGAGATGGTTAATCGTTTTCTGTTTACAGATTGAACGATGAGCCGAGTTACGAGAAGCACGGTTAGGAACTCCGCACCGGGAGTTGAAAAGGGAGCGGGTTCAGGGGCCAATAATGGGAATGTCCCTGATATGAGGGCGATGTTCACTGCCTTCATGCGAGAGATGCTTGGGGATGCTCAGGGAGCAGCTCCTAATGCTGCTAACGGTGGTGGTGCAGTAGTGCAGGCGCCTAGAGACGATTTCGCTAAGCTTAACAAGGATTATACTAGTCTTGGAGGGAAGCTGTTCCATGGAACGGAATCGGCTACGGAGGTTCAGGATTGGCTTGATAGTTGTGAGCGCATCTTTGAGGATTTGGAGATCAATGATGCAATGAAGCGAAAGCTAGCATCGCGTCAGCTGCAAGGACGGGAAATGAATTGGTGGAATGCTATTGAAGCGGCTACTCCCGAAGATCAAATTACTTGGGATCAGTTTAAGACCCGCTTCAGTGATAAGTTTATTCCAGCTGCTCAGAAATCTGAATTGTTCAGGAAGTTTTTGGAGCTTAAGCAGAATGGTAGGGCAGTCTCGGAGTATATTGCTGAATTCGATACCTTGTCGAAATATGGATTATCTCTTATCGATACTGTCGAGAATCAGAACGAGAAGTTCATAACTGGCCTAGATGAGTGCTTGGAGGAAAGACTTATAAACTATATTGATGAGACATTCGAATCTATTGGCATTAAGATCGGAGAGCCTTTACCCTACGACGAAGACCGAGGTTGCTAATACATCTACAGAGGAGCCAAAACCGCAGGCAAGCGGTGAAGGCAAGAATCATTCCCAGAATAAGAGGAAACAGAACCAGACTACGGATGGTCAGAAAAAGAAGAATAAGAAAGATATCGAGTGCTTTAGCTATGGCAAGAAGGGCCACTATGCTAGTGATTGTCGAGCAAAGCCAGGGGAAAAGAAGTGCTTCAACTGTGACCAAGTGGGACATTTCAAGAATAAATGTCCACAACGCCCAAAGGAGAAGCAGATCGTGAAAGCATGTGCTATCAACGCCTTCTTCGTCGAATGCCCCAACTGCGGCTTTATTAATATTTTGGAAAGGGTGTCGCAAGGTATGCTTTCTATTTATGATGTTCTTGTCCAAGTATTGTTTGATACCGGGGCTTCTCATTCCTTCGTATCTAGTGACCTGGTAGATAGGTTAGAATTGGAACCGGAGATTGTTGATAGTAAGTTCCTTTTGTTGTGACGAACCCGATCGGTGGTTCGACTAGCCTTTGTATGATTTGTCGTAATTTGGTCTTATCGAGTCATGGATGTTTGCTTGTGATTGCTTTTGGGCTTTACTGGGTTTGCCATTATTTTGGGAGTCGATTGGCTCTAAAGATATGGGGTGGTGGTAGACTGTGAGGGGTCTTCGGTGACCATTAGAGCGGACGATGGGCGGAGGGTGGTATTGGGTTGCCTACCTAGTGATAAGGTGATGGCTAATTTTCTAAATTCCCTCGACATCCCGCATGATGAGTTATCAGATGTTCTTATTGTTGGCGAGTATCCGGACATCTTCGAGGAAGTGACCGGACTTCCACCACACCGAGAGATCGAGTTTTGGATTGATTTAGTGAAAGATGCCAGACCTATAGTGATGCCACTTCGTCGTATGGCGCCAAGGGAGCGGCGAGTGCTCGAAGTGCAAGTAGGCGATCTTTTGAAGAAGGGATTTATCCGAAGAAGTGTTTCCGAGTGGTGAGCACCAGTTGTATTTGTTACTAAGGCCGATGGAAATAGTATGGATCGCTTATGTGTGGACTACCGTTAGTTGAATAAGGTGTCTAGGAAGAATAAGTATCCTCTTCCACGGATAAATGATTTGTTTGATCAACTAAATGGAGCAAGAGTGTTCTCCAAGTTAGATCTCGCAACAGGATTTCATCAGCTCCGAGTAGCAGCTGAGAGTGTACCTAAAACGGCCTTTCGGACGCCGTCTGGATTCTATGAGTGGTTGGTCATGCCATTCGGATTGACCAATGCACCAGCATATTTTGTGGATCTTATGAATAGGGTTTTCAGAGATCAGTTAAATAAGTTTGTTCTTGTGTTCGTGGACGATATCTTGGTTTACTCAAGGACAGAGGAAGAACACAAGGGATATTTGAAAACAGTGATGGAGGCGCCAGTATAAACATTGGGGAGGAAACACCAATTGAAAGCAAAATTTTCTAAGTGTCACTTCTGGAGGAGGGAAGTGAGATTCTTGGGCCATGTTGTTTCAGAGAATGGTATTGCCGTGGATCCTGCGAAGGTGGCTACGGGATTGGTCTACGCCCAAAAATGCAACGGACGTAAGAAGTTTCTTGGGGTTAGCTAGATATTATCGTAAATTTATCCAAAACTTCTCCAAGATAGCGGCACCGTTAACTCAGTTGACCAAGAAGAATCAAGCGTTTGGGACGAAAGATGTGAGAATGCATTTAAGAGTCTAAAGGAGAAGTTAACATGTGCGCCAGTGTTAGTTATTCCTAAGGGGAACGAAGTCTATGAATTTAGTTACGGATGCCTGTGGTACCGGACTAGGTGCTGTGCTGATGCAAGGAGGTAAGGTTGTAGCTTATGCTAGTCGGCAACTGAAACCACATGAGAAAAGATATCCTACCCATAATTTGGAATTGGCAGCGATCGTGTTTGCGTTGAAGATGTGGAGACACTATCTCTTGGGAGAAAGATTCGAGTTGTTTACCGATCATAAGTCATTAAAGTATCTTTTCTCTCAAAAGGATTTGAATCTTCGTCAGCAGAGATGAGTTCTTGGCTTCATATGATTTTAATATCGCTTACACACCGGGGAAGGGCAATTTTATTTAGCTTTAATATATTTGTCGATGCATTGAGTAGGAGACATGCCAATTTGGGGGCTATGTTTCTGGAATGGAAGCAACTGGAGTATTTCGCAGGATATGATTTCAGACCTAAGTGCGAATTAGATCCAGAAATGTCAGCAAGTTTGACGATTAGACCCACTTTGGTTGAGCGGATCGATTCCAGGAATACTTTGGGACGATCCTAACCTATTGGAAATCATCTCCAAGGTAGAGATGGGTATCGACGGTGAGGAGATGAACAAGTATGGACTTGATAGAGAAGGATCGCTTTGAAAGAAAGGGAGACTAGTTGTACCCAATGTTAATGGATTGAGAGATGAAGTGCTTAGAGAGTGTCATCACTCGAAACTGACTATACATCCCGGTGGTAACAAAATGTATCGAGACATGAAGCAGACCTACTACTAGGAAGGGATGAAGAGAGACGTTGGGAAGTTTATATCCAAGTGCATGAATTGCCAACTAGTTAAATCCGAGCAAAAGAAGCCTAGTGGTTTAACCGCTGGAAATTCTTGAATGGAAATGGGAACAAGTCTTAATGGATTTCATTGATGGTTTACCAAGGACTAGATCGGGTCATGATAGTATTTGGGTGATTGTGGATCGATTGACTAAGAGTGGTTTATACCAGTCAAGTCGAGTAGAACGGCAGCTAAGTTAGCGGAACTGTATGTAAAGTGGGTAGTGAGATTTCATGGAGTACCTAAAGGTATTGTGAGTGACAGAGATCCGTTATTTACTAGTGGGTTTTGGAAGAGCTTACAAGAGGCTTTAGGGTCAGAATTACATCTCAGTACCGCGTACCATCCTCAAACCGACGGCCAAACAGAGAGGGTGAATCGTGTATTAGAGGATCTCTTGAGAGCTTGTATATTGGATTTTGGGGGGTCATGGGATGACCATTTGCATCTGGTTGAGTTCGCATATAATAATAGTTATCAGTCCAGTATTGGTATGGCTCCATTTGAAGCTTTCTACGGAAGACCTTGCAATTCACCATCTTGTTGGTTGGAAACCGGTGAGAAATTTTTGGGCTACTTTACTGAGTTATCAGTTGAGAGTTTTTTTTCCAGTATATTTATTATATAATCTAGGGAGTGAGTGCCGACCATCCCTTATTTGCAGATATAGTGCGACTGTCTTTCCTATAAATATTAAGTAAGTTGCTGCCACAATGGAAAAGAGAAATTGAGGAAGATGCTAGTAAGGTACTGACCCCCAATTAATATATTTTCGCGCCAGGTTAGTTCTTACTCACTCTGTGTAGGCCAGTAGACTGCTAGAGAATAACTTACTTTCACCACAGCTGTAAGTATGGAGTTGGTGCCGACAAAGAACCTTAGTATATTAATTGCTTTCTGGCATTAGCGAACTGAAGGCACAAGCAAATGTTCGCTACGCACCTTAGGATCTTCCAGTATATTAAGAACCCAGGCATGCCTAGAAAACCACCAGGAGAAGCTACTCCCCAGCTATAAGCAGCCAGGAAATTGGTCAATGAGAAGGTTTCAAGAGAATCGGAGGAGCAAATTCCCTTCTTACCATAGGAACTTCTTACCGAGAGTTGTTGTTGCATATTACTGCGATGCTGAGAATATTAATGGTTGCTCATTCCGCTATTAATGTATGCGAATCAGAGGAATGGGTGCCTGCGAAGCCGGGAGTTGGTTGGTGCTAAGTCCGAAGATAATATTAGCTGCCCTCTTATAATGAGAAAGTTGGGATAGAGAATCTAAGCTAATCACTTTTCCCATTTCTGTTTCGCTAACGCTCCTCTGATAGGGTAGAACAGAGCCCAGTATATATATTAATTGGGGAATCTTTTATTTTTGCTGCTGGAGTTGAAGTTGGAGTTGAGCCCGGTGGTGACTCCAGGTAAATAGCAAGCTAGTCTTGTTAAGTTAAAGCTAGTGAAAAAGCTAGGTAGCGAAGCTGAAGCTAAGCAGATAGTAATGTTTATGATGATTCTCTACCAGAACCTGGTATTCGATCTTATATAAGAGTATATTCGATGCCTACTAAGATAGTATGATGATTCGATACTTGAGAAAGTCTCCTTCTCTACCAGCTAGAAGTCTCTTAATAAGAGCATTAGGTAGATTCGATACCAGTAGGATAGGCACTTTACTTGTTTACTTCACTTGCTGTTGCATATGAAAGAGGAGTGACAGATGGGATTGGTATAAAACCCTTGTATAGTGCTTAATAAATAATCACTTGACTTAAAGGTGTGAATCCTGTCATAAGTTTTTTTTATAAGGGAACAGCATTCGGGTAATAATTATAGCCTCTTATTGTCGGGTTGAGCTAGTATCTCTATTCCTAGGCACACGTTCAATAAGGCAATAGTTTCAGCCAAGGCTATATATGTATGGGTGGTCAATGGCAGTGATTTGATTGACCAAGGCCTTCCCTCTGTAATTTCTTCCACCGGCAAGAGTACCAAAGAATATTCCTGGGTGTCTCCTTCTACTTTAATGAAAAGCCTAGTCATAGATTATTAAAGCTTTATATATATTAAATATAAAAAATGATTACATCCCATTCCTTTTGTTTGCTTATTCTACCCTTAATGGCTTAAGCCGCTGTTACCATTTACGCAACCTAAACCTAACTAAGACTTAGTTGTTTCCATTTCCTCACTAACGCTCGCCTCATCTTCTTCTGGCTCAAATCCCTTTTGAATATACAGGGCACGCTCATACCAATAGCTTTTGCTACGCTTTCGTTTTAGATCATTAAAGATATGCTCGACCTCGTTTATGTCCATGGTACCATCACACGTACCTTCAACTATCAGATGAGATAGGACTTTGAAAGGTCAGAGGAAGATATTTCTCCTCTTTGAGGTTGTTTAGCAGTTCCCCAACTAGCTTTCTCGGGGATCATTGAGAGTTCGGAACCAGCAAACTCCAGCATCAAAGCTTACGTGTGCAAACTCCTGCTTCAAAACTACAGGTCCCTTGTTGGTTGTCCCGAGAGTTTTGATCGGTCCCATTGGCACGAGCGAGTTTCTTCTTCGACAGGCTAAGCGCTATAACGGTTGAAAGAAGCAAGATGCCATGTCAGCATTCAATCAATCGTTTCTCGCTAATGGCGACAGAACTCATCTCCCACAATAAGCAACTAGGGCCGAATTGGTGCGCGATCAGATTCGCTGCTGAATCATTCATTGATTTATTTCACATCAGCCAGCGAATCGAATTTTCTAAACGAACAAGAGCTCCAGTTCATTCTTTTCTGGAATCTAGGTGTCTGGAAGAGGTCGCCTTGCCTTCTGATCGAAATCCGGAACAGGCCCACGAGACTCAACTGCGCAAACCCCCGGCCCGCCGGTAATAGGTCTTGCGTATCATAGCACCGTCTTTTTGTCACCCGATGCGGACGGGTAACTGAGATAGCACAGGCTTCAGGCAGGGAACTCGTTAGGAAGGCTACTTGGAAAAGATCATGTTTCTTTCGACGTTGTAAGTCGGAAGCTTGGTTTCAGTAAGGGCACTCGCCCTAATGAAGTTTCTAATGGCTGAAACTCTCGCTTTTCGGTGGAAGCCCGTGTGCAAGGTCTCACTTGACTTTTCCACCCGGCTACGCAAGGAGTTCTTCCTTCACTTCGTTACCGACTCCCTTACCCTTCCTTCGCTCTGGCTGCAGCACAGGATCTAACGATCGGTCCGGTGGCTCTTTTTTTGTTATATTAATTCGATTGGTCAACCGTCTTCTCTAGGGTGAATTCTTCCCGCTCTTGAGATGGGTTCGCTGAGAGCCTGGCAACTGGATCTAACGATTGCTCCCCGGTATCTGGTAAGTCTGGTAAGCGAGCTTCTGTTGTTGTAATTGGAACTTGTTCGTCCTTAGTGAGCTTAAGAGAACTGGATGTTCGCCCAGAGTTCTCATAAATAGAATTAAGCAGAGCTTCCCTTGTTACTCTTGCTGTCGTTTGCTTTTGCTCCCTCACTTCCTTGGCTGCCTTACCCCAACCTGAGGTGAGCTCTTCTTTGGTTAAGCTATCATATTCACTTCCGACTCTTCTTTCTTTCGGTGGTAAGTTGACTACCGCGCCTTGCGATTGGTCTAGGTTGCTCCCTGGCTCTTGCTCTAGTTTAGCGTCTCCGTCTACTAGATATATTTGTTCTTCCATTGTTTGTGAAGCAAGAAGCGATTGGTCGGGATTTTTTTATTATATTAATTCTTGCTACTGGATCTTGCTCTAACTGCCTAGAGGTATGGTTTGCAGTGACTTGTCCTTTCTCTTGGTCTACTAGTGGATCCTCTCTTCCAGCTACTGGATCTTGATATTGCTCCGTCCCTCCTTGGTATCCATGCCCCTCATCTCCCTCCATAAAGGGTGGTGGCACCTCTTGGTCTACAGGTACTGAATCTTTGAATCGTTCAACTACTTCTTTCTTGCATATTAAGGCATGGTCGGAAGGTACTATTGCCTCTCCGCTCACCTCCCCCATTGATTCGGGGTAGCCTTCGGTCTCTTCGCTGCTCTCCAGACAGGCATTTCCAATTAGAATTGCCCAGTATATTAATTGCCGAGCTCGGATCCTTTTCATTTGAAAAAACATCGCATTAGCTCTCTGATTCACATCGGCAGTATATTAATTGGCGGTCAATTGCTATATTTCTCTTGATTTCTTCGATTCCTATGGGAAATTTCTATGGGCCCGCCTAAGATTTGATGAATATGGATTCTCTGGCGTAGAATGAACAGGTCTCGGAGAGATGAGAGTATACAAACGGGGCTCGATCTCCCTTATTATCCAAAGAGGGAGCCCTTGCTACCCAGGGACTTAGACCCGTTTTCTGACCTATATATTCTAATTGTCGGTTCTCAGGCGTCATTTGTTAATAACAGGGAGCTTTGATCACCCTTATGAACTGCTCTGCCTGGATAATAAGAGAGCACCTTGATTGATACCCGGTTCTCGGCCTTCATTTGGCTAAGGTAAACACTTCTCTGGCTACTCGAATATACCCGTGCGCCCTGCTATTACTCGATTGGGACCCCTCGCTTTCTCTTCTATGGCTGCCATAGGGTCTCGGAAGGCCTTCATGTTGATCCTATGGCTGCTTTATGGTATAAGAATCATTTAACCAAGATAATTACTGAGAGTGAGGCATATTGGACGTGAATCTAGACCTATGTTTCCTTTTTCTTTAGTAGCGTACTCGGCTCGCTCAGACATAGATAGAGCAAAGCATGAGTTGTTTTAACTCCCACAAGATTTTCTCAGGCTACGCACCTCTTTCCCCGGCTACACCCTGTATATACTTGGCTATACCCCTGGAAGGATTACGAGGCTTTCGTATGCTCATCTCTCTACCCATGCGACGACTTTCCAGTTTCCGGGCTCACCTGCTTCACTCACTACGCTCTCTTCACTCTTTCCGATGCCAACTCTCTAGTGTGAATCTCTCACAAAGCATGAGCACCTCTCCTGCTAGGTCTTTCATGCCATCTAAGGCCTAGGTATGCTGGGGCGCCTAGTATATTAATTAGCTCACTCCATTCCCAAGCTTGCTATGAAGCCGACTAGTCAGGTTAGAATAGACTAGAACCTTATGGAGATCCAATATTAATATCACTTACTGTTCGCCCTATTAATATCATTTGTTAAGCAAATCAGAATCAAATAAAGATTTTCAAAATGAATATTCCAACCATTTTTCTTGACACTGTGAAATATCTAAGATTAGAGGTCCCCAGTATATTAATTGGGTACCTTTCCGGGATGAATGAATTATTGCAGTGTAATGCGGAATCAAACTACCGAAGACGATCACCATTTACATACGGGAAGGTCAATCAATCGCAGCGGATTAGGGAATATGCTTAAATTCGTCGACTGGTAGCGAAGTGATATTTGTAGCAGTTGGGGATATTGAATACACTCAGAATTCTTAGCTTCATGTTACTCCGAACCATGCCTAAGATTAGAGGGGTCGGGGGCATCCCAATCAGATTGAATGGGATGATAGTTTAGTAGTGCAAATCTGTAAAATGAGAATTTCGATCAAATCACACATCGCAATATACTAGGCCTTCTAATTCCTTAAGGGGTTTATCTAAAAGATTCGCGATATAACTAGGAAGGCGTTTCAAATACCACACATGAGTTACTGGACATGCGAGTTTGATGTATCCCATTTGATATCTTCGTATACGAGAATCAACAAATTCCACCCCACATTCTTCACAAAATTTCGGGTCCTCTTTTTCCGCTCCGATCACTCGATAATTTCCACAGGCACAAATTCCACTTTTTATGGGTCCAGAGATTCTTTCACAAAACAATCCATCTTTTTCCGGTTTATTGGTTTTATAATGAAAAGTATAGAGCTTTGTCACCTCTCCAACTATCTCCCCATTTGGTAGGATTTTGTTGGCCCAAGCCCTTATTTGTTGAGGAGACACTAATCCAATTCGAAGTTGTTGATGCAGTCGATCATAGAATAGAATTTCTGATTCATTCGGCCGATTCATCTGAAAATTCTTCTCAGATACAAGGCGACCATAGGGAGGTTCCAGAGCCAAAGCCAATTAATATACTGGGTTCTGAGCAATCGAAAAGATTCTGGGGCATCCTCAGGATTAGGTACTGTTCCTCACTCGCACAATATCAGCAAGAATGAATGATGAAAGTGAAAGCTAATCTTCGCCCAATCAATGGCCTTCTTTTTTCTTCTAAGATCAGGGGGCATAAGGCCAATGTTTATACTGGGTGAAGTGGTAGTACTCTAGATATGCCGATAGGATTAGGGACAAATGGTAGTACACGAGCTATGCCTGGTGCACCTAACGAGGCCTATTTGGGTCTATCACCAGCAGCACGGCTCACTTTAGCTAATCTAACGACAAGGGCCATCGGATGCACTCCGTTAACTCTTCAAGGTATGTCGAGAACTGGTAGAAATTCCACTAAGTAAGATAGCTGCTACGGTTCTGACTATGATTGAAACACCCCACCTCCGTTAGGGTCACTCTCAAAGGGAATGCCCTAATTTTGGTGGAGGTTTATAAGTACAAGTCACAGATATACAAGACAGATATAAGAACACATATTTGTAAACAGCGGAAGAACAACAAACTTTTATTTCATAAAGTCAAATACGTGTTACAACAACATCCTTCCCAAAAACATAGCATAACATTTTCATAATCTGTCTTGAGTACATAATTTAAAGAAGCATAAATAAAACATAGATAAACTTCCAAAAGTCCCCATAGTGGATTGTCCAAAGCCATAGTTCAAAACAGGAAAGTCCAAGCAATACATTTCTCTTCTTCAAGCTGGATGTTGAGGTTGGTCAAGCTGCTGTGTTCCCTCCCTGAGGACCTGGGGGGGAAACGGAAGAAAGAAGACGAAAGAAAAATAGAGTCAGACATAAAGCCTGAGTAAGTCTAGTACTACTTTGTCTATGAATAAAGAACTGGGTATGATAAGTAATAACAAGAAGTGGGCAAACACTATAACTTGGTTAAGTTGTCTAGGGTCGAATATACTATCGTACCCCATGTTAATCTCTGAACCCATATAAACTAGTTTCCAATTTGCACCCCAAAATCAGGGTGATGTGATCCATTCTACGATGATCGGCTCCTACTCGCATAGTTACATGTGTCTTACGGCCCCCGATGTCTGTAGTTACCTATGCTGGTCCCACCATGGGGTGTATCAAGTCCCATAGTGGCAACCCGACACAACCTTAGAGTGCAAAGGTATGCTACTGGTGTCCAGTGCTTTATTTTTCTGCGCCGGAGTGCGTGCACGCCCGCACACCGTTAGAACCTACACTGCTACACCACCGCCGTCGATTTGATCTCTTACAATCAGCCCAGCAATCGTGCCCCACCCTGCCTAGTTTCAGGGTATCCTGATACACCTTTTAGGGTTACTGCTGAAAAGGGTCCCCCGTTACTAGGTTTTCTATCTCTAGCCAACATGCTAAGTTGGTTAAGTGTTTCTAACCTAACCCCACCAGTCCGTTTAGTTTAGCATGTTCCATTTTGATTAAGTCTTTAGTCCACTTAATCCTAACAATCCTGACTCAGCCTTAATTGTCTTATTAAGACCCTGACCTCTCACATTAGACATGTATTGTTGCGGCTGCCTGTTGCCGGTTGGTTCCGGGCAGTCTTACGCCACAACTCAGTCTAACCTCGGGTCCTTGCTGGGCTCCATGTTTAACCTCCCACATTGGATAGGTATTGTTGTGACTACTGGACAGCCGGGCGGTTCCGGGCAGGTTTACATCACAACTCAATCCAACCTCGGGTTAAACACATCGTATGTTCTACATTTACATATCTTGTCATTCTTCTTTATTTATATGTAAATATTTGCGGCCCATTATTAAGTTAATGGTGTAAAGATTACACCAACCACGGGCCCAACCCATACTTGAATTTGGGCCCTTCTATTTTATATTTTCATTTATTAATTAATTTTTAACCCAACGTTATTTTTCCCCGTTTTACACGTCCGTTCATATATATTGGGCTTAGCCTTTTAAAGCCCAATTTAGCCATGCGAAAGGGGAGGCTTATGGCGTATACACAAAGAGGGGAAGGTGAGCGCATGAACTTGCAATACGACGTTGGAAATACAAAATAGAAATTGGTGTACTTGCATAGTGGCAACATGGGTGACATGAATCAAAGCATGTGAACTTGCATAGGTTTAACTACAACATGAACCTATATTCTTATTTGGGCATAATGTCAAACATAAGCATGTCATAAATATTCCTAGCATAGGCATAGCATAATGTCAAACATGAGCATGGCATAAGTAAAGTTAAGTTTGTTCATGGCATAAACATAAACATGTCATGTTCAAGGTTTCTACATGTTTACAAAGGGGATACTTAGTTACTAACACAAAAGCATAGTTCAACTTAATCATGGTTTAAGTCTAATCACATAACGATGGTATAAATATACTTATGCATAAATATTCCTAACCATGGTGTTTGTTTTAAAACTTGCAAAAAGGGATTTTTGAGTCTAACCTAGCCATGTCTCACATATGTCATCATATAATTCTTTTAAACAAGATAGACTTAATCATAGATTTCAATTATGCCAAATATCATTCATAGCCTAGCCATATTCATAAGTTTTGCAAATACATGGATTATGGTGTCAAAATTCCAACATAGTTTCATATGAACTATAACAACCAAACTTGTCTCAATTGCTTGCAAAATGATTTATGCACAAAATATACATCATGACGACATAATAACAAAGCCCCAAACTTGCATAAATTTCACTCAACTACATACATGTAGCTTCAACATAGATTACATAATTTGCGCAATATTCCAAATGTAAACTTGTATAGAACTACCGCATGTAGTTCTTTATAATGAATAACATAATTTTGCACAAACATGAATTACTTCCATTGCCACAATTCAAGCATACACATCAACACAGTTGTTTATTTATACCAAAGTAATACTCTACTTACAATGGTTGCGGCGAATTCTCTAATTAAGAGACACGATTCCTTTGTTGAATTGATTAGCTTTAGGTTGCTTGAATTGCTTTAGGCTTTAGAACTTTCTTCCTAACTCTCTCTCTAGTCGGCGGCTAATCTTTGTCGTTCCTCAGCAACATGGCGGCTATAATCTTATTTTGAATGAATAGATTAGGGTTTAGTCTAGGGTTGTTTATATAGAGGTTAGGAATTGATTAGGACCATTGATGTTGCTAGGATAGATCGTAGCCATTCATTAGGAAGAGAGACCAATGAAAACCCGCCACCTAGCCCTAATGACAAAGCAAGCTTCTGAAAATCGGCCAAACACAGACCTGGCCAGCCAGGGCTAGACCAGACTTGGCCAGCAGGTCATTTTTGACCTGGGCGCACTTGGCAGGTGCGCCAGGTCAAAAATGTACTGGCGCACTTCACAGGTGCGCCAGTGCATTTTTGTTCTGGCGCACTTCCCAAGTGCGCCAGTGCATTCTGACCCGTTTTCCGGTTTTTCGCCCAACTTCGTTCGTCCATAACTTCTTCATACGATATCCGTTTTACGAAAACTCGGACTCTATTTCGCGTATTTTTCCGAGACGAACGCAATGGCATATCCCGTTTCCCTTAGTTCTTTGATTTGAAATTAATTATACTTTAATTTGTGAGTTTCACAGTTATAGAATTTGTGGGGTGTTACATTCTCCCCCACTTAAAAGGATTTCGTCCCCGAAATCTTCAAGTTAGGAGGAATGTATATCCTAACATCCAATCATCCATCTACTCATCCATCAAACACGAGCATCCATTGTCCTTAAAAGACTTCTAATGCTTCATGATCATATGCGAAGTGTGTGTGTACATGTACTTATCTAATGCAAAATCAGGCGGTCTACTGATTCAGTTGACCTCCTTAATGCGAATTATGTAAGTGCCATGAATCCATTATGTATGCAAATTTTCCTATTCATGATTCTACATGAGTGCACAATCATTCAATACAGATGCAACATCCATATGACAACACATTAATGTTCAACCATATACGAATGCAAACATATATGCATATGCAATATGAAGTGACTGAGCCGATCTAAAACCTAGATTGTGTGTGTATATGCAACCACGAGCAACCACTAGCAATCACTTGCAACCACTTGCAACCATCATCCATAACATGTTTCAACTACATGTTTCCATCCAAAGGGTTTCTACCTAAAAGATACGGTCGAGGAAATATACCTAAAAAGATAGATAAAAGCGCAACTTAAGGAAAAATGAAAGATCAAGGATGTACCCTCGAACAGAAAAGGGTAGGCTGTACGGATTCTAGCTTCAGTTTCCCAAGTCGCGTCTTCCTCGGCGTCGCTCCACTGAACTTTGACGAGCTTGACTTCGCGGTTGCGTAGCTTCTTCACTTCCGTTCCTAAGATGCGGGTTGGAACTTTTCTTATGGTTGCTTCGCGTTCCACTTCGGCCTCTTCGAGGATATTTGGCTCTACCACTTCAGCAGACTCATGCAGACATTTTCGGAGGTGTGAAACGTGAAAAACGTTGTGGACTCCGGCCAACTTCTCGGGTAGCTCTAATCTATAGGCCATTTTCCCAATTTTCTCGATGATAGGAAATGGCCCTACGAATCTTGGCGCTAGCTTTCCTGTGGTTCCAAAACGAACAACGTTCCTTAGCGGTGATACCTTGAGAAAAACTCTGTCTCCAACCTCAAATTCAAGGTCGGTCCTCCTCTTGTCGGCGTAGGACTTTTGTCTGTCTTGGGCCGTCTTCATCCTTCTTCGTATTAAGTCTACTTTCTCTGTAGTCTCTCGGATCATGTCTGGTCCAAGTATAAGCTTATCCGTGGACTCCCACCAACAAGTGGGCGATCGGCACGGTCTTCCATATAAAGCTTCGAAGGGCGCCATTCCTATGGTTGCTTGATAGCTGTTGTTATAGGCAAATTCCACCAAAGGAAGGTGGTCTTCCCATGTCCCTCCGAAGTCAAGGACGCATAGCCTTAAGAGGTCTTCCAAAACTCTGTTCACTCTCTCCGTTTGGCCGTCGGTTTGGGGATGATAGGCCGTGCTCAAGCATAACTGCGTTCCTACTGCTTCTTGCAGACTCCGCCAAAACTCACTGGTGAAGATGGGGTCTCGGTCACTAACAATGCTAGATGGTATTCCATGGAGTCGAACAATTTCCTTGAGGTAAAGTGATGCTAGGGATGAGGCAGTTCTCTTACTTTTGACAGGTAAAAAGTGGGCGCTTTTAGTAAGCCTATCCACTATTACCCAAATGCAAGTGTTGCCTCTCCTAGACCTAGGCAGCCCATCGATGAAGTCCATTGAGATGCTAACCCACTTCCACTGCGGGACCTCCAGAGGATGTAGTAATCCGCCAGGCTTTTTCTGTTCCGCCTTAACCTGTTGGCACACCATACACTTAGAAACGAATTCTGCCACGTCTTTTTTCATGCCGTTCCAGAAGAAAGTCCTTTTTATGTCTTTGTACATTTTATCTCCGCCTGGATGTATCGTCATCTTGGAGTGATGTGCTTCCTCGAGGACCTTCTTTATTAAATCTTTTGTCTGTGGGACGCATAGTCTTCCGTCTCGCCTTAACAAACCCCTATCGTCGATGGAGTATCTGTTGAGGTGACTTGAAGTCTCGCCCCTAATTAGCCTATCAATTATTTCTACAAGCTGAGGGTCTTCGCGTTGTGCTGTCCCTACTGAATCCACTAAAGTTGGGCGCACTTCGAGAGATGCAAGCAAGCCCGGTACGAAATCGGAAGAAGGCCTAAAGTCGAAGCTGGCTATAAACTCTAGGCTTTGTCTTTCAACAAACAACGGGCTTAGGGTCAATTTTTTTCGGCTCAACGCGTCTGCCTCTACGTTGCCTTTGCCCGGAGTGTAGGAGATTTCGAAATCGTACGAGGCAAGAAACTCCATCCACCTTTGTTGCCTCAAGTTAAGATCCTTCTGCGAGAAAAGATATTTCAACGATTTATGGTCAGTGTAAAGTTCGAACTTCTCACCTAGGAGATAGTGTCGCCAAGACTTGAGTGCAAAGACGATGGCGGCTAACTCAAGATCGTGGGTTGGGTAGTTCTTTTCGTGCACCTTCAACTGCCTTCCGCCATAAGCTACTACCCTTCCTTCTTGCATTAAGACAGCGCCTAGCCCTGTCCCACATGCATCCGTATAAACAGTGAACATCTTGCTCCCATCTGGCAGCGTCAAAACTGGGGCTGTTGTAAGAGCCCTCTTCAGTCGTTGGAAAGCAAACTCGCAGTCCAAGTCCCAATTGAACACTAGATTCTTCTTGGTCAATTTCGTGAGCGGAGCTGAGATTTTCGCAAAGTCCCTTATGAAATTTCGATAGAAACCTGCTAGTCCTAAGAAGCTTCGGATCTCAGTTGCATTCCTTGGTGTCTTCCAATCCTGTACCGCCACTACTTTCGCAGGGTCCACTGCTAACCCTTGTTTGGATACTACGTGCCCAAGGAACCTCACCTCTTCTCTCCAAAAGTGGCATTTGGAGAATTTGGCTTTTAGTTGATGGACTCGCAAAGTTTCCATGATTGCCCTTAAGTGTTGAGCATGTTCCTCTTCACTCTTTGAGAAGATAAGGATATCATCTACGAAGACCACTACGAATTTGTTGAGGAAATCTCTAAATACCCTACTCATTAGGTCCACGAAGTAAGCAGGTGCATTTGTCAAACCGAAAGGCATGACAAGCCATTCAAAGAAGCCGTCTGGGGTTCTGAACGCCGTTTTATCGATGCTATCTTCAGCCACCCTTAGCTGATGAAAACCGGTTGCTAAATCGAGTTGGGAGAAAACAGACGCTCCTACAAGCTGGTCAAATAAATCGTCAATTCTAGGGAGAGGGTGCCTATTCTTTTTTGTTAGCTTATTGAGCTCCCTATAGTCAACACATAGTCGGAGTGAACCATCCGCCTTTGTAGCGAACACCACTGGAGCGCCCCATTCCGAAATGCTCCTCCTAATGAACCCCTTTTCTAGAAGCTCTTTAATCTGTTTACTGAGCTCTTTCCTTTCTCGTGGAGCCATATGTCTAACGGGCAACGCAACGGGCTTTGCATTATCTACAAGATATATGCGGAAGTCTATTTCCCGCTTCGGAGGCAAGCCCTTCACTTCTTCGAAGACATCCGGATATTCCCGGACCACTCTAACTGATTTCAAATTTTCAACAGAGGCATCTAGCGATTCAAGATAACTAAACATAACCGCATACGAGGGATTACAAGAAATTTCCAAAGTATTACCGAGCTGGGTTAGGAGCCTAACAACCCTTTTCTCACAATCAAGGATGGCCCCATTACTGGATAGCCAATCCATACCCAAAATCAAACCATACCCCGAAAAGCCCAAAACAAAGGCACTACATCGAAATTCAACACTTAGAATAGAAATTTTTAATCCCACACAGATCATAGACAAATGAGCTGGGCCCCCAATTGGGTTTGAAACAATTAAGGGGTCCTCTACCATACTAGTTTTTAGGTGCAGAGATTCTACTAAAGCAGACGAGATAAAGGAGTGTGATGCGCCAGAATCAAATAAAGTGCGAACGGGGTGATCATAAAGATAAACTACACTTTCTACAGAAGTATTGGTACCTCGTTGTTGCAAAGGTGGCGCTTCTAGCACATGAACCTGTGCTCCTGGGGTGGATCCAGTGCCCTGCCCCTGTCCTCGTTTCCTTGGGCAGTCCTTAGCCCTGTGGCCTGTCTGGCCGCACGAAAAGCACCCACCATTCTCCTTGGCCTTCTTTTTTCGACAGTCCTTTACTAAGTGCCCCACTTTGCCACAGAAATTACACTTCCTCTTCTCCTTGTTGCCTTTCCCGCCTTTCTTAAAGTCCGTCTTCTTAGGCTGCAAACCCTCTTTCTTCCCTTGAGAGCTTTCTGCCTTTGTCCCCTTCTTGCCCTTATCCTCTTCATTCAGCAATGCCATTTGCACCAATCGTTCATACGTGGCTCCCATGGGTATATGGGTCATGGCCAAACTGTGTAATGGCTCATTTAACCCCTTGACGAAACGGAGAGCCTTCTTGTGCGGGGTGTTGACTAGGTCAAGCCCAAACCTAGCCAGCTCATCGAACTGATTCACATACTCTCTGACTGTCTTGTCCCCTTGCTTGAGAAATAAGAATTTTTCCAACTGCAAACTTCTTTCCGCATCTGAGAGAAATTTGGTCTCAAACCTTGCCCTAAAGTCCTCCCACGTCTCCACTGGTCTTTCAGCATCAGTGACTTCCCACCAATAGGAAGCCTCGCCCTTCAATAGCCACACCGCCAACTGTACTTTTTGTCTATCCTCTACCTCAAAGATGATGAATAGGTCTTCAGTTTCTTTCAGCCAATTTCTAGCTGCCACGAAGGACTCAGTTCCATGGAAATCCCTTCCTCCCATGGCTTTAAAATCTTTACATATCTTAGCAAATGTGTTTCCCCGAGGAGGAGGTGGAGGAAAAGGTGCCGCTGCAGCTGGATGATTTCCTTCAGCTGGGGGAGGAGGAACAGTAGGACCTGGCTGAGTGGCCCTTGCTTCTAAGAACCGTCTAAACCAACCGGGTATTGGCACCCCTTCCGGTAAGTTAAGTTCTTGGGACATGCTGAAACAAAAAGGATAGATTCAGAACGAAGGATAAGAGATAGTTCCTATGGCTTTGGGGAGTGGACTTTGCCTTTTTAAAATAAAATAATATTTTATCCTTTAAAAATGCTTCTTTAAAATTTCCTTTTTGAAAATAAATTTTCAAAACTTTTTTATCTTATCTAGTAAACCTATGCTCTGATACCAAGTGAAACACCCCACCTCCGTTAGGGTCACTCTCAAAGGGAATGCCCTAATTTTGGTGGAGGTTTATAAGTACAAGTCACAGATATACAAGACAGATATAAGAACACATATTTGTAAACAACGGAAGAACAACAAACTTTTATTTCATAAAGTCAAATACGTGTTACAACAACATCCTTCCCAAAAACATAGCATAACATTTTCATAATCTGTCTTGAGTACATAATTTAAAGAAGCATAAATAAAACATAGATAAACTTCCAAAAGTCCCCATAGTGGATTGTCCAAAGCCATAGTTCAAAACAGGAAAGTCCAAGCAATACATTTCTCTTCTTCAAGCTGGATGTTGAGGTTGGTCAAGCTGCTGTGTTCCCTCCCTGAGGACCTGGGGGGGGGGAAACGGAAGAAAGAAGACGAAAGAAAAATAGAGTCAGACATAAAGCCTGAGTAAGTCTAGTACTACTTTGTCTATGAATAAAGAACTGGGTATGATAAGTAATAACAAGAAGTGGGCAAACACTATAACTTGGTTAAGTTGTCTAGGGTCGAATATACTATCGTACCCCATGTTAATCTCTGAACCCATATAAACTAGTTTCCAATTTGCACCCCAAAATCAGGGTGATGTGATCCATTCTACGATGATCGGCTCCTACTCGCATAGTTACATGTGTCTTACGGCCCCCGATGTCTGTAGTTACCTATGCTGGTCCCACCATGGGGTGTATCAAGTCCCATAGTGGCAACCCGACACAACCTTAGAGTGCAAAGGTATGCTACTGGTGTCCAGTGCTTTATTTTTCTGCGCCGGAGTGCGTGCACGCCCGCACACCGTTAGAACCTACACTGCTACACCACCGCCGTCGATTTGACCTCTTACAATCAGCCCAGTAATCGTGCCCCACCCTGCCTAGTTTCAGGGTATCCTGATACACCTTTTAGGGTTACTGCTGAAAAGGGTCCCCCGTTACTAGGTTTTCTATCTCTAGCCAACATGCTAAGTTGGTTAAGTGTTTCTAACCTAACCCCACCAGTCCGTTTAGTTTAGCATGTTCCATTTTGATTAAGTCTTTAGTCCACTTAATCCTAACAATCCTGACTCAGCCTTAATTGTCTTATTAAGACCCTGACCTCTCACATTAGACAGGTATTGTTGTGGCTGCCTGTTGCCGGTTGGTTCCGGGCAGTCTTACGCCACAACTCAGTCTAACCTCGGGTCCTTGCTGGGCTCCATGTTTAACCTCCCACATTGGATAGGTATTGTTGTGACTACTGGACAGCCGGGCGGTTCCGGGCAGGTTTACATCACAACTCAATCCAACCTCGGGTTAAACACATCGTATGTTCTACATTTACATATCTTGTCATTCTTCTTTATTTATATGTAAATATTTGCGGCCCATTATTAAGTTAATGGTGTAAAGATTACACCAACCACGGGCCCAACCCATACTTGAATTTGGGCCCTTCTATTTTATATTTTCATTTATTAATTAATTTTTAACCCAACGTTATTTTTCCCCGTTTTACACGTCCGTTCATATATATTGGGCTTAGCCTTTTAAAGCCCAATTTAGCCATGCGAAAGGGGAGGCTTATGGCGTATACACAAAGAGGGGAAGGTGAGCGCATGAACTTGCAATACGACGTTGGAAATACAAAATAGAAATTGGTGTACTTGCATAGTGGCAACATGGGTGACATGAATCAAAGCATGTGAACTTGCATAGGTTTAACTACAACATGAACCTATATTCTTATTTGGGCATAATGTCAAACATAAGCATGTCATAAATATTCCTAGCATAGGCATAGCATAATGTCAAACATGAGCATGGCATAAGTAAAGTTAAGTTTGTTCATGGCATAAACATAAACATGTCATGTTCAAGGTTTCTACATGTTTACAAAGGGGATACTTAGTTACTAACACAAAAGCATAGTTCAACTTAATCATGGTTTAAGTCTAATCACATAACGATGGTATAAATATACTTATGCATAAATATTCCTAACCATGGTGTTTGTTTTAAAACTTGCAAAAAGGGATTTTTGAGTCTAACCTAGCCATGTCTCACATATGTCATCATATAATTCTTTTAAACAAGATAGACTTAATCATAGATTTCAATTATGCCAAATATCATTCATAGCCTAGCCATATTCATAAGTTTTGCAAATACATGGATTATGGTGTCAAAATTCCAACATAGTTTCATATGAACTATAACAACCAAACTTGTCTCAATTGCTTGCAAAATGATTTATGCACAAAATATACATCATGACGACATAATAACAAAGCCCCAAACTTGCATAAATTTCACTCAACTACATACATGTAGCTTCAACATAGATTACATAATTTGCGCAATATTCCAAACGTAAACTTGTATAGAACTACCGCATGTAGTTCTTTATAATGAATAACATAATTTTGCACAAACATGAATTACTTCCATTGCCACAATTCAAGCATACACATCAACACAGTTGTTTATTTATACCAAAGTAATACTCTACTTACAATGGTTGCGGCGAATTCTCTAATTAAGAGACACGATTCCTTTGTTGAATTGATTAGCTTTAGGTTGCTTGAATTGCTTTAGGCTTTAGAACTTTCTTCCTAACTCTCTCTCTAGTCGGCGGCTAATCTTTGTCGTTCCTCAGCAACATGGCGGCTATAATCTTATTTTGAATGAATAGATTAGGGTTTAGTCTAGGGTTGTTTATATAGAGGTCAGGAATTGATTAGGACCATTGATGTTGCTAGGATAGATCGTAGCCATTCATTAGGAAGAGAGACCAATGAAAACCCGCCACCTAGCCCTAATGACAAAGCAAGCTTCTGAAAATCGGCCAAACACAGACCTGGCCAGCCAGGGCTAGACCAGACTTGGCCAGCAGGTCATTTTTGACCTGGGCGCACTTGGCAGGTGCGCCAGGTCAAAAATGTACTGGCGCACTTCACAGGTGCGCCAGTGCATTTTTGTTCTGGCGCACTTCCCAAGTGCGCCAGTGCATTCTGACCCGTTTTCCGGTTTTTCGCCCAACTTCGTTCGTCCATAACTTCTTCATACGATATCCGTTTTACGAAAACTCGGACTCTATTTCGCGTATTTTTCCGAGACGAACGCAATGGCATATCCCGTTTCCCTTAGTTCTTTGATTTGAAATTAATTATACTTTAATTTGTGAGTTTCACAGTTATAGAATTTGCGGGGTGTTACAATGATGGAAACATAGGTTCTTTGCCATTCTTAACCCGAGGTGCGTAGCGATTACCGGAATGCTCCAATTTCAGTAGTTGTTCCAATCCTCCCTGACTCATGTATCGGTGAAGGTAGGATTGACGTAACGACCAGTTAGAGGTGATCGCTCTGTTTTGGCCATTCATTCTCATTGGGCCTTAGCCTGTCTGGCGAGGGTTTCATACATACATGCCGCCCGGATTAATATATACTTGGCCTCGTCCCACTTCTTTTTAACGAGGGCGCGCGACTTACTTCCAACAAATTTGGATTTCATTGTTTTCATCGAGTCGAGAAGTTATCATGTGTTTTGCCACTCCGGCTAAATTGATTCTGAATCGGATGCCCTATGGTATGGCCTGGCCCAATCTGGTTACCTCCAACCAAGAGAATAGGAATAACCAGAACAAGCGGAATGCCTTCTTTCTTTTCTTTTTGTCCAAGTCACAAGTATATTGGATTTTCTTTGTGAGTATCGGGAATACCCCCATTCATAGGTCCGAGATCCACATCTATGAATTGAAAAGTCCGAATGATCAACCCTGCAATCATAGAATCAATAGGTGTTCAAATCGTTCATTTGAATAAATTGAAACCCTTCTTATTGGATGATTGTGATACTTCCCAAAGACCTAAATTCTTGATCAATGGAGGTTACCATTTTTGTTCAAAAATATACCAAAGTGGATGATTGACTCATTCCATACTAGAAATAATTGCGGAAAATTCTTTGATAACACGGATTCCTATTTCTCAATGATATCCCACGATCGAGCTTTATATTTATAGGAGAGAGTAGCTGAATCCCGTGAAACCATTTCATAGAAGTTCATTGATATCTTCTTTTTATAAAGCAAATCGACTTCGATTCTTGAATGATCCACATCACTTCTGGTTCTATTGTAACAAAAGATTCCCTTTTTCTGTGGAAAAGACCCGTATCCATAATGATGATCTTACATATGGACAATTCCTCAATATCTTGTTCATTCGCAACAAAATATTTTCTTTGTGCGTCGGACACATATTTTTTGTTCTAGGAGGTGCAAGTTGCAATGTAACTTTGTTAAGTTATTTTTTTGTGATTCGACATAACAAGAACAGAATCACGCTCTGTTGGATTTGAACCTACGACATCGGGTTTTGGAGACCCACGTTCTACCGAACTGAACTAAGAGCGCTTTCTTATGACAAGAACTACGATTGTAAAGAAAAGTCTTTTTTTTTTGTACCCTAGTCTTGCATACCAATGCATGGAAAAAATTCAAGATAATGAATGCCCTATTTCATTTTATTTTATATCGCTAGAATTTCTTGGGCCGGATAGAATAAAAAATCGTGGTTGGCCCTCACCCGTATATTGCAAAAGCCATTGGAATTTCTATTTTATATATCGGAATAATCCTGGGGGGATAAGAGGAAAGAAAAGAAATCAATTAGTTATTCATTAAAGTTTCATTTGATTCAATGACCAGAGTTAGACGAGGCGACCGAAGGGAGGTATATTAATTGGCGCCTAGTATACCAAGTCCAGTATATTAATTGGCATTCGTTTATTTGCATCAACCATTCAAGACTTACCCCTCAACAGAAAATGAGAGCTTTGGTTTCCTCTCATCGGGATAGGGGCAGACAAAAGAGGGACTTTCGTCGTTTGTGGATCACTCGAATAAATGCAGCAGCTCGTGAGAATATGGTATTCTATAGTTATAGTAAATTCATACACAATCTGTACAAGAAGCAATTGCTTCTTAATCGTAAAATACTTGCACAAATAGCTATATCAAATCAGAATTGTCTTTACATGATTTCCAATAAGATTAGCAAATAAAAGAGATTCAAAAGTCATATATATGATATATTCATAGCGAAAACAGAATATCATTCCCCGGAGAATGGACTCCGGGAAGATATTTTCAAAATGCATTTTTGAAATGAAAAAGAAATTAAGATAAGTAGTGGCGAACATCTTTCAAAAGATTTCGCTACGCACTAGAATTATGCTTTACTATCGTTTATGGGACATAGTGCTCTTGTTACTATGGAGTCAACCAAAGGCCAATGTTTATACTGGGCGAGCACGGTCTATGAGAGCACGATCGCAAGAGGTGGCACGGTCATAGAGGTGACACGAGTCCAACGAGTGGACTGCAAGGAGTGGGGCATTACGCTAGGATGCGAGCTACCCCTTTAGTCTAGTCTTTCGACCAGAACCTAACCTTCATGCAAGCACCTTGGCAACAAGGGTACTCCGCTTAGTCTAGGCCCCCTACCTTCCTTCGCTATCCAGACAGGAGTCTTTAACGAGGTACGCGAGGGGGAAAGGGTTTATGAGCACTACCAAAGGCGACCAACGGGAGTTGTTCTGCGTAAAACTAGGTTTAGGGGGGACGATACCAATGTGACCAGTTCGCAGGGGGCCAGATTGCATATTTCAGGACTGCGGTACTAAATGAACCACACGCTAGGCTGTTGGCTTACTTTCTTTGCCCTTGGGAGTAGTGGTTTAGAGCGGTTCCTGTTATTCCTCTTCCAGGGGTGGGATCGTGCCCAGTAGACGATAAAGAGAGGTGCTTGCGATACATAACCTGTTGTAGTAATATATCCCCTCGATCCCCACTCCTTCGTCAACCGCTACGTGTCCCTTGGTTATTCTTTCATTGATACCGGGACTTTGGTAGAAAGGTAAGACGACTTGGTGTCTTCTTCGCGGATCAAAAGTATATTGTTCAGATTTGTGTATAGAAATCGATGCTGCCCCAAGGGGTGCTCTTGTTGCAATGGTATACTCTTGTAGTTTCGGGAGCCCATGATTTCATGAATACTGATCAGTTCGCTCATTTCAGTGAACTAATGGAACGAATCCAAGATGAAATGCAGTAGCTTCGCCAGTATTACTTACTCTCGCAAGCACCTAAGTCTGCGGTTTTTTTGTTTATATTAATTCAGGATATTTCTTTGGGAAAATTTTCAAACAACCCCGGCAACAACAATACCTCAGGTCCGGTCAAATAAGGTCTCAAAGAAGCATCTTTGGCAAGAACAAAGACCTCGGCTCAGGAACAAATATAACATGCATGCGATGAGGGCTTCCCATCAACTCCCGGGGATCTATCTATCAGTCGATCTACCTAAATGCCCAGGAGCTTTTGTTCATGAGAGAAGAGGTTCGATTATGGAAGGGGATATTATTACAGAGGGGCGGGATGAACGAAATTCCAGTTAGGTGAAATCAATCTTGTCTAAACAGACCGGTACACAGAATAATAATGGCTTGGATCCGGACCTTAAGGGTAATACCCGAGGCTGGGATCTACTCTTCGATCTTTCACGGATTTTCAACAAAGTGTGCTGTATTAATACGCCAACTCAGTTTGCTAAGTAATATTACCGATCTGTCAGTTTAGATAGAGGAATTCTCTATCAAATTCTAGCCTAGGTGCGACTATTCCTCTCACCCTTCAAGTCATGGCAGAGAAAGCATTTCCGTTAACCCAGGTGGCGAGAACAAGGCGCCAGTATATTAATTGGGTCCACACCTGGCTAGTATATTAATTGCCTTTAGTTATTAATTGGGGAGGTATAACCATTGGGCTCTGTTACATGTGCCCAGAAGCAAGTCATGATTTGCTAGGAGACCGAAATTTGGTAAAACCAGAAACTAACCCGGGCTCACAGGAGCGAATAGGTAGCACCCCAACAACCAACCGGTCCAGAAGTCACATTTCACGGGCCCAGGAGCATAGCGTGTCAGCAGAAAGTCAAGTATAATCCATACCGATCCAGTTAGACCAAAGAAAGCCGGTTTGCAACCAATAGTCCGACCATAGCGTTTTTTCCTTACGAGAACACTAGACTTGGTATACTAGGCCTCCCCCAATTGATCGGGGTCGCCTTTCCCTGTCGATCACACATACTAGCCCGATGTTTGGGCAGTAGTACAGCCCCTTCGCAAGTCTCTGTTTAGAAGCTTGGTCGCATAGTTCTCACAGAAGAAATAATATTTCTTAAATAAGCCGGAAAGTATATTTTTGGAATGTTCTCTCCAATCATTCTTTCTTTCTCCCATATCCTAGTATATTAATTGCCCAAGCGGGGTAGGACATTTGAAGGAAAAAAAATGAGAATCGCCCGGTTTAGCTAAGTTGAGCTTAGAAGAGACCAAAGAGAGAATTCGCATTTTCCATGAGTGCTTTCGAGGTCTGGCCTTGCTCAAGACATACTCCAGCCATAAAAAGGGAATTTTTCTATCTCTTTAGAAAGTAGGGGTATTCTTTACCCAGCTTACTCTTGTCAACATCAGGTTATCTAGATCCTTAGCATCTCTAATTTGACAAAACAAGAGAAGTATATTAAATGCTGAAAGTAAGGCCTCCTGGTTGTCTCCTCTATCAGCTACGCACCTCGTGCGGATGAGATATAGTAGCCCTTAAGCTGTTGAGCAGTGAAATCCTTGTTTTGTTGGTGCAGGTCTGGGATCATTAGTAGCTTCCTGAGCGACGAGAGCCTTCCACCAAATATATAAAATAAAAGATTGGTCGCCGCTAATATACTGGGGAACCCCTGGGTGAAAGGTCAATTCCGAAAAAGAGTCGTTTCTCCGTCTACAATATGCTATGCTCGAACCTTGACTTTATCTTCCACACCGAAAAAGCCCGTTCATCTCTTCTTTCTCGGAAAGATGGAATTGGAATCTATTTGGTAGAGTCTGCCGTGGGAAAGCCTTAGCGACCCGATAATAGCGATCACATTCCACCTCTGTAACACGGTTGGATTGCTAGCTTCTTCTGTTTCATTAGGGACGATTTCTTCCTCTTCCCTCTACGGAGGGGTATGAATAGGGCATACAAGGGGCTCGATCGAAGAGAGCCTTAGTTATTACTAGGGTGACTCGCCAAGAAAGATTTTTTCAGTGCTACCTGCCTGTATTACTCTATTCTCTCTGCGCTTGATGTTAAAAAGTCTCCATGGTTCTCAACAGCACGTGAATCTCCTAACTCGCTGAAAGTTATAGCGTTTATTTCATTTATATATATTCTATTAGCTTAGCTGAAACGGATCGAGTGTCCTACAAATCAATAGAATCTAGTTCGTTCGGATGATGTACTTGGGAGGCCTAGTATATTAATTGCCCAAGCCACCAGGCGAGGTTTCATATGGATCCACTTCTTGCCACTCTTCTCATAATCTAATGGTGGAACTCTTCTTTCTTGAATCATATGCATTGGATTCCCAAGAAGAGATGAAAGAGACTCGTGAAGAAAGGTTATGGCCAAGTGGATGGAAATAGCATAAACAGAACCAAGTTCAAGTGCAAGTCCCAGGAAAGCAACTACTAGTTAATGCCCAATTAATATACTGGGGACCTTTGCTTGATTCGACTTCTGCCTTCTCCCCCATTGATTCGGGGTCGCCTCCTCCTTTTTCAATATGAAATTCGAGATTAAGTAGGTTGAGAGAGTAAGTTATACTGGAACACAAAAAAAAGGAGTAGCGAAGGGTTCAGTTGCATAAACTGATGCGAGGGATAACTCGCTATTCCTAATACTAAGACTGCTTCTCTTGCATACAAAAAATTCAGATAATCTTGAATGACCTTCGGGCATTTTCAGGTGGCGAAAGCCCAATGTATTCATTTTTTCTTTGATTCCGCCCGCTAACAAATAAGTAAGAAGCAGGTCCGATAGTGTGATCCAGTATATTAATTGGTACAACTCTCATGTGGACGTCCTGCTTGATACAAGCAATCAGTAGAAAATAACACAATAGGCAGAGGTGGTGTATACCGGAATTTTTTGAATATGCTTCTATTCTATTGATCTGGAATTGGGCCAATACGATTGATAGGTAGTCGCTCAGGTAATTGGCTAGAGGATTTCACCCCTATCTCTTAAAGGCCACGCGTGGACTAGACCGAGATTGGAAGGCCGGGAAAGGTGCTTGCGACTTGTATTACTCTCAACGAAGAATGGACGTGTAGAAGCATCTCGATTAGTTTATACCATTTGTAATAGTAAACGAAAAGGATTGTTGATGCTCTGCTTGTACACAACAAGAATTAATATACTGGTCCAGCAAGTTTTCATTATTAGGAGTATGCCAGGTACTGCTTTTGGATGATCATAGGCCCTCAGATAATTATTGTGTCAGTGCATGATGACCCGAAGAGTACTCTTAGTGTAGCTGAAAAGGGGGCTTACAAGAATGAACTGTTGAACCGCGGAAAAGATATATCTTTAGTAACGAAGAAAGTGCTAATCTCGCAGTAAACTGCTAAGAAGCGCCTAAATTGTTCGGGAGAGGTGTAAATCATGAGTCACAAGCCTTCCAACAAAGGATTTCGCCGTGGAGATTTGGATTAGCATTAATAGGTTGGTGCATAAAATCATTTCCAACCCGCTTTTTTTTTCTCAAGGAAGTAGACAAGCCATTAATATACTGCTCCTTGCTTGGGTTCGGTTATCATTAAATTACTAGGTTGGGTATTGAAGTGAAGATACTTGCATAAATATGGACTTCGGGCGTAGAATCGGCTTCCTTTAGCGGGAGAACGGGGATGAGCAACTTTTTTATTATGGGAGAGAGAAAAAGAGCCTCGCGTTCCAAACCAACTAAGCTTAGCGGCCGACCAACAACAGAGCTGAGCAACCGGCTGGGAAGAGGTGAAGCCTCAATTTCAATGCTCGAGGAAGAAGTCCTATACCACTTTAATAATCTATTTCTATAGTGTCGGCCGCTAAGCTTAGACAGATTTCTTGATAAACTAAGTGAATACGGGTCCATTCCGTTCAGGAGTGCTTCCGAGATCTTTTTTTTCAAAAACTTCCCCTGCCGGTGAGGTAATAATAATTACTTAGGCGGAGAGTAAGAATAAATACCCGACCTAAGGTCAGTTTGTTAAGAATAGAAGGTGAGAATCGCACTCCTCTCTTTCTTTTCTTATATATATTTAGGGTTCGCTTTGACTGCCATAACTGAAAGACTGGCCAAAGGGCCCTGGCAAAAGAGGTTCACTAGCCTTGGGTTCCGCTTTACTGACACAATTGAAGAGGTCAGGTCGAATGAAGAAGGGTAGACCGAGAATCCGAACTCTTGTGCTGGAATTTTCAGCCAATAAACTTCGCCATTGAAAAGTGCTGTGTATTGAAGGAAGGTAATTTGGTGATCCAATCAGCCTGAATCGGACAGAATAAACTCTAATTCGAGGTGCGTAGCCTTTCTCGAAAGCTTGCTAAAAGTGATTCCCTCGAGAGAGCTTGCAAATCCAAGATCTGGACTTCTCTTTCTCTGTCGGCGACTACGCTGCTAGCTTGACTTCCAGCTACTGGAAATCGAACTCATTGGATTGGCATCTGGATTTGATTCGGATTGTTGTGGGTTCCATTCAAGCTAGAATCTAGAATAACTGCAAGAAAGCCCGGAAGTCCAAGTATATTAATCTGGTTTGGTTTGCCTAGATAGGAAGTGCTTCTAGTAACGCAATATCTTTCTGTTTTTTTAGTATGATTGTTTCTTTCTTCGGCTTAAAAGCTAGGGCTTGTGCTTTGTTATCAGTACCTGTTTTTGAACAATAGAATCTCGTTGTCTGCTTCTCAATGTCCGTCACGTTGGTCCCCTGCCCTCTCTCTCAATGTAGTGCCTTTCACTCTGCTCTGTCAACACTTTATCGTAATGCCGGAAGGTAGGATTTCAGGTTTTTTCCCAAGCCTTCATAAATGGCATAGTACAAAGAGAGAAAGAAATTGTGTATTTGATGTTCTATCCGCAAACATGATGAAAAAGGTAGCCGAACCACCTCTCCTCTTCTTGTGAGCATGAAACCATCGAGCCTAGACTGCATTAGCAATGATCTATATGGAGAATTTCAGTTAAACCCCCTCTCTCTGTCTATCTGGTCTTAGGACTTGTAGGAGTCGTGGACTTATGTACCAATGTTCATCGATGTAATATACCGGACTTGGGGCTAAGAATAGTTTGGACTTGGTATACTAGGCACCTCCATAGATAGACTATAGAGAGCCCAGTATAAACAATCGTGACTTGTTGAATAATCATAAGGAGCACCATAGAAATCTGCATGAACTCGTCTTTATCCGAAATAAGGCCATCTCTGCCCCGAAGTTAACAGTGAGAAGGTAGTAAATTTCATTCGTCATCTCTCTCTTGCTAGAGAAAGTATTGGATGCCTAAGAGTGATGTCTTCTTTTGTGACTTCCACCTTTCGTGTGAAATGGCTAGCCTGGTTGGTGCTGACCTAATGCAAATTATGTTCTTTCGAAGGCCAACTGGGAATGCAGCTAACGTAGCTACCTTACGTACCTTTATTTAGTCTTACAAGCTTAACTCACTCATTCTCGTCGCGACGGTCAGAAAGGTAATGCAGCTAACCTATGGCGAAGCAAAAGCGATGGATAAGCTCCGGAAGATCAAGAGCGGGGATGGAGGTAGCGTAGGAGATCGAGGAGACCTAATATTAATAGTAGGCTGTTGCTGTTCTATGGAAAGAGCATAATTGGTATATCCAGATTGAAAAAACACCTCCTATTGCTTCAACTGCGTTCCCTTACTAGAAAGGGATTAAGCCACTATCAAGGCAGGCGGGAGGCATACTAGCTATCACAAGATGCTTACAGTACTCTCTCAGTGCCATGGTATCGAATCTAAGTGATTCTGACTTCGCCGGGTAGAGAATGTTCTTCCCCTTCAGCTTTAGTTTGCTTCTCATTCTCAATTTCTAGGGGTGCATCTGGTAAAGGTTGCTAGTAAGATATTTCATTGATGGAATCGAAATAAGTTCTTCCCCTGTGCCGGGTATCGAATCAAATAATCAATATGAAGCTTATTAAGATGGGGGCATAAAATGCAATTATCTGGTAGATCATCTATATACCAATGTATCTAATAATATCTATTAGCTGGTGATGGAAGTGCTTCTGATCTTACCAGTATAAGCGAACAAACACATTATCAATTAATAGGCTCATGTAACTTTGGCAATGTATCGAATAGAGCATCTATTGAGAATTAAGCTGGTAGAGAATCTACCAAATAAGGGTAAAGAGAGCCAAATAAGGTCTAGTAGACTGGTAGAGAACTGGTAGATAAGGGCTAGAGGTAGATCATCTCATTCTGGTGCTGGGGGGTCTCAAGAAGAGATTCTCTTTTCCCCAACATTATGGAACGCCAACCCGGGAGGTGGTGCCAATATTAATAGTAGTATAAAGTTGTTGGTGGCACCAACTCCTTTGGGCTTCAGCACCGTAAGTTATTCTGGCCTACGCGTAGCAGGTATTCTGTTCGCTACGCACCTCAGGGCAGAAGGTGGTGCATACCGAGTTGGTGGCATATCCCTCTTATGGTAAGGCACGCTTCGCACCTACGCTTCTCATGCATTAGCTATAGCCGAGCTACCTTACTGCTTAGCTTCGCAATCCCTAGGTTCCCAAATTCATCTATATACTGGGCTGTGTTAGAACATCAACGCTTTGGAGAGCACCAACTCCCATATGGAAAAGCAGTCACGCTTCGCACCTATGATTTTCATTCAGTTCTATCAGCAGATCTCAACGCTAAGGAATGGGCACCATATCCCGGTCTGGCAGTCACTCTATCCCTAGATTCTCGTGCATTAGCAGAATGAGCAACTACTGAAATCTTAGCTTCTCACTCCCTAGAGTCTCTAGCAGACAGTTCTAGTTAAGGAACAGAGGCTTGGCAATCCAAACTATTCTCTCTTCTTTTCTTTTATTCAAGCTTGTGATAAAGCCATCCAGTTTCAGTTTGTCTTGCTTTCCTTTGCTCTTTTGCTAGCACGCGGGATTCATTCTGACTATTGCACCGGACGGTGGGATCTTTCTCATAGGCTTGCTTACTACTTTCTGGAGACAGGGTAGGGCAAGAACGATTCCGAGGAACTAGAGGGTTAGCTCTAGCAACAGTGAATGACTCTAAACCCTTGCTTAAGATTTCTCCTGGGTGCTGACTTGCTATAGAACCGGGTAGGCTTCGTTGATTGCCTCAACTCTAACTGAATCCATAATTATAAAATCCAGAGTGAAAGAACAAACTTGAAGGCATTACAATTACTCTCACTGAAGCTAGGAGACCATTCAAAACATCTCGTGGGATGCCTCATATAACTATATCGCCCCCTTACCTCCTCTGGTCCTCCCACTGCTTCTTGGAGTTCGAGGCGCTGGAAGCCTTTTTCCAGGTCGGCTAGGCAGTAACAGCGGACCCAGTCGATCTGTATTATCAGTCCGCCCACTAGGGCATAGATCAAGATCCTGTTTTGGAATATTATTCCCATAGAGCGGCCGCTTAGGGGATCTCCGCTCCCTCTTTGGAAACGACTAGACTACCACTGACCTTTGATTACAGACCTTGTTTCTCAGATAAATATTACCGTTCGTAAGCACCTTGTATGAAAGAAAATGGAGGCGGTGGATTGCTTCATTTGACCAGGGCCCTCTATCAATGCCATATGCCCTTGTCGCTTCTCTTTCTGGCCTGTACTGGCTAGCTGCTCGGAGGATTAAGGCGAGGGGCATTACTCGATCTCCTACTCTTGAGTAGAAAGAAATGCCCCAGTATATTAATTGCAAATTAGACTCCTAAAACTAGAATCGCCTCCCTCTGAATCGTACAGGTCAACGAAAGAGGCTCGAACTGCTTATGCTTACTCGAACAAGAGAGTCGACGTACGTACCTTCTTTCTGAAGCAGTGTGCCTACTGAGTGAGACCTGACCCTCGCTTCATAAGATGTGTGCTATGTCCTTCCCTCGGCCTGTGTCTTTTCAACCGCAAGCCAGCCAGAGAACAATGTCATCAAGTACAAATTTCAGACACAAAAGTAAATGGGAGTTTGTCTGGTAGAAGGAGTTTTGATGAGCTCACATCTTTATCTTCTTCATCATCTTTTGGAATATCAAGAGAAGGCGAAACATGTGTCTTCTTACGGGCACTACGTCTCCAGAATTATTTAAAGATATGCTATTAGTCTTCTCGATGGAGTCTTAATGTCTTTCTCTGAATGGTCCTGAACATCTCTCTCCAGACTCTCTTCTGGATCTTCGACTCTTCTATTCCCCCTCCAGATAAAACGGCGTGTCATCTAAATTATGAAGTGCAGCAATTTTCTCTGATTGTGACCTAGGCTGAGAAGCAGAAGCGGGGGTAGACTCGAGAGCTAAGGAGGGATTGCCTGACGGCAGTCAAAGCACTTGTTTTCACTTGTATAGAAGGAGTGAAGATAGCTTCAATTTCCGTCCCTCCAGGCACGGCAGGAGATGGCTTCGGAGTATCCAAGCCTAATTCAAATCAATAATAATCAAGGAATTCATCGTACCCATATGGAGTGAATAAGAAGTCCAAGTCCGATAGGACTGGATCAATGCTGATTTTACCTAAAATGAGAGGGCATCTTACGTTTACTTTATAAGCATTCGGGTCAACATCATTACCATCATCGCCCTTTGAATGTTCCTCAACAGCCTCTTTCTTTTCGCCAGGACTAGTAGTGGGCTTAGTGGAAGGCATAACAGAAGGCTTGTGGTCAGAAACATTGGCATCAGTGGAAGTAGTATCGACAGTGGTTGCAGCTGTGTCCGGGACATGCTCCCTAGAAGATTCGGCTCCAACCGCTAAAGCATGCCCTTTCCTAAGCTCTTCCTTTCACTACGCAAGGGCAACATGGGATTCATTATCCAGGTTGCTCCAAGAGCTCCTCTTCCATGTAACCGCTACCCTCGAGTTGTGCAAGTATTGCCTCCCAAACCTCAGCCAAACTAATCAGATACTTATCCTCCAGGAAAGATAAACTTCCTCGCCCTATAACACTAAGAGTGTAAAAATTGAATAAAGTAGAGTTAAATACAGCCTTGGTCTCAGCATGTGTTTGCTCAGCAGCCACCTTATCCGAAAGAGATTGATCCCTCTCTCGCTCAAGTTCTTCCACTTTAGCCTTCAGCAAAGAAATTTCTAACTCCTAAGAAGCAATCTTTTCCTTTAGACTGGCATTGTTTTTTCGATAAATTTCGATAGCTTGCTGTTCCACGACCAGTATGTCTTCGGCATTTTTTTGGGCTGAGTGAGCATCCTTAACCTGAGTGGTTAGCATGGTTTCCCTTTGTTTATGGGAAGAAGCAGCAGCAGAAAGCTCTTTCTTAACCCTCTTATTTTCAGGGCTTACGTCGGAGAGTATCGCTACTATTGTTTGAGTATAATCCTGGCATCTTTCTACAATCGTCTTTGTGGCTCCTGTTGCTGCAGAGCCTCTGTGCTGTTGGTTTTACCCTGCCCGGTAACGGGTCCTTGAATATTCTCAGGTGGAGATTGTCGACAAAAAAACCAGCTTAGTTCTTTTTTCCTTCCTCCAGCAATCTACCAATGGAACAATCTATGAAGAAGAGAGGGCCAGAAAAAAGGGTGAACTCATTAGGTAAGCCTCGGTTGTTCCTAGCTTTAGTGGGCTACGAGGACAGTAAGCATCATCGGCGGTCGAAGAACCCGAATCAGAGGGATCAGAGTCAGAGGCAAGCGAGGACTCAGCAGTAGGGGCTTTCGCAGTAGCAGTGCCATGAGTATGAAGCGCCCGCTAAGGAACAAATACTTAAGTGGTAGGAGGGAGCTAGGAGTCTTCCCTTGAGTCTTCCATTCATGCCTTCATGGATGGCTACCTATGAGGTATGGCTTGAAAGCGGTTTTCTACTATAGGAAAATTACAATACAATAGAGATTTCTGGACAAACTAGCGAGGAGTTGACTCCCAGGAAGGGAACAAACAGCAACAGACTTCGCTTCGGTCCCTACTGCTTGAAGTTCAATCCCCTCAACAACAGGAAGTTTCACCTCCCGAACCTCCCGCGGGTATAGGATTAGGATTAGATCGTACACCCGCAAAACAATACTGCCATGGGCGGCTACCTGCTTTCCTTTCTTTATCGAGGAAGCTCGCCGGAGATCTATTCCTCTTCCTCTGCCTCTGCCGATGTAACTTCTTGTCTTATTTCAGCTGCGTCCCTCCATTCCTTAGCACAAGCGCTAAGCGATAATAATACCTTTAAGAATAGGATATATACTATAATAGATAGAATTATTACCGTAGCTTTCAACGGCTTTGAATTGATCGAGTAAGATCTTGTGGACTTCCTTGAGCAAGCGCATATTCGCATCAGGAGTCGTCAAGCCAGCATCACGGATAAGTTCCTCGGTCAACTTAGCCAAGAAACCAGTCGTCTCAATATACGGGTGAGCTTTGGGAAATTCGACCAGAATCTCTTGGCGATATCTATCCAGATACTCTTCCACTTCTTGCAGAACGAGAGCCCTTATCTTCTCTTCTTCTTTCTTTATTTTATTTATTTTTATTATCAGAAGATGAAGATGAGGAAGAAGCAGGCGCATGGGAATCATTAAGCATGTGGTTGATCACATAAATGGGCAAATGCCATAAAGCGCGAACCAAGATCCATAATACGAAAACCAAAATCAGAATGAGGAAGAAAAAGATATCGTGATGGAGGTTATTTATATAGCTCGACCATAGGGAGAGGAATTCTTATCGCTTAGCGCTTGTGCTAAGGAAGCTTGATAGGACACAAAGTTATTAATAGGGCGAGAAGTACAATATCTCTTTTCTTTCCTCAAGGCGGCTACTATTGGTGCACAAAAGAAAATAGACTAGGAGTTCATTTTGGTAGTAACAAGGGTGGTAAAGGATAATATGCCGAAGACTGCTTTTAGGACACCATCCGATTTCTTTGAATGGCTTGTGGTGCCATTTGGGTTGACTAATGTGCCAGCATATTTCGTAGATCTTATGAATAGGGTGTTCCGAGATTTCTTGAATAAGTTCGTTGTGGTCTTTGTGGATGACATTCTGATCTTCTCAAAGAGCGAGGAAGAGCATGCCCTACGTTTAGGGGAGGTTTTGAGGACTCTCCGAGCGCACCAGCTTAAGGCGAAATTCTCCAAATGTCACTTTTGGAGAGAGGAAGTAAGATTTCTAGGGCATGTGGTCTCCAAGGATGGGATAGCGGTGGATCCCGTGAAATTAGTTGTAGTTCAAGAAAAGTAGTTGTAGTTCAAGATTGGAAGATTCCAAAGAATGCAGTGGACGTGAGGAGTTTTCTTGGCTTGGCGGGCTATTATAGAAAGTTTATCAAGGACTTCGCAAAGATATCAGCCCCACTCACCAGACTGACGAAGAAGAATATGACCATTTCTTGGAGTATTGACTGTGAGGAGGCTTTTCAGCGACTGAAGAAGGCTCTGACAACAGCCCCGGTTTTGACTTTGCCTTATGGGAACAAAGTGTTCACAGAAATGTGGTGCAGGGCATGGTGCGGTCTTGATGCAAGAGGGAAGGGTAGTATGCTACGGTGGTAGACAGTTGAGGGTTCATGAGAAGAACTACCCTACCCATGATTTGGAATTGGCTGCTATAGTATTCGCGCTTAAGACTTGGCGACATTATCTACTTGGAGAGAGGTTCGAGTTGTACATGGATCATAAATCTTTCAAGTATCTGTTCTCACAGAGGGATCTCAATTTGAGACAGCAGATATGGATGGAGTTTCTAGCGTCCTATGATTTTGAGATTGCTTATACCCCTGGCAAGGGTAACGTGGTGGCGGACGCGTTGAGTAGGCAGAGGATGACTTTGAGTCCTCTATTCGTAGAGAGGCGAGGCTTGGAGTACATATCGACCTTCAATTTTAGGCCATCTACAGATCTTATACCTGGTTTTTTGGCATCCTTAGAGGTGCGACCTACTCCTATGGATTAGATAGGATCTTCGCAGCTAGAGGATCCACAGATAGCAAACATCTTGGACATGCTCAGTAGAGGGGAGACTTCTAGTCACCTTAGTAGATATTCCACGGATGATAGAGGGTGGTTGCGACGGGATGGAAGGCTTTGTGTTCCTCGAGTTGGGAGTCTGTTGAGGACAGTCCTTGAGGACGCCCATCATTCTAGGATGACTATCCATCCGGGAGGCGATAAGATGTATAGAGATATGAAGAGGCTTTTCTTTTGGGCTGGGATGAAGAAAGATATAGTGGAGTTTGTCTATCGATGTTTAGTTTGTCAGCAAGTTAAAGCTGAACAGAAAAAGCCTGGCGGTTTGCTTCATCCTTTGGACGTCCCATAGTCGAAGTGGGAGAGCATCTCTATGGATTTCATCGATGGTTTGCCTATATCGAGGAAAGGCAACATCAGTATTTGGGTTATAGTAGACATGCTTACTAAGAGCGCTCATTTCATTCTTATTAAGATCAAGAGAACGGTAGCATAGTTGGCATAAGTTTATCTTCGTGAGATAGTCCATTTACATGGAGTACCTTCTAGCATAGTGAGTGATCGTGACCCCATCTTCACTAGTGAGTTCTGGAAGAGCCTGCAAGAGGCACTAGGTACACAGTTATGTTTGAGCACCGCCCTCAGATCGATGGGCAGACTGAGAGGGTGAATAGAGATCTTGAGGATCTTTTGAGGCTGTGTATCCTAGACTTCGGAGGGATGAGCATCTTCCGTTTGTTGAGTTCGCCTACAACAACAGTTATCAGTTTGGTATAGGCATGGCACCCTTCGAGGCATTGTACGGACGATCTTGTAAATCACCGACTTATTAGTGGGACTCTACGGATAGGCTTCTACTTGGACCTAAGATGATTAGAGAGACTTCAGAAAAGATTGATCTTATCCGCAGACGCATGAAGACAACTCAGGATAGGCAGAAGTCATACGAAGATAAGAGAAGGACCGATATTGAGTTTGAAGTGGGAGACACGGTTTTCATCAAAGTATCACCTTTGAGGAATGTGGTTCGCTTTGGATCTGCAGGGAAATTGGCGCCAAGGTTTATAGGGCCATTTCCCATACTGGAAAGGATAGGGTAAATGGCCTATAGGGCCAGATAGATTGGCGGGTGTTCATGATGTTTTCCACGTTTCTCATTTGCGGAAATGTCAGCACGATACAGCATAGATAGTTGAGCCGAGCATGCTTGAGGAGGTAGAGGTAGAAAGGGAGGCGACGGTTAGATGAGTTCCTACCCGTATACTTGGATCATAGATCAAGAAGCTACGCAACAGAGAAGTTAAGTTGATGAAAGTGCAATGGGGAGAAAACGGCGAGGATGCAACTTGTTCCAGAGAGGCCGAGCTACGCATGATAACTTATAGATGATCACGTACAGAAGTTGCTACCCCAAACATAGGAGCTTCCCGAGAAAGACAAAACCAAACAGGCTGGCTCATCAATGGTTCACAGAGTAGAGTGATTAGAGGGAGATTGCTATAGGGAGGTATACGCTTCTTCGTATGATAGAGGTGGGTTTGTGACTTGCCGTAGAAAGAACTTTCATCCTCCCAACATTCGATTGACTGCCAACATGCAATCAATACCTACGCTCCCCACTGCACTTCTTTCACAATGAGTACTATTAGAGAAACTTTGACTTTGAGAAGCATGAGAATATGTATGTAGTAAAGAAGGGGTAATCAATGGCATGCGCCTAATCCGCTTTTACAGATAGAGATCTGCTCCTCAAGTGCAAGATTCGCTGCTAATTGAATTGGAATTTCCGGGCCTAAAACCCCGGGCTTAGTAATCGCTTTTAGTCATCTGTTTGCTTGTACGAATGGGTTTGTGTTCAGTCTACCTATAGCTAATGAAGTCAGCCTTGCTTGAAGGAAAGAGAAAGATAGTCAATCCGGATTTACTTAAGACTTTTCAGTAGGCGAATCCGCTGCTCCTGCTCTAGAGTAAGGGGTGGAAGGCTAGAGGATCTCAACCACTTATTTTGCATAGAATAAGTGTCGTTAATAGCACGGATCGAACGAGAAGGATGGGATAGGGTTCAGTTAAGGTAACCTAGAGGGTGGGTGAAAGCCTAATTTCAATCGAGCTTGCATCTTAGTACGAAAGTCTTGATCAAATTGGTAAGATCTTTCACTTTAAGTGAAGTTCTTTTCCAAAGTGAAATGCAATCGCCTGCTCTCTTGGTTCTTTCTTCGCTTCGAGCGATCTAGAATGATAAGATCCTCTAGCTGGGCTTCTTGTAATCCCTCCTTAGGTACTGATACTACAAGGTTGTTTTTGGGATGCTTCTGGTACTCAAAATACCCTTATCCTTCTTCTGAGCTAGTTCCCCCCTGGGGTTTGATATTCAATGGCAGTTGTTAGTTTTTCTCCAAGCAAGACAGTTGCAATAGGGAGAGTATAAGTACTAAACGAAGTCTCAGTAGAAGTCTTTTTACCCCTGAAAGAACCTCCTGGGAAGTGGATTCACTTATAGACCCTGTAGTTGTATTTGTATAAGTCTCCAGTCTCATAAAAAGTGCCTATAGACCCCCCCAAAAGACGAATAGTTAGCCGCCTTAATAAAGAAGCTTTTTGCCCGAAAGGACTAAATCAATCGCAACACAATGGGGAGGGCATAGGCCCTTGTTGATACAGGAGCAACCCATAACTTCATATCCGAGGGGACCGATCCAATATACTCTGCCGGGAGAAGGTGCGTAGCGACAGATGGCTTGGGGCCACAACTCTTTCAAACTTTGCAGTAAAAAGGATCCTAGAGATAGAGGCTTACTATTACACGTATAATAAATAGGTCTCAATGGCAGCAGCTCAATCACTTTCTTGATGAAGAGAGTCATCAATATAAATGCCGGTGAATATTCAATCGCAGCAAAGATCCCAGCAGGGTCTTTTATAATATATATAATGAATAGTCAGAGTCAGAAATTAATATACTGGCCTTCACCACGAAAGAAGCTTTATCCTTTCTTCGGAGATAGCACGGGCTAGGGATAGTTGCAGTGGAAGACCTTCTGGAAATTGCAAAGAAAAACGAAAGCTTTCTCTTGCAAGTAATGCATGCTAGCTTGACACTCGTCTTCAACCTAATTTAGCAGTTTATGACAATTTACCTAGATGCAAGCACCCAAGCGAGGAGAGCGTTCACAGTAGAATAAGGTCCCATTAAGGATATAAGAGTGGTCGGGAGTGTGCCAAGACATTCTTTCAAGTAGCAAGGCCAGTATGAAGATCCGATATTGATAGATTCTGGGAAGCAACAACGCTCTTTATGATTATAAAAAGAAAACACACAGGTTAAGCGAGCAAGTTATTTCTAGAAAGACTATCACTTAGACTATGCTTCGCACCTTCTTACTAAAGAATGCCATCATCATCTTTCTCTAATGCCCGTTCAGACCTAAGGGAGTGGGGTAACGATCTATGCAAGTGCCTCTGACTATTGGGCAAGGAAGCTATGGTTTTGTTCACAACTATTGGGTATAGTTAGCTTTGGTCGTAAGACCGGTACTCCGCTCTATGCCCAACCTCTTTCTAATCTGAAGTCGAACCCTGGTACCAGTGTTAACCGAACGGAGAAACACGAGGTTTCGTCCGGATCGGTGTCTAACCAATCCCACATCCCATGCAGATTCGTAAACAATCAATCATACGCACGGAGACCATACTTATTTTATCCTATCCAGAGAAAGAAGATTATTCTCATTCCCTTTACTAATCCGATCTTCCCCCGGTTAGGATATCACTATGGCAGAATATTGAGACATAAATTTGGTAATAGATAAGGGCAGGGCGACCTCTAGTTTCATCAGCCACTGAAAATGAGTCTGGTTACAGATTCGATCAAGAGGTGCGTAGAAAGAGTTTGAATCTAGGGAGCCTATGATACCTAGGTCCAGTATATTAAAGGAAGGACCGAAGGAAGTATATTAATAAGTTGAGCCTATGATACCTAGGTCCAGTATATTAATAGAATCCATCTTTTTGAAATCTTATCCCACTCTTGGCTTCCAAGGTCTAGCCTGGACCCAGTATATTAATTTCTCGACATTATCAATCAAAGAAAGAACCGACTAGATCTATCTCGGATAACATTGTTTCGGGACTGACTTTCTTTCCCTTCTTCCTTAGCTGGCACTGCAGAAATAGTAGCTTACAACCATTGGCATAGCAAATACTATCCTTTGCTTTCCCGTTAGCCGTTGATTCCCTTCCCTTTAATTTCCTTCCTCCCTTAAAGCTGAATCTCACCATTCGAGAAGTTATGGAATCGTTGAACCCTTACCAAGTAGTAATATATACAAAGAAGTCACTTTCGTTTTTTTGGTTGTGTATGCTATGTGTTTGTGCCCAGTCATCTACGAAGTAAATTCGACAAGAAAGCTATCCGATGTATATTCGTTGGATATGATAATGAGCGAAAAGGGTGGAAGTGTTGTGACCCGAACACCAACCCTTGCTATACATCCCGAGATGTGGTCTTCGATGAAGCATCATCTTGGTGGTCATCCCGAGCTGTAGTATCGCCAGATTCTGGAAACTTAGAAACTAGCTTGCAAGAAAAGCTAGATTGCGGCCGTAGACATCAGCTAACCTACTTTAGTTTACTTTCCCCTTCCCGTAAAGTGGATCTGCCCTTTCCCGCTCAATAACACAGCTATTATCGTATCTCAAGCAGCAAGCGAAAAAAGAGAAGTGCCCAGCCCAGTGAAATAAGTTCGCTATAATCACACCTTATCACGGGGATGAGTCTACTTCTTAGCTGCTCTTAAAGTTAGCGCTTTATGCTATTCAAGAAGGACTATAACACGAGTACTGCTCTCTTGCTCTTTCCTACCCTATAGAGTCAGACTAGACTTCCTTAGAGGTGATCAAAGGATCTCCCCTACTGTCTCTAGTCCCGTACTGACATAGTAAAGTCTATTGATACAGTATCCACCCAGGCTCAAATCAAACCTGATTTAGGGTATGGAAAGGGAAAGGCACGTACACTTATTACTCGCCTGTCAGAAAATAAAGGTCAAAGCATGATAATAAATCAGGATGTCGACTTCTTCCTTTCTTTTATGATTGTCTTTCGTTCCCGGAAGTTCTGATCATTGCATCGGCAGGAGAAAGCCCCGAAATGCAAGCACTAGGCAGGCCCTTTCTAGCTTTCGGAAGAAAACGACGATGACATAGTTGTCAGATACGCTTCTGTGGATGAAATAGTCGAGGTGGAATGTTTTGAAGGTTTGTCTTGACGATAGCAGTGACGGAAAAGGATGAAAGCTTGAAGTATATTAATTGGGGATCGATAAATTTTTTCATTTGGGTAATATAAACAAACTGAAACATCAGGATCTTGGCAAATATAGAATAACCTCCAGAACTGGCACTTAAGAGGAGATGCCCCCAGCCATACATCATGCCAAAACAGGGTCTGTCTCCCACTGTTCACATGTTTAACAGCTCCTCAATGGAACAACCTTTTTGCTTTATGTAGCCCCTTCCAAAACTGAGATCCCCCTTGGCTGTTCACCATGAAGAAACTCTCCCCCTGTGGCATATATTTATTTCAGAGTTGTTGAATGCACTCAGAATCATCACCTCTCTCTATTCTCCAAATCCATTTGTTCAACAACACATCATTCATCATTCTGGTATTTAAGATCCCTAACCCTCAAAACTCTTTGGGCCTGCATACAGCTTCCCATTTTACCAAATGGTATTTGAACTTCTGTTCAGTATGACCCCATAAAAACGAGCTCTAACAGAGTCAAAAACATCATGAAGCCACTCAGGGAGTCTGCAGAACAGCATTGCATACATGGGTAAACTTGTGAGGCTGCTATTTATTAAGATTAATCGGCCTCCCATTGAGAATTGTGGTGTTTTCCAGGTTCCTAACCTCTTACACTGTTTCTCAACTACCCCATGCAAATCAGCTTTCACTAACTTTGTGTCACTGATGGGTAGTCCTAGGTATTTCATTGGCAATGTCCCCAACTGGCACCCCAACATATCTGCAACTCTTTGCTGCTCCTCCTCACTAGAGAAGACAACAATATACGCCGACAAGAATTGAGTTGGTTTTTTGATTTCTTCTTTATAAGGTCAGCGGGATTTTTGATGATCTCTCGAGCTTAAGGCCCCTTCGACCCGCCTGCTGACACGACTGCTTCAGATTGTTCTTCTTATTTGCCAGCTGCTGTGACTACTTCTGATGACTTTCCGCCTCCGCTTACACTGCAGATGAACTTCATTCTGCCCCTATCAAATAGAAATGGACCCGTTGGAACGACTTCCGATGATGAACTACTTGATGCACTCGCTGACACTGCTTCTTCAGATTCGCTTAGTTCTTCCCTAGCTGGGACTGCAGATGAACTTTCTTCTGATTCCGCCCCCGCGGACACTGCTTCTTCTTCTTCACGAAGTTATGCCCCATTAATAGAAGGGAATCCCGGCCAGACAAGCTAACTAATCCAAACTTAAAAAGGAACTTAGGGGGCTTTATGTGCATCCTTTCAAGAGGTTTCTGACTCAGTCCTGAACTGCTTCCCCCTAGGGAGATTGGAAAATTCGTTCACTTTCGCAGCTATATGTTTAGCTAAGTTGATGACAAAATCCGGGATAATCCGAGCTCATTTTCACTAATTGCATAATATATGTCAAATTGAGAAATCCCTCAAAACCAACGAAATCTTGCCAAAAAACACGGGTTTATAAACTTAATTTGCCTCTCTTTCTTTCGCGAGAGTGATGCTTAACACATTCAAGTAGAAGGTGTTGATCTAAACAAATAGTATAACCAAATAACGAGACTAAAGCACTACCAGTACCACCTAGCGTAAGAGTTAACAGTAAGTCCTATCTTAAATAAAGTACTATCATTTAGAAAGCATTCTTCATTAATGCTTTTCCTAATCTCTTGCAGGCTAGTTCCTTTCGATTTCAGTAAGTTCCAGACCAGTACTAAGATAAGCCCTTGTAAATGCAGTCAAGAGGTAAGTATATCCAATTGCTTTCTAGCGCCTTACCAGGCCAGAGCCCAGTATATTAATAAAAGCGCATCCCCTCTCTGGTGGGGATAGAAAAATAAAATAGAATCTAATAGGTAAGAGGTCAATGTAATATACTTGATTCTTATCATTTCTTAAATCACCTGAACAGACTCTATTAGATGAACCACTATACAGATGGAGCTAAAAATGACCGAAGATCTGGAGCTGGAATTGTCTTAGTCACTCCCGAGGGACGGTCGTTATATTACGCCCTGCGATTAGAATTTTCGGCAACTAACAATGACTCTGAGTATGAAGCCCTGATTGCCGGGCTGAAACTTGCAAAAGATCTCGGAGTAAAAATGATAGACATATTTTGTGACTCTAAGATTGTTGTTTGTCAAGTGCGAGAGGAATTTGCGGCTCGAGGACCTCGACTTATCGCCTACCTCAAAAAAGTGAAAGAGCTATTGAATAGCTTAGAGCGGTACAACATAACACATATTCCCAGAATTGAAAACCAGAAAGCGGATAGACTGGCAAAACTGGCTAGTTCTGACAATCCAGAAGGGACTGAGGTAATTCCAATTGAAACGTTGGAGTCGCCAAGCTTTGAGTCAATGGAAATTGAGTTCGCTCTTGAAGCGGAACCAGAGAAGGAGTCATGGATGACTCCAATTAAGAATTTCCTTAAGAATGGGACACTCCCATCGAAGAAGAGTGAGAAAAGAGCTGTAGTTCGCAAAGCAACCAGATATGTTATACAAGACGATACTCTCTATAGACAAGGATTTTCTATGCCCCTGTTACGATGTATCGCACACGACGACATCAAGCGTGTATTAAGAGAAGTGCACGAAGGTGAGTGTGGAGATCATACAGGAGGTCAAACTTTAGCAAAGAAAATATTGCGGTACGGATACTTCTGGCCTACGATCAACAAAGATGCAGCTGATTATTCACGACGCTGCGATAAGTGCCAGAGATTCGCCAAAATCCCCAGGGCACCGTCAACCCAGCTTAAATCGATGGTGAGTCCTTGGCCATTTGCCACATGGGGAATTGATATCATTGGAGTTTTACCGATTGCTAAAGGAGGAGCTAAGTATGCAATAGTAGCCGTGGATTATTTCACAAAGTGGGTGGAAGCCGAGCCCTTGACTAAGATCACCATAAGAAAGGTGATAAGTTTTGTGGTCAGAAATATTATATGCCGATTCGGGATCCCAAGGACGATTGTTACTGACAACGGGACCCAATTTGATAGCTCTGAATTCAGAAATTTTTGCCAGAAATATAAGATAGACAAACGATATACTGCAGTTGCTTATCCACAATCGAATGGGCAAGTAGAGGCAGTAAACAAAGTTATAAAATCCATCCTCAAGAAACGGTTGGAGCGTGCAAAGGCAAGATGGGTTGACGAATTGCCCCTAGCTTTGTGGGCATATCGAACAACATTTAAAACGGCTACCGGTCATACCCCTTTTTCTCTCTCCTTTGGCTCAGAAGCAGTAATTCCAGTTGAACTGGAAGTTCCTTCCCACAGGGTGACATATTATGATCCGATGACGAATCGGGCACTCTTACTTGAGTCCCTTGATGAAGTCGAAGAGAAAAGGGACGAAGCAGACTTGCGTGCAGCAAGACATCGGCGTCAAATGGCACGCTATTATGACAAAAAAGTTCGCCTCAGAACTTTTCAACCAGGAGATTTGGTGCTAAAGAGAGTTTTTCCATCCCTTCCTCACCTCGGCCCAAAATGGGAAGGACCCTTTGTCATCCAACGGAAACTTGAAAAAGGAACCTTCAAGTTAACGACCGTAGATGGCGAAGAAGTTCCTCGAGCATGGAATGCCCAACACTTAATGCGGTATTTGGATTAGAAATGCTATATTTTTTGTTATTTTTACTGTGAATTCTGTAACAAGACATGCCTTGCCTTGGGAAAATCTGATGATATGAATAAAGGACTATAAAGTGGATGTAGGCTACGACTTAGCTGAACCACTATAAAAATATTGTGTGTTATTTACTTTTATGCCTTTACATTCATTAGTTATTCTGTTGTGATTATAAAATACAGGATAACTCAGAGCCTAAAAAAGGTTGAAAACAGTTTGGACATAAAAAGAAGCACAATAATTATTTGTGCAATAAGATGTAAAAGAATGAGAAAACGACATTCTTAACTCTAACTCTCCAGAGAAAGAGAGAGAGTATAAAAGCGTCTCAGACTGAGCGCTGAAAAAGAAATTCTATTCTTAACTCTAACTCTCCAGAGAAAGAGAGAGAGTATAAAAGCGTCTCCGACTGAGCGCTGAAAAAGAGATTCTACTCCGAACTCTAACTTTCCAGAGAGAAAGAGAGTATAAAGGCGTCTCCGACCGAGCGCCGAGAAAGAAATCTTTTCCCGTTGAGAGACAGGGGAATGAATAGATGACTAAGCTCGAACTCTAACTCTCAAGAGAAAGAGAGAGAGTATAAAAGAAATGCCGGGAAAAACAACAGGTATTGACGACACAGGAAATGCCATCCCGTTAGAGAATTGGGAGCATTCAGATAGCATGGTTAAGCATTAAATAACTTATGGAAATTGACTGGGGACACATATGCATATACATATTTCCCCCCTCCACAACTTCGTTTCATAACTATAGACATGCATTTTTACATAAGTGCAGAACTATTAACAAATAAACATTGCAAAAAGTGAATTATTTTTATTTACAAATGAATGAATTTGTACAGGGAAGTAGCTAAAGAAGAAAGTGCGGGAGCTGCTTTTGTAGCAGCACTTATTGGCTCACAAAGATGCTAAAAAGATACAGGGGAACCCGCTATTTGGGTTTGGAGTGAGCCTTCGATTTCTTGGCAGCTTTTTCCGCATCTTTTGCTTCCTTCTCGGCTTCAGTCAAGATTCGTTTCGATTTCTTTTTTCCTGAAGATGCGGTACTGGAGCCAGTAGACTTCTTCCCGGAGGGCGGGACACTGGAATCAAGAGAAGATTTTTTAGCAAGTTCTTCGGTAATAGATCTAGTTGAGAGCTTAACAACTAACCTTGAACCTGCATCGACAACTGCGAGGGGCTTGAGGACCTCAGGGTCTAGTTCTTCGGCCTTTAGTTGCAAGCGCTTGTCTTGATCAGCCTTCATGGCTGCCAAGGTAACGTCATCGGCGCTTTTCGACTCCCCAGTTATTGCAACCTCCGGTTCCTCATCATGCCCCTCGTTTCCTCCGTCGTCTTTTAAAGCTGCGATCATTTCTTCATCATGGGGAGTGGTAACCTTGGTTGGTTCATTTCCTTCTCCCAAGTCTATAGAAGCAGCCTTGTCTTCCCCTTTTTTGGCCCCATCTGCGGGCTTTGTCCCAGCGGTAGCTCCTTGAGCTACATCTGTCTTTGCGGATGATTCAACACCTACAGAATGAGAAACATCGGTTATCGACTCAGGCGAAAGCAAAGGGTTTCTCATCGAACGTTCAATCACGTAGCGAAAGGTAGTAGTTGCCTTGGCAAATTGAGGAGAAAAGATAGGAATACCTTCTGAAGACTTTTCAGCGGGGGTGACTACTACCTCTGGAGTTATTTCAGGAATGGGAGATAGCAAAGTTGTCCGGGAAATTCCCGGGTTTTCGGGATCATACCCTTCTACTTCGGGAGTTGTAGGAGCAGAAGACGAGGAGCCAGCTTCGGGAATGGTCTTCTGTTTAGACTTCCGCCTCTCTTCTTCCATGGCCTCAGCAATTAGGCGGCGCCCTTCAGCTAGGCGCTCCGGTTCATCGTCTCTCAAATATTTCTCCATCAGCTTATCTTCATCAAGGGAATCGACCTTAAGCTCTTCTTTTTCCCACTCAACGATTTGATTCCATACTTGAACCAGAGTGGATGGATAGTCCTCGATCCAAGAAATGTTTCGACGACGAATAATATGTGCGAAGAACTCAATCATTAATTCGCCGAAACTTTGAATCTCAACCTCCGCCTCAGATAATTGCTTGCGGGCTTCCTCCGCAGATTTAATGGCACATTCCACATTGCCCTCAGCCAGAGCAGCCCTACTTTCTGCCTCCAACAGCTTCGAAGCCAAGTCAGCATTCTTCTTTTCTAATTCAGCACTCCTTTTTGCTAACTCGGCGTTTTTCCGTTCAAGCTCAGCATAAGCAAGGTGTGTTTTAGCGGCTTCTGATTTGGCCTCGTCAGCTTGCTTTTTTAGTTCAGAGCGCTCATGAGTATGGGACTCAAGCAAGTCATGATAACGCTTTTGCATGTCCTCAAACTGTTGTTTGAAATTAGAAGCGTTCTTTTGAGCGACTGCTAATTGAGCTTGAGTGTCTTCTAAGTCTTTTCCTAAGGTTTTTAAGGCCTTAGCATCCTCCTCCGCGGTCTTTTGCATTGAGTTAGCATTTGTCATTAGAGTGCGGACGATTCTAGAAAGATTGCGTGAATACTTGAACATCTCGGAATATTGTTTTTCTACCAAATCAATTTTTGCCTTGGCCTCGTCTGCCCAATTAGAAGAAATAGGTTCAAGGGTAGGTAGAAAGGTCAGAGTATCGAAGTAGTGCTCGGGAAATTGCTCCTTTAAATATGCCAGCTTTACTGCAGTTCCCGCATCTGGTGGAGGAGGAGCGAGGATTGTTAATTCGGTGTCCCTTCCTGAAGAAGATTCTGTAGAACACTTGTCTGTCCTAGGTCGTTTAGTAGCAGGGAACTTTTGCTTACTTCGAGATCCGGTTTCCTTTGGAGGAGTTTTCTCTCTACTCCGCTTTTCATGGGAGGAAGTGGAATCCTTAGATGGTGGTCTATCCTCCTCCCTACGACCTTGATAGCTCTTGTATTTTTCTTGTTTCGGTCGAACTGGTGAGCGGGAGCGTGAGGGCCATCGGTAGGGATCATAAGGTCTTCTTTCCTCCCTACCACGGTCATCCCGGCGATCATACTCGACATCCTAAGGAGGATTGGACATGCTGCGACGAAGCTTTCTTATATCATAATAGGATCGAGACATTGTACCTGCACGATAAAATAAACGAAGTTTAGAATCAATGGGTTCATGGAGAAAGAAGTGCAATGAATGCTAATGCTGTGGTGTAAAGTGCATCCTAAGTGGTGTGTGTCCCCCCAACCAACCCGAGTCTGAAGCTAGACTGGTGCGGGCAGGCTCTTTGGCCTTAGCGGGAGTAGTTTCTTCAGAAGAAGTGAAGACTAAAGGGTCCTTCCTGAAATCCTCTGAAGTATATATAGTCTCAGGTAAGGGGAGATCCCCCAAACCCTGAAATATGTGCTCATCAGTGCTAGGAACATCCCCTTCGGAAGCGTGAAGTGGCGAATCTTGGGAAGATTTTGACTTATCTAGAGAAGTAGTTTCCTCGGGGGCAATATACCCTTCACGATGCTTTTTGGCCAGATTAGCCAATTCATCATCTTGCGTAGAAGATGGAGAAGGTGAAGTGTGAAGAGAAGCTGTAGGAATCCCTGAACCTTCTCCTATTTCTGGGACCACCTCCACTGGAGGAATGTACGCGTATGGAACCGTCCCATGTCCAATGCTACGAAAAACAGATAGCAGCCCATGAAAGTGAAGGTATTCATCTTTAAGGACCTCGTCGATAGTCAGGAATTTTTGATCGCCATTAAGAAGATGGTGCATCCGATCAAAGAACACCTGATTTGATATCTGTTTGGGATTGTCAACTGCAAATAAAAAGGAAAACAGGTCAGGGTAATGATTCAAGTGTATAGAATCCGGGTTCAGAAAATCAAAGCTTTACTTGATTTTGTCCATCTTCTGGCGCATCCGGACTGTTGCTTTATATAGAACCATTCCAGTCTGGAATCTCCAGCTTTACTGCTAAAAGGTGCAGAGATTATCTTTCTCTTTGGGACTGATTCAAAGTAGCAGAAGGATGGAGTCTCTCGAGTCCGGTGCTTAAAATTATAAAAGAAATGAACGTCATCGAATGTGAGCTCTAGGCCTAGGATTTCACGATATGCTATGTACAAGGTGTGCAAATAGGCATATGAATTGGGATGCAACTGCATGGGGGCAATCCGCATTTGTCTTAAGAAATCAACGATGAAAGGAGAGAATGGAGGAATGGCACCGACCATGCACATCAATCGAGTGACCGTCATATATCCTTCTGGAGGGTTGTGGGGACGGTCAGAGCGCGAGGGCACTAGGGTGTCCCTTTTCATTATGCCGTATTTTAGACAAATTCGAACAAGACGATCGTTGTCAATTGTTGATTCAACGGAGTCCGAGGGTGATTCCAATATGACGGCTGATTCAAATTCATCGGGTGCTCGATTATCACCAATCCCTCCTTCCTCTTCGAAACCCAGAGAAACTTCATTCTCCGAAGACATCTCATCGTTTTCCCGATGACCAACCCCGTAATCAGGACCTTCACTGTCCCAGTCCGGATCGGACGAAGAAGATATATCCTCAAGAGTGACTCTGTTAGAAGATTCCGGGACTTCTTTCCTCTCAGCTAGACGGGAAGAGCGTCTGGGCCTCATTGTCATGGAACTATTGAAGAAGCAATAGCACAAATTAGAGTAAAATTATCCCGTGCCCCCCTTTGTGTATGTGTGTGAACTAAAGTGTGTGCAGCAAATGTGGGAAATGCAAAATAAAAGTACAGCAATGTAAGACGAAGCTTTGAAGAGAAAGTGATAGTCAGAGTTGTTCTTAATTCTCGTTTATGTTCACAGGGCACTATCCTAACTGTCCGCGAAGTTATCGTCTAGAGTAAATGTTAGTTGAATTAGTTGGGTAGTCTTTATGTGCCAAGTTTGATACGTTCGGTTCGGTTCGGATATGCACATGATAATTGGCTCAACACAAATACAGATATAGGGTCGGTTCGGATGCTTCATTAAAGCAAGGTCAATTCAAGACAAGGGAAACGATGGGTTCGGAAGCAGGACTGATCTGATCGGATCGGGTGACCCGATCCGAACCGAACCAGCATCACTTAACCCGTCCATTTATTTCAACCTCTTATCCCATTCTCTTCTCCGACCCGAACCGACATTTTCTTTCCTTCCCGTCTTTCTAAAGTATGCAACCCGAACTGATCCCCTTTCCTTCTCCTTTCTTTTTGCTCCTTCGTCTTCTACCCGAACCAATTTGTCATCACACTCTTTTCTTCATCTTCTTCCTCTTTCCCCCTTTGCTCACAAACGAATCCGTTCTATCACCAAAGCTACCGTTAAGGACAAATGTTTGCCCTCTCCAGCCCCGCAACGCCTCGAAGTGATGGTGGATCCACCAGTAACTACGTAGAGTTCAAGCAAAGCCCCGTGGCTAAACCATCCCAATCAACCACGAATTGAAATCAAAAGCAGTTACAACGAAGATATTCGAGACTTAAAAAGCTACCTATATGTTTGATTTGGGAAATCTACAAGGAATAGTTTCGGAATATTGGAGTTTCTGACGTTTTCAATACTAGGGTTGGGAGCGGCAGCAGAAAAGAAGAAGGAGAGAAGGAAGACAGTGGCGGATTTATATAGGGGGTGATGTTGACTCCTCGTATTCCTATTCTTTCTCACCCGCTCGGACCGGAGTGAAGGCCCAGTAGCACAACTCTACCTGAAGGCCCAACGTCCAAGAACCAAATCCACGAAAACGCATCGGATCGGAGTCCGAACCGAATAAACTTCACATATTAATTTAGCACCCGACTCGAATTGAGTTCAAACGAGAAATAAAAGAAGGGCATACCCGAGAGAAGCACTATGTGTCGAGAAAAATTCCCAAACTTGTTCAGAAATGAAGAAAATGTGCTCGGGTCAAACACCGAACCGAATAGAAATCTGTGTATTCCTCCTGACCGTTCCGATTCAAGGACTAACATTTCGAACGACATCAAAGCACGCTTCGTATACAACAGAAGCATCCTTTGAGGGGGCAAAATGTTAGCCTACTTTGTGAACTAGGCAACACAAAGCCGAGAAACCAAACATTGAAGGGTATTTTTAATTATAAGGCTTCGGTTCGGATTGAAGGAAAACACTACAATTCAGATTGATAGCTGCAGCTGTTCGGATCAGATAGAATCCTGTTCGGATCGGGTAGAGTTCTCTGTTCGGATCGGTGATCTCTTACTAGATAGATTGGTAAAGCATATCCAATCGGATCGGAAGGCAACTAAATCTCGAATGGATCGGAAAGCCATCTGCTTGCCACAACACTGGAGCGGAGCGAAATAGGTTAGAGAAGGAGAGACGCCCAGGCCAATCCGGTTCGGATCGGATATCCCGATCCGAACCCCTTACCTGCACGTCTCCGACCCGCACCTACGATCCATGTTAATCTCCTGTAAAATAGCCTGGAGAACCGGACCGGCTATGACTAATTCCTACCCCTAACGTCCTTCCCTTTGATGCGTTGTCAACCTGATAGTTCATCCGAACCCGAAGAGAATGCGATGGATGACACGTGGCCCGACCCGGATCAAGTCTCAAGCAAATTCACACCTATAAATACCCCATCTAGAGACAAAGAGAAGGATCTTTTTTCTAGCATTTAGAGAATTCAATCACCTCCATCATTCGAACTCCATTACTCCCGGAGAATCCAAACCATCTTTTATTTCTTGTTTTAGTCGATTGAGTGAACAAAAGTGAGTTGTGAGTGAGAATTACATTGTATTTGCAACTGAATTATTGAATATAGTGAAAAATAAGTGGACGTAGGCATTTGTTCGCCGAACCACTATAAATCCTGCGTGTTCATTTCTATTTTTATCTCATTTTATCTTGTTTTAAATCAATTTGGGTGTTAGAACCACTTTTGGGTCTAACAGTAAGATAAGGCAGATAGCTTAGGGATCAAACTCATTCACTTTCCCAGTAGGAGGTGTACTGACAGCTTCCCCATAACCTTCGAGTAGGCATCAAACTCCCATGCACGCATTTGATAAGCCGTGCACCCCCTCGTGGAACCCTATTCAAGTAAAGTCTATAAACAATTTCGTAAGCCATGCATCGCTTCTTGGAGCAGTGAACCAAGTCTGAGCTAGACAAACTCTCCGTGTGCATTTTGTAAGCCATACTCTTAAAAATGCCTTTTGGATTCAACGAACTTGAATTCTATGGCCATTTGGTCGTCGGATATCTGACCATAAAAAACCCTTCATGAACATAAAATAAAGGTGTATCATGAACCAAAGTGTCGTGATAGTAAACCGGTAGATCAGTTGTAACCTGATCCTAAAACCTTTCATGAATGTGAAAGTCCCTCCCAAACGAGAGTATTGCAAAGGTGAACTGAAAGATCAGAGAAAAATACTCGATCACAAAAAGAGAAGTCTGAAACGACGACCAAAATCAAGCATTCCCAAAGTTAGGAACCATAACACATTCTGGACTGGAGGCATGTAGTGAGCTTTCAAATGCTCCCAGTTTCGTATAAAATATTCGGAGAAAGCAGTCCAGTGAAGTTGGGGCATATACACTAATACTTAGTAAAAAGAAGACAATACTGAATAGTGATATTTCACCAAATACATTTTTGGTGGCAATAATAAGCGAAGCTAAGTGAAGTAAGAAAACAACAACTACGAACTACACAACTAAGTTAAATGCTGAATACATATGCGAAATTGTGTTAAGTAAGAAACAACAGTGATATTAAAAAAAACAAGCATGTAAAGAGATAAGTACATAAGAAAATTTACAATCAGAATTTCCATTTTGAATTACTTATCATATTTTTCATGTACAAGTTCAAACAATGAGGGCTGTATCAGCGAATTATTATAACCAAACCAGCCAAGAGAAGGAAAAGTATGGATATTGGTACTGTGCTACAGCAAAAGAAAGAAAAAGCATAAAATCTGCACTTGTACAAGAAATAAAAACAAAGACTAAAAAAGAAGTTCAACTATCAACATGAAGCCTCATCAAATCTTCTTACTCCCTTTGCCATCTATGATCAACTACTTCTCAACCTTCAAATCAAATCTACATTTGATAATGAAAACGTAAGTTCTCGTGCGTTTTTCGCGTATAGTTCATTTTTCACTAAGGGGAGGAAGTTGTAATTGAAACCCTACGATAGGGCAGCAAGAGCCCAGGACTCTATGATGCGTACGGGGCCAAGGTCTACTACTTCGCTAGTGAATTCAAATGCCTGGTGCTTAGTCCGCACCCAATCTAATTAAATCAAAATCATCGTTGAAGAACTGAAATGATAGATGGATCATCCAGGGCTCACATTATAGCTCGATTCCTGTTAAAGGATGCTCTTTTGCTTAAGCACTTGGTAACCGAGGTATTAGGGATTTGAGTACCCAGGACTCTCTCGAAGAACCGAGCACAAAGGAGAGGCGGAGCTGTGTCTTATTGGCTTTGCTGGGGAGATCATAATATGTCAACCCATATTGAATGAAATCAGAAAATAAAGTCTTTTACGTATCTCCTATTAGAGTAGATTGACTCTTGCTCCGTTTTCATTCGAATACGTAGGACTCCGAACGGTCGGGAAATCCAGGCTGAAGGCTGCAGCAATGCAGCTTCGCCCCTTAGATGGGGCCATGAGGCGGATATCTCGATTTAGTACGGGCCTCTCTCTTCGGTCGAGGGCTGGAGCAAGAGATCCTCAGACAGGGAGAATTTGCATAATAGTTCTAATTTCTGGTAATCTGATTCAAGATTCACCAAATGTTCCTGATTTGTTCGGCCCATACCAAAGATGCAGGTAAAGGATCGATAAGGCAAAGAATAATTGGTTAAGGCTGGGGTTAAATTAAGTACTTAATTTTGCTCAGAGTATTATACTTCCTGTCTCACCTATTGAAATTTAAGCTAGAACCCCAGGCACCTGCCACCTCATTAAGTGGCTCTTGTAGTTGATTCTGGCATCTACTCTTGGGCAACTCGGCTTAACGTTGTTTCGGATCGGAATCTTTAGAGGGGTCTGCTCACTTCTTCCCTACCTATCGTAATCTGACGTAGAACCTCTGGCTACTTGTTTCGCAAGGCATCACTACTTCTCTCGCGACTTCCGATCTTGTTCGAGGAATCTATCTACCGGAATTTGACTCCCAATCTTGGCTACCAGTACGGGGTTCTCTATCTGATCAACAACCGCGCCAACCGTACTGGATTCTCTATCTGCTAGGCAAAAGTACTCCTTTTACGCTTCTCCACTAGCAAAACTCCTTGTCATTCCAATACTCACCCGGCAAAATAACTAATAAGAGCGAGAGTGCCTCACTTAAGGTACCTATATGCTTTGATAAAGCCGGTGCCAGGGTTGGCGTTCTTCTCAGATGAGCTTCGATTCGAAGCAAACCCAACTCAAAGGAGGGAGTAGCTTAGTAACGTTATTTCCTTACCCATCTTAGATGGGGTGTACGCTCTACGGATTAAGTACGGGCTGGTAGCCTAGGGAAAGTCTAATTCATGAGAAAACCACTCCCGTCAACTTTCGATCGAAAAGAGGGTCCGCGGGTATCGCTGCTGCTTCTGGTGCCACTGGAAGGGCACCTTTTGTTGTTGTTAATCTTGGCGCCGGGTGGGCGGTGAAGAAATATATATATATAAAGAAATGCTTGTGGAGCACCTTCCTTCCCCTAAGTATACTGGTGGTGTCCCATTTTCAATTTCATAGCTATATGCTTGCTTTTCACAGGCAAGTCGGCCTGGTTAATACTTGCCTTTGCTAGAGGTGCGAAGCGTAGCACCACCTGTGAAGAGTAAGATTCCGATCTGGGGGAATAGCTTTTTCAAAGCTTTCGTGTGGTGGGTTTTGTCCCTAATGAGATGGGAAAGCAGCAAGCCAAACCCCCGTTATCTTAGGCTCTTCGGGGGACCGTGTCATGTCAAATTTATAGCTAAGCTGACCATCTATCTACCCTAAAAGCAAGGGAAAACGGGTTCCAGCAGTTCGGTTGAAACTCGGAATTAGGTAGTAAGTAAATACTTGGGCTTTTTCTTTCTCAATTGATTTTGAATTACATGACTGGCCTTTCATCGGTGGCCAAAAGGTAGATAGATATAGTGTAAGCAAGCAAGGGGGCGAAGCGGTAAGCAAAGATCAATTGAGAATAGTTGGATAGGTTGTAGGCGTATTAGAATATTGGAGACCGATCCAAACTATGAAAGTCTCTTAGACCGAAGAGGAAGGTGCGTAGCGCTTTGGTTGTAAGACCGAAGGAATACAAGCACACCTTATTGTCTTACCTCTTTTCGACCGCCAGTAGAAACCATTTTCGAATACATACTTTCTTTATTTTGGAAGGATATTATACAAACAGCTGAGACGTTCCCAGTATTAATCCTAGCATGAGCGAAGCACAGTCTATTTGTTATGGTACCTGACCAGCCTACCCATGACTTCTTTACCTTAAACCGGTGAGAAACGGACTTTGCGCAGAGGTTTCTTTTCAAGATGAGTCGAAATATCGTAAGAGAAGCAAATGTTAGACCTACTAAACGAGACTCAATTGAGTAGCCATTCATGCTCCTTCTTTCTCTCAAGATCCTTGCTATCGAGACCATGTGAGACGGCTGAGTAACCTTTTGTGTTGACCGCTAAAATCCCAGGTCACATTGCGTGCGGGATGTGTCAACTATCAAAAAAGAAAAATTAGAATAGTATCTACTTATTTATTGGAGAGAGCGCAAAGTAAGATCCTTTGATTTCAAGCCTGTAAAAATATATGTGAACAACTAGGGGCCCCTATTTAGCGATTACTAAGGATCGATTGCTAAGAGCACTTTTAGATCAGCTAGCTTCTTATACTTTTTCTTATTATTCCTAAGCTCTTCTAAGAGAGTGGATCTCTTGAGTCTTCTTCTTAAGTACTTCCCGCTTGTGGCAATGGAAGTACTTACTTTGCGGTTTCCTTTTTTAATAGGCCAAATGAAGAAAGAGGTCCAGTCGAGCAATTAATATACCGGCTCCTGCAGGCCAGAATTTTTAGTTCTCTAGTGGAGGCGAGCCAAAGCCAGTGACAGTTCCGCTAGTTAAAGTGGACTATCAAATTAAGAACAGTCCCTAGACTGGACGTTTATAAGGTAGTAAAGTCTGGTGTAGGTCTTCCCCAGCTAGGAGTAGATAGAGAATTTCAGCCTTTTTTTTGAAATATATATCCATGAAGGGGAACTTCTTCCTTTAGGAGTTGGAATCTAAGAAAGCGGGGGAATTATGAAGTATACCTCCCGCAAGGTCGCCTCCCGCTCCCCCAACCCAATAGTATAGCCTATTCTTACATTGGTATAAAAGTCCCTCACTTGATTGCTTACGAACACTCTAAGGGCGGGTCCCGGCTCATTTTGAAAGTGACATATTGATTTCATTCTAGTTCAACTGTTTATTAAGTAGTAAATCTATCCACTTATTTTATTACTACTTGATTGGATTGGTTGAGGTAATTGGAAGTGATCGGTAGGTGACTAAGTTATTCTGGGTAAGCAATAGAAGGGATGTCGAGGAGCTAGCGTAGCTGTATACTTAGGAGATGTGTCTATAAACAACATTGGTAATCAGAAACGAATATACGAGCTCAGGTGCGAAGCGAAAGAAAGCAAGGTGCGTAGCGAGGAATCTCTCCGGATCCAGGACTGGAGTTCGGCATTCAGTTGACCTTGACTTATCTAGGAGTGTTTACTTAAGTGCAAGGCGGTTCACCAAGAGTTTTAGTTCACCAAGCAAGAGAGCCTAACAGTAAAGCTCGGGTTGGCGTTGGTGCTGTTATGCCAGCGTAGGACAACTCCCATAGTGCCTCTTATTAGAGGGCGAGATTGATTCTTCCCTAGCTTTCATATGCGTCTTAGATTCAGGAAGAAGAGGTTACGAGTGAAATAAAAATAAATAAATTAGCATTCCGGTCTCATCCCATATAGGACTGAGTGCCTCTTTGTTAGCGGCCCTATTCGCTTGAAGGCTGAGCATAGACCGGATTCAACAGACCCCGTGTACTCATTGCTTGTGCTAGCTCTCCGGGTTCCTGGTATTATGTGCATGCTACTGTGCAAGACGGATCGGATTCTCAGGCATATGCGGGTGCAGGAGAATAATGGAAGCCGGCAGCGCCTATTCTATTAGTAAGCGTGAGCGACGACTGCTTTCGATGCGGAGTCTTCCGAGGGAAGATAGATTGGAAGGCAAGTCGCTAATGCATCTACTAGGCCGGAAGCAGCAACCTGATATGCTTGAGTTCGCTTCTCCCTTGAACTAGTTGTGCCAACCTTCGATGCAGAGTCTCTCAAATTAATATACTGGATTTCCTAGTATATTAATTGGGCGGGAATCATCCTTTGCTTCTAGTTGGCTAGCCTTTGATTCTTGGGAAAGTCGCTATCGATAGATAGTCTGCAGAAAAGAAGCCTAAGTGGAGTCATTAGAAAATTACGGACAAGTCCATACCTTAAACCTATCCAGTCGCCCGAGCTAAGTCAGAAGCTCACATAGCAGGTGCGGATGCAACGAGTTCAAGGTGAGCAGCGACCAGTATATTAATTGGTTCTTAATTGGCGAAGAAAGAGGAGACCCCCGATCTCAATTAGAGTAGGGAGTTCCACTAAGAAAGAATACAGGCGCAGCTCATAAGCTAATAACTAATATAGAGATGTTCCCCATTATAGCTACGATTCCATAAACGCACTTATCGAAATCAGTAGGAGCCGGTCCAGCAACAAAATTGCTTTAGCTGGGGTGTTCAGCTCTTTCATTCGCGGATTAGCTTGAAATCTTAGGCTTAACAGAAGCTATGGCTCCCTCATGATTGATTTAGCCCTCCTAAGCAGAGCTCTATCATAGTATGCCGAACCTAATCCCTCGTAGGGGCCTTAATATAGACTAGGGGCGAACCACTCTTTATTTACTGAGGGATAACTATTGACCAATGTTTATACTGGGCGACATATTTCATGTGGTTAGTGATGGGCACCCCTACCCCTAATAGAGTTGACAAGGAACAACTCAAACAAGCAGCAACCGAGAAATGAGGGCCCTTCCCAATCTCAATACGGGCTCGTACGTGTTATCAAATAATCATAGTTTGGATTGCCATGATTTTTTTACAAGCGGAGAACCCCGAATCGAATTCATCGAACTCATTGCTTCGCACCTCTTTGTCTCTGTCCGGTGGTCTTAAGTCAGCTGAGCTAAGTCCGGTAGGAAGCTTTTCATGCAAGTAGCCATGTCCTTAGGGTATTTGTTGTTGCTGTTCGGGTTGTTTGAGTCCTCCCGCTCACAATGAATATACCTCCCCAATTAATATACTAAAGGGGATTAATTCCTCACTTACGCTCGCCTCATGAAGAGGTCGCCTTGGCCTTCCCGGCTACGCTCCTGCTGTAATTAATCCTCTCCCCCGGTCGGAATAGCGATGTGTCTTAGGAGGTGCGTAGCGATGCTTTCTAAGGAATATTCCTTGTTGATCGGCCTGAGATTGGTAGAAAGACCCTTGTTGTTTCCTTTCATTAATTCCCGGGGCCAAGCAATGATTTTCTAGCACAGCGCCTGGCAGTTCAAAAGAATTTGACTTAGGTTATTACCTCGTTGACAAATGGGAACCAGTAGTGCCACCAAGTGATCAATTACATAATTCCTTGGGGAAATTGGACAACTGTAACAAATGGGTCAGCGAAGCTTATGTTTTCTATGATTATTTCACAAGCAAGAAAGATATAGCCTGGCCTAACAAGCAGCTCCCCTCTCTTTTTTAACAAATGGGTCAATGCGCCAACCCTCTCTTCTTTAGTATAACAAGGAGTGCTTCGGCTAGTTCTCTTTCGTTGATCTTGCATAAGGAAGGCCGTGGAGATTGGGATTAGTTCCTCCCGTTGGTCGCCTAGCCAATTCGTCCAAAAAGGGGGATTTCTTCGCAATTAATATATTCCTAGCTGTGAAAGTTATGTTTTTGTTGATATTGCTATTACATTTGGCATGGAGAAATTCTTCAATTATTTCATATCTGGCGGGAATTCCTTGTTTTGTTCCACTTTGATATCCCTGGAAACGCAACGGAAACGGAAGAGCTAGTTGAACGTGTGGAAACTGTCATGTCATGAAAAAGAAAGGCGCCAGTATATTAATTGTGAGCGGGACGAAGAAGAAGCAAGAAGATCCGAAGCAAGAAGGCGCTTTCCTACTACTTTACCCTGATTTGACTACTTCCCTAGGGATCAGCGAATTTCCTTTACCAGCTATATGAGACGAAAAGTGATAGGCGACCAACGGGAGTGATTTTCCTGAATTTCCTAAGAAATTTCATCTCAATTTTCCTGTTTGATGGAATTGAAAAAGACGGGGTAACCATGGATGAATTGTACATACTGAGGAGCCTACGTAACTTAGCGCCCTTGGGGCTACCTTAGGCGATCATCCGAGCTTTCTTGTGAGCAGGGAGAACTTGTTCAACGTGAAGCTAAGGCTTTTCCCAACAGTCTGTACTCCCAGCGTCAACCAATCAAAGCAACCCCTCACATCTGCTAGTTCACTTACATCGATCCACCAAAGAGATTCCATTTCTCCCACGAAGAAAGGGGCAAGTAACTGTACGTCGCTCACTCCGCGGTTGGCGCAGTATATTAGTTCTGAGTTGTGAGCTCCAGCTCAGGAATAAGACCCCGCATCTATCTAAGATAACGAGTTCCAACTGGCTAGATTCAGGATGAGAAGAAGGCCTTGGCCCACAAGTAGGTCGTTCAGCTTTCAATAGCGTCTAGGGGAAAGGCGCCGCTTACTCAATGCCCGGCTTCCGTTATTCCTTAGAGCGACTAGTAATGTTAATATATAGCGCCCCTCTATGCGAACAATCGTCTATCGTGCATGGGGAATCCAGAGAGCTAGCAATTCGCGCAGTCAATCATATAAAGAAACTCTTTCTTCCGGAAATTAATATACTGGGGTCTCTAACTAGAAAAGTAAATGCACCGTATGTATAGTTAACTTGCGGATATCAATAATCACTTACCCCGCGTTAGTAGAGTGAGGAGTGAACGGAAAAAAAATACAGTTGTCAGGAGGGTATAACTTCCGACGGCTTAGACATTAGGCATGAGAATCGGCTTTTATCTTTCTTAGAAAACAAGTCATTCACTCACATCCGTTGATTGCGGTGCACCATACACCAAGCTTGTTTCAGAGCGGATGTCAGGAGTGGAAAGGAAGAGTTGTACCGAGGTGAATTTTTTAAGCTCGAAAAAGAACAATTTCAAATACTGAACTGAAAAATGAAGAATAACATCATCGAGTCAAGTAAATATCCTACCGTAGTTTTAGTATCGCTTGGAAAGAAAGCCAAAAAACTCTCAATCAAGCCCTCACACCCGGTAGGTTAAAACCCCCATTTTCCAAAACCTCTACCAAATATATAAAATAAAATAAATTAAAGCAGGGGCATCCTCTTATCTTGTTCGTATTCTAGTTAAAACCTCTTCTGATAGGTAGGTTCCTATCCTTTATCTATCAGCAAATGGATGAAATTCACTTGTCATAATCCATATACGGAACTACGTAAAATCAGGCCATGGTCGCAGCATCTGAAATCGTTTGTTCACCCGAAAGTAAGTCCTCTCTCCACGCTAAAACGCTAAATCATTTTGGCTCTTTCACACAGCATCGAGGGCTTTTTCATAAGAAGCAGCACTCTATTGTCCACTTCGATAGCTTTCAAGAGTATCTTTCATACCCGGGGTCTCCAACCCCCTCTTTCTGGCGGGCCTTCTTTCCTCTGCTTCCTTGTGCTTCTGAGATCGCTAGCAATTTGCCATTGACTGATTCACTAAGCCAAGCATTGGAGCAAGCTAGGAAGACCGCTTTTTCCATCATCCAAGTCCATCTCCGGCCCCCTTCTTCCTAAAGCCCCGCTCCAGCCTGCTCCTTTATCTGTCTTATAGTCGGCTCCCCATTCATCTTCTGTCTCCGGTGCCTTTCGGGAACGTCTCTCTCCGCTACTCCCTTTTTGCTCATAAGTAAGTAAGCTCTTCTCCACGGCATATTTTGACTCTTACCTTCGCCCAGTATATTAATTGGAAGGTGGCTCTTCTATCTTATCTTGTATTCTTTATAAGCTGCTACGCTTCCTTCATTCGGTTTCTGGTTCTTGGCTGAACCAACCAGTAGGTCCTTCGACCCTCAAAGCAATACGGTATGCTGTCCAGAAAACGCAAATGCAATTCGTGCTCAGAAAAAGTCAGCTCGAATATTGCCTCAGCTACGCTACCTCCTTCACTCTATATCGTAGAGACAATAGGTTAAACTCCTCCATGTACTCTCTCATAGAGATTTCAAAATAAAAACAACCGATTCTGAAACTTATTTAATAAGTCCTCTTCGACATCACCTGGTAGAAATGAATCCTTAAACTTAAGAACTTCTTGTTCTCCGTAGCGCTTCTCCTCCTGCTCCCTCTTCTGTCGTACATGTGCTCACCATAAGCCTCAACATCCGCTTTAAGCCCGATGACAGAAACAGTGGCTCTGGAGGAAGATCAAAAGCCCGTCGCCCTCACTTGAAGACGAAAGATCAAATTCGATTCAAAGATCGCCTCCAGCAGGGGCTCAAGAAGTGGAAGTTGTGAGATTGAAAGAAGACCCAGCAAAAATAACAGAATCAAGGATCAATCCATATGCGGCTTGCCTTTGACTACGCATTGTCAGTCCTTCCTCTTCCCGTTGGTCACCTTCGGTCCCCAATTAATATACTGGCGCCTTCCTTCTAGCTATATACGCTATATCACAATGACTTCTATCTAAGAATTATTCAAACTCAACTGCTACACACGCTTCGCACTTCTATCCCGGATGATCATGAGAAGGACAATGAATTGGAGACCGTATCGAAACCTTGAGTCCACAGCTCCCTCCTTCCCCCAGCGCATAAGAAACAATGCTTCGCACAAGTATATTAATTACGGATCAGATTGGAATAGGATTCCCCTTATTGAGCTGGCCTAAGTATTATTGCCCTTGTTTGTTCCATTTCCCGTTGATACTACCTCAAGTCCCCCCGTTGGTCTACCTCAAGTCAATACACATACAGCTATACAGTAGTTCATTAGTTCGCTACACGCACCCCGACTTATTCAAGTTGCTTCCCCGTCCCAATTAATATATGCTTCGCACTTCGCCTTATTATTAATACCGGATACCTTCGGAAGCAAGTAAAACATGCCGACCAAGCTTGTTTTTTGCCCTTTCTATTTACTGACGATCGAGAAACTTATTCACTAGCGGTGGAGAGTTGGAAAGGTGGATTTTACATCGAAGTCTTCATCCGGATGAGAAAAGAAGAGTTCTTACAATCGGGGAAAGCAAAGAGGACTTCGAAAGCAAGGAGCCGGTCCAACCGCTCAGAGGAAGGTGCCAACCCAAAGGAAAGGCACAAGAGGAAAGCAAGCGATGTCCAAGTCACTTGCTTTGTCTCTGCCGAACGCATCTTTTGTTGTTGATGCCGCCTTTAAGGAGTCATTGTCACCACCTACTGCAGCCGATGTTGCCGATCCCCAGAATCCCAGTTCTATTGACCGATGGGAGAATAGAAATCTGACGACTTCTGGCCCTCGCTCAACCATGGCTTCCTCTTCCAGATTCGACCCATTTCTCGATGCTGGAGCTTCCTCTGCAGCCTTGTCAGACTTGAATCTGGATTCAGCTTGATCTTTCGCCTTATTCTTCACTGGTTGTTCTCTGTCACCCTTCCCTTCAACGGATCTTGTCCAACACCTGCGCTTTCGGCTTCTGGTCTAAGAGAGTCCTGTTTAGCAAAGAAGCATACTGGAATGAGAAAGAACTTCAGTCAATAAACGATTATGCATATGGGGATTCGGTTGCTTTCTCTCTTGGCATATGCCGGTACCAAAACCCGAACCACAGCCTTTCCACTTGCCCCTTCGCTGATTGAAGTACGCTCTTGCCATAATATCAATTGGGAAATGAAAGGTCAAATTAGGAAGAGGCGTATTCACTTATTATTGTATGATCTGGTAGCTCATCCTTCTTACCATGGTCTATTTGAGGATAGGCGACCAACGGGAGGAACTAATTATGCGAATAATTATTCAGGCTTTCAGTTGGATTTCTTCCTTGCTAATTATGCTTTACTTTGTTGACATGTCCAATTTAGTCAACACAAGTGTTAAGTTGGATAGGAAAACCCTAGTCATTACTGACCTCTTTCCGTTCTGGTCTAAGTGAAAATGTATCGATTTACTCTTGAGTAATTGGGCGGGGTCCTTGTTATCTCTCTATATAAAATAGTTGTGGTAATCGGTAATATACGACCTAAGGAATCTACTTATTAGTAAACCGATAGCGCTTTATCAGGAAGCGAAGCTTATGTATGAGTCCGATCAGAAGGAAGGAGCGCCAGTATATTAATTTCAGTCTTCATTAATTCAAGGGGCCCCAAGCGAAGAATGTTCCAATGAACTCCGTGCTTTCGAGCTAAGTAAGGTCTAATTGAATACATAACTGACTTACCGAATAGGTGGGGAAAACTAGGCAGAGTACCGTTGAATCTAAGACATCGTTGTTGGTCAATAGACAACTGAGTATACCTTACTTGGGCTGTAGACTCGGAAAAACCTTTGGCTGGATCTGTTGCCCGATCAACCATGCAAGAAACTCCTTCCCCATGCAATAGTAGTTAAGAACCATTACGCGACAACCAACAAGGCGAGGATGGATTACCTAGTTAGTTAGGTGGAAATGTCGACAGCTAAGACTTTGACCTCGTTCCTTCTATCGGCTTATCGCGCCCTAGATAAATGTGAGTTAAAGATCCTCTTGTTTTAGTGAGTTGTGTCAACCTAGTATATTAATTCTTGGATTCCCAATGTTTATACTGGCGCCAATTAATATACTGGGCCTCCCCGCTTCCGCAAATTAATATACCGGGCCCGAAGGAAGCAGGTAATAGGTTTGCTCAGGCCATTGGTGGAAGAACTGCTTAGCAATAGCATCGTCGAATAGGATTGATTGGCCAAGGGAACTAGACTAAGGCGGGAAGGTTTATATGGTGACTGACATGGGAATAACGAATGCAATTCAAATGATTGGTGCAGTTCATCGAGACGAGAGGTTCCATGGTATATTATTCAACCAGAGGTGTCGGGTGCATTAGAAATAAGTCAATAATCCCCGCTATTGCCATTTTATCTACCCGTAATATAAAAGTATTAGTTTTGAATCTCGGTTTCTAGTTCGGGGGACTAGTATAAAAATCCATTCTATTTGTGATAATAATGCAATAAAGCCTGTATTTACATCCAACATTGTAATTAACCAAAGCCTATTTCGCGGTTTCCCAGTATATTAATTGGTGAGGTGATCTTATAATAAACAATAAGGCGGCTTTATGGAAATACTACACGGATCATTGTTCTCAAACAAACCAGGAAGGAAGGGGCGCAGCGAAGTTTACGCATGACTTGAAAGTCTTGTTATTCGTAAGGCATAGGAGCTATGGTAAGCAGCCAACAACAGCTTCTGGGGAAGCAAGGATTCTAGTTATTCCAGGTGGGCATATGAGATACCAAAGCGTTAGTAAATTATTGGCCGAGCATCAATTCTTTCTATCCAGAGAAAGATTAGCTTTCCGAGGTGCCCGCCAGTGTATTAATTGGGGAACGAAAGGTGCCTTAGTGAGAGTGATTATTGATGTCCGACTCGTGTGCATTCTTGGCTAGGTTGATCTGCCCATTCGGCCGGAGTGTTATAACCTTTATTTGCTTAGCTCGCTACGCACCTCTGTAATAATATCCCCTTTCGCTATTATTATGCCCACGTGCCAGATCGAATAGTTGTTTAGCAACGCACCCCCAGTATATTATTAACGGAAGGGGATATATTTTTGAACATTTAGGAGAGCCCAGTATATTAATTGGTACGACAGAGTCAATAGTCACTCTGTCTAGGTTCTGAGTTGAGTTGAGTATGGAGTGAATCGAGAGAAAGTCAGTACACACTAAGGTGCGACTAAGCGACCGATCTCTTCTATCAATAGTCACTGGTAATCAACAATATCCAGTACGAATAGTAGAGTACCGAGCCTTTTTTTTATATATTACCCAGTACTATTCGTTTTAGTTGAGTTTAGTTGATAGTTTCGTTTCGTAGAGTTAACCGAGAGAGTTAGTACACGCAGTTGAAGCAATAGGCCAGGATATTAATTCCATTCTATTGCTGTATATTAATTGGGACTCACTACAGACCGAGTTAGCGAACTATGTTGTACTAATCTACTGATACTTCGTTGGATTCACACTTCTTATTACTTTACTAAAACGAAAACGAAAGAATGTCGAGCCAGTATATTAATTTGGGCTTATGAGTCATGTGTTGCTACAGTCTTCATTCATAACCGCTTACCCGGCAAGTATATTACATTTTGTTCACTGACTAGTTCTTTCCTTTCTATTTTGTTGCGGTCGGTCGATCGAACAGAGGTTGGAGGGATATGGACTCGTCGTGCGAAAGAGGGAATCCCTAGGGCCATAAGTGCTCCTTATCCGACAACTGGGGTTATAGAAGGCGCAGCCCGAACACCTACGCACATCTCTAAAACCCTAGATGCATCGGCATCCTCCGAAGATGGTCTGTATCCCAAGAAAGAGTTAGCATAGTAGACAGGTAGACTATGACTGGCTTAACGATTTACCTCCCTATCGGTCTAAGAAGCGTACGTCCCCTCCCTAGCCTTCCTTCTGAGCCAGGATCAAACTCAGATGTCGGACTATGATTGGGCCCTGTAGACTTAACACCCACCCAATATCTTTTTGACAACAGCTAATCCTGACTTGAGAATAATCATAACAAGGCAGGCGCAAGTATATATATTCATTCAGGAGTGTAACGCCCAACAAGAATGAGAATACCGGTAAGGAAACAAAGCTCGCAAGCACCTTAGCAGCCGAGCCTCCCCTGAATACTGTGGGACTGGAATAGGAATGATTATAGTTCTTCCCGGTAGACGTATCCTATTGGTCAAAGTGTAATAACCAATGAGAAAGCCTCTGTGAACTGGTCGTAAGACCTAAGGTGCTTGCCTACTTTGGTCTACAGACCGAAGGTGCGTAGCAGTAGCCCCAGGTGAAGACTCCAGGTTTGTTAGACCGTTCCCCTCTATAGAGAAACTATAGAGAGCTTAGCCCCGGAGAGATATTGATTCTTTGCTTCGACTAAACGGGAGTTGGGGGGTAATTCCAATCATCCTCATTGAGCCACATTCGATCTCCATCCGGATAGACACCAGGTCGTTGCTTTCGATCATAGGGTTGCGAAGCCAGCTTTGTTAGACCAGTGTGAACGCCAAGAAGGTGCGTAGCAATTCAGATATGTATGGCATATCGAACGTCGAACTCTCATGACTTGACGAGTAAGATAATAGACTAAGGGCTTTCTTGTTGCTATAGTCTGCATTCCTAAACATTAGAACAACAATCTGTCCATAGTTTATCCCCATATATTAATTAAGGTGGAGGTTTGTTGTTCGCTAACGCACCTGTCTTACCAGTTTTCTTTCTCTGATTACTTAAATGTTTATACTGGACTTGGTATCCCAGTATACGCTACGCACCTCCCGTTCCTCTTCCCGAGTTGTATACTGGATTGGTCCCCGCTCACTTCGCTCGCCTAGTCTTTCTCCGCTTCCTGTCCAAGACAAGAAGGAAAGGAGTATAACGAGGGAACAATAATACCGGTAAGGAAGGCCGGCTGGATCGGTAACAGAAATAACCAATAGTATTACTCAAACCCAGTATAAACATTCGGCTTGTAATATAATGCGTCGAAGACCCCATCCTTAGATTATTTGTCTTGCCAGGGTGCTACGCACCTGACATCCTTCATGGACAGCTGAGTCTCCTCATAAGTGACTTCCGTCCCGCCCAATTAATATACTGGGCATTGGGATTTCATTCTGGGGATTTTGAAAGCCGTTGACCTTCTTGCCCATCTGATTGAATGCATTGTGGCTTGTATCACCACCCCCAAGTTCTCGGTCTCCATCAATGGGGGGGCTTGAGGGCTATTTAGGGATCCACTTTCCCCTTATCTGTTTGTTCTTGCTATGGAATTTCCAAGATCCTTGTCAAAGCTTCTAGTAATGGAAGGCCACCCGAGATGTGCTAAGCTGGATTTGACTCACCTTTGTTTTGCTGATGATCTCCTTCTGCCAAGGCAATCAAATCAGCCCCAGTATATTATCATTAAAGAGAGTTTTTATTCCTTTTCTGCTCTCGATTGATGGCAAATCCTGACAAAAACGAATTTCTCAGTGCTGGGGCTAAGCACAATGTTGAGAACCGGCTTCAGGGACCTTGCCCATTAAGTTTCTTGGAGTGCCCCTTATTTCTACTAGACTCACAGCCAGAGCCGGGCTATTAGATGGCCTCTCATTGAGAAGATTACCAACAGGGTTGAGGACTAGCAAACGGCTTTCCTATGCGGGTAGACTTCAGCTCATCAGATCAGTGTTGTTCAGTATTCAGGTCTACTGGAGTAGCATTTTCATTTTGCCGAAGGAAGTGTGCAAGGTTATTGACTAGATCCTCAGATCTTTTCTCTGGCATGGTGCAGTTGGGATCTCTAAGGCTGCGTGGCTTGGAACGTGGTCTGCCGAGGAAGGAGGGCTTCTTAGACTCTAACCTTCTATAGAACAGCGCTTAGAAGAACAGCGGATAGAGAAACGCTGCTAGTATCTGCTGCAACCGAGAGCTAGGAGTTCTTTGACAACCGAGAGTATTGAATGGCCTACCGATAACTGTTTCTCAAACGAGATAGGTCATGAGCAAACGAGGAGTCATTGCAAAGGAAAGGGGCCGTTGAACTGGGGACTGCCTTCTTCTAAGAGGCTAGATGGAACGAGAAAGATTCGCTTTCAGCACCTAAGTATATTGGGGTTTTGGAGTTCGCCCATTCTCTTGTGAATGAAGCTGGTGCTCATTGTTCTCATAGTAAGAAGAGTCAACCAGGGAAAGTCCCATTAGGAAGTGCAAGGGGCACAGCAGATGACTTCCTTAGTCTAGTTCCGTGCTGTTCTCATTAAAAAGAAGAATCACAGGAAGAGTAGTTCTTTCTTTGAATTATTAGAAATTAAGTTACTATTATTTCGCTACGCACCTGAAAGCGAATTATGGAATAGCGCTAGCTAACAAGTAAACGAATGAATGTTGCGTAAGTGAACGGAATGCTGTTGGCATAAGCTAAGCAAGCAAGTAAACTACTTCGCCTACAACTCTTTTTTAATCTATTATAACCAATCATGCCGCAATTAGAGAAATTCACGTATTTTTCACAATTATTTTGGTTTTGTCTTCTACTTTCTTCTTTTTATGTTGCTATATGTAAAGTGAAAGGCATCATTGGCTAAACAAGAATTTGGTAAGGTGGGTGGGTGGGATCGCGATCGACTAACAGTCGCCCGATAGGGCAGATATTGGTTCAAATCCAATTCGTGAGCACATCTCTTTCTTTTGGTTGTGTAAATATGTGTTTTGCTTGCATGCAATCGAGGAACGGGCTGGCTAAGTTGGCTATAGTCTTAGCTAATAACCAGAAAGTCAACATGGCTTGGCTCCCGCCACCTTGAGCCAGTTGCCTGTAGATCCTTCACAGGTGCGCCCCATTAATGCAATTGTTGGAGCCCTTGATGTGATGGCACAAAGAGGAATTTCATTGTGGTCATAGATTTTCCTTTGGAAATGGGCCCGTATACTTTCCAAGTGACGATGCAGGTTATGGAAATTTCCCCGGCTTCTAGTATGCTGCTTGGAAGGCCTTGAATTCACACGACCGGTGCTGTCCCGCCTTCTCTGCACCAAAGAGTAAAGTATGTTGTTGAGGGCCATGTGGTAACTGTAAAAGGAGAAGAAACTTTTTTTTCACTAAACCTGCTCCCGTATATTAAAGCCGCTGAAGAAGCTATCGAGACTTCCTTCCAGTCACTCGAAATTGTGAATGCAATTTTTGTTGCGGAGGGTTCCACTATGCCCACAATCCAAAGATGTCTGAAGCTTCGAAGATGGTAGCAAGATTTATGCTGAACAGCCATTATCAGAAAGGCAAGGGATTGCTGCTTCCACTATTTGATCAAAGGGATCTGTGTCACTGTCACTATGCTTAACACATGAAATTCGATGCATCCACCGCCGGATAAGCATCCCACTCAATCAGATCAGAAGGAATCGGTACTAGCGGTTCAATTTCCTAGTGATCTCTTATCATCTGTTCCTAGAGACTAGCATCGAGAAGGCGTGGGACCAGTAGTGCTTTATTTTATGAAAGCCGGTAACCTGATCGACCTAAGATGCTACTTTCAAAGGGGCGATGTGAAAGCAAGGTATTCCCTCTGTCTCCTAAGTAAGTTAGTTGATCCAGAAAGCTCCGCGAATTAATATACTGGGTCCTCATAATGCTGCATTCTGAGGTAGTATGATAGTTTTAGCTGCTTCGTTGACTTGCGCAGTTGCCGCGAAGGTTGAACTTTCATCAGTGAGTTAAGTTAGCTTTCGTAGTTGGGGCTTTCTTATTATGACATCTCTTCTTTCGTTACTCTGATATGCGGGAAGACGATTAGCCGGTCGGAAAAGAGTCTTGTCTTATTCCCTCACATGAAGATTTTTTGTTATCGAAGCTATTAAAGTAAGAAAGGGAGGGGCCATTACCGGTCTTAGAGACTTGGGATAGGGATCTTTTCACTAAGCCGAATCTGTTGACTTCAAAACATACTCTTTTTCACTGTCTTTCCCGACTCTTTGAGTCAATGCGGGAATACCAGGAAAGAAAAGATGGGCCTCATCGATAAAGAAAGACACCGTAGAACTTCTTCCACAACCTCACCTTTCTTCTTTCTTCTTCAAAGAAAGCTCTCCCGCAATTTTATATTTCTTTTTTTTATATATTACCATCAGGAAAGAAACAAGGAAAGCAAGAACTCTGGCAAGCATGGTTGCAGTCAACGGGTTTAAAGCGGGCAGATGGAAGGAGTAGGCTCTTTCACTAGAATCAATCCTCTGGTACTACTTCCTTTCTCTGTCTCTGATGGATAGCAATTCATCTCTCTGATAGTCAAGGCAGGTAAGCCAAGCGCTAGCAAGCTGAAGTGAAGAAAGGTCATGGGAGAATAAGTACGGGAAAGACAGTTGCACGGTGGAGTGTGCCTATGCCTTCGGTCTTTCTTTTCGGTCTAGGAATTTTCGAGTGTGTGAGTGCGAGTGTGAGTTCGAACCAATCAGCTTTCAAGCTCTCCAAGGGTAGCTGTCAAACAAGCCAAACCAGGCAGGAGTTAGTACGTGCAATGATGCCAGAAGAGGATGTTGTGCAAGAGTAGCAGTTCCATTCATTTCCAGTCAGTCCGGGCAAGCGTCTTCCTTCCCCTTCTTCTTCCCTGCTCGGGCATATCGTAACTATTGATTCAATCGTGCCATAAAACACCGTGATTTTGGTATTAAGTCAATTTCCCTTCCTGGACGTCAATTTAAATAGGACAACTTTATAAAACAGCGTCTTTTTCCTCATCAAGAGGAAAGATTACTCAGATCATGGGGAAGGGGTGCTATAGCCCTTGTTCAAGAATAGCTTTTGTTCAATCAGACACTCTTAGAATAGAAGGCTCTCGTAACTGCTCTTTCCTGTTGATGCGACGGTAACTCGAGAAAGAATATCATAAGAAAGCTCTTTTCCTAGTTCGGATCGTACCGTGGAAAGCACTACTTCCGGCTTGAATGATATAGTTTCTTCGACCTGCTTTTATCGAGATTATGTTAGTGTTCAGTCGACCGCCCAATTAATATACTAGGGATACACTGCCAATATCAATGAATAAAGATAAGTACAAAAGCAAGAAATCAACTGGCTAATATATTTTAAAAAAGAAAAAGGGAATAGAGATTTCTCTACGCTACAATCCTTTCTTCTCTTATGAAATTGAGACATTTCTTCTATCATAGCTTTCTTCCACTGAGGATGATTGAGGGGTTATCGCTGAAACGAATTAAAGGAAGTTTGATAGGACATTTTTTAATAGGGTGAAAAGTACAATATCTCTTTTCTTTCCTCAAGGCAATAGGTAAATACATATCAGAAACAACAGAAGGAGGAAGTACCTGGATCCAAGGAGGAGTCTTGGTGATGGATTGTTGATTTGACAAATTTTCTTCCTCTTCTTCACATACGTCTTTAATTCCGTGGTTTGCTGACCAAGCTGCTCAGTACTTTGAGACTCCCCCTCTTTCGAATCCATATAATTTTCCACTTTAGACATGGGAATATTTTAACTGATGACAGGAAGAACACTACTCTCCTCCAGACCTCCATACTCCCCCTGAGGAGAGTAGGGATCCGAAAGAGTACTACAATTTTCAGAGAAAAGAAATAAGAAAGATTTTCAAAGAAAGTGATGACATCCATGGACACAAATCTTTTATTTGTTTTGGGGTGATAACACTTCTAGCCCTTCTGAGAGCTAGAATACCAAACAAAGACATATTTGAAAGACTTATAATCAAGTTTGTTTCTGAGAGGACTCAAGTCATGAACAAAGCAAACACAACCAAAAACACGAAGAGAAATAGGAAAGACAGGGGGGTTTCAACACTTGAATAGGAGATTTACCACTTAGAACGGACATACGATTAATCAAATAACATGTAGTTAAGACAAGTTCTTACCAGTATTAGCTACCTTCATCTCGGTGAGAAGAGCACGGGTAACCTCCCAAGATGCCGATTTTTTCGCTCAGCTACCCCATTCTTGGGGGTATATGGGCAGGTGGTTTGAGTGTCAATCCCTTGTTTCTGCAGATAAGCTTGAAAGTTCTTGGAGAACGCTGTGCACCTTTCTTTTTTTCTTTCAAATTCAGTCAGATCTCAAAATCTTAACATTTATACCACACTGAGTTTTTTATCATATTATGAAATAACCTGAAAATGAAAGGAATTATTATTGCTTAGCGCTTGTGCTAAGGAACATCATTCTTAGATTTCATAAGATAGATGAAAGTCACTCTAGAATAGTCATCAATGAAGGAGACAAAATATTTATAAAGAAAGGAATCGAAATTGACCGATAGCCAATGCTAACAAGCAATAGAAAAGATATTTACAAAAAAGGTTAATATGGGAAGATTTTCCCGTATTCCAGATGCGAGAGTTGCGACAGAACAGAACAAATGAGCGATTGCAACAGATACTGATTCCACAGCAGGAAGATAGGAAGTATTGAAAGCCTTTCGATAAGATATCTTTTTTAACGAATTGCCTAATTGCGACAGCTTATCGAGACTTGTTACTAGACCAAGCAAATTCCCTAGAAGAGAGCTTAAAGAGGGCTGAAGTTTAAGGAAAAGCGGCCCCGGATTAATATACTTTGTCGATCTCTCCCATCAGAAGGCAACTCCAGATGCGATTGTTAGAGATTCGAGATTACCGGTTGGACCGATTCAAGCGATTGAAAGAGGAAAGACCGATTGATAGAGGTTGGACGGATAACCGTGTTACCAGATGAGCTACTTTGCTAGACTTGTCTGAAGTTGAATTCACTCCCTAGCCTTGAAAACGATTATGCTTTCGTAATTAGTTCCAGCTTAGCTTCGTCATGCCCACCGGAAGGAACGCCTTCACTCACGCCAACAACAACAACAACCTCTGCTTAAGTAGCCTACCTTGAACCAGCGAAAGTGAAAATCACATTTCTTTGCCTAAGAGAGAAGAGCGTCAGCCCGCACAGTCCCTGTGAGCAGCGGATTGCTTCCGCATTGAGCCCTTGGAACTGACCTTTGAGACATCGTTCCCGTAGCACCTTATACCTGACCTTGGAATGTCACTCTGCCTCACAAAGATCGTCTCTCTGGCACTTCCGCTTCCGGGGTTGGGTCAAAGCTATCGGTCGATCTCGTGGTGAGCCTTCCCTACCTACCTTACCTGGACCACCGTTAGCCTACCAACTTCCTTTGCAACCTGAAGGCCCAACAACTTCCACTTCCACTGGGACTTGACCACCAACAGGCACAGGCTCACCTCACTACGCTCCGAAAGCTTCACCGTACTTTGAAGTTCAGCACGCCACTACTAGTTATTAAACCCCTTTAGGCATGGTCGGGGTACCTTTATCTCTCGTTATCAATTGAATCAGTCAAGAATACAATCAAGCGTTTATCGCCTTTGATCGCTCCCGGCTCGCTTTCGGGGCGAGCCTGCACTCTCGCTTCTCACTCGCCTAGGAAAGAAAGCAAAAATACTAGACTCGACTTTTACACCTGCGCTTCCTCACCTGCCTCTCCACTCGTGCCTACTTTCACCAACCGTCCCCTACTCCATCCCTCTGCTTGGCTCTAGCCTTGTCCGGACCTCCACCTCTCTGAGTTCTCGCCCCCTGAGTTGCGTTCTTTGTCTCGTCATCTGAGGCCGATGGCTAGAAAAGCATACCCTGATTGGATCGTAATATCATGTTGGAATAATTTGTTCATCAGTTTCCAAAGGGGTATAAGGTGCCTGAGTTTGTTCTCTTTTACGGTGAGGAGAAGAAGTCGACTATTGAGCATATAGCTCGGTTCTCGGTCCAGTGCGGGGAAGCTAGGTCCAAGGACTACCTCAAGTTGAGGCTCTTTGCCAACTCTCTTACTAAATCGGCCTTCCCCTGGTATATGAACATCCCTCCAAACTCTATTAACAGTTGGTACGATCTAGAAAGCAAGTTCCATGAGCAATTCTATAGGACAGACCCAGACATTCAAGTTGCCAATTTGGCAAGATTGACTTAGCTCCAACGGTCGAACCACGAGGTTTAGGAAGCTTTACCCAGACTAAGGGGTACGTGACTCTTACGCACTACGGGTTAGTGACTCGTTAACACTCCCCATTCCGTGGGCTCAAGAAATCGATGCTGATGAAACTCCTGCTTTTAGCGACTCGGTTCCTATTACAGACAGGTGGCAGCTTCCCATGCAAAGCTTAATCATTAAGTTTTGTCAATAACCGTTTTTACGCCTGGGTGGAAAGTCTAGAGCCGCTTTAGGTGGTAACCATACGGGCTAATATAATAAAAAAAGAAATATAAAACTCTTGACCTCTCGTGTAAAGTATATTAAACTCGTTTTACCCCACTCTCGCTTCTACACTCCTAACGCCTAGTTGTGTAAGCCAACAAGTGAGTTTTGCTTACGTGACACAAGACAGATTGAAAGCAAAGGTAAAGCCGTCCAGTGATCAAGTAAAGGTTACGAAGTGATTAAATTGAATGTACGAGCGAAACGAAATACTTGTTTATATCAATATAGGTATAAATGGAGCGAGAATCAGGAGTTGATATTGAGAAATGGAAGAAAGGCCGTGGATCCCTGATAGCCTAGTTGCTTCGAGCCTAACCCCTTGCTTGCAACAGAAACAATACCCGGAGAAAAGTTTCAATGCCTGTAAAGCCATTGCCCCTACGCCAAGCCCCGAAATAAAGAAGGAGGTTAGCCATCACGGAGAAGTGTAGTAAGTTATCTAGGATATGATAGATAAAAATGGAAGGAGCGACCCTTGCACCTATAACCTTACCTTTTTGGGGCTCACTCCTTTCCTATTCGCTTGATCCTGATGACCAAGGACTAGAAACGAAAAGCTAACTTTCAACCCTTGGAAAAACCTGATTCAAGACTTGCTGTACTCACTTTGATGTATTTTATAATATAAATTATAACTAGCTTAACTATTGCTTCAACTGTGTGTACTAACTCTCTCGGTTAACTCTACGAAACGAAACTAATAATTCAGTCCCCCTTAGAGTCTTCGTATCCTTGAGAATAATTGTGTGCTTGTCAAAGAAATATACTGATCAAAACTCATTTTTGAGTAAACACTATCCCAGAATAGAGGAAACTCCTTCTCTAAAAAACTCTGGTCAATGATTGGTTTCGGGGATGATTGACTGATTGGTATTGAATCATTAGATGATGACTGCTCATCAGAGGAAGAAGACGAATAAGCATAAGCATGACTACTATAAGATCTATTATATTTAGGGGTAGAAGACTTTCTAGCTGGTGCTAATTTTCTCTCACGGACCATAAGATAGTGATTGATTCGATGAGTCATCTGATGAGTGATTACAAACACCACCATCCTCTTCTGATGATGAATCACCGGCCGCCAGCATTTGACTTTGATAAGCTTTTGAGGATGAAACATACAATGCACCACAGCGATCACAGAAATTCATGTCTTCAGAAAAACCACCCACTATTATCATCTCCATATTCTCTTGCAAATTTGAAACTGGAATGGAGGGTTCCAAATTCCACCCATTCCAGGCCATAACTAAGACAACTCATACAATAAAGCTCAGGTAGTGACAGATTACTTGATCTGAACAAGACTGGCCTATTACCCTCATCACTGGATGAATAAACCCTGATTAACCTATCACTTGGGGGATGTGTATCCTTTGAGATACGACACTCCTGCATCAGTTTCTTATCAGCATCCTTGCAAACAAATAGTGATTGACATAGATAACAGGAAGCATATCTATTACTACCATTTTTGATCAAGTCAATTAGATAAAACTCACAAAATGGATGCTGAGGATGGATGTCTGCTATATGCTTCCAATCAGGGCTATTGGACCAATGACAATTACAACCGTGTCTTAGAAAATTCAAATATCAAAAGTCTCAAATGAACAACTTCATTCACAGCTCTTTGGAAGCGCGATTAAGTATCAGACGCCTCAAGATAAACAACGACCAGCCTATCTTTTTGTATAGGACGAGAGCCATGCCCCTAGCCTTTAGACAAATCAAGGATGACCTCTCTGAGGCACCTGTGCTAATGCCCGGAAGAACCACTACGGCTATACATATCAGCGGAACATGATTATCGCAGAAGAACGGAGAAGGAGTGCTTTCCGGAAGTGAGACAGACGACTATTTTCATAGAGAGAGCAAGCTTCGCACCTGACTAAACATCATCAGCGAGAAGTCACGTCTTGCTTGCTAACACAATATCTTAACTTAAGTAGTAAATGGTAACTTCACCACATCCATTCACCCTGACCGGCGCGTTAGCGGAGTCCGCAAACGATCGGCCTTCTAACTGACTTCCTTCGATACAGGATTCCGAAAGGACGGATCCTATTACTTTGGAATGGAGCGAAGGCGCACCACTTTAGTCAACTCGAAGAAGAGGAAACGGAAGCAACCTTTCTGAAAGATTACCAGGCGAGGGGCGCAAGCGGACTGCCTTAGACCAGTCCTTACTTTACCTGATTGTGTAAGACACTAGGTCCGTCTGGCATGGCGGGCAGGGAAGACAACTCACTTTGAGAGCCGAGCTACTAGTCACCTAAAGGGATCCCGCTTTTTTGAAATAAAAAATGGCGACTGAGGAAGCAGCCCTTATTATACCACTGACAGGCCCGTGGATTCCTACTTCCCAAAAGGGGGGAATATTGGCTAGCCGAGATGAAGCCACCAGTATTGCGACTTCGCCAATCAGAAGTGGACGATAGAACTAGATTAGAGTCCGATGGTTCTTTTCGATATGGCTAGACGCCCTTCCCTCCTACTAGCGCCCAGTATATTAATAAAAGCGCTCGGAAGCCAACTCACTTTGAGAGCTAGTCGCCTTAGTCTCTTTAGAGGAGCTCACCATCCAGAAAGAGGTCGGAGGTTGAATTATAGGGAAAAGTTCTGGATCTTTCTTGTAGGCCCGTCGGGTTGGCAACCCAGATTAACTAAACACTCGCGTCCCTCAGGAATTTTTATTAGTTAGGTGCGGCCTCCCGTTGGTCGTCTTAGCAGCTAGGAAGGAGCGGATAAAACTTTGGATGTTTTCATCGGTGCATATTCATAGGATTACCTAACTCTTGAGGTGCTTGCGAAAGGATTGACGGCTTGTTGATCAAGGAAAGCCAAAATGAAGTCTTACTTCTCTAGCTTGGGTTGTCTTCCCGGATCCCTGCTTCTGCTTTTGGTTGTGGATCTGCTTCTCCAGTGACGGGCGAGAGAACACAGCGAACAGTGCACATCTCGTCTTATCCACTTCTTCATCTTCAGGAAAGACTCGCTAGAAAGCAGCTTTCTAAGAGTGGCAAGGAAGAGAGAGAAATCCCCATTTTTAGGGGTCTAGATGAAGAAGAAGCCATTACGCAACAAGCCCCTGCATCTATGGGATAGGGATAGGCAAGAGTTTGATTGGTTGGGGGGTGTCGTTATACGCTCTCGTCACCCTTATCCTGTCCTTGACCTATCTATTTTGCCTAATGAGCGTACTTGGCCATACGTACATAGGCTCATTCGCTGAGTTGTCAACGAAGAGTGAGTGCAATGCCACCAGTCAACAATCAATGAGGTAAAAAATCGTTCAATGCTTCTACTGTTCTCTGGTATCCACGTTGTGAACTCCGTAAGAAGTCCTATAAAAGTATATTATTCCAGATAGGATGCTACACAAAGAATAGGGTCCCGGATCATCTTCCTTCTTTGAGCAGGAGACATGCCATAATATACGGAATAGGTGCTTGCGCAATTGAATCAGAATAGGCTGCACAGTTAATCCGATAGTTAAGATATCCACTGTTAGCCTTTCGGAATAGAAGGAACTCTTTGCAGGAATAATTGTCCAAATAGGAAGGTGACCAACGGGAAGTTGCAAAACAGGAACGAATTAATATAATAAATAAAAGCAGGGCAAGTTCAAGCACCCCAATTAATATACTCAAACTGTATTGTGTCGATGAGCCTCACGACCTAGATGCTCCATCCATTTCAATGCTGTTTTTTTCCATTTGGGTGACTAAAAGAATGAGGTCCCGTACCGTGCGAATATATATACTTGACCTAGGATTCTTTTCCTCACATCGGATACTGAACTGGAAAACGGAAGCTTGCAAGATTGCTTGGTACCCTTTGCAATGTTTGCAAGCGCAAGCACCTTGGACAGATAGCGTTGGGAAGGAGAGAAGGAATTTCTACCAGCTCCTATCTATAGGGCATACTGGCATAGAGACCTTAGAAAGCTAAGTACTTCCTGCCACTGCTTCTTTGCTTGCATGGAATGAATAGGCTTGCTGACTGGCTTACCTACTTGAACTAAAAAGCATAAAGCGAAAATATTAATCCGGGCCCAGTATATTAATTGCGCCTCTGGAACTCTGTATTTCGTGCCTTGAACGAAGTGAACAAGCGAACTGTAGAGTTGGCCTCTCTCTCTCTCAGTAACTAGAAAAGTGGGAAAAACCAGATTGCTATAGGCTTCTATCACGCTTAGGCCAGGTCCTTTTGACGTGGTATCCGGACTTCCTCGCAAACAGCCCATCAATCCGCACAAGTACGGGGTAGCTCGAGAGCGAAGTTCGTTCTCGATTAGAAATTCATTAAATAAGGCTTCTTAATTCAATTCTTTGATGGGAGGGTCCTAAACTCTCATTTTGTTGGGCCCAATTAATATACTAGGATGGTCAATCATTCTTTGTAGGTATTCCAGTAATAGGTTTCTTTAGCTCCATACAGAGAACGTAAGTTCAAACCAAAATTATTTCCTTTTCTGCTTATTCACATCGCCCAGTACATTAATTCCTCCGCACTCGAGTAAGAAACAACCCTTCGAACTTACAGCCACTACCCCCAAGCATCTTTCTATGACCCTACATCGTCACGAGGGTTGGCATTTCTTTTTTTTTTTATGTTTTTCAATCGCCTTTGATGATTGTTTATTGTGAATCCGTTCGACATATATACGGCCCATCCAAAAAGCAAGCAGAGAAATTCAAAAGTGACGTCCAAGCCCTATTAATACTTCGCAATGCCGCCTCCACACAAGCCCTCGGTCACCGAGCCGACCTCGTCCGCTCGGAAGAACACAAGCCCGGCCATCCTTCCGAGTGCTACCCCCGCTCCCACAAAGATCACTGCCCAGCCACCGCTCGAGGTTACCTCTGCTCCCCCAACTGAGAAAATTAGGTTGAGGACCCGGGAGATGAGGGAATGGAGAGAGAAGCTGCAGTCGGTTCTGCTGAGACTCAAGTCCCCCTGCCGGAGCTCCCCAAACCTGAAGTGGAAGTCGAGGAGCTGCTCAGTGAGAAGAAGCGTCAAATGATTTGGACAGTTGTCGCGCTGGCGGAGCAGGAAGCCTACATGGAAGATTGGGGCAATGAGGAGCTCGACGAGTATCTGCAGACCCTCTACCCCATCGACTACATCTATCGCTGAACCGGAAGCCTTATTTAATGAATTTCTCATCTACCGAATCAACGGCATAATCATCAGAACCGACTGCAGCTTCATTGACTGAATGAACTGGTGCCTATACCTTTATAGGTACCATCCTGATGCTGGCAGTAGCCGTGGGAGGTGGGGGCTGGCTCTACCAAAAAGCATGCAACGACACAATCAACAGGTGAGCCCTTACCCGCACTCCAAGCAGGTGGGTATCGACGGACACAACGACTTAATCAACTGGATTCGCCGAAGCAATTTCCTCTAGACAGAATGAGGCTCTCGTTGTGAGATCTATTAGTGATTAGGCCACCCCTCCCGGCAAGGCAGGTTCAGGCGATTAATCAAACAAATCATTCCTTCTCTTCGTTCGTGGAACTCGGCGGTACAGGCAACAAGATTGTGGAAACGGGAATTCCTGAACCTACCACTGGACCCATTTAACCAAAAGATTGTCTTTAATTGAAATGAAGATTTCCCCAAAACTTTGCCAAGGGGCGTAAGCGCGATTGACAAGCGCCCACAACGAAATCTCTTAGTCACAATCGCCATATTAATTTAGCCACCGTTGCCTTATTGATAGGGCCTGCATAAATGGAGGCGCTACTCGGGCTGCCTTGTATGTGCGTAGTGACTGCGAAACTTGGTGTAGACGCTCGTGTGGTTGTCTGAGCCAAGGGGATCTGGTGAGACTCTAAAATAAAAGGGAAAGGAATCCTATCATCTAGAGACCGGGGCGAGGGATCATGGACCTAAATAGTTGGACAAATGCTGACTCGCTGTCAAGCTCACAGAGAGGGCTTTCTTTAAACGAGGGGAAGGCTTTATAAGGTGGGCCGAACGAGAGCCTTTCGCTTTTTCCGGGGGTGCGGGTCCTGGTCATCGCTGCCCCCTGATGCCATTAGTTGTCTCGGGGAGTTGGGGGCTTTGGCTTTCTCTTCTGGTTGCTTCTAGGGCCGAGGGGAATGTCTTCTAGTGAGGGGAGTCTTTTCCGCTTCAATCGACTGGAAGCACTTCCTTCCGTGCCTACCTCTCTTGGTTTCCTGCTTTTAGGGCTAGTTCTCTTGCCCGCTTGTCGGGCTTAAAGCGGAACTTAGCTTCTCACTAACAAAATCGTAAGCATCATTTCATCAAACGAGACTCGGATCGAGGAGCAAAAAAAAGCCCTTCGGATGAACAATCCAATCCTACCAATGAGGAGTGCGTCAGTTTCTCTGGCCCTTTTATTTTAGACTCTTACATATAGCCACAATTTTGAATTCTTAGAGTTGCTAGGACCGGGCAAATTTTATATTTCTTTTTTTATTATATTAGGATTTCTAATCCTAGGATCTTGAAACTTACCCGAGACGAGTCCTATCCGTGTCCCCCTGCTTCATCAAACCTTGGCGCAACACCCGAGCCGATAGGCATCCCGAAGCAAAATACCACTTGTCCAGTCAAATTCAAGCGTAGGTGAAGGCTCGCTAGAAGCACGACTGCTTTAAACTCTCGTTCTTTATCTCTCACTTCCCTGGGTTGGCCGGTATACACCACCTCTGCCTACGGTATTTATTGTATGCTTGTCATTTTCGATTAGGCGAACTACTCCCTCCCTCTGCCCTGCGTTAGAAAGATTTTCAAATTGAAAAAGTTCGGGAAATATACTAGAAGAATGGAATATTACCAATGTAAACTGAACTTACATTTGTCAAAATTACGTATTATTCTTTATCTAATGCCTAGTGTGGTACCGGGATGCCGAATCCGAACTTTTTTTTCTAGTATATTTGTGGATCTATGAGATTTGTGGCCTGACAGCCTGCTAATTGATGTTCACTACGTCTCTTTCTACCTTGAATAAGAAAACGAGCATCGGTGGTCAGACTATCTTAGGCTTCAATATTACCAGACCATAGGAATTGACTTCCAACGAATAGTTTGGATGGCTCCCAGTTATAATACCTGCCACTCCAGCGTCCACTCATTCTATTCGTGCTCTCTTAGTTCCACAAAGTTATAATACCTTCGTTCCGCGTACCTTGTTGAAAAATCCTAGTATATTAATTGCTTGTTGTTGCCAGAGTTGCTTGTTACTTTACTTTGTTCCGGTCGTAAGAGCGAAGGATGTATGCCCAGAGTGAGCGGCATAGCGAACAGACAGATTAGATGGTTGCCTATTTCTGGGAGTAAATGAATTGTTAGCACAAGAGACGGCATTACCTGCCAGTATATTAATTGCCCAATAGTGCTGCAAAAAAGAAATGTAAACCCTTAGAATTACTTCTTTCTGGGCCAGATAGCAGCTTCCAATAGAACAACCGGTCCGGCCCACTACTAGGCTGGTAAGCGAAATTTTCTAGTTTTCTACCACCCCAGAAACAAGATTTTCTAAGGGCCTATCGATTAATAGATAGACCGATGTAACCAATTAATCTGACCAAGCGAAATATTGATTATCGTTTGGTACTACACATTACTTGATCTCAAGAAAGAAATTATAGAAACTAATTATATTAATATCCCAAACGTTAGAACATTTATGCTTAAGGATCACCCAATTAATATACTAGGCCCCAATTAATATACTGGCCTAGGGTTAGGTACTGTTATTTATACAAGCTAGGTTAGACCCTACTTAACTTAGTGAGCTTGGCAAAACGTTCATTAGTGGATTGAAAGGCATTTGTATATATTAATTCGCAAAGATTGATCTCATCTTTCTTATTAATTTCACTTGTATAGTACCTACCTCTCGTTTGGTAGCGAAGCTGGGTAGCGATGATAGAATGGATCGGTCCTCTCTTATCCCGCCAATTAATATACTGGATTTTCCTCAATATATATCCATCTATTATTTCATTTAACCCATGTGCTGCCTGAGATGCCTGTTCGGTTATAGAGAGAGGTGTGCTGCTGTTTTATGTAAAGATTGAGCACTAACTTACGGAATACAAAGAAAAGCGGTACGCCTGCGCCGGATCATGCTGTAGTAAACACTCTTCCGTCACATTGGTCTTAATGATAAAGAGACATGTTACTCGACTTGGCCAGTATATTAATTGCTTCCCTTTATCTATGACCAAAGGCGTTATCTGTCTTATCCAAACAGGTCTATTTATTTACTAAATCTCCCCGCTCTATGTATTCATAAGAAAAATGGAGTAAATGATAGCCGCGTATCACTTGAATTCTGGGACTCATTTCGATAAATAAAATCGTATGAAATATTAAATATATTAATTGGGGAGCGAAGAATTTCTTTTTGGCCCCTTTCGTCCTGTGGTTAGGACATCGTCTTTTCATGTCGAAGACACGGGTTCGATTCCCGTAAGGGATAGGTACTTCTCGGTACTCCGGGATATACACCAGCGGGTGGACCGGTTGGCGTTATGCCATTTCTCCTTCCTCATATGGTGGTTCGATGGCTCTTCTCTACTAACCACAAAGATATCGGTACTCTCTATTTCATCTTTGCTGCCATTGCTGGAGTGATGGGCACATGCTTCTCCGTACTGATTCGTATGGAATTAGCCCGACCCGGCGATCAAATTCTTGGCGGGAATCATCAGCTTTATAATGTTTTAATAACTGCTCACGCTTTTTTAATGATCTTTTTTATGGTGATGCCAGCGATGATAGGTGGATTTGGTAATTGGTTTGTTCCGATTCTGATCGGTGCACCTGACATGGCATTTCCACGATTAAATAATATATCATTCTGGTTGTTGCCACCAAGTCTCTTGCTCCTATTAAGCTCCGCCTTAGTAGAAGTGGGTAGCGGCACTGGGTGGACGGTCTATCCGCCTATAAGTGGTATTACCAGCCATTCTGGAGGAGCAGTTGATTCAGCCATTTTTAGTCTTCATCTATCAGGTGTTTCATCAATTTTAGGTTCTATCAATTTTATAACAACTATCTTCAACATGCGTGGACCTGGAATGACCATGCATAGATTACCCCTTTTTGTGTGGTCCGTTCTAGTGACAGCATTTCTACTTTTATTATCACTTCCGGTACTGGCGGGGGCAATTACAATGTTATTAACCGATCGAAACTTTTATACAACCTTTTTTGATCCTGCAGGAGGGGGAGACCCCATATTATACCAGCATCTCTTTCGGTTCTTCGGTCATCCAGAGGTGTATATTCTCATTCTGCCCGGATTCGGTATTATTAGTCATATCATATCGACCTTTTCGGGAAAACCGGTCTTCGGGTATCTAGGCATGGTTTACGCCATGATCAATATAGGTGTTCTTGGATTTCTTGTTTGGGCTCATCATATGTTTACTGTGGGCTTAGACGTTGATACGCGTGCTTACTTCACCGCAGCTACCATGATCATAGCTGTCCCCACTGGAATCAAAATCTTTAGTTGGATCGCTACCATGTGGGGAGGTTCGATACAATACAAAACACCCATGTTATTTGCTGTAGGGTTCATCTTTTTGTTCACCATAGGCGGGCTCACAGGAATAATTCTAGCGAATTCTGGGCTAGACATTGCTCTACATGATACTTATTATGTGGTGGCACATTTCCATTATGTACTTTCTATTGGAGCGGTTTTTGCTTTATTTGCAGGATTTTACTATTGGGTGGGTAAAATCTTTGGTCGGACATACCCGGAAACGTTAGGTCAAATCCATTTTTGGATCACTTCTTTCGGGGTGAATCTTACCTTCTTTCCCATGCATTTCTTAGGGCTTTCGGGTATGCCACGTCGCATTCCAGATTATCCAGATGCTTACGCCGGATGGAATGCTCTGAGCTGTTTCGGCTATTATATATCCGTAGTTGGGATTCGTTCTTTCTTCGTGGTCGTCACAATCACTTTAAGCAGTGGAAACAACAGTGCTCCAAGCCCTTGGAAAAAGGCTGTTGAAGATCAGAATTCAACCACACTTGAATGGATGGTACAAAGTCCTCTAGCTTTTCATACTTTTGGAGAGCTTCCAGTCGTGAGGACTTCCAGACGGGCCTTTAGCACGGGGGAGGAAGACGACGTAGAGGCAGGCCAGCCTACCGCTACGCCTCCGGAAGAGGCAGTAGCGGAAGTGTCTTCAGAGTCTGATATCGAATCTTCTGATAGTTCAGAGTCTGATATCGAATCTTCTGATAGTTTTTTTAGTTCTCTAACTAACGAAATTCTGTCCATTTTAGACGAGGCGCCTGTGCCTAAGTCCGATGCTATGGATTTTGTCTCTTCTCCATCCGTCTTGCAAAAGAAAGATAGGTGCTTTCCTATAGATCAATGGGTCAAGGAGAGGGAGAGAAAAAAATGTTTCCTTGAAAGCCAGAGACCGTCTAGGACTGTAGACGAGTTGTTATCAATAGGTGATTTTTTAATAAATCACGCAACAGAGCGGGGGCGGGCTATCCTGAAAAAGAAACTTTTCAGGGTTCTCAGATGTTCCCGCTGTTCTCAGGCTTCTTATTTCGGCGTCAATAAAATGGAGAATTCGCCTAGGCCCGAGAGGAAAGAGGATGATCTCATTCGTCTTCCGAAGAGGTTCTCTCAACTTTGACTTTATTGTGTTAAGCATCACTCTCGCGAAAGAAAGAGTGAGAAAGGTGGTCAAAGTTTTACTCGCTCAACGGATCAAGGCCGGGCATTGTTTGCCCTAATGATGGCCTTTCTGATCTCATTCGTCTTCCAGTCTTATATTCAATTTGGCCTAGTATACCAAGTCCAAACTCTCAATTATAATTTCTCAAATATTCCACCGTTATGAATATGACAGAGGCAGAAATCACTTCCTTTATTTTATTTGGCTTAGGCCTGACTTTACACATAGCATTTCAAACCCTGCGACGTATAAACTATGACTACTCTCCCTAGGGAGTACGTCATGGAGCACATGGAAGACGTGGCTGACGATGTACTGATGGAAGGGATCCAGCAGAAGCTGGACGTCCTCTGCGACATAGCTGGGCCCCCAAGGGATTGATTCATCCCACATTACGGGCCTTATGTTCACTTCAGACCATGATTTTGATTATATCAACTTCTGTTACCATGATTTATTGGCGAAATCGTATGCCAGTATATTAATTCAAATGTATGAGACTTTTTCATATGCGCTGGACGTCCTGAATCTTCTTTAAGAATAATGGCAAACACATATACCGGAAGGGGAGGGCCTCTTCCACCAGAGTACTTTACTTTCTGGAATTCATTCTTCAAAAGTACAGGAACTTGGTCAAAAAATGGACCGAGAACTACATATGGTCTGAGACTCACTTCCTTGAAAAAAGGAGGCGAGCTATGTAGGCTGTGGCCGTTCAAGAAATGTCGTGGTTGCTCGACCAAAGCCGGTCAATAAATAGATTCTATTCTATTCTATTCCAGATATTGCCATAAGACCTATGAGACTTACCAGAAGTGAAGTACTCTTTTACATTAGATAATTATAGTCGCGGGAAATTTCATATCATATTTTGAATGAAGCTATCCCTCTTAACCTTCACCAAAGAATCCCCATGCTTCAAAAGAGGGCCGACTTCATTGAAAGGGGATCTCCACTTCTAGCTACCATTACGCTGCCGAAATTATTCTTCAACTCTTATCTCCCATCGATGGCTTCCATGATAGCAAATAGATCTCCGCCTCTATCTTCTTCATGGAATCTAATCTCCTCCTCTAAATTACTTTTGATCTACATAGTAATTTGTAATCTATTGAACTATTGTAATCAAATAGCTAGAATCATCATCAATAAAAGAAAAGTGGACATAGGTCTCGTTAACGGCCGAACCACTATAAAATATTGTGTGTTATCTACTTTTCTGCTATCTATATTCTAATTTTTTTACTTTTTATCATATTCCTGGCCTAGAGAGACCTATGCTGGTGCTATCACGCGATTCACATCACATCGGGTGTTGGTGTCCATTTTTGGATATCAACATTTTGGTGCTTTCATTGAGAGAGAACCCAAGCAGATTCGGCTTCGCTATTGGAATCTTCACTAGATTCAAGGGCCAGATAATTTCTGTTGAAGAACTTTCCTTTTTTACTCAAGAGAAGATTCAATGGTCGGAAGAAAGAAGACCGCTTTTGGAAAATCCATCCCTTCTTCCTTGAGGGGAGAAACTTCGATGAGGAGAGATGAAGATCCTCAATATCAGCATATTGCTCTCGGATCCTCCCAACAAAATAAAGTTGTCACAAGGGGAGGACAAATTGGTCTCAGAAATTAACCGTAAAGTCGAGCTTAGTCAATTGGCTCTTATAGAGAAATTAGATGCCTTGCTTACTCTCCGACCTCCTACAACCCCCGGTTACACCTGCTCAAAATGAACAAGCCAATAATCAAGAAGCTTCTTTGGCGTCGGAGCAAAATAGAGGAGATGGGAAACGACTTAAAAGGAATGCTGGAGGCACCGCTAAAGGAAATGGCGCAACCCCACCCTGATTGGGGTAAAATAATGATGAAAGGAAAAATCTCGGCCCAAACACGCCATATGATGATGTTGTGGTTAATATCTCCTATGGTGATGAAGACCGGCGAGCTACACGAAATAATGACGAAACAAATGCTCAAAGGAACGCCACGCAAATGGGTGCCGGCTTGCAAAATTCTAGGGAACCCATTCTCCCGGAGATAGGAGAGCGTGGCAAGAGATTCTACCGGCTGCCCGGAACAACTTGAAAAATCAGGTGCCGAAACAGGGGCAAGGCCTCTAGATTTTCAGAGACCCGACTCCTATATTATATTGCTGAGATGGTAAAAAAGCTTATGAAAGAAAGCCGAGATCAAATTGATTAAGATTGGGGATCAGCCCCTAGTCGCACTCCCTTCACCGATAATATTTTGAAGGAAACGTACCCCGACAAATTCACTTTGCCTACCGTTCCATCCTACGATGGGACTAGAGACCCACAACCCCATCTGTACAAGTATAGTTGGTGTATGGACGGAGTAAACGCATTAGATGATGTATTTATTATTTTATTTAATTAAAGTAGATGTTTCCCAATTTTCCACGAAGGAGTTGCGTCAATGTGGTTTACCAGGCTCCTGCCAAATTCGATCTCCAATTTTGATGAACTAGCTCGTCGTTTCCTGAATGATTCGGCCTTCATACTGCTCAACCCAAAGATGTCATTTCCCTAGCCTCCATGTCTCAAGGAAAGAACGAGTCTTTGAAGTCTTTCATGACTCGCTTCAATGCCGCCGCAACTGAAGTGAGCAATCCTGATGAGAATACCACCTTCTTTGCCCTAGTCAGCGCCATCCACCCCGAGACGGAGTTCGGGCGATGGTTGAAGATGAAAAGACCGATAGGAAAGAGAGACTTTCATAAGAAGGCCAACCAATATCTTCAGTTGGAGGAAGCAGAAGAACTTGAGAGAAAAGCGACAAACACCACTACGCCGGCTAACCCCACGAATGACCGTGCGATTGTTCATGTTCCTGTGTCGGCCTCCTCGGTACAAGCCCAGAACAACTCCCCTCCCAATGAAAATCCCAAGCGGAAGGGGCAGAAAAATGATAGAGTCGAAGAAAAACGATACAGGGGGCATGATGGAAAAGCTTGGACTCCTCTGAATGAGACTCCTGAAAACATTTACTTGGCAACCATGAACACGGAAAAATACGAGAAGCCCCCGAAGTCCAATATATTGCTACTGAGAGAATGGTAAGGAGAGGAAATGTCGTTTCCATGATGTGCTAGGACATGATACCAATGAATGTCGTCACCTCATCTGATCGAGTAGCTCATCAAGCAGAACAAACTGCAGCAATTCGTCCAGAAAAACCCGAATCAGTAGGATTCTTTCGCCGCAGCTCCTCCTCCCACCGACAATCCCAGAAACGCACCAGGAACCAGCAAGGAAGGAGGGCTGAACGAAGATTGTTGATCGGAACCATCTCTGGTGGTCCTCAATCGGCTCAGAAGAGTTGGGGCGAGATGGAGCGATATGCTTCATCCGCATGCCCCTAGAGAAGAGTGCATGGATGTGGACGAAGAATACGCTCCCAATTAGCAAAGGACCTTCAATGATGACATCATATTCCAGGCACGTGATTCTATCGGAATAGAAGCTCCCACTATTGACCCCATGGTGATCACATGTGGGATCGGGCATGTATTGGTCCGAAGAGTACTAGTCGACAGTTCTTTGCTTCTATATGATAGAGTTGCTCCGTTAACATTTTTTTTCCTGAACACATTCATGAAGGTGAAACTGACAATGAAAGATGTTATTGCCTGCACTACAAGAATTCAAGGGTTTACGGGAGAGGCCAAGCAACCCGTGGAGACGTAGCGGTCTTTCTCCTTCCCTGTAGCTTCACGAGATCTGTGTGTGCGCCGGTCTTGTTCCAATCATGTGAATCGAGATCCCTGATAGATAGGTCCCTGGAAATTCATTCACTCTGCTTGGCGCAGTATATTAATTTGCGACAACTAACAAGCGACGAAGGAGGTGTTCACTCCAACCGGTCGAAGCTAGAATACTCATTGGAGGAATGGGCAAAGGCGCTTCCCGAGAAAGACAAAGAATCAAAGGATGGGACTGGCTCTGTTTATAGATCTGGCACGAAATCTCGACCCCCGATCTTCAATCGAAAGTGGAATATAAGCTGAGATTTTTTACATTGCTCCCACCCGATTCTAGGCATTTCTTTGACAGAAATAAAGAAATTGATTCCCTGACATTTCATAGATTGGAGTTTACCACGGGTCTGTGATTTGCTGACCTTGAATACTATGCCCAATTAGTTCAACTATGCTTGCGTCCATTTGTTCTCCGTCGCCTTGTGACAAATAGTTTGGGAATGAATACCCTGGCGCCTGCCTAGGTGCGAAGCGATCTCCGAAAGTATTCCAGCATGATATTACCAAAGGAGTCCTTTTCTTTCTATACATAGAGGCTATTCGAGACCTTAATACCTTAAGAGGTGGCTAACGAACGTGGTCATTTAACGACTGGCTATAGCTCACGATCAAACTATACACCAGTCGTTTAAGTTAAGTACGGGTGGAATAGCTCATTTATGAGGGTGCAGAACGTGGCAGGGGCATTGGTGAGTCCAAAATAACCAAAAAAGGGTGCCGAAGTCGACTTGCTTATCATACAGGTCGTCTTTTGCTCGTCTCCTTCTGCGATACACACCTGGTAGTAGCCCGACCATAGATCCAACTTCGAGAAGTATGAAGCGCTCAGTCAAACAAGTCTGCAATCAAAGTGGATACTTGTTCTTGATGGTTATGTTACCTGGTTGAGTGCCCTTCAATGCAAAATCGAAGGCTCCCGCTTCTTATGGAATAAAAGAGGTGGTGTATACCGATATGGAGCCAGGCAAAAATCTATCTGGCCGATATGACTTCCGGAAATTCTTTCCTGTGCTCAACGAACTAAGGTAAGGAGGGGATTTATATTCAAAGGCCAAACCAACCCAGCTTTGGCTCCACCAGGCTCAAACTAGATCTTGTGTTAGACTGCCCTCCTAGAATGCTAGTAGTCATGATGCTATATACTTCTGATTGAGATTCTATTCAAAATAAAGTGAGCAGTGATTGGAATAACATTCTTGTACGATCAAGTCAGCTATTGAAGAACGCTTTCCAAATGTAGAATCTCTGTCATGAATTGAAATCAATACTGGAGGCCAGAATAGATGGTACCGCTTCCATTGCGCTTCCAAGAAGAGAGCCCAGATCAAATTAAAGTACCTAAAGCAGCGCTGCGGAGTTCTGGGGAAGAGGAACTTCAGCAATGTTCAGAGCTCAACAATCACACGAAGCTCCTGTTGAGAATGCCTGTTGTAACTCCCAAAACCCCAACGGAATCAAAACCTACGACTGACGGCACTACAATATCACAGAACCCTTTTACTAAATGAAATTGACCAGATACGCGTAGGAACTAGTAAGGTATTTTACTGATGTCAGTGATCCCATACTGTTTTCTCTAATGCAAGCACACCTTGCTTGTCTCGATCCACTTGTAACGATTTCGGGATCTATTCGCCGGGAATAACTGGATTTCGGATTTGCTAAATTTCGGAAGCTATACCTAATATTTGGCAATGATAATCGTTTTTGTGGTACCCAGTGGTCTATTCTTGTCTTTATCGGTGAATCACTTCTTTAAATAGACGTCCGTCCCGCAGCTGTCTCAATCGCTAGCTCTTATCTTATGTCTTCTATAGGGAGAGACATTATGGTCCATTCACATAAAGTCTTTCTTTTAGTCTTTTGAAGGTGAAAAATCAAAAGAAGCTTGAAATGCAATTGTTGCATCAGCCAGAGCAGCATTAGTTATTGGAAAGGGTAGTTTCCGCCGTGGAGGAAGATTCCAGAAGCACATTGATGGCAAAAGAGTCTTCGTGCCAGCGGAGGAAGTGGAGCAGGTGGGTTAAATCCACTTGGGGCTCCGGATCCAGGACCCAAACCCTCCTGATATGATATGGAAAGACGACCAGGTACAGCATCACATTTGACACCTCCTGAAGGAGAAGGGATAAAATGTCCTCTATTTGCTAGATTACCGGAACCATGGAGCTCTATCGCAGAGGCCATTCATGGCCAACCCAGGGCTCTGGAGCCACCTTTAAAATGATGTGCTACATGAGAGAAGGAATAGAATGAAAAACCCGTTTGATGTCATAGATTGCTAGCCAGCTTGAATCGGTAGGAAACCTCCCCTGAGTTTTTCCTTCTATACAGTTGCTAATCAATCATGCCAGGAGATGAGTTCTTCCCCCTCCACAGGTCCCGTGCAGAATCAGAGTTCCAGGCACCAGAAGTTTAGGCGACCTCTTCCAGAGGAGCGACTAAAAGGAGCGCTATGATACCTAGCTTACTAGAATTAAGTCAAAAGATCTTATTTCTTAATTCTAGTAAGCGCTCCCCGTCCCTGCCAATCCCCCGTTGGATCAAGGCACTAAACAAGGGCATTTGCTGGATGATTTCAACCCTCAGGTCTTGGGCATCATATTCGGCTATGGATTGTGTGAAGGTCGCCTTGTGTAGGCTGTGTGCCTCGTCTACGTCTAGGAGATTAGTCTCGGCACCGGGAGCCGGCAACAAGCGTTGGGAGTTCACACCCCTCATCATATTGATATGGATAGGGTACGGCCAATAGAACATCAGTAGGCTGCCCTCATGTTATATCACTACCTGGAATAACTCCCCTCAGACTAAAGCCGTGAGCACTCTCCTTCAGCCTGAATATCAATGCAGGCAGTGGAAACGGTTCTTATATCCCGGCTTAGGCCGAGCACTATGGTTGAATTGCTAGGGACAACGGGTAATAGGAATGACTCGCGTAACGCCAACCCTTAGGCTTTCTTTGTATAAAGGTGTGTAGCGACTAAAATGAAGAGTCATTCCCAATTTAGCTCTTTGGGTAAGTAATAGGCACGATCGCAAGAACACGAGTGAACACGAGTAGAGTGAGTACGGCAAATTTGTTGATTCCGCTTGGTCTAATGTTCTCAGACTTATAGGATATCGCATCTCTCGATAAGAGTTCGACACCCGCGAATTGATGTCCACAACAGCTCTGAACAATACGCATTCGTATCCGCTTCTTTATGTGATATGAGGATACCACATTGTTTCCTTAGGTCCTACGACCAATAGTAGTAAACTCAGCAGCTTCCCTGACGGCATCATATTATTTGCAGGATTCCTTTGAGTCCTCCCGTAAAAAGAGGTTGCTTTCCATATGAGTCTGCTACCTGTGTGAGGATATATAGCAAAGTACTCTACTCTATATCCATAGGCCGGCCGTACCAAGGGTAAATAGTTTGTTCAGGTGCGTAGCATTGGCTGGTTTCGCAACGCACCTTGTAACATTTGTCCCAGTATGATAGGGCCAAACGACATCCCTTATGTCCAACATCCGTACAACATCCGTCTTCCTCTCTCCCGTTGGTCGAAGAATAGAACAGATGCGCTACCTCCCCCAATTGATCGGGGTCGATAGAGCCCTCGTAAGAGGTATTGCGTTAGCTGTACGGTCGAAAGAGGTGGCCTTGGTATCCTAGGCGCCTCGTTCTTAGCTTATTGTAGCCTGCTTTCTTTGTTCCGTCTAGTAAAGGTGAAATGGAGTGATCCGGGGTTTCTAATAGTGGCTAATGCGGTACCAGTATACCTTCCGGGTCCCCCTCGCGAGGTGCGAAGCAAGCGATGTATGAGAGTTGGCCATAGCAAATGTTTTAATATCACAAATTTGCGAATACGCTTTCTTTAGTTATGCTTAGAAAAGTATCTACAAGCCCGAAATTTCGGTATTGATTTCTGTCTAATCCGGGGACCTAATCTATGACAAAGTCAATGAATGCTTGGTTCATACACCGAGTCTGGACTAGTAATAGGCACGACAGTAGTCATTGGCACAAGCAGGTACTGATTCCTGACCATTTGAACTATGTTCTGCTTGAATGCTTCCAATGACCAACTATTGGTCGTGCTTTAGTGGTAGTGCTTTAGCCACCAGTCTGATATTCTGAACCCTTCGCATCTACTATAGGGACGTAGATGAGGCAGTTTATGGCTACAGGATCTCAAGCAGGGAAGTGATATTACTACAGATGAACGAGCAGAGCAAGTCTTGTTATTCCGGGGTAAGAACAAACAACGGGAGCCTATTAATTGTAATTGGGGGTCTGGTTGACTGCTTTTCTATCGGTAAGTCGGAGCAGCTCAGTAAGTCAGATTGCATCTTTCTAATAAAGAATTCCGGGTGCTATCTGGTCAAAGATACTTTCCGAATAAGGTAAGGATTGATTTCCCGATTGATAAGCTGTTAAGCCAATTCAGGAAGGCTAAGCAAGGGAATGTGCTCTGTGGTTCATATCTATCAAAAGGGGTAGCGAAATCGAGAAGTGTGAATGCTAACCGATCTAGGCAGCATCAATATTCTTCGTTTACCTCTTCTGACTTATGATGAACTAGCTACCAGAATAGAGAAAGCAAAGCCCTGATTGCCCTTGAAATCGATGTAACATAGATTTCTATCATAACTTCCTTATTTATCTATTTAATATACTGGGCTTGGTATCCTAGTATACGCTACGCACCTCATTCAAACAAATTAATATACTGGGTCGCCCTAGATTGTTTAGTAAAGCATTTTACGAGGGCACCTGGGTCTCAGGAGATACCTACGCCCAATTAATATACTGGCAACACAACCAACGGAAAGTGGCGAGTGTGTATCGACTATTCTGATCTCAAAAAAGCATTCCCAAAGGAAAGTTTACAACTACCCAGGATTGACCAACTTGTTGATGCAACTACAGGGCACGAGCTTCTATCTTTCATGGATGCTTATTCGGGGTATAACCAAATAATGATGCACAATCTAGACTAGGAAAACACGAGCTTCATAACAGATCTGGGCTTATACTGTTACAAGGTCATGTCGTTTGGATTGAAAAATGTGGAAGCAACCTACCAGCGTCTCGTGAATGCAATGTTTAAAGAACAAACTGGTAGAACCATGGAAGTATATGTTGACGACATGCTGGTTAAGTCCAAGAAGGCAGAAGATCATTTGGAGAATCTCGCTGAAATGTTCCACGTTCTCAGAAAGTATGGAATGAAATTGAACCCGCTTAAATGTTCATTTGGAGTCGCATCTGGAAAATTTCTTGGATTTATGGTCAATGCCAGGGGCATCGAGGCCAATCCCGCTCAGGTCTCAGCTTTGCGAGAGATGCACGCTCCAAAAACAAAGAAAGAACTTCAGAGTCTAAATAGGTGGCTGCTTTGAATCGGTTCATTTCAAAGGCGACAGACAGGTGCATTCCACTGTTTGATGCACTGAAGAAGGGGAAGAAGGATTTCCAATGGACTACCGAATGCCAAGCAGCTTTCGAGGAGATGATCAGACACATGGAATCACCACCAATGTTATAAAAGCCAAAAGATGGAGAAAACTTATTCCTATATCTGGCGGTTTAATCTCACGCCTTAAGTGTAGCTCTAGTTCGATAAGACGATAAGGTTCAATGGCCGGTATATTACATTAGTAAGCGACTTACCGGGGCAGAACTGAATTATCCTAAATTAGAGAAGCCAGTTTACTCATCGCCTCAAAGAAACTCCAGCCATACTTCCAAGCCCACTCTATCAGAGTCCTCACGGATCAACCTTTAAAGAAAGTTTTATTTCGTCTAGAAACTTCAGGAAGATTGTTAAAGTGCAATATTGAACTTAGTCAATATGACATCACTTACCATCCTCGAAGAGCAATCAATGGGCAAGCTTTAGCTGATTTCATCGCAGAATTCACAGATAGAGGGGAGGAGAAGGAAGAACCTATTGAAACAATAACCAGATGGAAGTTGTTTGTTGATGGGGCTAAGAATGATTATTGTGCCGGGGCAGGGATAGTTCTAGAAACCCCTGAAGGCCGATCAATATGCTGTGCTATAAGGTTGGAATTCCCTACAATGAACAACAAGGCAGAATATGAGGCACTAATCGCTGGGCTTAAAATCGCGAAAGAGTTGAGCTTGAAAGCCTTACAAATCTTCAGTGACTCGCAACTTGTGGTATTCAAGTCCGAGGAGAGTTCCAGACCAAAGGAGGGAATCTTCCAGCTTATATATCCAAAGTTAAGGAACTTCTCGATGACCTGGAATACTACATGATATCTCACATTCCTAGAGAAGAAAACATGAAAGAGGATTCACTTGCCAAACTTGCTAGTACAGGAGATGCTCAGATGCTGGGGCTAGTTCCTGTTGAAGTCCTCTCAAATCCCAACACTGATGATAATGACATAGATTGGATCATGGAAACCGCCATAGACCCAGACTCATGGATGACTCCGATCCAAAACTATCTCCTCAGAGGAGAGCTCCCAGATGATTCAAAGAAACGGAAGAGATTGCTCCGAAAAGCATCTTTATATCTCATTTAGTATGGTCGTCTATACAGGCGGGGCTTCTCTATGCCTTTGCTTCGATGCGTGACTAAACAGTAATCTAGGGCCATCTTAGCAGAACTTCACGAGGGGGAGTGTGGAGGTCGTACAGGAGGACAGACATTGGCCAAGAAAATTCTTCGATACGGCTATTTCTGGCCTGATATAAACATAGACTCCGCAATTTACACAAAGAAATGTGATCGATGTCAGAGGTTCGCGAAGATTCCTAAAGCACCGTCTACGGAATTGACCCAAATGGTCAGTGCGTGGTCATTTGCATTCTGGGGCAAAGACTTAATTGGAGCACTCCCTACAGCAAAGTCTAATTTCAAATATGCCATTGTAGTTGTTGATTACTTCACTAAATGGGCAGAAGAAGAGCCACGGGCCACCATCACTTCAAAAAAGGTGATCAGCTTCGTCTTGAAGAATATCATATGCAGATTCGGTGTGCCACAGAAGATAATCACAGACAATGGAACACAAAACGAAAGCGATGAATTCAAAAGCTTCTGTACCAGGTACAAGATTCTAAAGAGTTTCGCAGCAGTTGCCCATCCGCAGGCCAATGGGCAAGTCGAAGCAGTGAACAAAATCATAAAATCAACTATCAAGAAGCGTCTTGAAAAAGCCAAAGGTAGTTGGGTAGACAAGCTTCCACTTGCAGTATGGGCGTATCGCACAACCCAAAAAACTGCGACAGGGCATACTCCGTTCTCCCTAGCCTTTGGGTCCGAAGTTGTGATTCCAGTAGAACTTGAAGTACCTACTCATCGCAGAATTCACTTCAACCAGGCAGAGAATGAGAAGTTGCAGCTCGAAGCACTTGACCTACTCGAAGAGAGAAGAACTGAGGCAGAACGAGAGTCGCTGCCCACCAAAGGTTGCTAGACACTTTAATTCGAAGGTCAAACAAAGAACCTTTGGAGTCGGAGATCTAGTGTTGAAGAAGATAATGACTGGAACTGGGGTTTTCGGACCAATCTGGGAAGGGCCCTTTGTTATAAGTCAGAAACTCTTGGATGGTACTTTCAAATTGAAGACAACAGATGGAGCAATAATCCCAAGGGCGTGGAATAGCGATCATCTACAATGCTATTACAATTGACTTTTCCTTCGTGTTCCTATAAAAGTTGTGAATACTTTCTATGCATTGTGTTTAAACTTTGTGTACATATGAATGAAGAAGTGAAGTTGCTTGCCTAAATCTTTTACGTGCAAACTTTTGTTTAATCATTCAAAGTTGCTAAAAAATGATTTTTGATTGTAGGCCATCGAACGAGTGCCTACTAACAACTTGAACAGAATCTGGTGACCTCTACAGCAAATCCCGGTAGGGATAGCTCAAGCAATGAGTGACATAAACACCGTTCGCAGTAGACACGAAGTTGTAAAGCACTGCCTTGCAAAGGAGAATGAGGACCACCAAGATTCAGACAGTCAGATGGTGCAACGTCAAATCTAAATACAAGAACAAAGTTTCACCAAAGGGGTGGCTCCTAAAAAGGGGGGCACACGGCCCTAGCCCTGTTATTAGGACGGTTTGTTATGGCAAGCATTCAGTAACAGAACTAGCGTTTACCCCGTGGAACCATGCAATAATTGAGGCACCCGATCGGATTATCAGGGTCTGCTGATCACAGACTCAATAATCGACGGGCTGAAAGACCTCTTCGGAGGTACCTGATTAGCTCGTTAGTGTCTGATGATCACAGACTCAACGGTTAACAGGCCTCTAAATGACCGCTCAGTGATAAAGGAGGTAGGGGTGCAGAGACAGCCAGGAGGTTTGCCTAGAAGCAGCCACCCTTGAAAGAGTGCGTAATAGCTCACTGATCGAGCACTCTTGCGCCGAAGATGAACGGGGCTAAGCGATCTGCCGAAGCTGTGGGATGTCAAAATGCATCGGTAGGGGAGCGTTCCGCCTTAGAGGGAAGCACCCGCTACGCACCTCTATTCTGAATAATAATAGACGACCAAGCGAGAACACAGTGGATAGAACACATCTTGATTGGCGGGAACAACTGGTAACCTAAGGAGACTTAGGGGAGACCTAAGAGCACGGAGTAAACGAGGCGGGGGCTCTATGGCTTTTTCTCCCGCAGCACGGCTCACTTTAGCTAACTTGTTCTTCAGACAGGTGAAGTAGAATCGGGGACGGTGTCGCGTTATTCCTTCATTGGCATTGGCCTAGTTACTTCTCCACGCCTGAACTATCATTGGGAGGCCGGGGTAATATGCTCCAGCTAGATGAAAGTTTTCACTAAGACTGCGCCATCACCTACAAAAGGATCAGTTACTAGAGTGCTGCACTTCTCAGGGCCCTCTGCGTCAGAGCGACCCCGCCGGGGCGATCCAGTTACCCGGAGTTCAAGCCAAAAGATAATAAAGCCATTTTTTGTTTATATTAATTACTTCGATTTGTTCGGAAAAGAAGCTAAAGCCCTTCTTTTAAGTTCTTCCCAGATACATGGCTTACATAACCGGGCCCGGCTCAACATTCTTGGAAAAAAAATAGAATCTATGCTTTAGCTAGGTTTGAAAGGACTTGGCCATTCAATCTTGTGAACTAATTGAGACCGAAATTGGAGTTGGAGATATGAATGGAGAGGAATAACCAATCGATGAAAGAACATGAAACCATTCTGTTTCAATAGAGGTACGAGAAAGGGTTGGGGGCAATGAAGTAGGTGAAGTGGTTGGATTTTTCGAGCTGTTCCAACCACTGCTGGATGTGATTCCAAGAGCTGAACGAGAATGAATACCACACAGAAGAGTCAAGACCAGGTTCCCTAATATCATGTTTAACCGATCCATTCCGGATCGATTGAATTGGTACGGAAGTTGTAACATGGGAAAATCACGGAAAACACAACTTATTTGAATAACCCGGTGACCTACCAATTGTAGAAGTAGGATCTTTGGCAAACAATAAGCACTTAAATAATACAATTCGAGTGTACCATCTTCTTTCTCATTTCGAGGAAAAGGCGCGGAAGGAAAAGGAAACAACGGAGGAATCCGAATCGGACCTAAATGGGAATGACATGAAAAGTCTTTTTCAAAACCTAGCATTAAGGGTGTTACGACAATATACGATAGGAATAAAAAGAAACTCGTGATTGATGTGGAGGGGAAGATCTGCTTATGAAATAGTTCAAGAAAGAGTTGTCTCATTTCCCCCAGGGATAAGATGTAATCAGATACTAGAAAATCCATCAAAAAAATATTTCTTGTATACTAGCTTTCTTGTTAAATGAAGAAAGACTTGTCGGAAATCGCCGGTGGTTTTTTCCACTAAGAAAGGCATGGGATGCACCATGTCTCTCGGGGAAGCGCTCTTTCAGCTACCTTCTCCTCGAGGTATGGTTTGAGTCCTGGTGCGGAACTCCGTTAGAAAAGAGCGAATGGATTCCTCTCTTTATTTATGAAAATTTAGGTGACGCCCTCTCTTCCTTCCCCATCCACGAGGGCAATTGGAATTACCTGCTCCTCGCTCGAATCAAAACCTTTCCTTTCTACGAGGGAAAGATCACTCCTAAATGCAGCCGTGATCTTATATATGATACCACCAGATGCACCTTGGTACTTCCGTCCGCCAATCAAGGCTAGTGGAGCGATCCAAACTATTTCCTGCGACGATTATGAGGGCCCGAGCGGGTATTCCTTAGTTTACTGGAAGTGCTTTAAGGAAGTGCTTATGACGAGCTATTCGAACTATGCTCATCCGAGACAAGCCTGCTCAGCCAATTCTTTCTATTTTGCGGATATTGCGAAAAAAGAAATAGCAAAAGCTTGGCTTACACAGAATTTTTTAAATAAGGAAAAAGAATGGAGGAAGGATTTGACCTATCTATCTAGAGGTGCTTGCGTTCATAGCGAGTCCTAAACCTCAAGGTTTCACTATCTTGGGGGAAGCCCACAAAGCCACATTCGCTTAGCTTTTGTTTATATATATTTAGACTACGGTCTCCTCGTTGAAATAGATAGGTTCTAGCTCCCCCCTCCCGGGGATCCGGGTACGTATCTTTATTTATTAAGAGTGCCTAGAGTATATTGGATTTCCCTGCTTCTCTCTATCTCTCCTTAGCTCTTCGATAGCATCCATACTGGCTTAGTTAGCTACATGACTCAGGAGGATAGTGCGGCTACCCTTACGCGAGCTTCTCGAGCTATAGTCAGAAGCTCTCCGTCGCTGCGCTATGAGAAGCCTAGGAGTTCTTCTCTTTACCTTCTTGGATCTATTATTCGAATTTCTATTTCTATACCAGTAAATGGGCTTGCTTGCTGGGGGCCACCCAAACCCACCTAGTTTGCTTCTCAATTTCCGGTTCGTCTTTTTTTTATGTATAAGTTATTTTTACCCCTTAGGAAGAAGTTTCGTTGGGCTGCAAAGGACCTTATCCATCTCAAGTGGGAGGTGGAGTTGGCCCCTTTATACTACTATTAATATTCATTAAGGGTACGGAACTGCCTAACTCGTAAGCCCTCCTATTTCGACCGCCCTCATTGCTAATACGGCCCTCAATCTAATATGTACTGAGCTTGCATCTCTGAAGGCTCAAATCAATGAGAAAGGGAGCGAACAAAAGGATTATTCCGACGCTCATCGATGAGGAAGGAGAACTCCGACCAGTATATTAATTGGCGCCAGTATAAACACCTGCATCGAAGCAAGGATTACCTGCAAGCTCGCCCCCGTCGCCTATGCTGGAGTCTTCATTTTTTCCTGTTTGAGTGAGTCCCTATTAGCTTAGTCCGCCCCATTCAACTAGTGCTTCGCCCCCATCCATTTCCCCAGGGGATGGACATATTAAGTAACGTTTGCACTTAGATGCATTCGCATCGGCTTCTTTAGGCCCCTTGACTCTCTTTGCTCTATTAATAGACGATTGATCAGCTACCCGAGCCTTCTTAGGTGCTTTCACCTTATTCGATTCTCCAAGGTGTCTTTTCGGATCGGGGAGAATGTATGATAGAAGCTTCCGATGAGCATAGGAAGTAAATTCTCCAAGATGAGAATAGGACGAGAGAGGCGACCCTATAAGAGGATTCTCCAAGATTCGTTTCGAGTGGGAGCGAAGATCTTTCAGAACATCTCTCTGTCAAGGAAAGTAGTTCCGATTCGGATGGCGAGAAGGGAGGAATGCCTCCTGGATCTCCTGTTATGGGACGGCCGGGGAATATCATAATCAAAAGTCAGATGTATTCGCCCCTAATTAATATACTAGGCGATACTACTATAGCAAGCGAGCCCTCACTGCCAGATGCAGTGATAAGTACCGACGTGAATTCCGCGCTTCAAGTAAGGAGGTGCGCAGCTTCGAGAAGTTGCGGCTGTTATTCCTAGTAGCGTACCGGACACTACTAAGTCAGCCCCCTTTGAAACGAAAGATGGAAGGCCCAGTATATTAATTCCTCGAATTCTGTGTCAGATGGGCCGCCGAACTTTATACTACTATTAATATTTGCACCATCTCCTACTAAACACGTACGCCCAGCACACCTGATCGGACATGGAAGGTGCCTTCCGAACTAGCCGAAGAATCCGACAAAGAGGACTCCAGGGCTAAGCTGAAGCTTTGGACTCGGACTGGTGAATAATGCCATTGCTATTTTCATGCGCATCAAAATCAGAATGAGAACTAGTGGTTTTCGCCAAGCACTGAAAGACCTTCTAATTGAATTCCCTACTAGAAAGAATCCTCGACATTCCTATTTTGCTTTGGGAGACTCGCTACCAGCAATTGCTTCGGCTGGAGCCGCTATCGGCATCGGCCTTCATTCCCTAATTAATTTATTATTATAAGTCTGGACATTGGAAATAGCATTGCTTGGGTATTCTATCTTAAATGTTAATTCACTACATGAAATAGATTCTTAATCTTATTTGCGCTCGAAGACGGGTTACCAGTATATTAATTTCTGAATCTGATTTTCCCATAAAAGTAAATAGAAGGGCTACTTCGCATTAGAGAGGGGTCGGAAACGAGACATGTTAGATGAGGGAGTGCCAACGACCTGTTCGCTATGTTCTATGTGAGTCGAGGCTCCGCCTCTTTCCTGTAGCATTAATCACAGATAAGAGACTACCTAATGGACTAATTCGCAGGTTAGCTACCTATATCTAGCCTTCCTCGTTCCTTGGATAGCTGACTCGCTACGCACCTTGCTCCCCAGGTAGATAAACAATTATGTTACCAATCCTAGACTTTGGTATTTGTTGCTGACTTTCTGAGAATCTCCTCGGCAAGAGAAATAGGGAGGACTTGGGTCGACCTCTTCTAGTATAAATTACGGATGTGTAGCTTCTCGATGGACTAATTCAAAGGTTCATTAAGTCCCTGCCAATTAATATACTGGGGTTCTGGAAGCTTCCTCTTCGCGGAAATGGCCCTGAAGTAAGCAAGTCATTCGCTGGGCCTTAACTTAAAAGTCTGTTCTTTTGGTATAACTGATCGGGGATTCGCGAACTTCTTTTTAATTGAAACTTGCAATTGAAACTTCTTACATGCCATTCTTTCTTCCGTGAATTCCTCTTATTTTAGAGTTAAGACTACAACGCCCAATAGTTGCTTCCTCTATAGGACAAATGTCCGAAAGGAAGTATATTAAATGCTGAAAATAAGGCCTCGTGGTCGATACTTAAGGTAGTTGATTTGATTCTTTCCCGCGCCTTTCTTAACTTAATAGGGAAGCCTTGACTCTTCCTTTTGAAAGTGGTAAATTACTAGGCTTCTACTACTTCCTTAGCCGATCCTGGAATTGGTTTTCTCCGATTCATTCCGTTGCTTGAAATACCTCATTGGTTAGCACATTGTTTGGATACGCTATCTTGGGCTTTTCCCTAACGGAGAAGCGGTGGTACGGAGTCGGGATTAGCAGTCTCATCACTAGTAGGAATAGGGGGTCTTTCAATAGGAGAATCTGAATCGATGTCAGAGGTCCAAGTATATTGTCTTCCCCATTATGTGTCAAAGAAGGATCGGGATGACTTCCAACTTCTCGTTCTCTTGAATCAGCCATGCCGCTCTGATTCTTAGGGTTTCCCGGAATTCCTCAATTTCCTCAGCAGTGAAGGAAGGCCCTAGGTCTTCACCTAAGCGAAAAAGCTTCCGCGTTCGCTATCTCTAGTTGGGCAATTCGATCTCTAAGCGCATCCTCGACTGTTTGGAGAAGACTAAATAAGTCGCATTCTTGCGGAAGAGGCTTGAAGCCACTGAAATGCACTAAGACAATCAAGAATACAGTAGAACTAACTACTACATTAAGAACTGTAACAACCGATATGATATGGTGGGGGGTTGGCAGATTTCACCATAATCCACATTCTGAACATCCATGGGTACCTCAATAGTAAGTAGGTATCTCTCTCCCTCGAGTGCAAAGGAAAGGCATAAGTTATATGTAGGGTTCTCTCTATCCTAACGAAGTAGTTCAAGAGTAGAGTAGCCCTTGTTTCGCGCATTCGGGTAGAGCCCAGAATTCACAATAGAAGGTCCGGTAGTTAAGTTCACATTCCAAGTAGGTAGAAGTGCTGAAATAAAGTCATCTTCCTACGGTTCCAACTCAACCAAGCTTATTGTCGGAATTGTGATTCGCTCACCTTGAATTGGTCAAGCGGATTTATTGAGTTTTCGTGGAGGATTGGATCCAATAACAGGAGGTCTGTGGTTGAGCAAGATGGCTCATCATCATTTAGCTATTGCAATTCCTTTCTTGATCGCGGGGCATATGTATAGGACTGGGGTATTGGTCATGGTCGATTAGAGGCTCGGTCCATTTACAGGCCAGGGTCATAAAGAAATTTCCTCTATGAAATCCTAACAACGTCATGGCATGCTCAATTATCTCTTAATCTAGCTATGTTAGGTTCTTTAACTATGATTCTCACCACATGTATTCCATGCCCCCCTATCCATATCTAGCTACTGACTATGGTACACAACTTTCGTTGTTTACACATCACATGTGGATCGGTGGTTTTCTTATAGTTGGTGCTACTGCACATGCAGCCATTTTTATGGTAAGAGAGATCCAACTACTCGATTGATCTATTAGATCGTGTCGCACCGCGATGCAATCATATCACACCTAAACTGGGCATGTATTTTTGTTTTCACAGTTTTGCTTTTTATATTCATAATGATACCATGAGCGCTTTAGGACGTCCCCAAGATTTCACACTATACAATTACAGCCTATCTTTGCTCAATGGATACAAAACACCCATGCTCTAGCACCTGTCCCGGTGCAACAACAAGTACCGGCTTAACTTGGGGGGGGTGGCGAGTTAGTGGCAGTAGGTGAGTAGCTTTGTTACCCATTCCGTTAGGAACTGCAGATTGGTCCATCACATTCATGCATTTATGATTCATGTAACTGTATTGATACTACTGAAAGGCGTTCTACTTGCTCGTCGTTCCCGTTTGATACCCGATAAAGTAAATCTCGGTTTTTTCGTTTTCCTTGCGATGGGCCTGGAAGAGGGGGCACATGTCAAGTATCCGCCTGGGATCATGTCTTTTTAGGTTTATTCTGGATGTACAATGCAATTTCAGTAGTCATTTTCCATTTAAGTTGGAAAGTGCAGTCGGATGTTTGGGGTACTATAAGTGATCGGGGAGTGGTAACTCATATAACAGGAGGAAACTCAGAGTTCCATTACTATTAATGGTTGGCTTCGGGATTTTTATGGGCACAGGCATCTCAGGTAATTCAGTCTTATGGTTTTTTATTATCTGCGTATAGAAATTTCTTTCTTAGGTGCTCATTTTTATCTGGGCTTTTAGTTTCATCTTTCTATTTAGCGGTCGCGGTTATTGGCATGAACTCATTGAATCCGTTGTTTGGGCTCATAACAAATGAAAAGTTGCTCCTATAGCACTTGTCCTTGCGTGGGCCCCGTATCCCATTGGTGCGCTGGAGAAGGTTCTTTCTGTATCTTCGGCTTCCTTTTCTGTTATATATTAATTAGCTTCTTATTCGTCTTCTGCTTGAAACACTCGCTGCTTCGCTACCTCGTACGTGTTGGTAGCCACCTTTCTCTCCCCGTAGCCAAGTGCTTAGACTTAGTCCCCGTAGCGTCAAAGAAACCTTCCCCGGGACCAATACCGGTCTATGAGACAAAGCGCTTCCTCTCCCGAGCTAGCTATCGCTTCCTGCATGAACTGACTAACCGCGCTCAAGGCATACTGTCTGGCCTTAGTTTCAGATTGGCGTCCAACGGCGTGTGCATCCAGTCATTCCAAATTTCGCAAGCATGTCGTTGACGTACTTACACAAGCACAACTGAAAAGCGTCCCCCGGAAGACCAAGGTGCTTGCGAAGTATTCGATACACCGGCTTAAAGATGCCATCACTCAAGGGCATCTAAGAACGTTCGTTCTAGTGAAGAAAGATGGAAGTGCCCTTATACTTATAGAGAAAGGAAGATTCCAATTCGTTTTACTTTCTCTTGTTTTAGTGCGAGATCGTTGAGATCTACTAAGTCAGCCTTGGTTTGCCAATCGTTCGGAGTGCTACCTGAGTAAATGAGAGCATAGCGCAGAAAGAGACATCTCTAATAAGAGACTGGTAAGAGCATATAGATCGACTTGAAAGAGACTGGAAGTCTCTCAATCATGATGGGGTATAGCACATTTATGAGATGCTAGTGAAAGAAAAGAAGTTGGCCGAAGAAAGAAAAAGGTAAGTGCCTAATTCTTGCTTGTTGAATAAGAATACTTTCTCGTGCTTGAAGCCTTGCAGCCCTCTCCGATCGAACTAAGAAGGAAGGAATTCGCCCCTGACACAGTAGTATTCTCATAAAAAAGCTAAGTTGGACCAATTCCCCAGAGCGAAAGCCCAATTTATGCCCTAGCGAAATGAAAGATTTCCTCGAAAGCAGCCCCGAGCGGCAGCGGCTAAGAAGAGGAGTTTTCTTGCTTGGTGTTTGTTGTCCCCTGTCCTATTGTTCCGTTCTCATACACTGGCTCTAAAGTTTCGCTCTATGATGAGAAACAAGATCCTTACCTTTCACTTGTTAGTGTTAAGCATAACTCTCGCGAAAGAAAGAGAAATAAAGTGACCCAACATAGTATTGCTTCTTGCAACGAAGTCAGAGTCCAGCGAGAGATCATCACAATAATAAACTTCTATAGAATCTTTTGAAGGAAGACCTTTCTCAGGTTGAACCACTAAGAAACCAATTGCATAAGGTATATGTTCAAGAGAAACATTTCCTATAGAAGACATAAGTGTTTCTGTATCGGCTACAATAAATGAACTACAATCCTTAGTAGAAGGTTTCAACGCTTCTATGATACCAGGTTTTTTCTTCTTACGACGAGTAAAGCGTTTCACTTGACCGGTAGGAGGTGAACTGACAGCTTCCCATAGATTCTTTTTTATTTCTTCTTCAGGGGAGATTTGCAAGTCATTAATAGAACAATCCACCAAATAGATATTCACAGAGATAGAGAGGAGTGGAGCATCATCATATATCTCAGCTTGAAGCTTAACAAGCTTTTTGATGAATGAATAAATGTCAGATAAATGATTATTCAGAGAGATTGATCCTCCATGTTCTTTCGTTGTTATAATATGGGAAAGATGTCGGGATCCTCTATAACCTGTCTGAACCTCTTCACGGGTATAACCTATCGTAAAATGGGAATTCCTCACTAAAGAAAGAGGATAAGCATACTTAAGCAAGATTCGCATTATTATAAAAGTCAGAAGCTCCTCATCCCTGTAACTAACATCCTCACAAAGACGAGCTGTACCCTTTCTACAATGATCATAACGATCAATAGAATCCTCTGATGAAATCGAATTAAGCGTATCCTTGTATAAATGATCAAACTCGGATTGACTCATACTAGAGAATACAGAAGAAGAGTGGTAATGTGAAACTTCCTACTAGCAACTTACATTTTTCGCAAACGAGAAAGGGTAGTAGTCATAATGTATGTTATTTCCAATTATTTGATACGTTGGACATGCTATAAGAGTTTCTTAATAGCATAACTACGACAGGATATAGGCACATTTATCCATAAGATCTAATACTGCTTTTTGCACAGTGTTTTAGAACTTATGCGTAGTTATAGGTCTATTTTTCAGCCAGTTCTTACATTTGTTGATCACTAGTTCGGATTGATCGAAGACGCCCTGTAATTAGATGACCGATCGATTGCTCTACGTTCGCGGTCGGCCAAGCCAATGGGAAAGTCGTAAAAGTGGTAGTCGACATGGTTGGTTATCTACGCCAAGTCTGGACATTTCTAATTGGTACTCCCCCATTGATTGGGGTCTCTCGGAACAGCCGGAGTAAGAAGCCCATTCTTTCGGCTGCGTAGAAGTAGGAAGTTATATGAACTGGCCCTATTAATATGGCCCGACGTTCCATTGTTCAACCTTCGCTATCATTCGACTTACCAATCGGAGTCTCCTCCCCCATTGGGTTGGCGTTAATATCCAGGGCCCTCAAAGCTGAGAGAGAGTACCCCGGTTACCTAGGCAGCTAGCCCCGCCAGGATATTAATTCCATTCTATTGCTGTTCTATTCCATTCTATTGACCACAACTATTTTATATAGGGAGATAACAAGGTATACCAAGTCCAGTATAAACATTGCGGGAGGGCCCGGCATATCCGGCTTGGTGTCCGGTCCGGTAATCGAACCATGGACGCCAGGCGGCACAAATGAAAGGACGTTGCACTTCGAATCTAAAAACCCATATCCGACAGGGGGAGTGAAACGGATAGATGCCACATATCCTATTTAGTAATCGAACTCGGATGGACGTAGGGCCTATTCTGGTGTCCTCCCACTTAGTTAATGTCCGTACGAGAATTGTGCTCGCTAGCCACGCCATCCCGGTTAACACCATATCTAGCGCGGCTGGAATCAAGATATGACAATACCGCTCCAAAGCCTATTTATTAGTCTGGTATAGAGCGTATCCTATCTAAAGTTCCATTGACTCTCAGTCGGGGCCGGAATTTGAAATCATTGCGTCTCATATACGGCCATGATTTACCACGATTTGTCGTCTCATCATCACCACCCCTAGGCTACTTAGAAGGCCCCCTTTCCGCGAAAATACCATAATTTCGTAGATAATGATAGCGGCCACTAACTTGTATGTAAGGGGGGCAGGCGAGCGAAGTGAGGCGAACCACTGCATTAGGGAAATGACCATCTCCCTCCTCATAGCTACACGTCGGGACCCATCCGGAGTTTCTTAGGACCCAGGGGATTTCGCTCTCTTGAATGCTTTAGCTGCCCACCTCGTTTCGTTCATCATATGACCTATCCTGGTTATCTAACAATCATTAAGAACCCATCTACCCGCTGCCCAACTCGCTTGTTTTTTCACTTGTGTTATCTTACTAAGCAGCTCTACTGGGAACCAAAGTAACAGGTAGGCCCTCCTGAGTGGAAGGATTAGTCTTACTAAGCAGCTCTACTGGGAACCGTGATTGAACCACCTGAAAGAACCGTACTTGTGTTAGCTCTTATCTACCCTCATTAGCTCAAACGAGCATAAGCCGATACCAAGGTTATGCCGAACTAAGCCGGAATAGACTGTAGAAGTTTCACTATTTTTTATGATATTGCCGGACTTTCTTTAATCGGAGTTGGCTGCTCATCTATTCCAATAAACCTATCTACCACCTGATTTCCATACCCTGCTCAGTGGGCATTTTCAGTGGGCCCGCTCAAGACCATAAAGTAGCCCGGGGCAACGGGAACGAATCGGACTAGCCGCTGCGCTAATCGTCAAGTAATCGGACTACCATTCCTTCTCTTTCTTGTTCATCCGACCCGGAGGGCTCGCTCTGCAGAGCTCGGGGCTGCTGGGAACTAACTAAGAAGGTCCTAAGCCCCTCCGCCAATTAATATACTGGGTCCTTGGTATACTAGGCGCCCCAGTATCTTAATTAGAGGTCGCCTAGTATACCAAGTCCATTCTATGATTCTCCGAACTATTGCTGTCTATTCTAGGCATGAGAGAGACTTCGCGTAACACCACTCGTGGAAGCACTCGTGCCAATGCGCCCACCGGGCTTTGACCACGTCTCCCGAACAATTTAAGTACATATGGCATGAGATGATTCCACATATCGAGGTCGGAATGGGATCGGGTCTTTTCACGTCTCACCGTAGTTCCCGGTTTGTCTTGATTGGAGATTGATGAACAAACAACTGTAAGCTCTGATTCGTTAGCCGAGCTATTTCCTGGTTAAGCAGAAAATAACTCATGAGCAGATGCATCTTGACTTACCGGTAAAGAATACATGAGAGTGGAGAAATCCGCTTTTCTAAAGGATACACATGAACTGAAAAGGATCACTTGCATTCGATGCAAATGATATCAACGTAGAATTATCCTGAAACCTATCTTTATGCTGATTATACCACTCACAAGCAGCCTTATACGAAGTCAATTTCTGATGCTTAAAAGCAGCTGTAGCATATAATTGTAATAAAAGCGGATTCTTCTGGGATGAGTTACTACCTGAATAATATTCCTCCTCAGTCTTCGAAAACATAATCAATGATTTAGAGATATCACGCTCGTGAAAATGTAAGAGACCGGAGCGTTACTAGAGATTCGACCACGGAAGTCCAAGAAAGCGGGAAGATAAAACTCGTAATTTCTGTATGCATCCGCCATAGTGATAATAAAATCTTCAAACCTAGCTTGCTGCACACGCTTAGAGAATTCGGATTCCATTTTCGAAAGAGTAGAGTATGTTTTTTTCGCTATTTCACTATTCTAGTAGCAAAACCTTAATATTAAGATTTCTCTCCCGAACAATTTCTTGTTATTTATACAAGATCGTGAGACGAATTTCTTCGTAAGATATTTGATACCAGAATAATTGACTAGTGTTGACTACTTTTCAAACTCTCCCGTTGATTAGATTCCCCGTCATGTGTTTTGCATCTGGCTTTCGGTTTCTGATTCCACTCAAAAACCTCTCCGAGCCGTTCCCATTGCACGGACTACTCGAAGGAGGACTCACAAAGAGTTGAACCATCAACTTAAGCCAACCAATGATTCAATCGCAGATTGATACTAGACCAGACAATTTAACCGTCTTCGCTAGAACCGAAGGTCGCGCTCATACAATGAGCTTTCAGGAAGAACCTGGTTCGCCAGTTGTTCAAACCCGCTCATGAATTATGAATGAGTTGCGAACACAAACGGAGATGTGAGAGGAGCAAGTATCAAGTTAATTTAATTCGACTTGCAATCGATTAGTGAATTGGTCGATAGGTTTGATCGAAAAGTGACTTCTCTAATAAACCATACTACTAAACCGTTCCCCAATTAATATACTGGCCTTCGAGTTTCTTGTGTTAAGCATAGCAGTTTCAGCACATCATTCATGAAGATCCTATATCAGCTATACATCCTCCTCGCATTTTTGGTAGTAATTTGGGCTGCCTCCTCATCTGTTTGCCCTTCTAAGTCAGAAAGAAGCCATTGGTTTATATACCCATTACCCTCTCTTTAGTATGAAGGTCTCTAATCAAATCGTATAATAGAGAATCCTCATACCCGTTCTCTTATTAACCAATTGTGCTCATGTTAGAAGCGAGTTAACCAATTAGCAGGAGGTAGAGAAGCAGAATATATACCTGGGAATCATCTACCAGTCTATAACTTAGCAGGCCTGGTATCGAATTTTCCTAATAAGCTGATTATCTTAATCCATTTTTCTCAATAATACATATTTGTAGCAGAGTAAGGTCAAACCACATTAGTCTCATATTAACCAATTATCTGGTATCGAATGTTAATCTTACTTAGCTTAGTTCGCATTCTAATTCTTCGTGATCAGCACTAAATATACTACGTAAAGTCTAGAGAAAGCAGTCGACAACAAATAAGTCTAGTCATCCAAACTATTCTTAGATGAGGTATTTGATCACGAAATATACGTCTATTCTTAAAAATGGTTTCTCTATTGAGGAGGTATTTGATCACTATTGAGAGTAAGTAATCCAAACTATTCTTAAGTCGACAACTGATACTCAAACTCAATACACATATATACTATTTACCTACTTGCTTCGCCTAGTATATTAATTAGTTCAGTATCATAGTATTTCATTGCTACAAATATTTATTATTGAGAAAATAAGACATATTTTTTGATAATTAATACTCGAGTTTGGATCATTTCATTAGTCTTTTTGTTCTTATTTGAGTGGGGTTGGGGGTTGTTGGATTATGGGAGAGAGAAAAAGAGCCTCAGATACGGATTTTATTAAAAGAATAGGGGGTCCGGATTATGGGAGAGAGAAAAAGAGCCTCAGATACGGATTTTATTAAAAGAATAGGGGTCCCCTCTATTAAAGAATAGAGCAGAGAGCTTTTGACCGGTCTCTTATCCTATGGGGGGGGGGGTCGGGGTTGCGTGGCGATACCCGCGAAAAATAAGGGATGGGCCTTGAGTACGATATTCATGAAAAGCCGGGTTTGACAAGACAATCTAATAAAAAAAAGGGCCTAAAATACTGCATTTTTCATGACATTATGCACCTATAAATAGAAGCTTCTTTCGGTCTCTCTTTGTCAATCCAAACTCTTATCTTAGAAGTAGGTGCGAAGCGAGCTTTGAGTAGCCATGGCTATCGCTAACAGACTTGCGAGAATTGAGCAAGAAATACTAGAGGTGGAAAACGAGAAGCTCCAACGGGAGCAAACGCTGGGTGCGTTCTGGGAGCATATGCCTGCTATCGATCCTATTATCATACGAGATCGTATGCTCTTTCTCCAGAACGAAATTCGCGCTCTCGAAAACAGGAAGGGGGCGCTGCTCCAAGAACGGGAGGGGCTCCTTATGGAGGTTGCCATCCTCCGTGACCCACCCACTAGGGATGAGGAGACTGGAAGAAATTAGCAAGGCCCCTAGAAGGTTCCAGCACTGTTCATTATTATGTTTAATTAAGTTCTATGTCTTTAATGTTGTTAGTTAACTTTGTAGTAATGTTGTGTGGTTGAAGGCCCTTTTTATTATTATTAGTGTGTAAGCTTCCTATTTATTGTACTCCTATGTTATGTATTGTATAAAAACTGTAGTGCTGGAATTAAGAAAAATCTGCCCCTAATCATATTATTAAGCACTTGACTTTATATTCTAGCTAGTCAAATTGAATCTTTGTGAAATCCGCTAGCATTATCTTCCTCTTATTAGTCTCAGGATTACAGAGTGAGGTGCGTTAGCGTATACTGGGATACCAAGTCCATTATATTAATTGGTACAGGGTAGAGGCCAGGAAGTAACAGCGGGTCTCTCTCTACTATTTATTAGTCTCAGGGTTTCTATTTAGTATATTACCTCTTTCTTTCTTGTCTTAGAATTAATATACTGGGGATTCCAATTGGAATCATTTATCGTTGCCCTCTTCAAACATGAAAGTCGGGTTTGTTGCAGCTGCTACGCACCTTGATGTGAGAGAATTCATCTCCTAATGCGTGTCTAGGCCCCACGCGTTGAGTAAATGGGGCTAAGCTGACAAGAGACCAATAACTACGTATAAGTAAAGTGTGCAACCTAGGAGCACCAACTTATAGATAAAGGTTCCATTCTTCGCTAATAGGGATCGTAGTTATGCTATCTAATAGCTGGTCCAAAGCTAAGTATATAAAGGATATAATTACATATTATCTTGAGTCATTTTCTGAAAAATTACATGTTCTAACGCGAATGATTTCCAATAAGATAAGAAAAGGTTGGGTGGTTGCAGCGAGACGTATGTTACCTTACCAGGCTCCAAAGGAGCGGGTTTCTTCTTAACTGTTCACACCTCGTGATGCTTTACTTCGTCATCCCGAGAATCAGAAGAAGCTAGGTCTCATCTGATTCCTGAGCTTTCGATTGTGACTTGGGTTGAGCCTTGCCCTGGCACCTGGTGAGACGTCTCCATCCCAGCAGCATGGCATGAGGGAGTAGACAAAGAGCAAGGAGTGCCTCTTGTGAATCTCGCGAATAACCAAGTGAAATATATAAAAAAAAAGAAATGAAAGCAGCGGTCGAGAGAAGAGACAAAGGAAGGTAGCTTGTTGCATGATTCTCCAATTGGCCCGGGAGTAAGGGCCCCTCTCACCCCCTTACACCTTTATCATACAACCGTTCTCCTTAAAATCATTCCCTTAATTCCCAGTATCCTCGCAAAACTCCAGGACTACGCTGCTGGTCACAATCGAGTACCCAGAGAACGATATCACGCACCACAAAAACATGAGATTAAAGCTCTCTTTTAAAGGATTTCAACAATCCTGGATTTGAATTATTTTCATGGAGGATTTGATTTTTAATTAATTTCCAAAGATTCCGCTTTACTGTAAATGTCAAAAGTAAATGAGACGAGAGGAAATTGGGGATATAGAGATTTCAAAAGAATGGTTTATATAAGGTGTTTTTTTATTTATTCTTTTAGAAGCAGAAAACGAGTCCAGTATTTAAAGATGAAGATTGTTTGGCACCCATGCCTAGGTAAGTATTGTGGATTGGGGAGCACGGCATTTAACAGCGTGACTCCCACGGAAAAGAATACCTTGACGAGCACGGCTTGAAAATTAAAACCTGGTAGATATTTTGTGAAATATCCAAACGTTATGGTGAGTTATATTTAAAAGAATACATCCGAAACAAATGCTCTAAGCCTACGAGAATAACTCATGTTTTAAAAACAGTCCATGCACTTCATTTAAACAAACTTCCAAAACTAAGAATATTGTTATTACAATTAATTTCATTTCAGATACATGCACAAGACTACAAAAATAATCATAGAAAGATTCTCATTTATTGTTTTGGCCAAGTAGTTTATAAAAAAGAAATTTTTGAACTTCATTGTCTAAAATTACGTTCATGTTTGAGCCGTTACGAACAGAAGTAAGAATGCAATCGTGTCGAACGAGGAACCACGATCCCAAAAATATAATAATATCGGTAGTTTAACTCATGCTGGTGCTATCACGCGATTCACATCACATCGGGTGTTGGTGTCCATTTTTGGATATCAACATTTTGGTGCTTTCATTGAGAGAGAACCCAAGCAGATCCGGCTTCGCTATTGGAATCTTCACTAGATTCAAGGGCCAGATTATTTCTGTTGAAGAACTTTCCTTTTTTACTCAAGAGAAGATTCAATGGTCGGAAGAAAGAAGACCGCTTTTGGAAAATCCATCCCTTCTTCCTTGAGGGGAGAAACTTCGATGAGGAGAGATGAAGATCCTCAATATCAGCATATTGCTCTCGGATCCTCCCAACAAAATAAAGTTGTCACAAGGGGAGGACAAATTGGTCTCAGAAATTAACCGTAAAGTCGAGCTTAGTCAATTGGCTCTTATGGAGAAATTAGATGCCTTGCTTACTCTCCGACCTCCTACAACCCCCGGTTACACCTGCTCAAAATGAACAAGCCAATAATCAAGAAGCTTCTTTGGCGTCGGAGCAAAATAGAGGAGATGGGAAACGACTTAGAAGGAATGCTGGAGGCACCGCTAAAGGAAATGGCGCAACCCCACCCTGATTGGGGTAAAATAATGATGAAAGGAAAAATCTCGGCCCAAACACGCCATATGATGATGTTGTGGTTAATATCTCCTATGGTGATGAAGACCGGCGAGCTACACGAAATAATGACGAAACAAATGCTCAAAGGAACGCCACGCAAATGGGTGCCGGCTTGCAAAATTCTAGGGAACCCATTCTCCCGGAGATAGGAGAGCGTGGCAAGAGATTCTACCCGCTGCCCGGAACAACTTGAAAAATCAGGTGCCGAAACAGGGGCAAGGCCTCTAGATTTTCAGAGACCCGACTCCTATATTATATTGCTGAGATGGTAAAAAAGCTTATGAAAGAAAGCCGAGATCAAATTGATTAAGATTGGGGATCAGCCCCTAGTCGCACTCCCTTCACCGATAATATTTTGAAGGAAACGTACCCCGACAAATTCACTTTGCCTACCGTTCCATCCTACGATGGGACTAGAGACCCACAACCCCATCTGTACAAGTATAGTTGGTGTATGGACGGAGTAAACGCATTAGATGATGTATTTATTATTTTATTTAATTAAAGTAGATGTTTCCCAATTTTCCACGAAGGAGTTGCATCAATGTGGTTTACCAGGCTCCTGCCAAATTCGATCTCCAATTTTGATGAACTAGCTCGTCGTTTCCTGAATGATTCGGCCTTCATACTGCTCAACCCAAAGATGTCATTTCCCTAGCCTCCATGTCTCAAGGAAAGAACGAGTCTTTGAAGTCTTTCATGACTTGCTTCAATGCCGCCGCAACTGAAGTGAGCAATCCTGATGAGAATACCACCTTCTTTGCCCTAGTCAGCGCCATCCACCCCGAGACGGAGTTCGGGCGATGGTTGAAGATGAAAAGACCGATAGGAAAGAGAGACTTTCATAAGAAGGCCAACCAATATCTTCAGTTGGAGGAAGCAGAAGAACTTGAGAGAAAAGCGACAAACACCACTACGCCGGCTAACCCCACGAATGACCGTGCGATTGTTCCTGTTCCTGTGTCGGCCTCCTCGGTACAAGCCCAGAACAACTCCCCTCCCAATGAAAATCCCAAGCGGAAGGGGCAGAAAAATGATAGAGTCGAAGAAAAACGATACAGGGGGCATGATGGAAAAGCTTGGACTCCTCTGAATGAGACTCCTGAAAACATTTACTTGGCAACCATGAACACGGAAAAATACGAGAAGCCCCCGAAGTCCAATATATTGCTACTGAGAGAATGGTAAGGAGCGGAAATGTCGTTTCCATGATGTGCTAGGACATGATACCAATGAATGTCGTCACCTCATCTGATCGAGAAGCTCATCAAGCAGAACAAACTGCAGCAATTCGTCCAGAAAAACCCGAATCAGTAGGATTCTTTCGCCGCAGCTCCTCCTCCCACCGACAATCCCAGAAACGCACCAGGAACCAGCAAGGAAGGAGGGCTGAACGAAGATTGTTGATCGGAACCATCTCTGGTGGTCCTCAATCGGCTCAGAAGAGTTGGGGCGAGATGGAGCGATATGCTTCATCCGCATGCCCCTAGAGAAGAGTGCATGGATGTGGACGAAGAATACGCTCCTAATTAGCAAAGGACCTTCAATGATGACATCATATTCCAGGCACGTGATTCTATCGGAATAGAAGCTCCCACTATTGACCCCATGGTGATCACATGTGGGATCGGGCATGTATTGGTCCGAAGAGTACTAGTCGACAGTTCTTTGCTTCTATATGATAGAGTTGCTCCGTTAACATTTTTTTTCCTGAACACATTCATGAAGGTGAAACTGACAATGGAAGATGTTATTGCCTGCACTACAAGAATTCAAGGGTTTACGTGAGAGGCCAAGCAACCCGTGGAGACTAGCGGTCTTTCTCCTTCCCTGTAGCTTCACGAGATCTGTGTGTGCGCCGGTCTTGTTCCAATCATGTGAATCGAGATCCCTGATAGATAGGTCCCTGGAAATTCATTCACTCTGCTTGGCGCAGTATATTAATTTGCGACAACTAACAAGCGACGAAGGAGGTGTTCACTCCAACCGGTCGAAGCTAGAATACTCATTGGAGGAATGGGCAAAGGCGCTTCCCGAGAAAGACAAAGAATCAAAGGATGGGACTGGCTCTGTTTATAGATCTGGCACGAAATCTCGACCCCCGATCTTCAATCGAAAGTGGAATATAAGCTGAGATTTTTTACATTGCTCCCACCCGATTCTAGGCATTTCTTTGACAGAAATAAAGAAATTGATTCCCTGACATTTCATAGATTGGAGTTTACCACGGGTCTGTGATTTGCTGACCTTGAATACTATGCCCAATTAGTTCAACTATGCTTGCGTCCATTTGTTCTCCGTCGCCTTGTGACAAATAGTTTGGGAATGAATACCCTGGCGCCTGCCTAGGTGCGAAGCGATCTCCGAAAGTATTCCAGCATGATATTACCAAAGGAGTCCTTTTCTTTCTATACATAGAGGCTATTCGAGACCTTAATACCTTAAGAGGTGGCTAACGAACGTGGTCATTTAACGACTGGCTATAGCTCACGATCAAACTATACACCAGTCGTTTAAGTTAAGTACGGGTGGAATAGCTCATTTATGAGGGTGCAGAACGTGGCAGGGGCATTGGTGAGTCCAAAATAACCAAAAAAGGGTGCCGAAGTCGACTTGCTTATCATACAGGTCGTCTTTTGCTCGTCTCCTTCTGCGATACACACCTGGTAGTAGCCCGACCATAGATCCAACTTCGAGAAGTATGAAGCGCTCAGTCAAACAAGTCTGCAATCAAAGTGGATACTTGTTCTTGATGGTTATGTTACCTGGTTGAGTGCCCTTCAATGCAAAATCGAAGGCTCCCGCTTCTTATGGAATAAAAGAGGTGGTGTATACCGATATGGAGCCAGGCAAAAATCTATCTGGCCGATATGACTTCCGGAAATTCTTTCCTGTGCTCAACGAACTAAGGTAAGGAGGGGATTTATATTCAAAGGCCAAACCAACCCAGCTTTGGCTCCACCAGGCTCAAACTAGATCTTGTGTTAGACTGCCCTCCTAGAATGCTAGTAGTCATGATGCTATATACTTCTGATTGAGATTCTATTCAAAATAAAGTGAGCAGTGATTGGAATAACATTCTTGTACGATCAAGTCAGCTATTGAAGAACGCTTTCCAAATGTAGAATCTCTGTCATGAATTGAAATCAATACTGGAGGCCAGAATAGATGGTACCGCTTCCATTGCGCTTCCAAGAAGAGAGCCCAGATCGAATTAAAGTACCTAAAGCAGCGCTGCGGAGTTCTGGGGAAGAGGAACTTCAGCAATGTTCAGAGCTCAACAATCACACGAAGCTCCTGTTGAGAATGCCTGTTGTAACTCCCAAAACCCCAACGGAATCAAAACCTACGACTGACGGCACTACAATATCACAGAACCCTTTTACTAAATGAAATTGACCAGATACGCGTAGGAACTAGTAAGGTATTTTACTGATGTCAGTGATCCCATACTGTTTTCTCTAATGCAAGCACACCTTGCTTGTCTCGATCCACTTGTAACGATTTCGGGATCTATTCGCCGGGAATAACTGGATTTCGGATTTGCTAAATTTCGGAAGCTATACCTAATATTTGGCAATGATAATCGTTTTTGTGGTACCCAGTGGTCTATTCTTGTCTTTATCGGTGAATCACTTCTTTAAATAGACGTCCGTCCCGCAGCTGTCTCAATCGCTAGCTCTTATCTTATGTCTTCTATAGGGAGAGACATTATGGTCCATTCACATAAAGTCTTTCTTTTAGTCTTTTGAAGGTGAAAAATCAAAAGAAGCTTGAAATGCAATTGTTGCATCAGCCAGAGCAGCATTAGTTATTGGAAAGGGTAGTTTCCGCCGTGGAGGAAGATTCCAGAAGCACATTGATGGCAAAAGAGTCTTCGTGCCAGCGGAGGAAGTGGAGCAGGTGGGTTAAATCCACTTGGGGCTCCGGATCCAGGACCCAAACCCTCCTGATATGATATGGAAAGACGACTAGGTACAGCATCACATTTGACACCTCCTGAAGGAGAAGGGATAAAATGTCCTCTATTTGCTAGATTACCGGAACCATGGAGCTCTATCGCAGAGGCCATTCATGGCCAACCCAGGGCTCTGGAGCCACCTTTAAAATGATGTGCTACATGAGAGAAGGAATAGAATGAAAAACCCGTTTGATGTCATAGATTGCTAGCCAGCTTGAATCGGTAGGAAACCTCCCCTGAGTTTTTTCTTCTATACAGTTGCTAATCAATCATGCCAGGAGATGAGTTCTTCCCCCTCCACAGGTCCCGTGCAGAATCAGAGTTCCAGGCACCAGAAGTTTAGGCGACCTCTTCCAGAGGAGCGACTAAAAGGAGCGCTATGATACCTAGCTTACTAGAATTAAGTCAAAAGATCTTATTTCTTAATTCTAGTAAGCGCTCCCCGTCCCTGCCAATCCCCCGTTGGATCAAGGCACTAAACAAGGGCATTTGCCGGATGATTTCAACCCTCAGGTCTTGGGCATCATATTCGGCTATGGATTGTGTGAAGGTCGCCTTGTGTAGGCTGTGTGCCTCGTCTACGTCTAGGAGATTAGTCTCGGCACCGGGAGCCGGCAACAAGCGTTGGGAGTTCACACCCCTCATCATATTGATATGGATAGGGTACGGCCAATAGAACATCAGTAGGTTTCCCTCATGTTATATCACTACCTGGAATAACTCCCCTCAGACTAAAGCCGTGAGCACTCTCCTTCAGCCTGAATATCAATGCAGGCAGTGGAAACGGTTCTTATATCCCGGCTTAGGCCGAGCACTATGGTTGAATTGCTAGGGACAACGGGTAATAGGAATGACTCGCGTAACGCCAACCCTTAGGCTTTCTTTGTATAAAGGTGTGTAGCGACTAAAATGAAGAGTCATTCCCAATTTAGCTCTTTGGGTAAGTAATAGGCACGATCGCAAGAACACGAGTGAACACGAGTAGAGTGAGTACGGCAAATTTGTTGATTCCGCTTGGTCTAATGTTCTCAGACTTATAGGATATCGCATCTCTCGATAAGAGTTCGACACCCGCGAATTGATGTCCACAACAGCTCTGAACAATACGCATTCGTATCCGCTTCTTTATGTGATATGAGGATACCACATTGTTTCCTTAGGTCCTACGACCAATAGTAGTAAACTCAGCAGCTTCCCTGACGGCATCATATTATTTGCAGGATTCCTTTGAGTCCTCCCGTAAAAAGAGGTTGCTTTCCATATGAGTCTGCTACCTGTGTGAGGATATATAGCAAAGTACTCTACTCTATATCTATAGGCTGGCCGTACCAAGGGTAAATAGTTTGTTCAGGTGCGTAGCATTGGCTGGTTTCGCAATGCACCTTGTAACATTTGTCCCAGTATGATAGGGCCAAACAACATCCCTTATGTCCAACATCCGTACAACATCCGTCTTCCTCTCTCCCGTTGGTCGAAGAATAGAACAGCTGCGCTACCTCCCCCAATTGATCGGGGTCGATAGAGCCCTCGTAAGAGGTATTGCGTTAGCTGTACGGTCGAAAGAGGTGGCCTTGGTATCCTAGGCGCCTCGTTCTTAGCTTATTGTAGCCTGCTTTCTTTGTTCCGTCTAGTAAAGGTGAAACGGAGTGATCCGGGGTTTCTAATAGTGGCTAATGCGGTACCAGTATACCTTCCGGGTCCCCCTCGCGAGGTGCGAAGCAAGCGATGTATGAGAGTTGGCCATAGCAAATGTTTTAATATCACAAATTTGCGAATACGCTTTCTTTATTTATGCTTAGAAAAGTATCTACAAGCTCGAAATTTCGGTATTGATTTCTGTCTAATCCGGGGACCTAATCTATGACAAAGTCAATGAATGCTTGGTTCATACACCGAGTCTGGACTAGTAATAGGCACGACAGTAGTCATTGGCACAAGCAGGTACTGATTCCTGACCATTTGAACTATGTTCTGCTTGAATGCTTCCAATGACCAACTATTGGTCGTGCTTTAGTGGTAGTGCTTTAGCCACCAGTCTGATATTCTGAACCCTTCGCATCTACTATAGGGACGTAGATGAGGCAGTTTATGGCTACAGGATCTCAAGCAGGGAAGTGATATTACTACAGATGAACGAGCAGAGCAAGTCTTGTTATTCCGGGGTAAGAACAAACAACGGGAGCCTATTAATTGTAATTGGGGGTCTGGTTGACTGCTTTTCTATCGGTAAGTCGGAGCAGCTCAGTAAGTCAGATTGCATCTTTCTAATAAAGAATTCCGGGTGCTATCTGGTCAAAGATACTTTCCGAATAAGGTAAGGATTGATTTCCCGATTGATAAGTTGTTAAGCCAATTCAGGAAGGCTAAGCAAGGGAATGTGCTCTGTGGTTCATATCTATCAAAAGGGGTAGCGAAATCGAGAAGTGTGAATGCTAACCGATCTAGGCAGCATCAATATTCTTCGTTTACCTCTTCTGACTTATGATGAACTAGCTACCAGAATAGAGAAAGCAAAGCCCTGATTGCCCTTGAAATCGATGTAACATAGATTTCTATCATAACTTCCTTATTTATCTATTTAATATACTGGGCTTGGTATCCTAGTATACGCTACGCACCTCATTCAAACAAATTAATATACTGGGTCGCCCTAGATTGTTTAGTAAAGCATTTTACGAGGGCACCTGGGTCTCAGGAGATACCTACGCCCAATTAATATACTGGCAACACAACCAACGGAAAGTGGCGAGTGTGTATCGACTATTCTGATCTCAAAAAAGCATTCCCAAAGGAAAGTTTACAACTACCCAGGATTGACCAACTTGTTGATGCAACTGCAGGGCACGAGCTTCTATCTTTCATGGATGCTTATTCGGGGTATAACCAAATAATGATGCACAATCTACACTAGGAAAACACGAGCTTCATAACAGATCTGGGCTTATACTGTTACAAGGTCATGTCGTTCGGATTGAAAAATGTGGAAGCAACCTACCAGCGTCTCGTGAATGCAATGTTTAAAGAACAAACTGGTAGAACCATGGAAGTATATGTTGACGACATGCTGGTTAAGTCCAAGAAGGCAGAAGATCATTTGGAGAATCTCGCTGAAATGTTCCACGTTCTCAGAAAGTATGGAATGAAATTGAACCCGCTTAAATGTTCATTTGGAGTCGCATCTGGAAAATTTCTTGGATTTATGGTCAATGCCAGGGGCATCGAGGCCAATCCCGCTCAGGTCTCATCTTTGCGAGAGATGCACGCTCCAAAAACAAAGAAAGAACTTCAGAGTCTAAATAGGTGGCTGCTTTGAATCGGTTCATTTCAAAGGCGACAGACAGGTGCATTCCACTGTTTGATGCACTGAAGAAGGGGAAGAAGGATTTCCAATGGACTACCGAATGCCAAGCAGCTTTCGAGGAGATGATCAGACACATGGAATCACCACCAATGTTATAAAAGCCAAAAGATGGAGAAAACTTATTCCTATATCTGGCGGTTTCATCTCACGCCTTAAGCGTAGCTCTAGTTCGATAAGACGATAAGGTTCAATGGCCGGTATATTACATTAGTAAGCGACTTACCGGGGCAGAACTGAATTATCCTAAATTAGAGAAGCCAGTTTACTCATCGCCTCAAAGAAACTCCAGCCATACTTCCAAGCCCACTCTATCAGAGTCCTCACGGATCAACCTTTAAAGAAAGTTTTATTTCGTCTAGAAACTTCGGGAAGATTGTTAAAGTGGAATATTGAACTTAGTCAATATGACATCACTTACCATCCTCGAAGAGCAATCAATGGGCAAGCTTTAGCTGATTTCATCGCAGAATTCACAGATAGAGGGGAGGAGAAGGAAGAACCTATTGAAACAATAACCAGATGGAAGTTGTTTGTTGATGGGGCTAAGAATGATTATTGTGCCGGGGCAGGGATAGTTCTAGAAACCCCTGAAGGCCGATCAATATGCTGTGCTATAAGGTTGGAATTCCCTACAATGAACAACAAGGCAGAATATGAGGCACTAATCGCTGGGCTTAAAATCGCGAAAGAGTTGAGCTTGAAAGCCTTACAAATCTTCAGTGACTCGCAACTTGTGGTATTCAAGTCCGAGGAGAGTTCCAGACCAAAGGAGGGAATCTTCCAGCTTATATATCCAAAGTTAAGGAACTTCTCGATGACCTGGAATACTACATGATATCTCACATTCCTAGAGAAGAAAACATGAAAGAGGATTCACTTGCCAAACTTGCTAGTACAGGAGATGCTCAGATGCTGGGGCTAGTTCCTGTTGAAGTCCTCTCAAATCCCAACACTGATGATAATGACATAGATTGGATCATGGAAACCGCCATAGACCCAGACTCATGGATGACTCCGATCCAAAACTATCTCCTCAGAGGAGAGCTCCCAGATGATTCAAAGAAACGGAAGAGATTGCTCCGAAAAGCATCTTTATATCTCATTTAGTATGGTCGTCTATACAGGCGGGGCTTCTCTATGCCTTTGCTTCGATGCGTGACTAAACAGTAATCTAGGGCCATCTTAGCAGAACTTCACGAGGGGGAGTGTGGAGGTCGTACAGGAGGACAGACATTGGCCAAGAAAATTCTTCGATACGGCTATTTCTGGCCTGATATAAACATAGACTCCGCAATTTACACAAAGAAATGTGATCGATGTCAGAGGTTCGCGAAGATTCCTAAAGCACCGTCTACGGAATTGACCCAAATGGTCAGTGCGTGGTCATTTGCATTCTGGAGCAATGACTTAATTGGAGCACTCCCTACAGCAAAGTCTAATTTCAAATATTCCATTGTAGTTGTTGATTACTTCACTAAATGGGCAGAAGAAGAGCCACGGGCCACCATCACTTCAAAAAAGGTGATCAGCTTCGTCTTGAAGAATATCATATGCAGATTCGGTGTGCCACAGAAGATAATCACAGACAATGGAACGCAAAACGAAAGCGATGAATTCAAAAGCTTCTGTACCAGGTACAAGATTCTAAAGAGTTTCGCAGCAGTTGCCCATCCGCAGGCCAATGGGCAAGTCGAAGCAGTGAACAAAATCATAAAATCAACTATCAAGAAGCGTCTTGAAAAAGCCAAAGGTAGTTGGGTAGACAAGCTTCCACTTGCAGTATGGGCGTATCGCACAACCCAAAAAACTGCGACAGGGCATACTCCGTTCTCCCTAGCCTTTGGGTCCGAAGTTGTGATTCCAGTAGAACTTGAAGTACCTACTCATCGCAGAATTCACTTCAACCAGGCAAAGAATGAGAAGTTGCAGCTCGAAGCACTTGACCTACTCGAAGAGAGAAGAACTGAGGCAGAACGAGAGTCGCTGCCCACCAAAGGTTGCTAGACACTTTAATTCGAAGGTCAAACAAAGAACCTTTGGAGTCGGAGATCTAGTGTTGAAGAAGATAATGACTGGAACTGGGGTTTTCGGACCAATCTGGGAAGGGCCCTTTGTTATAAGTCAGAAACTCTTGGATGGTACTTTCAAATTGAAGACAACAGATGGAGCAATAATCCCAAGGGCGTGGAATAGCGATCATCTACAATGCTATTACAATTGACTTTTCCTTCGTGTTCCTATAAAAGTTGTGAATACTTTCTATGCATTGTGTTTAAACTTTGTGTACATATGAATGAAGAAGTGAAGTTGCTTGCCTAAATCTTTTACGTGCAAACTTTTGTTTAATCATTCAAAGTTGCTAAAAAATGATTTTTGATTGTAGGCCATCGAACGAGTGCCTACTAACAACTTGAACAGAATCTGGTGACCTCTACAGCAAATCCCGGTAGGGATAGCTCAAGCAATGAGTGACATAAACACCGTTCGCAGTAGACACGAAGTTGTAAAGCACTGCCTTGCAAAGGAGAATGAGGACCACCAAGATTCAGACAGTCAGATGGTGCAACGTCAAATCTAAATACAAGAACAAAGTTTCACCAAAGGGGTGGCTCCTAAAAAGGGGGGCACACGGCCCTAGCCCTGTTATTAGGACGGTTTGTTATGGCAAGCATTCAGTAACAGAACTAGCGTTTACCCCGTGGAACCATGCAATAATTGAGGCACCCGATCGGATTATCAGGGTCTGCTGATCACAGACTCAATAATCGGCGGGCTGAAAGACCTCTTCGGAGGTACCTGATTAGCTCGTTAGTGTCTGATGATCACAGACTCAACGGTTAACAGGCCTCTAAATGACCGCTCAGTGATAAAGGAGGTAGGGGTGCAGAGACAGCCAGGAGGTTTGCCTAGAAGCAGCCACCCTTGAAAGAGTGCGTAATAGCTCACTGATCGAGCACTCTTGCGCCGAAGATGAACGGGGCTAAGCGATCTGCCGAAGCTGTGGGATGTCAAAATGCATCGGCAGGGGAGCGTTCCGCCTTAGAGGGAAGCACCCGCTACGCACCTCTATTCTGAATAATAATAGACGACCAAGCGAGAACACAGTGGATAGAACACATCTTGATTGGCGGGAACAACTGGTAACCTAAGGAGACTTAGGGGAGACCTAAGAGCACGGAGTAAACGAGGCGGGGGCTCTATGGCTTTTTCTCCCGCAGCACGGCTCACTTTAGCTAACTTGTTCTTCAGACAGGTGAAGTAGAATCGGGGACGGTGTCGCGTTATTCCTTCATTGGCATTGGCCTAGTTACTTCTCCACGCCTGAACTATCATTGGGAGGCCGGGGTAATATGCTCCAGCTAGATGAAAGTTTTCACTAAGACTGCGCCATCACCTACAAAAGGATCAGTTACTAGAGTGCTGCACTTCTCAGGGCCCTCTGCGTCAGAGCGACCCCGCCGGGGCGATCCAGTTACCCGGAGTTCAAGCCAAAAGATAATAAAGCCATTTTTTGTTTATATTAATTACTTCGATTTGTTCGGAAAAGAAGCTAAAGCCCTTCTTTTAAGTTCTTCCCAGATACATGGCTTACATAACCGGGCCCGGCTAAACATTCTTGGAAAAAAAATAGAATCTATGCTTTAGCTAGGTTTGAAAGGACTTGGCCATTCAATCTTGTGAACTAATTGAGACCGAAATTGGAGTTGGAGATACGAATGGAGAGGAATAACCAATCGATGAAAGAACATGAAACCATTCTGTTTCAATAGAGGTACGAGAAAGGGTTGGGGGCAATGAAGTAGGTGAAGTGGTTGGATTTTTCGAGCTGTTCCAACCACTGCTGGATGTGATTCCAAGAGCTGAACGAGAATGAATACCACACAGAAGAGTCAAGACCAGGTTCCCTAATATCATGTTTAACCGATCCATTCCGGATCGATCGAATTGGTACGGAAGTTGTAACATGGGAAAATCACGGAAAACACAACTTATTTGAATAACCCGGTGACCTACCAATTGTAGAAGTAGGATCTTTGGCAAACAATAAGCACTTAAATAATACAATTCGAGTGTACCATCTTCTTTCTCATTTCGAGGAAAAGGCGCGGAAGGAAAAGGAAACAACGGAGGAATCCGAATCGGACCTAAATGGGAATGACATGAAAAGTCTTTTTCAAAACCTAGCATTAAGGGTGTTACGACAATATACGATAGGAATAAAAAGAAACTCGTGATTGATGTGGAGGGGAAGATCTGCTTATGAAATAGTTCAAGAAAGAGTCGTCTCATTTCCCCCAGGGATAAGATGTAATCAGATACTAGAAAATCCATCAAAAAAATATTTCTTGTATACTAGCTTTCTTGTTAAATGAAGAAAGACTTGTCGGAAATCGCCGGTGGTTTTTTCCACTAAGAAAGGCATGGGATGCACCATGTCTCTCGGGGAAGCGCTCTTTCAGCTACCTTCTCCTCGAGGTATGGTTTGAGTCCTGGTGCGGAACTCCGTTAGAAAAGAGCGAATGGATTCCTCTCTTTATTTATGAAAATTTAGGTGACGCCCTCTCTTCCTTCCCCATCCACGAGGGCAATTGGAATTACCTGCTCCTCGCTCGAATCAAAACCTTTCCTTTCTACGAGGGAAAGATCACTCCTAAATGCAGCCGTGATCTTATATATGATACCACCAGATGCACCTTGGTACTTCCGTCCGCCAATCAAGGCTAGTGGAGCGATCCAAACTATTTCCTGCGACGATTATGAGGGCCCGAGCGGGTATTCCTTAGTTTACTGGAAGTGCTTTAAGGAAGTGCTTATGACGAGCTATTCGAACTATGCTCATCCGAGACAAGCCTGCTCAGCCAATTCTTTCTATTTTGCGGATATTGCGAAAAAAGAAATAGCAAAAGCTTGGCTTACACAGAATTTTTTAAATAAGGAAAAAGAATGGAGGAAGGATTTGACCTATCTATCTAGAGGTGCTTGCGTTCATAGCGAGTCCTAAACCTCAAGGTTTCACTATCTTGGGGGAAGCCCACAAAGCCACATTCGGTTAGCTTTTGTTTATATATATTTAGACTACGGTCTCCTCGTTGAAATAGATAGGTTCTAGCTCCCCCCTCCCGAGGATCCGGGTACGTATCTTTATTTATTAAGAGTGCCTAGAGTATATTGGATTTCCCTGCTTCTCTCTATCTCTCCTTAGCTCTTCGATAGCATCCATACTGGCTTAGTTAGCTACATGACTCAGGAGGATAGTGCGGCTACCCTTACGCGAGCTTCTCGAGCTATAGTCAGAAGCTCTCCGTCGCTGCGCTATGAGAAGCCTAGGAGTTCTTCTCTTTACCTTCTTGGATCTATTATTCGAATTTCTATTTCTATACCAGTAAATGGGCTTGCTTGCTGGGGGCCACCCAAACCCACCTAGTTTGCTTCTCAATTTCCGGTTCGTCTTTTTTTTATGTATAAGTTATTTTTACCCCTTAGGAAGAAGTTTCGTTGGGCTGCAAAGGACCTTATCCATCTCAAGTGGGAGGTGGAGTTGGCCCCTTTATACTACTATTAATATTCATTAAGGGTACGGAACTGCCTAACTCGTAAGCCCTCCTATTTCGACCGCCCTCATTGCTAATACGGCCCTCAATCTAATATGTACCGAGCTTGCATCTCTGAAGGCTCAAATCAATGAGAAAGGGAGCGAACAAAAGGATTATTCCGACGCTCATCGATGAGGAAGGAGAACTCCGACCAGTATATTAATTGGCGCCAGTATAAACACCTGCATCGAAGCAAGGATTACCTGCAAGCTCGCCCCCGTCGCCTATGCTGGAGTCTTCATTTTTTCCTGTTTGAGTGAGTCCCTATTAGCTTAGTCCGCCCCATTCAACTAGTGCTTCGCCCCCATCCATTTCCCCAGGGGATGGACATATTGAGTAACGTTTGCACTTAGATGCATTCGCATCGGCTTCTTTAGGCCCCTTGACTCTCTTTGCTCTATTAATAGACGATTGATCAGCTACCCGAGCCTTCTTAGGTGCTTTCACCTTATTCGATTCTCCAAGGTGTCTTTTCGGATCGGGGAGAATGTATGATAGAAGCTTCCGATGAGCATAGGAAGTAAATTCTCCAAGATGATAATAGGACGAGAGAGGCGACCCTATAAGAGGATTCTCCAAGATTCGTTTCGAGTGGGAGCGAAGATCTTTCAGAACATCTCTCTGTCAAGGAAAGTAGTTCCGATTCGGATGGCGAGAAGGGAGGAATGCCTCCTGGATCTCCTGTTATGGGACGGCCGGGGAATATCATAATCAAAAGTCAGATGTATTCGCCCCCAATTAATATACTAGGCGATACTACTATAGCAAGCGAGCCCTCACTGCCAGATGCAGTGATAAGTACCGACGTGAATTCCGCGCTTCAAGTAAGGAGGTGCGCAGCTTCGAGAAGTTGCGGCTGTTATTCCTAGTAGCGTACCGGACACTACTAAGTCAGCCCCCTTTGAAACGAAAGATGGAAGGCCCAGTATATTAATTCCTCGAATTCTGTGTCAGATGGGCCGCCGAACTTTATACTACTATTAATATTTGCACCATCTCCTACTAAACACGTACGCCCAGCACACCTGATCGGACATGGAAGGTGCCTTCCGAACTAGCCGAAGAATCCGACAAAGAGGACTCCAGGGCTAAGCTGAAGCTTTGGACTCGGACTGGTGAATAATGCCATTGCTATTTTCATGTGCATCAAAATCAGAATGAGAACTAGTGGTTTTCGCCAAGCAATGAAAGACCTTCTAATTGAATTCCCTACTAGAAAGAATCCTCGACATTCCTACTTTGCTTTGGGAGACTCGCTACCAGCAATTGCTTCGGCTGGAGCCGCTATCGGCATCGGCCTTCATTCCCTAATTAATTTATTATTATAAGTCTGGACATTGGAAATAGCATTGCTTGGGTATTCTATCTTAAATGTTAATTCACTACATGAAATAGATTCTTAATCTTATTTGCGCTCGAAGACGGGTTACCAGTATATTAATTTCTGAATCTGATTTTCCCATAAAAGTAAATAGAAGGGCTACTTCGCATTAGAGAGGGGTCGGAAACGAGACATGTTAGATGAGGGAGTGCCAACGACCTGTTCGCTATGTTCTATGTGAGTCGAGGCTCCGCCTCTTTCCTGTAGCATTAATCACAGATAAGAGACTACCTAATGGACTAATTCGCAGGTTAGCTACCTATATCTAGCCTTCCTCGTTCCTTGGATAGCTGACTCGCTACGCACCTTGCTCCCCAGGTAGATAAACAATTATGTTACCAATCCTAGACTTTGGTATTTGTTGCTGACTTTCTGAGAATCTCCTCGGCAAGAGAAATAGGGAGGACTTGGGCCGACCTCTTCTAGTATAAATTACGGATGTGTAGCTTCTCGATGGACTAATTCAAAGGTTCATTAAGTCCCTGCCAATTAATATACTGGGGTTCTGGAAGCTTCCTCTTCGCGGAAATGGCCCTGAAGTAAGCAAGTCATTCGCTGGGCCTTAACTTAAAAGTCTGTTCTTTTGGTATAACTGATCGGGGATTCGCGAACTTCTTTTTAATTGAAACTTGCAATTGAAACTTCTTACATGCCATTCATTCTTCCGTGAATTCCTCTTATTTTAGAGTTAAGACTACAACGCCCAATAGTTGCTTCCTCTATAGGACAAATGTCCGAAAGGAAGTATATTAAATGCTGAAAATAAGGCCTCGTGGTCGATACTTAAGGTAGTTGATTTGATTCTTTCCCGTGCCTTTCTTAACTTAATAGGGAAGCCTTGACTCTTCCTTTTGAAAGTGGTAAATTACTAGGCTTCTACTACTTCCTTAGCCGATCCTGGAATTGGTTTTCTCCGATTCATTCCGTTGCTTGAAATACCTCATTGGTTAGCACATTGTTTGGATACGCTATCTTGGGCTTTTCCCTAACGGAGAAGCGGTGGTACGGAGTCGGGATTAGCAGTCTCATCACTAGTAGGAATAGGGGGTCTTTCAATAGGAGAATATGAATCGGTGTCAGAGGTCCAAGTATATTGTCTTCCCCATTATGTGTCAAAGAAGGATCGGGATGACTTCCAACTTCTCGTTCTCTTGAATCAGCCATGCCGCTCTGATTCTTAGGGTTTCCCGGAATTCCTCAATTTCCTCAGCAGTGAAGGAAGGCCCTAGGTCTTCACCTAAGCGAAAAAGCTTCCGCGTTCGCTATCTCTAGTTGGGCAATTCGATCTCTAAGCGCATCCTCGACTGTTTGGAGAAGACTAAATAAGTCGCATTCTTGCGGCAGAGGCTTGAAGCCACTGAAATGCACTAAGACAATCAAGAATACAGTAGAACTAACTACTACATTAAGAACTGTAACAACCGATATGATATGGTGGGGGTTGGCAGATTTCACCATAATCCACATTCTGAACATCCATGGGTACCTCAATAGTAAGTAGGTATCTCTCTCCCTCGAGTGCAAAGGAAAGGCATAAGTTATATGTAGGGTTCTCTCTATCCTAACGAAGTAGTTCAAGAGTAGAGTAGCCCTTGTTTCGCGCATTCGGGTAGAGCCCAGAATTCACAATAGAAGGTCCGGTAGTTAAGTTCACATTCCAAGTAGGTAGAAGTGCTGAAATAAAGTCATCAACCTACGGTTCCAACTCAATCAAGCTTATTGTCGGAATTGTGATTCGCTCACCTTGAATTGGTCAAGCGGATTTATTGAGTTTTCGTGGAGGATTGGATCCAATAACAGGAGGTCTGTGGTTGAGCAAGATGGCTCATCATCATTTAGCTATTGCAATTCCTTTCTTGATCGCGGGGCATATGTATAGGACTGGGGTATTGGTCATGGTCGATTAGAGGCTCGGTCCATTTACAGGCCAGGGTCATAAAGAAATTTCCTCTATGAAATCCTAACAACGTCATGGCATGCTCAATTATCTCTTAATCTAGCTATGTTAGGTTCTTTAACTATGATTCTCACCACATGTATTCCATGCCCCCCTATCCATATCTAGCTACTGACTATGGTACACAACTTTCGTTGTTTACACATCACATGTGGATCGGTGGTTTTCTTATAGTTGGTGCTACTGCACATGCAGCCATTTTTATGGTAAGAGAGATCCAACTACTCGATTGATCTATTAGATCGTGTCGCACCGCGATGCAATCATATCACACCTAAACTGGGCATGTATTTTTGTTTTCATAGTTTTGCTTTTTAAATTCATAATGATACCGTGAGCGCTTTAGGACGTCCCCAAGATTTCACACTATACAATTACAGCCTATCTTTGCTCAATGGATACAAAACACCCATGCTCTAGCACCTGTCCCGGTACAACAACAAGTACCGGCTTAACTTGGGGGGGGGGGTGGCGAGTTAGTGGCAGTAGGTGAGTAGCTTTGTTACCCATTCCGTTAGGAACTGCAGATTGGTCCATCACATTCATGCATTTATGATTCATGTAACTGTATTGATACTACTGAAAGGCGTTCTACTTGCTTGTCGTTCCCGTTTGATACCCGATAAAGTAAATCTCGGTTTTTTCGTTTTCCTTGCGATGGGCCTGGAAGAGGGGGCACATGTCAAGTATCCGCCTGGGATCATGTCTTTTTAGGTTTATTCTGGATGTACAATGCAATTTCAGTAGTCATTTTCCATTTAAGTTGGAAAGTGCAGTCGGATGTTTGGGGTACTATAAGTGATCGGGGAGTGGTAACTCATATAACAGGAGGAAACTCAGAGTTCCATTACTATTAATGGTTGGCTTCGGGATTTTTATGGGCACAGGCATCTCAGGTAATTCAGTCTTATGGTTTTTTATTATCTGCGTATAGAAATTTCTTTCTTAGGTGCTCATTTTTATCTGGGCTTTTAGTTTCATCTTTCTATTTAGCGGTCGCGGTTATTGGCATGAACTCATTGAATCCGTTGTTTGGGCTCATAACAAATGAAAAGTTGCTCCTATAGCACTTGTCCTTGCGTGGGCCCCGTATCCCATTGGTGCGCTGGAGAAGGTTCTTTCTGTATCTTCGGCTTCCTTTTCTGTTATATATTAATTAGCTTCTTATTCGTCTTCTGCTTGAAACACTCGCTGCTTCGCTACCTCGTACGTGTTGGTAGCCACCTTTCTCTCCCCGTAGCCAAGTGCTTAGACTTAGTCCCCGTAGCGTCAAAGAAACCTTCCCCGGGACCAATACCGGTCTATGAGACAAAGCGCTTCCTCTCCCGAGCTAGCTATCGCTTCCTGCATGAACTGACTAACCGCGCTCAAGGCATACTGTCTGGCCTTAGTTTCAGATTGACGTCCAACGGCGTGTGCATCCAGTCATTCCGAATTTCGCAAGCATGTCGTTGACGTACTTACACAAGCACAACTGAAAAGCGTCCCCCGGAAGACCAAGGTGCTTGCGAAGTATTCGATACACCGGCTTAAAGATGCCATCACTCAAGGGCATCTAAGAACGTTCGTTCTAGTGAAGAAAGATGGAAGTGCCCTTATACTTATAGAGAAAGGAAGATTCCAATTCGTTTTACTTTCTCTTGTTTTAGTGCGAGATCGTTGAGATCTACTAAGTCAGCCTTGGTTTGCCAATCGTTCGGAGTGCTACCTGAGTAAATGAGAGCATAGCGCAGAAAGAGACATCTCTAATAAGAGACTGGTAAGAGCATATAGATCGACTTGAAAGAGACTGGAAGTCTCTCAATCATGATGGGGTATAGCACATTTATGAGATGCTAGTGAAAGAAAAGAAGTTGGCCGAAGAAAGAAAAAGGTAAGTGCCTAATTCTTGCTTGTTGAATAAGAATACTTTCTCGTGCTTGAAGCCTTGCAGCCCTCTCCGATCGAACTAAGAAGGAAGGAATTCGCCCCTGACACAGTAGTATTCTCATAAAAAAGCTAAGTTGGACCAATTCCCCAGAGCGAAAGCCCAATTTATGCCCTAGCGAAATGAAAGATTTCCTCGAAAGCAGCCCCGAGCGGCAGCGGCTAAGAAGAGGAGTTTTCTTGCTTGGTGTTTGTTGTCCCCTGTCCTATTGTTCCGTTCTCATACACTGGCTCTAAAGTTTCGCTCTATGATGAGAAACAAGATCCTTACCTTTCACTTGTTAGTGTTAAGCATAACTCTCGCGAAAGAAAGAGAAATAAAGTGACCCAACATAGTATTGCTTCTTGCAACGAAGTCAGAGTCCAGCGAGAGATCATCACAATAATAAACTTCTATAGAATCTTTTGAAGGAAGACCTTTCTCAGGTTGAACCACTAAGAAACCAATTGCATAAGGTATATGTTCAAGAGAAACATTTCCTATAGAAGACATAAGTGTTTCTGTATCGGCTACAATAAATGAACTACAATCCTTAGTAGAAGGTTTCAACGCTTCTATGATACCAGGTTTTTTCTTCTTACGACGAGTAAAGCGTTTCACTTGACCGGTAGGAGGTGAACTGACAGCTTCCCATAGATTCTTTTTTATTTCTTCTTCAGGGGAGATTTGCAAGTCATTAATAGAACAATCCACCAAATAGATATTCACAGAGATAGAGAGGAGTGGAGCATCATCATATATCTCAGCTTGAAGCTTAACAAGCTTTTTGATGAATGAATAAATGTCAGATAAATGATTATTCAGAGAGATTGATCCTCCATGTTCTTTCGTTGTTATAATATGGGAAAGATGTCGGGATCCTCTATAACCTGTCTGAACCTCTTCACGGGTATAACCTATCGTAAAATGGGAATTCCTCACTAAAGAAAGAGGATAAGCATACTTAAGCAAGATTCGCATTATTATAAAAGTCAGAAGCTCCTCATCCCTGTAACTAACATCCTCACAAAGACGAGCTGTACCCTTTCTACAATGATCATAACGATCAATAGAATCCTCTGATGAAATCGAATTAAGCGTATCCTTGTATAAATGATCAAACTCGGATTGACTCATACTAGAGAATACAGAAGAAGAGTGGTAATATGAAACTTCCTACTAGCAACTTACATTTTTCGCAAACGAGAAAGGGTAGTAGTCATAATGTATGTTATTTCCAATTATTTGATACGTTGGACATGCTATAAGAGTTTCTTAATAGCATAACTACGACAGGATATAGGCACATTTATCCATAAGATCTAATACTGCTTTTTGCACAGTGTTTTAGAACTTATGCGTAGTTATAGGTCTATTTTTCAGCCAGTTCTTACATTTGTTGATCACTAGTTCGGATTGATCGAAGACGCCCTGTAATTAGATGACCGATCGATTGCTCTACGTTCGCGGTCGGCCAAGCCAATGGGAAAGTCGTAAAAGTGGTAGTCGACATGGTTGGTTATCTACGCCAAGTCTGGACATTTCTAATTGGTACTCCCCCATTGATTGGGGTCTCTCGGAACAGCCGGAGTAAGAAGCCCATTCTTTCGGCTGCGTAGAAGTAGGAAGTTATATGAACTGGCCCTATTAATATGGCCCGACGTTCCATTGTTCAACCTTCGCTATCATTCGACTTACCAATCGGAGTCTCCTCCCCCATTGGGTTGGCGTTAATATCCAGGGCCCTCAAAGCTGAGAGAGAGTACCCCCGTTACCTAGGCAGCTAGCCCCGCCAGGATATTAATTCCATTCTATTGCTGTTCTATTCCATTCTATTGACCACAACTATTTTATATAGGGAGATAACAAGGTATACCAAGTCCAGTATAAACATTGCGGGAGGGCCCGGCATATCCGGCTTGGTGTCCGGTCCGGTAATCGAACCATGGACGCCAGGCAGCACAAATGAAAGGACGTTACACTTCGAATCTAAAAACCCATATCCGACAGGGGGAGTGAAACGGATAGATGCCACATATCCTATTTAGTAATCGAACTCGGATGGACGTAGGGCCTATTCTGGTGTCCTCCCACTTAGTTAATGTCCGTACGAGAATTGTGCTCGCTAGCCACGCCATCCCGGTTAACACCATATCTAGCGCGGCTGGAATCAAGATATGACAATACCGCTCCAAAGCCTATTTATTAGTCTGGTATAGAGCGTATCCTATCTAAAGTTCCATTGACTCTCAGTCGGGGCCGGAATTTGAAATCATTGCGTCTCATATACGGCCATGATTTACCACGATTTGTCGTCTCATCATCACCACCCCTAGGCTACTTAGAAGGCCCCCTTTCCGCGAAAATACCATAATTTCGTAGATAATGATAGCGGCCACTAACTTGTATGTAAGGGGGGCAGGCGAGCGAAGTGAGGCGAACCACTGCATTAGGGAAATGACCATCTCCCTCCTCATAGCTACACGTCGGGACCCATCCGGAGTTTCTTAGGACCCAGGGGATTTCGCTCTCTTGAATGCTTTAGCTGCCCACCTCGTTTCGTTCATCATATGACCTATCCTGGTTATCTAACAATCATTAAGAACCCATCTACCCGCTGCCCAACTCGCTTGTTTTTTCACTTGTGTTATCTTACTAAGCAGCTCTACTGGGAACCAAAGTAACAGGTAGGCCCTCCTGAGTGGAAGGATTAGTCTTACTAAGCAGCTCTACTGGGAACCGTGATCGAACCACCTGAAAGAACCGTACTTGTGTTAGCTCTTATCTACCCTCATTAGCTCAAACGAGCATAAGCCGATACCAAGGTTATGCCGAACTAAGCCGGAATAGACTGTAGAAGTTTCACTATTTTTTATGATATTGCCGGACTTTCTTTAATCGGAGTTGGCTGCTCATCTATTCCAATAAACCTATCTACCACCTGATTTCCATACCCTGCTCAGTGGGCATTTTCAGTGGGCCCGCTCAAGACCATAAAGTAGCCCGGGGCAACGGGAACGAATCGGACTAGCCGCTGCGCTAATCGTCAAGTAATCGGACTACATTCCTTCTCTTTCTTGTTCATCCGACCCGGAGGGCTCGCTCTGCAGAGCTCGGGGCTGCTGGGAACTAACTAAGAAGGTCCTAAGCCCCTCCGCCAATTAATATACTGGGTCCTTGGTATACTAGGCGCCCCAGTATCTTAATTAGAGGTCGCCTAGTATACCAAGTCCATTCTATGATTCTCCGAACTATTGCTGTCTATTCTAGGCATGAGAGAGACTTCGCGTAACACCACTCGTGGAAGCACTCGTGCCAATGCGCCCACCGGGCTTTGACCACGTCTCCCGAACAATTTAAGTACATATGGCGTGAGATGATTCCACATATCGAGGTCGGAATGGGATCGGGTCTTTTCACGTCTCACCGTAGTTCCCAGTTTGTCTTGATTGGAGATTGATGAACAAACAACTGTAAGCTCTGATTCGTTAGCCGAGCTATTTCCTGGTTAAGCAGAAAATAACTCATGAGCAGATGCATCTTGACTTACCGGTAAAGAATACATGAGAGTGGAGAAATCCGCTTTTCTAAAGGATACACATGAACTGAAAAGGATCACTTGCATTCGATGCAAATGATATCAACGTAGAATTATCCTGAAACCTATCTTTATGCTGATTATACCACTCACAAGCAGCCTTATACGAAGTCAATTTCTGATGCTTAAAAGCAGCTGTAGCATATAATTGTAATAAAAGCGGATTCTTCTGGGATGAGTTACTACCTGAATAATATTCCTCCTCAGTCTTCGAAAACATAATCAATGATTTAGAGATATCACGCTCGTGAAAATGTAAGAGACCGGAGCGTTACTAGAGATTCGACCACGGAAGTCCAAGAAAGCGGGAAGATAAAACTCGTAATTTCTGTATGCATCCGCCATAGTGATAATAAAATCTTCAAACCTAGCTTGCTGCACACGCTTAGAGAATTCGGATTCCATTTTCGAAAGAGTAGAGTATGTTTTTTTCGCTATTTCACTATTCTAGTAGCAAAACCTTAATATTAAGATTTCTCTCCCGAACAATTTCTTGTTATTTATACAAGATCGTGAGACGAATTTCTTCGTAAGATATTTGATACCAGAATAATTGACTAGTGTTGACTACTTTTCAAACTCTCCCGTTGATTAGATTCCCCGTCATGTGTTTTGCATCTGGCTTTCGGTTTCTGATTCCACTCAAAAACCTCTCCGAGCCGTTCCCATTGCACGGACTACTCGAAGGAGGACTCACAAAGAGTTGAACCATCAACTTAAGCCAATCAATGATTCAATCGCAGATTGATACTAGACCAGACAATTTAACCGTCTTCACTAGAACCGAAGGTCGCGCTCATACAATGAGCTTTCAGGAAGAACCTGGTTCGCCAGTTGTTCAAACCCGCTCATGAATTATGAATGAGTTGCGAACACAAACGGAGATGTGAGAGGAGCAAGTATCAAGTTAATTTAATTCGACTTGCAATCGATTAGTGAATTGGTCGATAGGTTTGATCGAAAAGTGACTTCTCTAATAAACCATACTACTAAACCGTTCCCCAATTAATATACTGGCCTTCGAGTTGCTTGTGTTAAGCATAGCAGTTTCAGCACATCATTCATGAAGATCCTATATCAGCTATACATCCTCCTCGCATTTTTGGTAGTAACTTGGGCTGCCTCCTCATCTGTTTTCCCTTCTAAGTCAGAAAGAAGCCATTGGTTTATATACCCATTACCCTCTCTTTAGTATGAAGGTCTCTAATCAAATCGTATAATAGAGAATCCTCATACCCGTTCTCTTATTAACCAATTGTGCTCATGTTAGAAGCGAGTTAACCAATTAGCAGGAGGTAGAGAAGCAGAATATATACCTGGGAATCATCTACCAGTCTATAACTTAGCAAGCCTGGTATCGAATCTTCCTAATAAGCTGATTATCTTAATCCATTTTTCTCAATAATACATATTTGTAGCAGAGTAAGGTCGAACCACATTAGTCTCATATTAACCAATTATCTGGTATCGAATGTTAATCTTACTTAGCTTAGTTCGCATTCTAATTCTTCGTGATCAGCACTAAATATACTACGTAAAGTCTAGAGAAAGCAGTCGACAACAGATAAGTCTAGTCATCCAAACTATTCTTAGATGAGGTATTTGATCACGAAATATACGTCTATTCTTAAAAAAGGTTTCTCTATTGAGGAGGTATTTGATCACTATTGAGAGTAAGTAATCCAAACTATTCTTAAGTCGACAACTGATACTCAAACTCAATACACATATATACTATTTACCTACTTGCTTCGCCTAGTATATTAATTAGTTCAGTATCATAGTATTTCATTGCTACAAATATTTATTATTGAGAAAATAAGACATATTTTTTGATAATTAATACTCGAGTTTGGATCATTTCATTAGTCTTTTTGTTCTTATTTGAGTGGGGTTGGGGGTTGTTGGATTATGGGAGAGAGAAAAAGAGCCTCAGATACGGATTTTATTAAAAGAATAGGGGGTCCGGATTATGGGAGAGAGAAAAAGAGCCTCAGATACGGATTTTATTAAAAGAATAGGGGTCCCCTCTATTAAAGAATAGAGCAGAGAGCTTTTGACCGGTCTCTTATCCTATGGGGGGGGTCGGGGTTGCGTGGCGATACCCACGAAAAATAAGGGATGGGCCTTGAGTACGATATTCATGAAAAGCCGGGTTTGACAAGACAATCTAATAAAAAAAGGGCCTAATATACTGCATTTTTCATGATATTATGCACCTATAAATAGAAGCTTCTTTCGGTCTCTCTTTGTCAATCCAAACTCTTATCTTAGAAGTAGGTGCGAAGCGAGCTTTGAGTAGCCATGGCTATCGCTAACAGACTTGCGAGAATTGAGCAAGAAATACTAGAGGTGGAAAACGAGAAGCTCCAACGGGAGCAAACGCTGGGTGCGTTCTGGGAGCATATGCCTGCTATCGATCCTATTATCATACGAGATCGTATGCTCTTTCTCCAGAACGAAATTCGCGCTCTCGAAAACAGGAAGGGGGCGCTGCTCCAAGAACGGGAGGGGCTCCTTATGGAGGTTGCCATCCTCCGTGACCCACCCACTAGGGATGAGGAGACTGGAAGAAATTAGCAAGGCCCCTAGAAGGTTCCAGCACTGTTCATTATTATGTTTAATTAAGTTCTATGTCTTTAATGTTGTTAGTTAACTTTGTAGTAATGTTGTGTGGTTGAAGGCCCTTTTTATTATTATTAGTGTGTAAGCTTCCTATTTATTGTACTCCTATGTTATGTATTGTATAAAAACTGTAGTGCTGGAATTAAGAAAAATCTGCCCCTAATCATATTATTAAGCACTTGACTTTATATTCTAGCTAGTCAAATTGAATCTTTGTGAAATCCGCTAGCATTATCTTCCTCTTATTAGTCTCAGGATTACAGAGTGAGGTGCGTTAGCGTATACTGGGATACCAAGTCCATTATATTAATTGGTACAGGGTAGAGGCCAGGAAGTAACAGCGGGTCTCTCTCTACTATTTATTAGTCTCAGGGTTTCTATTTAGTATATTACCTCTTTCTTTCTTGTCTTAGAATTAATATACTGGGGATTCCAATTGGAATCATTTATCGTTGCCCTCTTCAAACATGAAAGTCGGGTTTGTTGCAGCTGCTACGCACCTTGATGTGAGAGAATTCATCTCCTAATGCGTGTCTAGGCCCCACGCGTTGAGTAAATGGGGCTAAGCTGACAAGAGACCAATAACTACGTATAAGTAAAGTGTGCAACCTAGGAGCACCAACTTATAGATAAAGGTTCCATTCTTCGCTAATAGGGATCGTAGTTATGCTATCTAATAGCTGGTCCAAAGCTAAGTATATAAAGGATATAATTACATATTATCTTGAGTCATTTTCTGAAAAATTACATGTTCTAACGCGAATGATTTCCAATAAGATAAGAAAAGGTTGGGTGGTTGCAGCGAGACGTATGTTACCTTACCAGGCTCCAAAGGAGCGGGTTTCTTCTTAACTGTTCACACCTCGTGATGCTTTACTTCGTCATCCCGAGAATCAGAAGAAGCTAGGTCTCATCTGATTCCTGAGCTTTCGATTGTGACTTGGGTTGAGCCTTGCCCTGGCACCTGGTGAGAGGTCTCCATCCCAGCAGCATGGCATGAGGGAGTAGACAAAGAGCAAGGAGTGCCTCTTGTGAATCTCGCGAATAACCAAGTGAAATATATAAAAAAAAGAAATGAAAGCAGCGGTCGAGAGAAGAGACAAAGGAAGGTAGCTTGTTGCATGATTCTCCAATTGGCCCGGGAGTAAGGGCCCCTCTCACCCCCTTACACCTTTATCATACAACCGTTCTCCTTAAAATCATTCCCTTAATTCCCAGTATCCTCGCAAAACTCCAGGACTACGCTGCTGGTCACAATCGAGTACCCAGAGAACGATATCACGCACCACAAAAATATGAGATTAAAGCTCTCTTTTAAAGGATTTCAACAATCCTGGATTTGAATTATTTTCATGGAGGATTTGATTTTTAATTAATTTCCAAAGATTCCGCTTTACTGTAAATGTCAAAAGTAAATGAGACGAGAGGAAATTGGGGATATAGAGATTTCAAAAGAATGGTTTATATAAGGTGTTTTTTTATTTATTCTTTTAGAAGCAGAAAACGAGTCCAGTATTTAAAGATGAAGATTGTTTGGCACCCATGCCTAGGTAAGTATTGTGGATTGGGGAGCACGGAATTTAACAGCGTGACTCCCACGGAAAAGAATACCTTGACGAGCAGGGCTTGAAAATTAAAACCTGGTAGATATTTTGTGAAATATCCAAACGTTATGGTGAGTTATATTTAAAAGAATACATCCGAAACAAATGCTCTAAGCCTACGAGAATAACTCATGTTTTAAAAACAGTCCATGCACTTCTTTTAAACAAACTTCCAAAACTAAGAATATTGTTATTACAATTAATTTCATTTCAGATACATGCACAAGACTACAAAAATAATCATAGAAAGATTCTCATTTATTGTTTTGGCCAAGTAGTTTATAAAAAAGAAATTTTTGAACTTCATTGTCTAAAATTACGTTCATGTTTGAGCCGTTACGAACAGAAGTAAGAATGCAATCGTGTCGAACGAGGAACCACGATCCCAAAAATATAATAATATCGGTAGTTTAACTCATTTTATGAAACCCCAAAATATTGATATAGGGTGCGAAATACTCCAAATAAAAAGTTGCATATTTAATTAATTAAAAACTACAGTAAAACTCTAAAAATTAAATTATCACTACATCTCAAAAGAACCCTGTCCAAATTCGTAACCTATATTTAAATATATTGAAATAACTGTTATGGCATATATACGATTCCACAGCGACTTTCTGAAAATTTGATTTGGACATAACTTATTATTCCCCCTATGAAATCTGGATTTTTCACATTCGTTGGGAAGATATTTTCAAATAGATTCAAATATTTCTTGTTTCGCTGAAATCCGATTTATTTTGAATCCTGTACATTCATTTAAAATTTGAAATCGAATTTTCAAACTACTGCGCCATTTTGAACTCGTTTTAAATTATATTGTAAATTACACATTCAAGCTTTGTTTTAAAACAAAATTCATTAAAAAAATCCTTTTTAAATTATCGACACAACATTTAAAACTAATTTAAATGTTTAAAATAAAATGGCTAAAAATCCGGGTCTTTACAAATCTGTTTATTGTTTATTTTCTTAAATAATACTCGGGTCAGACCCAAGTGTTGCAGGTGCTTAGGTGACATTCCTGCTGGAACCTTATGCTGACTTTTGGCTTGACTGCTTTATTGTTATAGTCTTTTTGGATTATATGTAGTTGACTACCTATATGTCATGTATCATTATTATTATGGGATTTGGTACATGTATCTATGATTTTGGAGTTAGAGTGTCGGGTAGGACCTCTCATTGATGTAAACACGTATTGTATTATATTCATATCATTTTATATGCCTGTGATGTGAATATCTGTGACTGCCTATGTTATATTATTCTGTATGTGTTTTGAGGCTATTACTCCGTTGTGTAGATGCCCTTCGCCTAGAATGGTCATGTCGAAAAATTTTGGTACGACCACTTTCTAAGCAAGAGTAAATATATTAACGGTCGCCCCTATCCAACCTTATTCTCCGCTGTGGTCGATGACATTTCACACGAAATGAACTTGATTATGGAGGATATAGAGGCGGGGCATTACAGTTGGTATCAGAGCCAATCTTCGGAACAATATAGAATTTTGTAGCAAGGATCATGTCTCGGACATCTTTTAGCAGTTTGGGGCTTATGGTTAGATTGAGTCATGGTTGCTTATCTATCCTAGAATTGGATTATGATCCTTGATTTGTAAGTGACTTTTCCTTTCTTTCTTTCTTAAAGGAGAGAAATGGCTGGACGTCCTCGTCGTTATCCTGCTAGGTCAAATGTCAGGCCCGAAGCACCACCCCCTGTAGTTCCACCGCCTATAGCTCCACAGCCTGTAGTTCCACCGCCTGTAGTACCACCGCCTATAGTTCCACCCCTTGTGGTTGGTGCGGTCACGTTGAGCACTCAACAACCTCTTGATCTTATTGCAAATTCCCATGTGGCAGCCGCTCCCCCACCTCCTATGCATCCCAAATCTGGGTTTGCGACTTTATGTAGTGATTTCTCAAAGCTTGGTTGAAAACCGTTTAAGGGCACCAAAGGTGTAATTGAAGTCCAGAATTGGCTCCAAACATGTGAGCGCATCTTTACTCGCATGGATCTTAGTTATTTGCATAAGGTACTAGTTATTTCCAGCTTGCTCCAAAAGCGAGCGTTGATTTGGTATGAATTGCTCACCATTGATACTCCCGAAGCGAACCTTACTTGGAACCTATTTAAGGAAAGGTTCGAGGCGCAATTCATACCGGACGGGGAGAAAATAGCACTATAACGTCGCTTTCAAAACCTTGTTCAAGGCACATCTACTGTGGCAGAGTATGCCGCCTCTTTTTACTCGCTATCCAAGTATGGACTTAAATATATTAATACCCCAAAGAAAAGAATTTGCGCTTTATTCATGGACTCAAGAAATGTCTTGAGAATCCATTGACTCTTAAGCTATCCGAAACATTCGATGAATTGGTTAATATTGCGCTACAACTTGAAGTGGTCAAAAAACGACCCAATGATGACGAAGCTGGGAGTTCTCAAAACAAGAGCAACATCAACAACAAGGGAGGACCCGGGAAGAAGCCTTGGGTTCTACCCAACAAAAAGGCAAAGCTAGCACCTTCCGAGACAAGGATTGCTAGACTCCGTAATGACGAATGTTTCAGTTGCGGAGAAAAGGGTCATATCACCTCTCAGTGCACTAAGCCTCGTACTTGCCACTATTGCAAGAAGCAAGGCAACACGATAAACGCATGTCCCACTCGTCCTCCTAATAAGAGTTGAAAGCTCAATGTCATACAAGCTCCTACCAACAATACTTCGGCCCAAGGTACATTAAATTCTATTCTCGATGGCCTAATTGATTTTCATGGGCATCCTACACGAGTACTTTTTGATACGGGCGCATCTCATTCTTTTATTTCACAAGAACTTGTGCATGCTAATTCTTTGAATACTGTTTGCTTGATGACTTCTTTATTGGTTACTAATCCCATAGGGGGATCAACTACTCTTAATCTATTATGTCGTGATGTTGAAATTTCTTTGAGTGGTTACACTTTCCTAGCGGATTTGCATGTTATGCACTATTTGGGTTTTGGAATTATTTTGGGAATGGATTGGCTTCTCTGTTATGAAGCCCACATATTACGTCCGGAACGAATAATTTATCTTCAACATCTTCAATCCAAAGACCGTGTAGTACTATCACTTCGAAATCCAAACACAGGATTTATGGCCTTGTTATTTGCTCCCAATCCTAGGGATGTGGATAATGATGATGAGGAGGATATGATATCTTGAATTGTGGTAGTTCGAGAATTTCCTGATATATTCGAGCCCGTGTTGGGTCTCCCTCCAAATCGAGCTATTGAATTCCGGATTAATATAATTCCTGGATCCCTTCCAGTCACGCGTCCCGCATATCGATTATCTAACAAAGAAAATGAAGAAATGTGCAAGCAACTATCCGAATTAGAGAAGAAACAATTTATATGCTCAAGTTCCTCACCATGGTGAGTCTCAGCAATCTTTGTGAAAAAGTAGGATGGAACTCTTAGGCTTTGCGTGGACTACCGCAAGCTTAATGACCTCACCATCAAAAATAGATATCTCCTTCCATGCATAGACGATCTTTTTGATCAACTTAGTGGTGCTAGAGTCTTTTCCCAATTGGACTTAGCTACCGGATTTCACCAATTGCGCATCACGGAGGATAACATTCCATTGACTTCTTTTCGGACCCGATTTGGTTTTTATGAATGGCTAGTAATGCCGTTTGGATTAACAAATGCCCCGGCTTATTTTGTCGATCTCAAGAATCGTGTTTTTAGGGACTTTCTCGATTGGTTCGTGCTTGTATTTATTGATGACATCCTTGTTTATTCAAAAATCGGGGAAGAACATGAGAACCACCTTCATGCCATTTTGGAAACAGTTAGAAACCACCAATTAAAAGCTAAGTTTTCCAAATGCCATTTTTGGCGAGCAAGCATGAAATTTTTGGGGCATATTATTTTTGAATTCGGAATTTCGGTCGATCCATCAAAGATAGAAGCCATTCAAAATTGGAAGAGACCGGAGAGTGTGACGGAAATTTGTAGCTTCCTTGGATTGGCGGGTTATTACCGTCGATTCATTAAAGATTTTTCTAAAATCGCCGTCCCACTCACTCATTTGACAAAGAAGGAACTAAAATAAACTTGGTCGGACAAATGTGAAGCCGCATTTCAAAATCTTAAAGAACTTCTTTCTAATGCTCCAATTCTTGTTATCCCCGGGGGGAATCAAGATCTTGTTGTTTACCCCGACGCTAGCCACGTTGGATTAGGGGCCGTTCTCATGCAACGAGAACGTGTCATTGCCTATGCTTCTAGGCAATTAAAACCGGCCGAGACTCGATATGCAACTCATGATTTAGATATCGCCGCGATTGTTTTCGCTCTCCGAATTTGGCGCCATTATCTTTTAGGGGAGAATTTTGTGCTTTACACGGATCACAAGTCGCTCAAATATTTATTTTCTCAAAAGGAACTCAATTTGCGACAGCAACGGTGGATGGAGTTTCTTGCTTCGTATGATCTAGATATTCTTTACATGCCCGGTAAAGGAAATTGCGTTGCCGACGCACTTAGTCGGAAGCACCATGCAGCCTTTTCTATGATGTTATCGGAGTGGAAGGATCTTGAATTATTATCTTCGTGCGAGATTCGGAGTTGTCACTCCAACCCGGGTTCCACTCCCATAATATGTAACCTCATGGCTCATTCGTCCCTTTTTGACCGTATCTATGAAGCACAAATGCAAGATCCCGAATTGGCTCGTATCAGTCATAATCTTATAAATAAATCTTGTGTTGAAGAAAATGGTGACTATAGCCTCGATTCAAGAGGAGCTGTTCGAAAATTCGGACGACTTATCGTCCCAAATCAAGATGATTTGCACAAGACTGTTTTGAAGGATTCTCATCATTCTAAATTTTCTATCCATCCCGGGAGTAGCAAAATGTATGCGGACATGAAGTGACTCTATTCTTGGGAGGGGATGAAATGAGATGTTTCTAACTTTATTAGTTGTTGCACAACTTGCCAACTTGTGAAGGCCGAACATCAAAGGCCCGACGGGTTGTTGCAAACATTAGAAATTCCCTTATGAAAGTGGGAAAATGTTTCCATGGATTTTATTGATGGATTTCCCGATCTCGTCAAGGCCATGATAGTATATGGGTAATTGTGGATCGCCTTACAAATCCGCACACTTTTTACCCGTTCGATCTAATCGCATCGCTCCGCTTTTAGCTAAGCTTTATGTTAAAAGAGATCGTTCGACTACATGGAATACCTCTTTCCATTGTGAGTGATCATGATCCGTTGTTTACTAGCGAATTTTGGAGGAGTCTCCAAGGATCTTTGGAAACAAGGCTTGATCTTAGTACTGTCTATCATCTGCAAATCGATGGGCAAACGGAGCGGGTAAATCAAGTTCTTAAGGATCTCCTCCGCGCTTGCAATCTTGAATTTGGAGGAAGTCGGGAAGACCACATACCCTTGTGGAATTCTCATACAGTAATAGTTATCAATCGAGTATTGGCATGGCACCTTTTGAAGCCCTTTACGGAAGGCCATGCCGATCTCCTTCTTATTGGCTCGAAACCGGAGAAAAGTTGATTTTAGGTGTAATGACCCGCATTTTCAGCGGCGTAATAATTAATTTATTTAATTATTTGAATGGTGATTAAAAGGATTTATTGGTCGTGGAATTAAATTATAGTGAATATATAATTAAATTAAATAATTAAATAATATATTTAATTCAGAAATAATATAAAATATTGGAAATCACAATATTCTGTGAACTGGGTCATCCCTAAGATTTAATTCAGCTTAGAATTGAATTATATTGACGAATATATTCAATCGACGTCAGTTTGAATGTATAATTATAATATAATTAAAATCGAGCTTGAAATGGCGCTGCAGTTCGTAAATTGGCGATTCGAACTTCAACTAAATGTACAGGATTCGTTTTAAGCCGGATTTCTGTGAAACAAGAAACGTGTGGAGCTGGTGGACTATATCTTGCTAGTGGAAGAGAAAAATAGGGATTTCGTCGTGTAGATTTTGATTTACGTCCAAATCAAATTTCAGAAAAGTCGCTGTGGAATTCCTTTATAACTTATAAAGGAATTATTTATATTTTAAAAAGGAATTTCAATATAAATCGATATCAGGTTGACCCAGATTGGAAATATCAAGCTAGAAATTCATAGAGGAATATTCTAGAGCTGTATGATATTTTATTGTGAATATATACGATAATATTTATTTTAAATATTTAATTTAATTATATTTAAATATATTTATATATTTAAAAGTGTCATCCAGAGCTTTAAAAATAGCCACTTTTGCAAACGAAGTCGGAGTTCAACGAAACTAGTTTTGTTGGATCCGCAATATCAAATAGTTGTTAGATTTCCAATTTTGTGATTTTTAGAGTCACTGTGTGGCCGTACGAATTTTTAGAGTGAAAAACAGTCAGTATTTTGACAGTTAAAAATACGCTGTGTGAGCATACGAAGTCGGAATTCGACGAAACTAGTTTAGTTGGGACCGTGATGTCAACTCTAGCAGTATGTTCAATTTGGTGATTTTTGAATACTGTGTGTGATCACAGCGATTTTTAGAAGGAAATAACGAATTTATAAAAAAACAGAATATACCGGGAATATTCCCTCTACGAAAATATCTAAATATTTATCAAGCCTATAAATACCCTAAAATCAATTTTCTAAACCTAAATTCAGTTGTGGTCAACCCACTTATTTCCGCCGTAACACTTTCCTTCAAGAAAGCTTCTTTTTCGATCTTCATATTTCAAAAGGAAATCGAGAAAAAATCTATAAATTAGAAATGTTATGTATATGGATCCCTTGTCAGTTGCCGATCATTTCAATGCTGGTTTTACTACGTGCGATGCAATTTTGGTCATTCTTGAAATCAGTCAGTAGGATTAGGGTTTGCCATCGTATGAATTATGCAGAGTTTTAGCTTGTTTCGAGTATTGATTTGAGTTCGTGGTTCGATTTAGCAGCATCCCGGAGAGTTTGGTGAAATTCCGACACCATATGTGTCGATGTCCTCACGTCAGGCTCGAAATGGGATGAACGACGGAAATGTCGGGGATGGTGCGAGTGGATTTTTTTGGGCATGGGTGAGGAGGAGATTGAAATAAGAAGTTGAATGGTGATTTCAGTTTTTGAAATGTGGTGATAAAGGAGGGGCGGTGGAAGTTCAACGTCGGTCATAGGAGGAGCGAAATACTGGAGCTCGCTTCTGATGATTTGGGGAAGAAGTGTTGGTACGGGTCGGGTTTATATCAAAGGGTATGGGACGGCATGTGAAAAGGTTAAGGCCCATGAAAGTAAAGTCCATGTTTTATTTAATTATATAATGTGTATAAACTTCGTAACGCGATATCTATTTCATACGAGGTCGGATTCGCGAACCGTAAGTTGCGTTGGGATCGTATAGACGGGAGCAACACAATGAGACTGACCGGGAGTGGATCGGAGACAGTTACAATTTATGGCGAAATAAATTGTCAGACTGAATCAAATAACGCAAACCGTTATTTAACGGCTAACGCGCCAATGTGAGTAAAACTCACCAACTCTGAACAGTTATATTTTTATAATGTATTTTTAGAACTGTTAATCATCTGTTGATTGTTGTGTGTTGGTTGATTGATTGAACTGCTAGTCAGTTAGTGAAAATTATATATATATATATATATATATGTAATTAAATATATATAAACCGTTAAATATTTATATATTGATTATGCTATCAGAATAAATTTATATTGAATTAAAAGTGATGATAATCATATTGTGTAACATCTGTGGATGCAGGGAGACAGGTTGGAGGAATCCGACTGGATTCCTCAACAGTTATTTTATTGTTTTTCATATATTGTTATATGTTGTGATATAAAATCTGTGGGCGATTATATGTGCTTGGACGATATTGAACATCGTGATTTGATACGATTGAATACCATAACATACCGAAATGTTGATAAGGGGATTTTCAAAGTGATATTGAAAATAGAATATTTATAAAATGGGATATTTATAAATAAGAGATATTTATAAAGTGGAATATTTATAAATAAGAAATGTTTATAAATTGGAATATTTATAAATAGGAGATATTCAAAAAGGAAATAACTACAAACCATTTTCTTTTTGAATGGAAAGGCTTGTGTGTCGGGTTTGGGGATTTTCCCGATACTCCCGTTACAAAGGAGGTTATGGCGAATTTTTCAGAGAATTTAAGGAATTAGAATATTTCAAGAATAAATTTGAAAAGGAAATATTTGTAAACCATTTACAAATAGAATTGAAAAGGAAACGTTATAAAAAGGAAATCATTTTTAAAGTGTAGAACCATTATTTAAAAGTAAATCTTTTCAAATGAATAAAACGTTGTTAAAAAGGAAATCTTTATAAAGTGAATAAAGTAAATCGAATATGGTATTCGAAAGGAGTTAAATCGAATATGGTATTCGAAAGTTAGTAAAACGAATATGTTATTCGAAAGGGGTTAGTCGAGTCGAGTTAGTTGAATAGAGTTAACCAGTTCAGTAGAGTTAACCAGTGAGTTAAGTAAGTCAAGTTAACCAGTTGGGTTAAGTAAGTCAAGTTAACCAGTGAGTTAAGTAAGTCAAGTTAACCAGTTGGGTTAAGTAAGTCAAGTTAACCAGTGAGTTAAGTAAGTCAAGTTAACTAGTTGGGTTAAGTAAGTCAAGTTAACCAGATGAGTTAAATAAGTTAAGTTGATCGAATCTAGTTATTCGATAGGAGTTAATCAAGATGAGTTAAATAAGTGAAGTTGATCGAATCTAGTTATTCGATAGCAGTTAATCAAGATGAGTTGAATAAGTTAAGTTGATCGAATCTAGTCATTCGATAGGAGTTAATCAAGTTAAGTTAAATAAGTTAAGTTAATCGAATCTAGTTATTCAAGAGGAGATTATCGAATATAGTTTATTCGAAGGAGTTATCAATTATTAGTTATTCGAAGTGAGTAGTCGAATATTTGTTATTCGAAGTGAGTTAATCGAATATTGGTTATTCGAAAATGGGAGTTATCAAATCGAATAGATTAAAGGAGTTAATCGAATATAGTTTATTCGAGTAGAGTTAGAGGAGTTATCGAATATAGTTTGTTCGACAGGAGTTAAGTGAATAGTTAGATTAATCTAAGTGAATTAGTTAAGTTAAACTAAGTGAATTAGTTAAGTGAATTGGTTATGTTAACCAAGGTGAATTTGTCGAGTTAATCAAAGTGATTAGTTCAGTTAATCGAGTTGAATTTGTCAGTCGAGTTAATAAGTGGAGTTAGTCAAACCAAGTAAAACCAGTTAGAGTTAATTAATTAAGGTTGACCAGTTAGAGTTAATCAATCAGAGTTAATCAAATAGATTTAAGTAAAATTAGAACTGACTAGAGATTAGTAAATTGAAGGTTTTCTAAGTGTCTATCCGATGTTGGTTTTGGCCTTCGGGATTTATACTTAGGGAATTGTTCTCATACTAGTTCACAGTCAGGGACTGATAGTTGGGGAAGAGTAGTGATTTGTAAATAAGCAAATGGAAAATGTTTTCCAGTGTTAATTACATATATTTTCTAAACATAGAAAATAAGGCAATGTGAATATATATATAGATATATGTTAATGATTTACCGATAAAATTTCCATCTGGAAATAATATCGTTGTTTGCACTCTTGTTTTTCTTTGATGGTTAAATCACAGACTATCGAAGTTTTGACCATTTTAACGTTGTTAATATGGAGAGACCGGTTGGATTATTATCCAAAGAACCACTCTGTATTGGCATAAGCGTGCAAATCATATATGCCAAAGATAATTGAAGACGGAGTAAAATGCAAGGGCTGTTGTATAAGTCTTAGATAACAGTGACTAAGATGGATATACTGAATAGTGCCTTCGGTTTGTCCAGTCCCAGGACAAATTGTATGGACGAAGGTCTTACAGAGTATATCCAATGGATCGCGTAAGTTGATCTGTTCAAACGTATTCACGTTTGGTGGCGGAGGAATTCGTTTCTCTAAGCTGTATACCCGTGTTACTTTTGGATAAATCAATTTGTGCTTTGGCGGGTATGACGATGTGACATTCTAAGTGAATGAGGATGACTTGTGTTGATGAATGTCTAACAGAGTATTTCCAGAAAGGTCACGTACATTGATTTCTTCAACTTTACCAAGAGTGGAAGCGGAGAAGGAAACTTCTTTAGCTAACACATAACGTACTGTTGTAGACGCCAATTAGTGATTTTCGATGGATCTGACAATGTGGCATTCGAAGTGAAATTGATGTAATGATAAAGCGTAGCTTCTAGCCTCGTCAACCGGTAAATGACAAAAATCGGGCAGGCAGCATGGCTAAGTCAGTCGCACCGAAGTAGGGTGTATAATCACATATCTAGAGAATATTCATTTGTTTCTTAAATCTATCAATGCTGTCCCATATATATACGGGAACGGTTGCTGATCCCAACCGTTGGTGATGTACATTCGATACACTCAAGCGAAATGAGTGGTCGGTCATGTGTGGCTGAGTTACAAGATGTTCTTGTTGAACTCCAGTGTATCATTCCTAGAGTACACTGATCGGAAGGTGGTTCCATACCTTGTCATAGTTGGAAATCCATTATCCAATACGTGCTTGCGATTTTGATTGTATACTATATATGTAGGATGTGAGATGAAAGCGTTTCTGCTAGTTGATATCTATTTGTGCATAGACATTATTATAATATCAAAAGGTTTTTGATATAAAGATATTTTGGATTCTCATAAGGGAAAAACCTGTTCCGTTCTGCGGCGTAGTCTTATGAGATATCGTTTACTTGTTCATATACCTGTTTAAACTATTTTACTCACACCAGTCCCATGACTGACCCAGAGTTTACTTTGTTGTTTTCCCTAAACTCTTGGGTGTCCAATTTTGTACGGGCAGTCAAGAAGTCAGGATTTTACAGATATACTTGGAGAGCTTGGAGCAGGAGGCTTCAAGATCATATAACTATAGTTATTTCCGATGTGTTGTAAGTGTTGTACTCTGATAAGTGCTATTATATACATAACTGTTATATTTCAAAGTTATGTTATCTATTATATGTTATTCGTTCCGCTGTGAGGTTCGTGTTACTCTGATGTTGTGTTCTTCTTCTTCTTCTATTCTAAGTTTCTATCTTATCTATTCTCACCCTCTAATTTCTTTCATTAATTACCGGGATTTTTCGATGTCTTGGTTATCGACATCGAGCTTATGTCGATAACCAAAGTCGCTCAATATCCGGGTCGTTACAGTTGGTATCAAAGCTTAAGTTAAGAATTATCTTGGCTCTGTGGTGTGACTCGGTAGAGATAGGGTTAGTAATACCCTAGATTAGTTTGAGTGTATATATATGAGTACGTATTTGTATTTGATAAAAATGGTTTTATATTGTCGAGATTCATTGGCTGAGTTGTTTATGAGTTCTGGTCGATCAGTTTGATCCACTGTATCGGTAGGAGTAAATAAATACTTGAATACGATGGACCGACACAGTATGGATATGTAATATATTATCATATATTAGATTTATTGGTTGTAATTATAATCAAATGAGATTATAAAGTGAAATGGTTATATATAACCAATCAGAATTCATATAAGTAAAGTATATAAAAAAAGATGAATTAAATTTGAATTTAAATCAGATTTGGAATTTAAAATAAGGAATTTTTAAGTTCCTGTGAGATTTTGAGATGTTTTCAAAATGGATGTATTTAGTAAGTGTTTTGAAATGATATAGTATTGAAATCACTTGGGTCGCTGGAAAATAATTCCGACGATGACTGCGCAGTATCATCGGTGTGATTTTCGAGTTCTAAGTGGTGGATTACTACCAGAGATTTTGATTTGAATTGTTTGAGGAAACAAGTTGTTTAGAAAATTCAAAGGTTTTGAATTGGCAGAATGATTTCAAATTGATTTGAATTTACCCAGGAATTTAAGTTCTAGAAATTAAAATTTAACGTGTGAAGTTAATTTGAATGGGATGGTAAAAGTAAATAATAAACCAGAATTTAACTTGAGATGATAGGTTAAGAATAACTGGAAGTGATTAGAGAATAATCTGGATTTGGATTTGAAATGATAAGTTGAGAGTTTGGAATTTGAAACTCGAATTTGAAATTGAATTCGGCTTGAATAAGTGAATGGTTGTGTTAAGAATAACTTGGTTGGAGTTGATTGGGATGGCATTTGTATATGCCGAGTTGATAACAGATGGTAGGGATATAATGATATGCCCAACAAAAAGGTACAAGTTTATATTTATATTAGTTTGGAATTTATGAGCCGAATGGGCAAGCTGCTTGGCTGTTTGATTTTCTTTTGGGTTGGAGAAGGCCCAGAGAGGCGAGTTGTGGTTTTACCGATAGGGCTGTACAAAGGAGGTTATGGCGAAATTTTCTGAAAATTTAAGGTGTTAGAAAATTTTCAGAATTTTTGAAAATTTTAGTTAGTCCGAATGAATAAATATTTTAGTCGATATTAATTGGTTCAGTTGAAATCAGAAATAAGGGGTAAACAAATCTCAGGAATTTAAATAGATAGGGTCATCCTCTACCTTAGCAATTTCGAGGACGAAATTATTTTAAGTGGGGAAGAATGTAATGACCCGCATTTTCAGAGCATAATAATTAATTTATTTTATTATTTGAATGGTGATTAAAAGGATTTAATGGTCGTGGAATTAAATTATAGTGAATATTTAATTAAATTAAATAATTAAATAATATATTTAATTCAGAAATAATCAAAAATATTGGAAATCACAATATTCTGTGAACTGGGTCATCCCTAAGATTTAATTCAGCTTAGAGTTGAATTATTTTGATGAATATATTCAATCGACGTCAGTTTGAACGTATAATTATAATATAATTAAAATCGAGCTTGAAATGGCGCTGCAGTTCGTAAATTGGCGATTCGAACTTCAACTGAATGTACAGGATTCGTTTTAAGCCGGATTTCTCTGAAACAAGAAACGTGTGGAGCTGGTGGAGTATATCTTTCTAGTGGAAGAGAAAAATCGGGATTTCGTCGTGTAGATTTTGATTTATGTCCAAATCAAATTTCAGAAAAGTCGTTGTGGCATTCCTTTATAATTTATAAAGGAATTATTTATATTTTAAAAAGGAATTTCAATATAAATCGAATATCAGGTTGACCCAGATTGAAAATATCAAGCTAGAAATTCATAGAGGAATATTCTAGAGTTGTATGATATTCTGTTGTGAATATATACGATAATATTTATTTTTAAATACTTAATTATATTTAAATATATTTATATATTTAAAAGGGTCATCCAGAGCTTTAAAAATAGCCACTTTTGCAAACGAAGTCGGAATTCGATGAAACTAGTTTTGTTGGATCCACAATATCAAATAGTTGTTAGATTTCCAGTTTCGTGATTTTAAGAGTCACTGTGTGGCCGTACGAATTTTTAGAGTGAAAAACAGTCAGTATTTTGATAGTTAAAAATACGCTGTGTGGGCATACGAAGTCGGAATTCGAGAAACCAGTTTTGTTGGGACCGTGATGTCAAACTCTAGCAGTATGTTCAGTTTGGTGATTTTTGAATACTCTGTGTGATCACAGCGATTTTTAGAAGGAAATAATGAATTTATAAAAAAACAGAATATACCGGGAATATTCCCTCTACGAAAATTTCTAAATATTTATCAAGCCTATAAATACCCTAAAATCAAATTTCTAAACCTAAATTCAGTTATGGTCAACCCACTTATTTCCGCCATAACACTTTCCTTCAAGAAAGCTTCTTTTTCGATCTTCATATTTCAAAAGGAAATCGAGAAAAATCTATAAATTAGAAATGTTTTGTATATGGATCCCTTGTCCGTTGCCGATCATTTCAATGCTGGTTTTACTACGTGCGATGCAGTTTTGGTCTTGCTCGAAATCGGTCAGTGGGATTAGGGTTCGACATCGTATGTATTACACAGAGTTTTAGCATGTTTCGAGTATTGATTTGAGTTCGTGGTTCGATTTAGCAGCATCCCTGAGAGTTTGGTGAAATTCCGACACCATATGTGTCGATGTCCTCATGTCAGGCTCGAAATGGGATGAACGACCGAAATGTCGGGGATGGTGCGAGTGGATTGTTTCGGCATGGGTGAGGAGGAGATTGAAATGAGGAGTTGAATGGTGATTCCAGTTTTTGAAATGGGGTGATAAAGGAGGGGCGGTGGAAGTTCAACGTCGGTCATAGGTGGAGCGAAATACTGGAGCTCGCTTCTGATGATTTGGGGAAGAAGTGTTGGTATGGGTCAGGTTTAAATCAAAGGGTATGGGCCGGCATGTGAAAAGGTTAAGGCCCATGAAAGTAAAATCCATGTTTTATTTAATTATATAATGTGTATAAACTTCGTAACGCGATATCTATTTCATACGAGGTCGGATTCGCGAACCGTAAGTTGCGTTGGGATCGTATGGACGGGACCAACACAATGAAACTGAACGGGAGTGGATCGGAGATAGTTACAATTTATGGCGAAATAAATTGTCAGACTGAATCAAATAACTCTAACCGTTATTTAACGGCTAATGCGCCAATGTGAGTAAAACTCACCAACTCTGAACAGTTATATTTTTATAATGTATTTTTAGAACTGTTAATCATCTGTTGATTGTTGTGTGTTGGTTGATTGATTGAACTGCTAGTCAGTTAGTGAAAATTATATATATATATATATATATATGTAATTATATATATATAAACCGTTAAATATTTATATATTGATTCTGCTATCAGAATAAATTTATATTGAACTGAAAGTGATGGTAATCATAATGTGACACATCTGTGGATGCAGGGAGACAGGTTGGAGGAATCCGATTGGATTCCTCAACAGTTATTTTATTGTTTTTCATATATTATTATATGATGTGATATAAAATCTATGGGCGATTATATGTGCATGGACGATATTGAACATCGTGATTTGATACGATTGAATACCATAACATACCGAAATGTTGATAAGGGGATTTTCAAAGTGATATTGAAAATAGAATATTTATAAAATGGGATATTTATAAATAAGAGATATTTATAAAGTGGAATATTTATAAATAAGAAATGTTTATAAATTGGAATATTTATAAATAGGAGATATTCAAAAAGGAAATAATTACAAACCATTTTCTTTTTGAATGGAAAGGCCTGGGTGGCGGGTTTGGGGATTTTCCCGATGATCCCGTTACAAAGGAGGTTATGTCGAATTTTTCAGAGAATTTAAGGAATTAGAATATTTCAAGAATAAATTTGAAAAGGACATATTTGTAAACCATTTACAAATAAAATTTAAAAGGAAACGTTATAAAAAGGAAATCATTTTTAAAGTGTAGAACCGTTATTTAAAAGTAAATCTTTTCAAATGAATAAAACGTTGTTAAAAAGGAAATCTTTATAAAGTGAATAAAGTAAATCGAATATGGTATTCGAAAGGAGTTAAATCGAATATGGTATTCGAAGGGAGTAAATTGAATATGGTATTCGAAAGTTAGTAAAACGAATATGCTATTCGAAAGGGGTTAGTCGAGTCGAGTTAGTTGAATAGAGTTAACCAGTTCAGTAGAGTTAACCAGTGAGTTAAGTAAGTCAAGTTAACCAGTTGGGTTAAGTAAGTCAAGTTAACCAGTGAGTTAAGTAAGTCAAGTTAACCTGTTGGGTTAAGTAAGTCAAGTTAACCAGTGAGTTAAGTAAGTCAAGTTAACCAGTTGGGTTAAGTAAGTCAAGTTAACCAGTGAGTTAAGTAAGTCAAGTTAACCAGTTGGGTTAAGTAAGTCAATTTAACCAGTGAGTTAAGTAAGTCAAGTTAACTAGTTGGGTTAAGTAAGTCAAGTTAACCAGATGAGTTAAATAAGTTAAGTTGATCGAATCTAGTTATTCGATAGGAGTTAATCAAAATGAGTTAAATAAGTGAAGTTGATCGAATCTAGTTATTCGATAGGAGTTAATCAAGATGAGTTAAATAAGTTAAGTTGATCGAATCTAGTCATTCGATAGGAGTTAATCAAGTTAAGTTAAATAAGTTAAGTTAATCGAATCTAGTTATTCGAGAGGAGATTATCGAATATAGTTTATTCGAAGGAGTTATCAATTATTAGTTATTCGAAGTGAGTAGTCGAATATTGGTTATTCGAAGTGAGTTAATCGAATATTGGTTATTCGAAAAGGGTTGTTATCAAATCGAATAGATTAAAGGAGTTAATCGAATATAGTTTATTCGAGTAGACTTAGAGGAGTTATCGAATATAGTTTGTTCGACAGGAGTTAAGTGAATAGTTAGATTAATCAAAGTGAATTAGTTAAGTTAAACTAAGTGAATTAGTTAAGTGAATTGGTTAAGTTAACCAAAGTGAATTTGTCGAGTTAATCAAAGTGATTAGTTCAGTTAATCTAGTTGAATTTGTCGGTCGAGTTAATAATTGGAGTTAGTCAAACCAAGTAAAACCAGTTAGAGTTAATTAATTAAGGTTGACCAGTTAGAGTTAATCAATCAGAGTTAATCAAATAGAGTGAAGTAAAATTAGAACTGACTAGAGATTAGTAAATTGAATGGTTTTCTAAGTGTCTATCTAATATTGGTTTCGGCCTTCGGGATTTATACTTAGGGAATTATTCTCATACTAGTTCACAGTCAGGGACTGATAGTTGGGGAAGAGTAGTGATTTGTAAATAAGCAAATGGAAAACGTTTTCCAGTGTTAATTACATATATTTTCTAAACATAGAAAATAAGGCAATGTGAATATATATATATAGATATATGTTGATGATTTACCGATATAATTTCCATCTTGAAATAATATCGTTGTTTGCACACTTGTTTTTCTTTGATGGTAAAATCACAGACTATCGAAGTTTTGACCATTTTAACGTTGTTAATATGCAGAGACCGGTTGGATTATTATCCAAAGAACCACTCTGTATTGGCATAAGCGTACAAATCATATATGCCTAAGATAATTGAAGACGGAGTAAAATGCAAGGGTTGTTGTATAAGTCTTAGATAACAGTGACTAAGATGGATATACTGAATAGTGCCTTCGGTTTGTTCAGTCCCAGGACAACTTGTATGGACGAAGGTCTGACAGAGTATATCCAATGGATCGCGTAAGTTGATCTGTTCAAACATATTCACGTTTGGTGGAGGAGGAATTCGTTTCTCTAAGCTGTATACCCGTGTTACTTTTGGATAAATCAATTTGTGCTTTGGCGGGTATGACGATGTGACATTCTAAGTGAATGAGGATGACTTGTGTTGATGAATGTCTGACAGAGTATTTCCTGAAAGGTCACATACATTGATTTCTTCAACTTTACCAAGAGTGGAAGCGGAGAAGGAAACTTCTTTAGCTAACATGTAACGTACTGTTGTAGTCGCCAATTAGTGATTTTCGATGAATCTGACAATGTGGCATTCGAAGTGAATCTGATGTAATGATAAAGCGTAGCTTCTGGCCTCATCAACCGGTGAATGACAGAAATCGGGCAGGCAGCATGGCTAAGTCGGTCGCACCGAAGTAGGGTGTATAATCACCTATTTCGAGAATATTCATTTGTTTCTTAAATCTATCAATGCTGTCCCATATATATACGGGAACGGTTGCTGATCCCAACCGTTGGTGATGTACATTCGACTCACTCAAGCGAAATGAGTGGTCGGTCATGTGTGGCTGAGTTACAAGATGTTCTTGTTGAACTCCAGTGTATTTTTCCTAGAGTTCACTGATCGGAAGGTGGTTCCATACCTTGTCATAGTTGGAAATCCATTATCCAATACGTGCTTGCGATTTTGATTGTATACTATATATGTAGGACGTGAGATGAAAGCTTTTCTGCTAGTTGATATCTATTTGTCCGTAGACATTATTATAATATCAAAAGGTTTTTGATATAAAGATATTTTGGATTCTCATAAGGGAAAAACCCATTCCGTTCTGCGGCGTGGTCTTATGGGATATCGTTTACTTGTTCATATACCTGTTTAAACTGTTTTACTCACACCAGTCCTATGACTAACCCGGAGTTTACTTTGTTGTTTTCCCTAAACTCTTGGGTGTCCAATTTTGTACGGGCAGTCAAGTAGTCAGGATTTTACAGATATACTTGGAGAGCTTAGAGCAGGAGGCTTCAAGATCATATAGCTATAGTTATTTCCGCTGTGTTGTAAGTGATGTACTCTGATAAGTGCTATTGTATACATAACTGTTATATTTCAAAGTTATGTTATCTATTATATGTTATTCGTTTCGCTGTGAGGTTCGTGTTACTCTGATGTTGTGTTCTTCTTCTTCTTCTATTCTAAGTTTCTATCTTATCTATTCTCACCCTCTAATTTCTTTCATTAATTACCGGGATTTTTCGATGTTTTGGTTATCAACATCGAGCTTATGTCGATAACCAAAGTCGCTCAAAATCTGGGTTGTTACATTAGGCCCCGATATTGTCCAAGATGCCACAGAGAAGGTTGAGCTTATACGTCTCCGCCTGAAAGAAGCTCAAAGTAGGCAAAAGTCCTATGCCGATAGCAAGAAAAGAAAGTTAGAATTTTCTGTGGGGGACTTGGTTTTTATTCATGTATCACCCATGAAGGGTGTTATGCGATTTAGCAAATCGGGGAAATTAGCGCCAGGATACATTGGCCCATTTCCCATCACCGAGTATGTTGGGGTTGTTTCATATCGCGTGAAGCTACCAGATCGTTTTTCCTCCATTCATAATGTGTTCCATGTTTCTCAACTTCGGAGGAAATCAGGGAAATCCCACATTGCTGTCGAGCCTCATGTTCTTGAAGAAGTAGAAATTTCGCCGAATCTTTCCTACGAGCAACAACCTCTTCGTATTGTTGCCACGGAAGTAAAGCACCTCCGTAATAAGGAAATTCCCCTTGTCAAAGTCCAATGGTCCACTAATCCAAAGGATTGCTCATGGGAAACAAAGGTGTCCATGGAGCATTCTCATTCAAACCTATTCTCATAAGGTGAATTTTCTTGTTATTCTTGTTTGAAATTCGAAATTTGAAATTTTACAGTTGTTACACCAGTAGTTTGTTTTAAATAATTGCGAGGACGCAATTTCTTTAAGGGGGAAGTCTGTAACAACCCGTAAAATTCATGGTTAATAAATTAGACGAATTTTTAAATATCGAATCGATATGCTAGTTTTGTGCCCAAAAAGGTGAATTTTTGTAAACAATTGAATTTTGACTAGAGACCACTTCTATTGGTTCTGGAACATCGTTTACAATCTTTTTGACGATAAGCATTGATATGTTTTGAATTCGGGAAAATTGGAGTTGTTTGGAGGGGCTAAAGGGAATACTGGCGCACCCAAACCAATTTGGACAGCACAAATAGGCACCCAACCACCTCCTTCTCTCATTATTTCTTCATTTACTTTCCTTCTTGAATTCCTAAGCCTAGAAATGGGAAATTAAAATCCTAAGCCCTAGAATCTTAGAAAAGTCCAATTTTGTTGTGTTCTTCATCCCCTAGCTTTGGTATGTTGATTTCTATCTTCTCCATCACCTTCTCTATGCTAATTGAGAATCTCTATGTTCCTAATACATAGGGTCCTTGGGTTTCATATGTGTAGGTTGGTCTTTGTTGATTTTTGTGAGAAGATAGCACCTTTAGCTTGGATTCCTTCTTGTTGATTGCTCCATTAAGACTAAGGTGAGTTCTTCATGGACTCACATGTATGCCCCAAGCTTGTATGCTTGTATAAGTGGTGCCCTTGGCATGTATGTGTTGCTTATGAAGTGTTTATTTGGTTTTGTTAATTCATTTATGTGTTGATATTTCCAATTTTTGAAGTTTGATTTCATTTCAATGATTTCTATTGTGATTCCTTGTATGCATGAGAATTTGGGTGATATAAGTTGTTTCGGCAAGCCTTAGAAGCCTCATTTGCACATATATAACATCATAGGCCTTCGGGCATTGAACTATATCATTTAGAACATGTTTGGTGGGCAAATTGTGTGGAATTTTGAAGAAGAACAACCATTCGGTCATTAACGGCCAAAATATGGGCCTACCCTCGGTTGTTAACAACCAAATAGGGAAGAAACGGAACTTTTTTTTGAGTTTTAATAGCCATTCGGTTGTTAATAACCGAAATATGGTGCAAATTTCGGTTGTTGACAACCGACCAGAGAACTTTTGAAAAAATATTTTTTTAAAATGACGATAACTTTTTTATACGAACTCAGAATTGAGCGAAATCAGGTGCGTTAGAACCGTCTCGACGAGAGCTTCGAAATGAAACTAATTTTGGAGTAATTACATTATTTGGGATAAATTGTGGTCTTTTTATGATTTCATAAACTTTTGTCTCGATCGGACGAGAAATATAGTCTATTTGTCTTAGTAAAACCGAGGACTATGACCCCTTATATGATTACTTTGGCGAATAACTCTTGGACTCGTGTGTTCGAACACGATGTGACGATCCTTCACTGTTTTGAGTATGAAACAATTACGGGTTTGTAAATATTCGAGATTAGCATGTGGTTATGGGACATATCGCGGTTTTCTTATATAAACTAGCTCGAAATAATTTATACTCACCCTTATCGATGTGATACTTTATGATTTATGTTTTGTGGTCCTCGATCGCCCAAGTGGGATTTACGATTCTTGGATTTCACCTGGGGGACTTTGGTCCAACTTTCTATGATTTATGATGTTTTCCAGAGATTTCACGATTTATGTGTTTTCTCTCTTCCGGGATCTCGACCCGGCTCTGTGGGGAGCTTCGGCTCAAACAATGGGTTCGCTACCTAGAGATCGTATCTCATCTATAAACAGGCCTGCCTTTTTATGATGTTTTCTCAATTTCAAATGATTTCTAGATTCTTGATGACTTTGATGCGATGCGTGTCAAATTGATTTATGTTTGGCATTCATTTGTCAATTCTTGTTGTTTTATGCTCTTCTTTTGTAATGAGTTTTATGGGGACTTTATATATATATATATATATATATATATATATATATATATGTTGACATCATGAATTGCATTTTATTTATGAACTATCCTGCTTATTCCTATCATGCAATTTATGTTATGTTTCTTAATATTTCCTCATGTTATGATTGAGAATGGTTTGACTGATCTGTTTATTGTTTATTTTCTTAAATAATACTCGGGTCAGACCCAAGTGTTGCAGGTGCTTAGGTGACATTCCTGCTGGGACCTTATGATGACTTTTGGCTTGATTGCTTTATAGTTGTAGTATTTTTGGATTATATGTAGTCGACTACCTATATGTCATGTATCATTATTATTACGGGATTTGGTACATGTGTCTATGATTTTGGAGTTAGAGTGTCGGGTAGGACCTCTCATTGATGTAAAAACTTATTGTGTTATATTCATATTTGTTTATATGCCTGTGATGTGAATATCTATGACTGTCTGTGTTATATTATTCTGTATGTGTTCTGAGGCTATTACGTCGTTGTGTAGATACCCTTCGCCTGGAATGGTCATGTCGAAATTTTTTGGTATGGCCATGCCATTAGACGTTACTTTCTAAGCAAGAGTAAATATATTAACAGTCGCCCCTATCCAACCTTATTCTCCGTTGTGACCGACGACATTTCACATGAAATGAACTTGACTATGGCGGGTATAGAGGCGGGGCGTTACATTTCAGCTTATAGATTGTGAGTTATGTCTAATTTTAATTTTTGAATAATTGCTATGGAATTCGTTAATTAACGATAGTGTTTATTTAATAAATTAAATAGGAATTTCTATATATATTGATTATCGTTTAATCCTGGATTTTTAAATATTGAGTTTAAAATACATACTGGTTTATCTTGAAGTTGTATAAGTTTTATTTGAAGATATATGATAATTTTAATTTATTATTATTATTGTTTTCAATTTAATTATACTTTATCGATATTATATAGGGCCTATAAATAGTTGTCTTTTAAAACGATCTCCGTTTTCGACGAAACCAATTCTATTGGAATATGCATAACTAGTTGTTAATAAATTTACAGTTTGGAGCCAATTTGAGTTATTTTATCTGTGTGTGCAATTTAAAGGTGAACCTCCATTTTCAACGAAATTAATTTTATTGGGATCGGAACGTTGAGACATAGTAGTGTGTCCATTTCCACAGCATCTGGAGTTTGTGTGTGACAATACGAATTTAACTGTCGGCAGTAAATAACGGTAATATGAACTAACCGTACAAAACAAATAAAAATGTATATATATATATATAATATCATTACTTCAACAAGACAATAATAGATATTACCAACCCTTACGGGCCCACCCTAAATCAAACCTAGTCTACACTATACATTTCCTTAAGTTCTAAGTATTTATTTGCTTTTCAAGTACCTACCCCTATTCTAAGAAATGTGTACGCCAGACTGATGGAAGTGGAAATACACAGAAGCCATCATGAATGTGCAAACCTACACCATTCCTTAAATCTTAAGTATTATCTTTCTACCCTGTCTAATGCAATTTGATGTGACCAAAAATTATGCAGCGACCTTAAATGTCAAAGCCTACCTATATTTGTGAAAGGAGATTTCGTTGTACACCTACACTGCTTTTTCTTTAAACAACACATGTTATATCTTTAAGAATGAAAACTCAATGGAACCAACAACCTACCCTATAAACTTCTCTAACAGGCTATGAAAACACCCCAAAATACAATGATCATAGCTCCTGATCTCTCTCTCTAAATAGTGTATGCTACTCTTTCGTTTCTCCACCAAACCAATACGCAAAGCTTCATAAAAATAAAAATAGAAAAAAAATTGAAAATGAAACAAGAGGCACATTTGCATGAAGTAGGAAGTCAAAGGCAGCATGTGTAGTCTTGCATGCATGGAGTTTGAACCAACGCAAGCTGGACATGGGTGACGTTGGTCAGAGGTTCGATAGTGGTAGAAGCAATGGTTGCGGAGCGGTTCTCAGGCAATGGTAGGTATAGCTCGAGAGTTGAGGCTGGCAGTTTGAGGTAAGTAGCAGTGTGGTGTATGGGGTGAGGTCAGAGATGATTTTATAACTTGTGTGTGGCATGCAGTCTGAAAGAAGATAAACAATAGAGATGGGTGGTCGGAAAGATGGACGGGGAGTCGTACAGATCAACATGGTGGCAGCAGTATATCGGGTGACGAAGGTGAGAAGCAGTGAGGTGCGGGGTTGAAGTTGAGACGGGTGATGCGTGAAGAAATACAGTAGCAGGTTTGTGGAAAAATTTTATGTAACGGAAGAGGAGAAGTAACTTGAAGGGGAGAGTGGGTCGTGGCTTGGGTTTTTGAAAGTAGAAAGAAAAAAAAGAACAGGGTTCAACCATTCATAAGAAATGAGGAATAATAAAAGGGGGCACAATAAAATGGAAAGAAGTGAAGAACAAAAGTGGGAAGGCTGCTCACGTCACTGTACTGTACATTATGGAGGGAATAAAAGAAGAGGTGTATTGGTGTGCAGATAGTTTGGGCCATGGTATGCGGAAATAAAAATAAAATGTAAACCAAGCCTCAAGAACGAACAATAAATACAAAGGAAGATCGGGCACATATAAAAAATTGTTGTGACGTGGGGAAAGCGAATATGTTGGTAAGGCCTGTTACACTAAAACTAATATAAATTTAGTTATTATTTTAAAATGATGTTTAAACTAGTATTGATAATATTGTGTGTGTGTTCGTAATCAGAAATCAACGAACCTAAAGCGATGAATTTGTCTTGTCAAGCACTATGACATGGAGCTGGTCTGGTCAAAAACCGATGCAGTTGGAGTTTTTGGTCAAATTAAACACCTGTTTAGTTTGACTAAAACGAATCGTTTTATCGTTGAAACAAATCAAGGTGAGTTTACTCACTTAGTTTTTACCGCACTTACATTTTATATAAGTCGGTTTAATGTTTGTGTGTTATGGTTGTTATTGTTGGATGTTTACTGAATATATTATTTTATATTAATTGTACCGATTAAATTAAACATTGTTTAATTTAATTGGAATCGATCGTAATTTTTAGCAGTTGTAACCAACTGAGGTAACTTATCTTGTTGGTAACGTTTATAATAATATAAATGTATAAAATTAATAATTTGATCTTAAATATTGTTATTGGTTGATCATTGAAAAGTATATCTGAATATTGAATTAAATGATATTATTCGAGATAACATTATTTGGATGCAGGGAAAACAGGTTGAGGGGATCTAACTATATCCCTCAAATATATTATATATTATTTGTTTTTATATTATCATAATATGAACTGTTCTAATTGGATGATTGATTTAGTTATAAATCGTTGATTGGAAATTCAACGGTTGTTTTTTTTAACGAATGGGCAGTGTTGGTTGAGTAATTGGCAACATATAACCTATAAATCAATCGGTTTATAAATATTGATTTACTGTCAGGTGAATAGACATAAATGGAGTTATAAAATTTATTTTATAACTGAAGATGGATTTGAAATCTATTATCTTGAATAGAAGTTTATTTAAATGGAAATAAATATTTAATAATTGTTATTTAAGTCTATAAGTAATTATTAAATGATTTTATAAAGAAAAATGCTTATGTTAACAAGATTTATAAGCAAATGAGCTGAAAATGAAATAACAATTAAGAGTTAGGTTAACTGTTCTAAGAAACAATTAATTGAAATCATTAGAATTAATTATATTTTTAATTAATTTAAAAGGAAGAATTAATTAGAATTGGTTAAAAAAATAATCATGGAATTAGTGGGATAAGTCAACCGTTTTTACTTGGATTGATTATTAAATTAGTTGTTTTACCTAATAAAATGATTTAACGAATACTCGATTTATTATTAATAAAAAATTAAAAATAAATGTAATATTTATATTAGTAAGTGAGGAAGTAAATTAATAATTTAAAGATTACTTTTCTTAAATGGAATTCATTTAAGTAAGCAATCAAAGATGAAACGTAATGTAGCTGAATTCTAATAAGAGTTTATGTAAGACCCTGAATTTTTGAATAACCAAATTAACTAAATTAAAGAATAATTAATATCAGATGTGAGAATTAAGGGAACGGGTTGCGCCATTGTGTTCGTCTCGGAATTCTGGTTGAGATAGAGTCCGAGTTTGCATAAATTGGATTCCGTATGAAAAAGATATCTTTAAATTAAATATTGTAGCAAAACATGAAGAAAAAAAAAAGAATGAGAAAAGAATAAATGTTTAGCATTGTTCTAAGGTTTGTAAGCAAAAGACTTAGCAGCTCAATTGGTTGGAACACGTGACTTGCATACAAGGGGTACAGAGTTCGATCCCCGCCAGCGCTATATTTTTGTTTTAGTGGAATGGCTTAAAATGGCTTAGTGTGAACACAGTTCAAAAAGTGGTTTAGTGTGAAAATGGTTAATTGGGAAGATAGATAAAAATTAAATTAAATATATACATATATATATATATATTGAATATATATATATAATTGAGAAGATAAATACAGTCAATTTATTTGGAGGGGAAGATTTATGCATAATAGATATGTATGTAGGTAACTTCATTATGCATTGATTTTGCATGTTGCAAGGAAAGTAGAAAAAAGGGGAAATTAAATTATACACTCAATTTCTTTTTTTTAGGTAAGCAATCAATTTGCATTATTTGTCAACGTTAGAATTTGTGAATAGGTGCGTGTATGTGTGTGTGTGTGTGTATATATATATATATAAGGGGGCAGTTAATGTAAACATGAATAGATTGAAATTAATTTGTAGTTGAGTGCTAATTTGTCATTGATATTAAAAAGAAAAAGAATATATATATATATATATATATATATATACGAGCAATATATATATATATATATGACGTGTACGCATCATGTGGCGTAGGTGGCGCATTTTTGGTTTTCAATGATTGTTTTTTTTTATGTGGCCTTCTTTGATTGGCTTTTATGACAAATTAAAGGTAAGAAGATTTATGCATGTATAAATGGGTATTTGTATATGGGTAATTAATGTATACGGTAAAAGGGAGAATATGTAATTAACAATAATAGATTTATAATTTACATATAAATATGAAGGATAAACATGAAAATTACATGCAAAGATTGGTTCATGAAATGGTATATTTAGTATACCATTAATTGTGAGCATAATTAAAAATATAGTTATGGCATAATTAAAATGGGAATAACTTACATATGGAATTTGTCATAAATAAGAAATGTGTAAATTATAGAAAAAAATGAACATTTAATACACTGTGCTGAGTCATTAGGGCTGAGGTGTCACCCTATCTTGTTTGAATGGTTCAAGTTGCTTCTAGGTTGATCAGATGGCCTAAATTAATACTAAACTCTATAAAAACACCCCTAGACTCAAACCCTAAAATCAAAACAAAATTAGATTCATGGCCTCCATGTCGTCACCTAGCAACACAGCATAGCCGCCACCAATTAGAGAGGAAGAAAGCTAGTCTAAATCAATCCTTTTCAACTTTAACAACGAATCTTCTTCAAGGGAAAGCTATTACAACTTCAGAACTCAGAATTCAGAATTCAAGACCTTCTCTGAATTGTGAGCTTGATAATTTTAATAAAATAATTAGCAAATTAATTGGATTGAGTTATGATGTGGACTATTTGGATATAATGTGAATTACTGACCGCATGTTATTATTCATGTAGTAAAATTGTGATGTTTATGTTGTAAATTCTATGATGTTGTCTTGTAAAGTTGTGATCATCTATGTTGTAATTTTATGATTGACTTATGTATAATCGAATCACCATGTTGTTCATATGCTAGTTTGGGTATGTTGATTCATATGATAAATCATAAATATGTATGCAAGTTTAGATTTTTTTTTAAAGACATGAATCATATGCAAGTTGGGGGAAATCATATGTATAACCTTATATGATTCATGGCTCTATTTTAGATCTAAAGTTAGGCTATGACATGTGTGAGTAATATGCCAAATTCTACATGCTAGTTTACATGTTTAGATGTAAGTTTATACCATTGTTATGTTGCATAAATCACATATGCAAGTTTATATGAGTACATGTGTTTGAAAATGAATCATGTTATGCAAGTTTGTGGTTACTGCCTATGCAAGTTTACACCTTTAGATGTAGATCTATGACATAAATGATTTATGCAAGTTTGTGACCATTATCTAATCAAGTTCACACCTTTAGATTTGGATTTATGACATATGTAATTTTATGCAAGTTGTAACATTGGCGTATGCAAGTTTGAGATGTAGAACATCATTCACACATGCAAGTTCAACCCTCATGTTCAGATCTAGTTTTAATTATATATATGTTGTGATGTTTTCTCTTTATTCCATGAGTTAGACTATTCGAGTCTAACGTATATTTTACGTTAAACGAACGAACGTACAACGTGGGGGTAAAGGGGATAATATTAAAAGATTTAATTGCCATAAATGCCTTAAAAGACATAAAATAAATTTGTGATGAAAATTGGTATGATTTTACATACCATAAATGAATGGACATAATTGAGTCAATTATGGACATAGTTAAATTTGGAATTGATTGATAATTTGAACAGGGAAAGTAATTCAAATTGGGGAATGATTATTTAGGAGTAATTAATCGTCTAAGACACGAGGTGTAACACCCTGAATTTTCTGTTAACTATAACTTAACAAATTAAAGTATAATTAATTTTAAATGATGAAATCAAGGGAAATGGGTTACGCCGTTGCGTTCGTCTCTAAATTCTTCTTGAGATAGAGACCAAGTTTGCATAAAACGGATATCGTATGAAGAAGATATGGACGAACGAAGTTGGGCAGAAAAAGCAGAAACGGGTCAGAATGCACTGGCGCACTTGGGAAGTGCGCCAGAACAAAATTGAACTGGTGCACCTGGGAAGTGCGCCAGTACAATTTTAGCACTGGCGCACCTTCCAAGTGCGCCTAGGCCAGAAAGACCTGTTGGTTAGGCCCTGGCTGGCCTGGTCAGGGTCTGGTCGAATTCTGAGGCTTGGCTGAGTCACTAGGGCTTACATGTCACTTTCTGATTGGCTTCTCTTGAGATGGATGTTTTGGATTCACTCTAGCTTCATTGATGGCTCTAATTAGATTGAAATTCTATAAATACAACTCAAGTCTAACCCTAAATTCACACAAATAATATAATAATAAAGCCGTCATGCTGCTGGAAAGAAACTAGGAGTGGCCGTCAGTTAGAAAACCTAGAGACAAGCCAATACTAAAGCAAAACACGAATCAAAACAACATTAGTCTATCCAAAGGAAAGCATTTTAAATCCAGAATCCAAGTTCGTCGTTCTTTGTAAGTATAGTGATTTTTCCGATGAGAATAAAACTAAGACTTGATTCGATGTAAATTGGAAGTGGAATTGTGTTATTATGTAACGACGATGTTAATTCATATCTATGTATTGAAATGATTGTGTTGCGAATGAAATTGGGATGTTTGTGGTATAATTAAGATTAATGTTAATCCTATTGTACTTTTAGAATGACAACAACATCACAAGCAAGTTGTATAGTTCATGTTTATGTGATTATATAGGTTGTTTGTGATTAGAACCTCATGTATATACTTTATGCAAGAATCTTTATGCCTAAATGGTTATGTTCATATACATGCCTTTATGTTTATACAAAAGTTCCAAGTCCTAATTGGATCCATGTCAAGATCCACTTTAGTACATGTTTCATGTTGTAATTAGATATGCGATTGGATCTAGTTCACACCCTTGTCATAAAGTTATACATATTTACGAAAATGTCATATTCTTGTCATGTGCTAGTGATGTTCGATGTTATGCCTAGATCCAAAAACAAGTTTAGACTTATGTTGTCTAAATCATATACTAATTCATGTGACATTTGGTTAGACCCTTATTTCAATGCAAATTCACATATATGTAAATTGATTTAGGCTATGTTGCAAATTCACATATATGTATATTGACAATTTTGCAAGTTCACATCCATGACATTCATGTTGGCTATTTTGCAAGTTCACACCTATGATGTTCATATTGACTATGTTAAAAATGCCAAGTTTACACCTATGTTATGTTTATGTTTATGAATTCCCTTATGCTTATTTGTGTGCGCTAAATATGGCTAAGTTTTTAGCCTAATATTGTATGTTAAAACTATGCGAACGAAAACTAGGCTAAGATTGTTAGCCTAATCTTTAAACGGAGTAACGTTGGGAATATTAATAAAACTTGACATAAAATATATAAAATTGGCATGTTTGTCACATTCCAAAATTGGTGGCATTTAAACGGTATAAATTCTTATACCAAAAATGTTAAACTTGGAATGTGGGCCATAACATTTAATTGTTGACAAATTTACATATATTCAGAAATAATGACAAATATGTAAATTTAGAAAATACGAATATGCTTAACACGAGGTTGGATTGAGTTGTGATGTAAATCTGCCCGGACCCGCCCGGCTGTCCAGTAGTCACAACAATACCTATCCAATGTGGGTGGTTAAGCATTGAGCCCAATAAGGACCCGAGGTTAGACTGAGTTATGATGTAAATCTGCCCGGAACCGACCAGCACATCCAGTAACCATAACAATATCTGTCTAATGTGAGTGGTTGGTGCTTTAAAAGGCTAAGTACAGATGGTAGGGTTAAGTTAACTAAAACACTTAACCAATTCAACATGTTAATGAAATGATGGGTGGGGTTAGGTAAATACAAACACTTAACCACTTAGCATGTTTGACTAGAAAACCCTAGTAACGGGGACCCATTTCAGCAGTAACCCAATTAGGTATCATGGTACCCTGAAACTAGGCAGGGTGGGGCACAATTACTGGGCTGATTGTAAGCGGTCAAAGCGACGGTGGTGGGTGCAACAGTGTGGGTTCTAACGGAGTGCGGGCGTGCACAAACTTCGGAGCAGACAAACAGGGCACTGGGGGCACCAGTAGTATAACCTATGCATTCTAAGGTTTGTATTGAGTCGCCACCATGGGACTTGATACACCCCATGGTGGGGCCAGTATAGGTATCTACAATTTCTAGGGGCCGTAAGACACAGATGATTAAGCGAGTAGGAGCCGATCTTTAAAATAAGGGGATCACTTCACCCTCAGCATAGGATGCATCTTTAGACATGGGATCACTTTACCCTCAGCATAGGGTGCATCTTTAGCAACGGGATCACTTCACCCTCAGCATAGAGTGCCAGTCGGAATAAATACAAGTAGGTGCAGAGATATAGTGTGGGGTGCGATAGTATATTCGTTGCAGAACTACCTTATCTTAGTTTATGATACTTTCCTGTTCCAGTTTATACCATCATGCCCTTATTCTTATTTTCATACTGAAGAGTCACTGGACTTACCAGGCTTAATGTCTAACCCTATTTTCTTTCGTCTTCTTTCCTTCCGTTTCCCCCCAGGTACACAGGAAGGAAATAACCCAGCTTAGTCAGATTCTCTAAAAGCTTCAAGATAGTTGATGTACGGTTTGGAGCCTCTTTCCTTGGCTATGGCTGTTGGTCACACAATATGGGGATTTATGTAGTTTTAATCACGTTTTATGCCTCTTTATTTAAAAACCAAGACATAAATGATGTTGTAATGTTTTGGAAGTTGTTATGAGACAATTATGGAAATGTGTTGTAACGACCCAGAAAATCTGAACCAATTTAAAATTTTTAAATTGGCTAAAATAATGGATTTTAAATATTTAAAATAAATATTTTAAATAATTGAGATGAAAAGTGAGTTTGAATTGACAATTGAAAACGAATATAATTAATTTTAATTATAAACAAGGCCTGAAATGGCGCTGTTGTTTCAAAAATTGAATTCAAACTTTGTCGGACTGTACCGCGTGCAAAACAAAACGGATTTTAGTGAAACCAAAAATATTTAAATCTGTTAGTGAATACCTTTCTAACGAATCTGAAAAATCGAATTTTCATAGCGAAAAGCAAAAGTTATGGCCGAATGAATTTTCAGAACGGTCGCTATGGAATTTATATAGCCCGTGAAATTGGCCATTTTGCATACGACCTCGGAATTCGACGAAACCACTTTTTTTGGATCCAGGATGTGAAGTTATTGCTAGATTTCAAATTTCATAATTTTTGAAGCTAACATGTGAGCGTGGCAAAGAAAAATGTGTTTTGGTCAATTACAGTTAAATTGGATCGACCAAAAATGGGCCTTTTTGCAAACGATCTCAGAATTCGACGAAACTAGTTTTGTTGGGACCGTATCGTCAAAACATAGCTAGACTTATTTTTCTAGATTTTTTTTTTGAATTAGTTTGTGGCCCTGGCAAATTGAAATGCACGTTCAAAGTTAAAAATTAAATGTTTTATACTTTAATTTGAAAAATAACTGACTGTAATAGTCGAATGGGCCTTCGAAACATATCCCATTGTGTTCGGAATGGGGGTAAAACGCTAGGGGCGACAGTCGTTGGGTTTGATCTCGTGTCAGTTTAAGAAAACTCCAATTTTTGAATAAATATATATACCGGCCAATCAAAATAATTCATTCAGAAAAAGAAAAAAAAAACCCTTTTCTCTCTCCCCGAACGAACGGCGAAAACCATTCGAAGCTTTCCGACCCGATTCGCTTTCCGACCCGATTCCGGCCGCCTCCGCCACTTGCAGCCACCGCCACCACGCTACTCGCCACCTCGTCCTCTTCAAATCAGAACCGACCCCACCCTCTCTCACTTCGCCAGCGTCGAGAACGACGCCTCCAAAGTCGTCGACTTCCAGTCGACGCCGAGGTCGCCAGAGGCGATCGGACCCGAAACCCCGACCATCGCTAGAAGCGCCACGCCCCCCTCTTCCACGTCGCACCCTCTGATCGAGCTACAACTTCACGGATTCGACAAAAATCGAAAACCTAGATTCGAAGAAAAAAACAGGTATACGGCTAATCTATTTTAAACTAATTTCGACAGTTTTAAAGTGTTGCAAACTTTAAAAAATCATATCTTTTTCATTCGTTAACGAAATTCGATGAAACAGGAAACATCGTGATCGTGTGGACGTCTTCTACATTTTAGAAGAGACCGCATATTTTTCTGAGCCTTCTGTTATTTTTGGTGGAGTGGAACCCAATGTGAGATTTCTAATTCATAAACAATATGGAAAACGACGATGTATAAATTATATAGTCGATGTATGAGTTATATAAACGTTGTACACCTCATGTATAAGCGTTGTATAAGTTGTATGTTCGATGTATAAGTTATATATGCGTTGTAAAAATTATATATGTGTTGAAATAAAAGTGAATTGCTATATATAAATAAATAAATATATATATATATATACATACGCCCCTCGTCCACAAACCATGGATAATATTTATTGGTTGTGATTGGTTGTGATTGGTGTGAAAATTGATTGATAGCGAATGGTTGTTTGGGATTGTTTGCGGTTGATATTGATTGATTGTGGTTGAAAAACACCCATTTGTGGTTGAGAAATATTTGGTCGAAACCACATAGGATTAGTTTGTGGAAATGAAATAAAAATATACATGCCGCCTGCGTGCGAACTAAATGCATGATTCCCATTGTCAAAAACCGCGAGGTTTTAAGGTGTAGAGAGGAGCCGTACTAGGGACGGTCCCGGTTTTAACTACCCTGCCGTTATGCTGCCGAAATTTTGAATAATATTCATGTGTTTGAATTATTTTCATTTGCTGAAACTATATTTATTCATTGAATAGAAAACCTTCATGTGTTGAATTGATATACATTCGTTGATTAGAAATTCATGTGTTGAATGGTATTCGTGTTTTAAATATAAAAATCACATTTTTATCTATATATAGAAATTATAGAAAACCTTCATGTGTTGAATCGATATTCATTCGTTGAATTGAAATTCATGTGTTTTTATGGTATTCATATTTTGAAATGAATTGTTTTACAATAAAAAACACATTTTTATTATATACATGAATTGTTGAAATGTGAGGTGTTAAAAATAGCAACTCGTTCAAATAAAAATGCGTGAGTTGAAATATTCATTAATTAGCTAATGATACGATTTTTTCCTATACATGCAACATTAGAATGAACGGTGTTTTTAAACCGAATGGAATCAAATATGAAGTTGAATAGAAAATGATAAGTGATAAGAACTGCATATATATACATGCATATTTATTGAACAGGTTATAGCAAAGAGGCTAGAGAAGAGGAGTAAAATTTTGTTGCCCGACAAATAGGTACACATTTACTGTTTTGCTTGGGTGATGATTTTATGAGCCTGTTGGCTAGCCGCTTGGCTTTTTTCTTTTTCTTTTCGACATGAGACGCCTGTGGGGCTATTTAGGAATTTTCCCAGCCCCTCCCGAACAAAGGAGGTTATGGCGAAATTTTCCAAAATTTTAAGGCGTTAGTGAAATATTTGAAGTGAAAACGATATTGAAATTGTTGAATGAACTATATTTATATAAATATATAAATATAAATAAAATTAAAACGAAACGTGGCCGTGTAGTTCGTATTTTGAAACCGTGATTTCAAACGATTGTACCGGGAGATCCGACCATCGGATTTTCCCGAAACCGCAACCGTCGGGTTCGCCTTGGAAATATCTTTCCAACGGCACCAACTTTGTAAAAATCCAACGGTTGGATTGTCTGGAATATTTAATTCAAATCTGAAGAAAAACAACGCCAGAAACGATTATATTTATATATAAATATCAATATAATTATATTTAATCGAATAACGACGCTGCAGTTCGTATTTTGAAATCGAGACTTCAAACGATTGTACCGGGAGATCCGACCGTCGGATTTTCCCGAAACTGGAACCGTTGGATTCGTTTTGGAAAGACCTTTCTAATGATGTAAATTTTGTGAAGATCAAACGGTTATTTTTTCATATATGTGTAAATCAAATCGGAAGAAAAACAGCGCCACAGCCGATTTATGGCCCGAAGCGTCGTTTTGAATAAATTGGCTATTTTAAAATAAATAAAATAGCGATAAATCGTTATAAAATATCATAAACGATATCGAATGGAAATAAACTGAATTTGCTCGATTTATGTGGTATTTGATGGTTGGATGTGTTTGGTGTGAAAATTACATTAAAGAACAAAATTGGTGTTGTCGGATGATTTAGCCGTTGAAATAAATTGATTTGAAATTCTAAATATACGTGAATTATTTGAAAAGGCCAAGTTAATTCTCATTTCAACTAATTGACCGACGATTGAAATTCGAAGATGAAGACGATGGTCGAAGACTGGAGATCTTCACCTCGTTTGGATGGTAACAGAGGTCCTGATTGGGAGGCATCCCGAAATATGGATAATGAGTGGTGATCGTTCCAGACGTACGTGGTGATCGATGGGTTTGCGAGGTATTTAGTGCCTCCGGTTTCGTTCAGACCCAGAATGGACTTGTAAATGGACAGTGTGCCTGACATTGGATTTTATCCTGTGTTGATTGATCTCTATTAAATATACATCTGTTGGCGGTGGATAATTTATTCTTTTGCTTAACGCCCTTCTCTGAAACGCACGAGCTCAGAGGCTGTATATCGATGGACATCAATCGCATGGCATGAATCGCCTGTTTGGCATGCTAAGATGCAGTGATCAGGGCTTCTGTTGAGAAGCAAAGTCTTGTGGTGATGATCAAAGCACCGCCTGTGTGGCGTAGCTTTGTGTATAACGTGAATTCGCGAGCCTCACACCCTGGTATGAACCAGAAACGGGAGCAGGACCTTAGGGGGGACGTGCGTTTTCTTTCTAGCTAGGGTGGTGTCAGTGACCTACCAGCCCTGACATTTATATACTTTTCACCTATGTGGTTGTTGCTATTATGAGGCGCCTTGGTTTGGTCGGACGATCCGGGTCCGATGGAGTCATTCGTTGGCTCATTTACGCCCCAAAGTGCGGAGAAACGCATTGTTCAGGCATTATAATCCACTTCGTGTGGACTGGCCCTGACGATCCAGGGTATGGTTGCGATTGTACCTGAGAGTCGGGCTAGACAGTCTCGAATTCGGTAAGGACTATCTTTTGCCTTGGTTCATGACGGAAATCCAATTTCCAAGTACGACATCGTGCGGTTTTGATTGTACAACTATATATGGCGACATAGTGGTATGGGGCATTAATGTCGTCTATGATTGATAGTTATGATTGGAAATTGTTTTCAAAACATATAAACACTAGCAATAATATCAAATGCCTTTGTTTTATTCGTATCAAGCATATGTTGGCCGTTATAAGGTAAAAACTCTATCCTCCAGTTTGCGTTGCATTGTGTTATGGGAACTGAGTCTTATAACGGCTTCATTTTTATAAAAAGCATAGCGATGTTTAAAATAAAGATTTGTTTTAAAGCACTGGCAATCCAATGGAGTAAACCCGTTCCACGAAAGTGGCGTGGTCCTGTGATTTGCCATATTATATATGTGTTGAGTAGATTTCTCATACCAGTCCCATGACTGACTCGTAGTTTTTTTCACTTTCAAACTCGGGTGCCCCTTTTTCTACACGGGCAGCCTTGTATTCAGGTTTAGCTGGTTCTTTCTGGATAGCTGGAGCTGAAGATGGATTCTATCATCTAACTCTTTTATGCTGTTCAGCTCCTATTGTACATATTATGTTTGTTTTCCGCTGTAGACATTTATGTATAGCCGAACTGTATTTTTTTTTACTAAGTAAGATCCTGTATATTGTGTAACTCTGATGATTGCTTTTATCCAGTATATTCTATTGTTCATTATCTGGTGTATTTATTTAATTCTGTTCTGCTATTTTCTGTTTTTTGTGTTATATTCCACTGATTACCCTTACCACCGTCAGTACGGGGTTTGGGGTCGTCTCATTTGGTATCAGAGCTTTGGTTAAGCTTAGTTCTGGAATATAACATTTGAACAAACTCGTCAGAAATAGAACCAGTAGTGTTCTAGGACGGGTAAATCTATACAGATAGGGTCAGCAATATCCTAGTATAAGTAAAGCAGAATGAAATTACACCTCGATAAACACATTTACATTTGAAGTATGTGTTTCTATGTTTTAAAATATCTTTTCTATGATTTGACACTTGATCTGCCCTTTTGCAGAGGTACTAGAAAAATGAGTGTCAGAAACAGGAGAAATGCAGAACCCAATCTAGAGGCTCTATTTAAGAGATATCGAAATCTGGGTGGAGCACAATTCTCAGGCAATGAATCTATTATTCAAACTCAAGCTTGGGTGAGCTCTACAGAAAGAATATTTGAGCGTTTCCAGCTAAGAGATGACCAGAAAACATTAGTAGCATCTTGGGCGCTCAATGGAGAAGCTTTAATATGGTGGGAAACAATCATAAAAGATAATCCAGAAGGTGATATCACCTGGGACAGATTCAAAGTGATTTTCCTAGAAAGATTTACTCCTCCTGAAGCAACGGAGCGATTATGTGATGAATTTTCTTATCTAATACAAGGTGATATGACCATCCCAGAATATCATAAGAAATTCAACGAACTTGCTCACTTTGCTCCTCATCTGATTCAAGATCCAAAGAGGAAAAATCTGATATTTATTCATGGCTTGCAAAGGAGATATCAGAATAGTGTACTGAGGAATGTAAAACTTCCTTTCTCTGAAATGATTTATATGGCTTATCAGTATGAAGATCTCCATAAGAAAGGAATGTTGCGCGACGAAGAGGAAGTCTGTTGTAGTGACAAAGAAGAATCAGAAACTGATTGTCCTGAGGCCAGTACAATGTCGGAGGTCAGTAAGAAGCCCAGTGCCAAGAGAAAAAGGGCTAAATCTAAGAAGGAACCTGTAACAACTGCCACATGCTCTAACTGTAATAAACAGGGGCATCTAACCAGGAAGTGTAAATCCTCGAAGAAACGAAAGGAGGATGGGTTTAAATCCGGCAAGAAGCCCCGGGAAAGTAAAAGATGCAATCAATGCCATCGGTTATGTCATGTAAAGCAAGATTGTCGGCTGTTAAAAACGACCAAAGAAGCTCAGGTAAATGAAGTAGCAGAAACTTCCGATCCCTCAGCAAGTCAAGAAAGGGCTGATGTTTTGGAAGGCACGCTTACTGTCAAAAACATCCCAGTCAAAGTACTGTTTGACACAGGCGCGTCACGAAGTTTCATTGCCAAAGATGCAGCTAAGAAACTGGATTTGAATTTGAAAAAGCTCAAGGAACCAATGGCTGTCCAGAATCCGGTTGGGGGTTCCATTGATCTCAGTTGGATTTGTGGAGTGCCGGTTTCTTTCTCTCGTTATCGGTTTCCTACCATCGCAGTCGTCATGAATTTTAAAGAGTTTGATCTTATCTTGGGGTTAGACTGGTTAACCAAATATGAAGCTGAAGTTAAATGCGCCGATAGAGTTGTAAAGGCGAGGATTAAATCAGGTGATTATATAACTATTCCCTGTGAAGGTCAGAATGCTAATAGAAAAGACTTCTAGGCGGCTTTGAATGTTTCTCCAGCCCAAATATGAAATGTCCCTGAAGTCACAGAGAATATTCCCGACCTAGTGAAAGATATTCCTGTCGTCAAGAACTATGCGGATGTGTTCAAAGAAGTTGTTCGCTTACCTTCGCAAAGAGAAATAGATTTCAAGATCGCTTTGATTCCCAATGCAAGGCCGGTAGTTCACGCTATTCGAAGAATGTCCTTGAAAGAGAAAGAAGAACTTGACAATCAAACGCGACAGCTAGTATGGAAGGGTCTGATCAGGCCTAGTTTCTCTGATTGGGGTGCAGCAGTGGTGTTTGTCCCAAAATCTGACGGTACTCTACGTCTATGCGTGGATTATCGTGATCTGAACAAACAGACAATAAAGAACAAATATCCATTGCCGCGAATTGATGATTTGTTGGATCGATTGAATGGAGCACAAGTATTTTCATGAATGGACCTAGCTACAGGTTTCCATCAACTTCGAATTGCCGAAGTGTGTGTTCCAATGACAGCATTCAGAGGTCCCGACTTATTCTACGAGTGGTTAGTAATGCCGTTCGGCTTATGTAACGCTCAAGCTTACTTCGTCGATCAGATGAATAGAGTGTTCAGAGGGGTTTTGAATAAATTTGTTCTGGTTTTCATTGACGATATTCTAATCTTCTCTAAATCAAAGGCCGAACATGAAAAGCATCTGGAACAGGTTCTAGAAATTCTGAGACGGAATGTATTAAAAGCCAAATTTTCCAAATGTATCTTCTGGCAAGATGAAGTAAAATTTCTGGGCCACGTCGTATCGAAAGAAGGAATCGCTATGGATCCAAGTAAAATCACAGCTATTCAGAACTGGAAACAGCCTAGTACTCCCACTGAAGTCCGCAGTTTTCTCGGATTGGCTAGTTATTACCGGAAATTCGTTAAAGACTTTTCGAAGATATCTGGTCACTTAACGAAGCTTACAAAGAAGCACTCTAAATTCAAATGGACTCCAGAAAGTGAGGAGGCTTTCGAAGAGCTAAAGTTGAGATTAACAACTGCTCCAGTGTTAACCATCATCGATGGCAACCAGGATTTAAAAGTCTGGACTGATGCTTCTAGAGAAGGCCTTGGCGCAGTGTTAATGCAAAGGGGTCAAGTGATTGCTTATGCTAGCCGTCAACTGAAGCCACACGAGAAGAACTATGTAACTCATGATCTTGAGTTATTGGCTATTGTGTCCGCTTTGAAAATCTGGAGGCACTATCTTCTGGGTGAGAGATTTGAACTGTTTACAGACCAGCGGTCGTTAAAGTATCTGTTCACTCAGAAAGACCTGAATCTGAGGCAGCAACGTTGGCTGGAGTTTCTTGCAGCATATGACTTCGAAATTATATATACTCCAGGGAAAGCCAATGTCGTGGCCGTTGCGCTGAGCCTAAAGAATGTAATGATCGCCAGCTTTATTATCACGACTTCCTTGATTGACAAAATATCTATTCTTCAGAAGGAGGATAACTTTATTAAGGATATGATTAAAAGGATTCAGAAAGGCGAACCCTCGTGTTTTCAAATAGATAACGACGAGACCCTGAGATTGAAAGGAAGGATTTGTGTTCCTGACATCCCCGAACTCAAAAGGGAAGTGTTAGACGAGTGTCACAAGTCCAAGCTAAGTATCCATCCTGGTGTAGCCAAAATGTATAACGATATCAAACGTACGTTCTGGTGGAAAGCTATGAAAAGGGACGTTCCAATATACATTAGCCGATGCCCTACTTGCCAACTAGTCAAGAGCGACCAACAGAAACTAGCTGGATTGCTACAACCACTAGAAGTTCCTAGTTGGAAGTGGGAACATATTTCTATGGATTTCATTGATGGTTTGCCTAGAACCAGAAAAGGGAACGACAGTATTTGGGTAATCGTAGATCGCTTCACGAAGACCGCCCATTTCATACCTGTTAGATCAAACAGAACTGCTCGGAGTCTGGCGCAGATATACTTCAGGGAAATAATTAGACTACATGGAGTGCCGCTCAGTATAGTCAGTGATAGAGATACAATATTCACTAGCAAATTCTGGGAAGCATTTCAAGTCGAGCTGGGAACGAAATTGAACTTGAGCACCGCTTATCATCCTCAGACAGACGGTCAGACTGAGAGGGTGAATCGTATTTTAGAAGATCTATTGCGGGCTTGTGTTATAGATTTCGATGGATCATGGGAGGACCATCTGCATTTGGCTGAATTCTCTTATAACAACAACTACCAGGCAAGTCTGACAATGTCGCTATTCGAAGCATTGTATGGTAGACCGTGTCGATCCCCTGCTTGTTGGGTCGAACCTGGAAATAGACTTGTGTTGGGTCCTGATATGATTCGAGAAGCTGCCGACAAAGTCAATTTTATTAAGAAGCGATTACTCGCCGCTCAAAGCCGACAAAAGAGCTATGCCGATAGAAGAAGAAGAGATATATCCTTTGCGGTTGGCGACTATGTATATTTGAAAGTATCGCCGATGAGAGGAGTTATCCGGTTCGGTAAAACTGGAAAGTTGGCGCCCAAATTCATTGGTCCGTTTCCTATTTTGGAACGGATCGGAACTCTCGCTTATAGGGTCAAATTGCCAGATTGGTTGCCTGGAGTTCATGATGTATTTCATATATCTCAACTTCGAAAGCACATTCATGATCCAGACTTGATCGTGGAAGAAGCAGCTCAATAGGATATTGAAATTACTCTAGAATTATCTGTGAGAAGAGAGCCGCTAAAGATCATCGGCAAAGAAACCAAAGAGCTGAGGAACAAGAAGGTTCACTTAGTCAAAGTGCAATGGAGTGGAGATCAGCGAGATTGTACTTGGGAAACTGAGGAGAGCATTCAGAAGGCTTATCATAGATGCCGAGTGGATAACTCTGATTGACTCCGGTGCAAGGTACATTTGCCATACTTTGCATCACCATTTAATTATCTATTCTATTGTTGTTTTCTTCCCATGAATGTGCACTATTTATTCTATAGTCTGAATGATTTTAAAGGAGAATAGGAATTGATTTGTATGGTTTTGAAATGTCGAAAACAATTGGATTGGTTGTTGCGTTGTGTAATTGTAGATTTGTCAAACCACTTTCGACTTTGTTCCTTTTCGGGGACGAAAAGTTTTAAGTGGGGGAGATTGTAACGACCCAGAAAATCTGAACCAATTTAAAAAATTTAAATTGGCTAAAATAATGGATTTTAAATATTTAAAATAAATATTTTAAATAATTGAGATGAAAAGTGAGTTTGAATCGACAATTGAAAACGAATATAATTAATTTTAATTATAAACAAGGCCTGAAATGGCGCTGTAGTTTCAAAAATTGAATTCAAACTTTGTCGGACTGTACCGGGTGCAAAACAAAACGGATTTTAGTGAAACCAAAAATATTTAAATCTGTTAGTGAATACCTTTCTAACAAATCTGAAAAATCGAATTTTCATAGCGGAAAGCAAAAGTTATGGCTGAATGAATTTTCAGAACGATCGCTATGGAATTTATATAGCCCGTGAAATTGGCCATTTTGCATACGACCGCGGAATTCGACGAATCCACTTTTGTTGGATCCGGGATGTAAAGTTATTGCTAGATTTCAAATTTCATAATTTTTGAAGCTAGTATGTGAACGTGGCAAAGAAAAATGTGTTTTTGTCAATTACAGTTAAATTGGATCGACCAAAAATGGGCCTTTTTGCAAACGATCTCAGAATTCGACGAAACTAGTTTTGTTGGGACTGTATCGTCAAAACATAGCTAGATTTATTTTTCTGGATTTTTTTTTGAATTAGTTTGTGGCCCTGGCAAATTGAAATGCACGTTCAAAGTTAAAAATTAAATGTTTTATACTTTAATTTGAAAACTAACTGACTGTAACAGTAGAATGGGCCTTCGAAACATATCCCATTGTGTTCGGAATGGGGGTAAAACGCTAGAGGCGACAGTCATTGGGTTTGATTTCGTGTCCGTTTAAGAAAACTCTAATTTTTGAATAAATATATATACCGGCCAATCAAAATAATTCATTCAGAAAAAAAAAAAACCTTTTCTCTCTCCCCGAACGAACGGCGAAAACCATTCGAAGCTTTCCGACCCGATTCCGGCCGCCTCCGCCACCTGCAGCCACCGCCACCGCCACCACACGACTCGCCACCTCCTCCTCTTCAAATCAGAACCGACCCCACCCTCTCTCACTTCGCCAGCGTCGAGAACGACGCCTCCAAAGTCTTCGACTTCCAGTCGATGCCGAGATCGCCAGAGGCGATCGGACCCGAAGCCCTGACCATCGCCAGAAGCGCCACGCCCCCCTCTTCCACGTCGCACCCTCTGATCGAGCTACAACTTCACGAATTCGACAAAAATTGAAAACCTAGATTCGAAGAAAAAAAAGGTATACGGCTAATCTATTTCAAACTAATTTCGACAGTTTTAAAGTGTTGCAAACTTTGAAAAATCATATCTTTTTCATTCGTTAACGAAATTCGATGAAACAGGAAACATCGTGATCGTGTGGACGTCTTCTACATTTTAGAAGAGACCGCATATTTTTCTGAGCCTTCTGCTATTTTTGGTGGAGTGGAACCCAATGTGAGATTTCTAATTCATAAACAATACGGAAAACGACGATGTATAAATTATATAGTCGATGTATGAGTTATACAAACGTTGTACACCTCATGTATAAGCGTTGTATAAGTTGTATGTTCGATGTATAAGTTATATATGCGTTGTAAAAATTATATATGTGTTGAAATAAAAGTGAATTGCTATATATATATATTTATACATACGCCCCTCGTCCATAAACCATGGACGATATTTATTGGTTGTGATTGGTGTGAAAATTGGTTGATAGCGAATGGTTGTTTGGGATTGTTTGTGGTTGATATTGATTGATTGTGGTTGAAAAATACCCATTTGTGGTTGAGAAATATTTGGTCGAAACCACATAGGATTAGTTTGTGGAAATGAAATAAAAATATACATGCCGCCTGCGTGCGAACTAGATGCATGATTCCCATTGTCAAAAACCGCGAGGTTTTAAGGTAGAGCGAGGAGCCGTACTAGGGACAGTCCCGGTTTCAACTACCCTGCCGTTATGCTGCCGAAATTTTGAATAATATTCATGTGTTTGAATTATTTTCATTTGCTGAAACTATATTTATTCATTGAATAGAAAACCTTCATGTGTTGAATTGATATTCATTCGTTGATTAGAAATTCATGTGTTGAATGGTATTCGTGTTTTAAATATAAAAATCACATTTTTATCTATATATAGAAATTATAGAAAACCTTCATGTGTTGAATCGATATTCATTCGTTGAATTGAAATTCATGTGTTTTTATGGTATTCATATTTTGAAATGAATTGTTTTACAATAAAAAACACATTTTTATTATATACATGAATTGTTGAAATGTGAGGTGTTAAAAATAGCAACTCGTTCAAATAAAAATGTGTGAGTTGAAATATTCATTAATTAGCTAATGATACGATTTTTTCCTATACATGCAACATTAGAATGAATGGTGTTTTTAAACCGAATGGAATCAAATATGAAGTTGAATAGAAAATGATAAGTGATAAGAACTGCATATATATACATGCATATTTATTGAACAGGTTATAGCAAAGAGGCTAGAGAAGAGGAGTAAAATTTTGCTGCCCGACAAATAGGTACACATTTACTGTTTTGCTTGGATGATGATTTATGAGCCTGTTGGCTAGCCGCTTGGCTTTTTTCTTTTTCTTTTCGACATGAGACGCCCGTGTGGCTATTTGGGAATTTTCCCAGCCCCTCCCGTACAAAGGAGGTTATGGCGAAATTTTCCAAAATTTTAAGGCGTTAGTGAAATATTTGAAGTGAAAACGATATTGAAATTGTTGAATGAACTATATTTATATAAATATATAAATATAAATAAAATTAAAACGAAACGTGGCCGTGCAGTTCGTATTTTGAAACTGTGATTTCAAACGATTGTACCGGGAGATCCAACCATCGGATTTTCCCGAAACTGCAACCCTCGGGTTCGCCTTGGAAATATCTTTCCAACGGCACCAACTTTGTAAAAATCCAACGGTTGGATTGTCTGGAATATTTAATTCAAATCTAAAGAAAAACAGCGCCATAAACGATTATATTTATATATAAATATCAATATAATTATATATAATCGAATAACGACACTGTAGTTCGTATTTTGAAATCGAGACTTCAAACGATTGTACCGGGAGATCCGACCGTCGGATTTTCCCGAAACTGGAACGGATTCGTTTTGGAAAGACCTTTCTAATGATGTAAATTTTGTGAAGATCCAACGGTTAGATTTTCAGATATGTGTAAATCAAATCGGAAGAAAAACAGCGCCACGGCCGCTTTATGGCCCGAAGCATCGTTTTGAATAAATTGGCTATTTTGAAATAAATAAAATAGCGATAAATCATTAAAAAATATCATAAACGATATGGAATGGAAATAAACTGAATTTGCTCGATTTATGTGGTATTTGATGGTTGGATGTGTTTGGTGTGAAAATTACATTAAAGAACAAAATTGGTGTTGTCGGATGATTTAGCCGTTGAAATAAATTGATTTGAAATTCTAAATATACGTGAATTATTTGAAAAGGCCAAGTTAATTCTCATTTCAACTAATTGACCGACGATTGAAATTCGAAGATGAAGACGATGGTCGAAGACTGGAGATCTTCACCTCGTTTGGATGGTAACCGAGGTCCTGATTGGGAGGCATCCCGAAATATGGATAATGAATGGTGATCGTTCCAGACGTACGTGGTGATCGATGGGTTTGCGAGGTATTTATTGCCTCTGGTTTCGTTCAGACCCAAAACGGACTTGCAAATGGACAGTATGCCTGACATTGGATTTTATCGTGTGTTGATTGATCTCTATTAAATATACATCTGTTTGGCGGTGGAGAATTTATTCTTTTGCTTAACGCCCTTCTCTGAAACGCACGAGCTCAGAGGTTGTATATCGATGGACATCAATCGCATGGCATGAATCGCCTGTGTGGCATGCTAAGATGCAGTGATCAGGGCTTCTGTTGAAAAGCAAAGTCTTGTGGTGATGATCAAAGCACCGCCTGTGTGGCGTAGCTTTGTGTATAACGTGAATTCGCGAGCCTCACACCCCGGTATGAACCAGAAACGGGAGCAGGACTTCAGGGGGGACGTGCGTTTTGTTTCTAGCTAGGGTGGTGTCAGTGACCTACCAGCCCTGACATTTATATACTTTTCACCTATGTGGTTGTTGCTGTTGCGAGGCGCCTCGGTTTGATCGGACGATCCGGGTCCGATGGAGTTATTCGTTGGCTCATTTACGCCCCAAAGGGCGGAGAAACGCATTGTTCAGGCATTATAATCCACTTCGTGTGGACCGGCCCTGACGATCCAGGGTATGGTTGCGGCTGTACCTGAGACTTGGGCTAGACAGTCTCGAATTCGGTAAGGACTCCTTGGTTCATGACGGAAATCCAATTTCCAAATATGACATCGTGCGGTTTTGATTGTACACCTATATATGGCGACATAGTGGCATGGGGCATTAATGCCGTCTATGATTGATAGTTATGATTGGAAATTGTTTTCAAAACATATAAACACTAGCAATAATATCAAATGCCTTTGTTTTATTCGTATCAAGCATATTTGGCCGTTATAAGGTAAAAACTCTATCCTCCGGTTTGCGTTGCATTGTATTATGGGAACTGAGTCTTATAACGGCTTCATTTTTATAAAAAGCATAGCGATGTTTAAAAGAAATATTTGTTTTAAAGCACTGGCAATCCAATGGAGTAAACCCGTTCCACGAAAGTGGCGTGGTCCTGTGATTTGCCATATTATATATGTGTTGAGTAGAAATCTCATACCAGTCCCATGACTGACTCGTAGTTTGTTTCACTTTCAAACTCGGGTGCCCCTTTTTCTACACGGGCAGCCTTGTATTCAGGTTTAGCTGGTTCTTTCTGGATAGCTGGAGCTGAAGATGGATTCTATCATCTAACTCTTTTTATGCTGTTCAGCTCCTATTGTACATATTATGTTTGTTTTCCACTGTAGACATTTATGTATAGCTGAACTGTATTTTTTTTACTAAGTAAGATCCTGTATACTGTGTAACTCTGATGATTACTTTTATCCAGTATATTCTTGTATGAACAAGTATTTTATGGAATAAAAGTCTGATGTTTTCTGTTGCTTATACATATATGTGTTTATATCTCTCTTGTGTTTTATCTGTGACTTTTACTTACAAACCTCCACCAAAGTTAAGGCAGTCCCTTGTGAGTGACCTTAATGGAGGGTGGGGTGTTTCACTTGGTATCAGAGCATAGATTTATCAGACTAGATAAAAAATTTTGAAACTATTTTCAAAAAGAAGTTTAAAGAAGCATTTTCAAGAAAAGTTTTGATATTTTAAAAGGCATAATCCCCCAAAGCCATATGCACTATCTATCCATCCTTCATTTTGAACCTTTCCTTTTGTTTTAGCATGTCTGGAGAGCTTAACCTTCCGGAAGGAGTACCTGTACCCGGCTGGTTCCGAAGGTACCTAGAGGCTAGGGCTAATGGTACGGGCCAAGCAGACATTCCTCCTCCTACGGTGGCAGCAGTTCCTCCTCTCCCTCCTCGTGGAAACACTTTCGCTAAGATATGTAGAGACTTCAAGGCTATGGGAGGAAAGGACTTTTATGGAGCTGAATCATTTGTGGTAGCAAGGAACTGGCTAAAAGAGACTGAAGATTTTTTTGTTATCTTCGAAGTTGATGACAGGCAGAAGATACAGCTAGCAGTGTGGTTGCTCAAGTCCTATTGGTGGTAAGTTACGCATGCGGAGAGGCCAGTGGAAACAGGACAAGGTTTGAGATGAAATTCTGCTCCCAAGCTGAGAGAAGTCTGCAGATGGAGAAGTTCCTAACTCTTAAGCAAGGGTGTATGAAAATCAGGGAGCACGTTAATCAGTTTAATCAGCTGGCCAGATTTGGGTTGGACTTAGTAAACACCCAACACAAGAAGGCGCTCTGCTTCGTCAAAGGTCTGAATGAGCCTCTACACGGCCTTGCTATGACTCATGTATCCACGGGAGCAACTTATTAAAGCTTAGTGGACATGGCATTGCTACGTGAGGAGGACAAGGGCAAGAAAGAGGCTAAGGTGGAAGAAAAGAAGGAAGGCTTACAGGCTAAGAAAACAGACTTCAAGAAAGGCAGGAAGAATAACAAATCCCGTGAAAAGAGAAAGTACAATTTCTGTGGCATTGTGGGACATATAGCAAAAGACTACAGAAAGAAGAAGGCAAAGATGAATGGAGGTTGCTTCAGTTGTGGCGAGACTGGACACTTGGCTAAGAACTGCCCAAAGAAGCGGGGGTAGGGACAGAGGGCTGGATCCACCTCAGGCGGACAAGTTCATGCGCTGGTGGCACCTCCACAGGAACAAGGTAGAAATATTTCTGTAGAAAGCTTAGTTTATCTATATGATCATCCAGTTTGCACTCTCTTTGATTCTGGTGCATCACACTCCTTTATTTCATCTGCTTTAGTAGAATCTCTACACCTAGACACTAGTATGGTAGAAGATCCCCTGGTTGTTTCAAATCCAATTGGGGGCTCGGCTTATTTGTCGATGGTTTGCTTGGATTTGAAAATATCTATTCTAAGTGTTGAATTTAGATGTAGTGCCTTTGTTTTGGGCTTCTCAGGGTATGGACAGATCTTAGGCATGGACTGGTTATCCAGTAATGGTGCCATTCTTGATTGTGAGAAAAGAGTGGTTAGGCTCTTGACTCGGCTCGGTAACACTCTAGAAATTTCTTGTAATCCCTTGAATGCTGTTATGCTTAGTTATCTAGAGTCGCTTGATGCTTCTGTTGAGAATTTGCAGTCGGTTAGAGTAGTCCGGGAATATCCGGATGTCTTTGAAGAGGTGAAAGGCTTACCTCCGAAGCGGGAAATAGACTTCCGCATATATCTTGTTGATAATGCAAAGCCTGTAGCTCTACCTGTTAGACATATGGCTCTAAAGGAGAGAAAGGAGCTTAGTAAGCAAGTTAAGGAGCTTCTCGAGAAGGGGTTTATAAGAAGGAGTATCTCGGAATGGGGTGTTCCAGTGGTGTTCGCCACCAAAGCAGATGGTTCACTACGTCTTTGTGTGGACTATAGGGAGCTAAACAAGCTGACTAAAAAGAATAGACATCCGCTTCCCAGAATAGAAGATTTGTTTGATCAGCTTGAAGGTGCGTCGGTCTTCTCCCAACTTGATCTGGCTACTGGGTTCCATAGCTAAGGGTAGCTGAAGATAGCATTCATAAAATGACGTTCAGAACCCCAGACGGTTTCTTCAAGTGGCTTGTCATGCCTTTCGGTTTGACGAACGCACCCGCTTATTTCGTAGACCTAATGAGCAGGGTGTTCAGAGAATTCCTCAATAAGCTCATGGTGGTCTTCGTAGACAATATTTTGATCTTCTCAAAGAATGAGGAAGAACATGCTCAGCATCTGAAAGAGATCATGGATACTCTCAGTGCACATCAGCTAAGAGCCAAATTCCCCAAGTGCCACTTTTGGAGAAAGGAAGTAAGATTTCTGGGGCATATAGTGTCCAAAGAGGGGTTGGCTGTGGACCCCGCGAAAGTGGTGGCAGTGCAAGATTGGAAGACACCAAGAAATGCAACCGAAGTTCGAAGCTCTCTTGGGCTAGCTGGTTTTTACCAAAAGTTCATTTGGGATTTCGCAAAAATCTCAACTCCACTCAAAGGCTAACAAAGGAGAATCTGGCATTCACTTGGGATTTGGACTGCGAGTTTGCTTTCCAACGATTAAAAAGGGCTCTCACAACAACCCCAGATCTGACTTTTCCAAATGGAAGCAAAATGTTCACAGTATATACGGATGCTTGCGGTACGGGGCTAGGCGCTGTTCTGATGCAAGAAGGGAGGGTAGTAGCTTATGGTGGAAGACAATTGAAAGCGCATGAAAAGAACTACCCAACCCACGATCTTGAGTTTGCCGCCATCGTCTTTGCGCTTAAGTCTTGGCGCCATTATCTCCTAGGTGAGAAGTTCGAATTATATACTGAATAAATCGTTGAAGTATCTTTTCTTGTAGAAAGATCTTAACTTGAGGCAGCAAAGATGGATGGAGTTTCTTGCCTCGTCTGATTTTGAAATTTCCTATACTCCCGTCAAAGGCAATGTAGTAGCAGACGCGTTGAGCCGAAAGAAACTGACCTTGAGCCCTCACTTTGTAGAAAGGCAAAGCTCGGAGTATATAGCCTATTTTGACTTTAGGCCCTCCTCAGATTTTATACCTGGTTTATTGGCATCCCTAGAAGTACGACCCACTCTTTTAGACTTGATAGGGGCCGCACAACGAGAAGACCCTCAGCTTGTGGATGTGATTGATAAACTAATTAGGGGTGAAACTTCCAGTCACCTCAATAGGTACTCCATCGATGATAAGGGTTGGCTGAGACGGGATGGAAGGCTATGCATCCAACAAGCTAGGGATTTTGTGAAGAAGGTTCTTGAGGAGGCACATCATTCCAAGATGACAATACACCCAGGTGGAGACAAGATGTACAAGGACGTAAAGAGAGCTTTCTATTGGAGCGGCATGAAGAAGGACATAGCAGATTTCGTTTCTAAGTGTGTGACATGCCAATAGGTCAAGGCGGAACAAAAGAAGCCTGGAGGACTGCTTCATCCTCTAGAAGTCCCGCAATGGAAGTGGGATAGCACTTCAATGGACTTCATTGACGGGTTGCCTAGGTCAAGAAGAGGCAATACTAGCATTTGGGTGATAGTGGATAGGCTTACTAAAAGCGCCCACTTTATACCTATCAAGAGTAGAAGAACTGCTTCGTCTCTAGCTTCTCTTTATCTCAAGGAAATAGTTCGACTCCATGGAATACCCTCCAGCATAGTGAGTGATAGAGACCCCATCTTCACGAGCGAATTTTGGCGGAGTCTGCAAGAAGCTGTCGGCACACAGTTATGTTTGAGCACGACCTATCACCCCCAAACTGATGGTTAGACAAAAAGGGTGAATAGAGTACTAGAAGATCTTCTAAGACTGTGCGTTCTTGACTTTGGAGGAACTTTGGAGGATCAACTTCTTTTAGTGGAATTCGCCTATAACAACAGTTACCAGGCCACCATCGGTATGGCGCCCTTCGAAGCTTTGTATGGAAGACCTTGTCGGTCACCAACTTTTTGGTGGGAGTCTACTGACAAGATTATACTTGGGCCAGACATGATTAGAGAGACTTCAGAAAAAGTTGGGAATATTATTAAAACTTGACATAAAATATATAAAATTGGCATGTTTGTCACATGCCAAAATTGGTGGCATTTAAACGGTATAAATTCTTATACCAAAAATGTTAAACTTGGAATGTGGGCCATAACATTTAATTGTTGACAAATTTACATATATTCAGAAATAAAGACAAATATGTAAATATAGAAAATACGAATATGCTTAACACGAGGTTGGATTGAGTTGTGATGTAAATCTGCCCGGACCCGCCCGGCTGTCCAGTAGTCACAGCAATACCTATCCAATGTGGGTGGTTAAACATTGATCCCAATAAGGACCCAAGGTTAGACTGAGTTACGGTGTAAATCTGCCCGGAACCGACCGGGTCATCCAATAACCGTAACAATATCTGTCTAATGTGAGTGGCCGGTGCTTTAAAAGGCTAAGGACAGATGGTAGGGTTAAGTTAACTAAAACACTTAACCAATTACACTTGTTAATGAAATTGATGGGTGGGGTTATGTAAATACGGATACTTAACCACTTAGCATGTTTGACTAGAAAACCCTAGTAACGGGGACCCATTTCAGCAGTAACCCAATTAGGTATCATGGTACCCTGAAACTAGGCAGGGTGGGGCACGATTACTGGGCTGATTGTAAGCGGTCAAAGCGACGGTGGTGGGTGCAACAGTGTAGGTTCTAACGGAGTGCGGGCGTGCACACACTTCGGAGCAAACAAACAGGGCACTGGGGGCACCAGTAGTATAACCTATGCATTCTAAGGTTTGTATTGAGTCGCCACCATGGGACTTGATACACCCCATGGTGGGGCCAGTATAGGTATCTACAATTTCTAGGGGCCGTAAGACACAGATGATTATGCGAGTAGGAGCCGATCTTTAAAATAAGGGGATCACTTCACCCTCAGCATAGGATGCATCTTTAGACATGGGATCACTTTACCCTCGGCATAGGGTGCATCTTTAGAAACGGGATCACTTCACCCTCAGCATAAGGTGCCAGTCAGAATAAATACAAGTAGGTGCAGAGATATAGTGTGGGGTGCGATAGTATATTCGTTGCAGAACTACCTAATCTTAGTTTATGATACTTTCCTGTTCCAGTTTATACCTATCATTCCCTTATTCTTATTTTCATACTGAAGAGTCACTAGACTTACCAGGCTTTATGTCTGACCCTATTTTCTTTCGTCTTCTTTCCTTCTGTTTCCCCCCTCCAAGGTCCACTGGGAGGAAATAACTCAGCTTAGTCAGATTCTCTAAAAGCTTCAAGATAGTTGATGTACGCTTTGGAGTCTCTTTCCTTGGCTATGGCTGTTGGTCACATTCTATGGGGATTTATGCAGTTTTTATCACGTTTTATGCTTCTTTATTTAAAAACCGAGACAGAAATGATGTTGTAATGTTTTGGAAGTTGTTATGAAACAATTATGGAAATGTGTTGTATGAACAAGTATTTTATGAAATAAAAGTCTGATGTTTTCCGCTGCTTATACATATTTGTGTTTATATCTGTCTTGTGTTTTATCTGTGACTTTTACTTACAAACCTCCACCAAAGTTAAGGCAGTTCCTTGTGAGTGACCTTAATGGAGGGTGGGGTGTTTCACGAGGTTAGGCTTTTTTGTGGTGTAAGACTGCTCGGACCCACCCGACAAAATCCAGCTGCCACAAATGTCAGTCTAATGTGGGAGATCTTAGGCATAAATTAAATACGTAACAATTGTAAAGACCCGAGGTTAGGCTCTTTTGTGGTGTAAGACTGCCCGGATCCGCAAGGCAAATCCAGCTGCCACAAATGTCAGTCTAACGTGAGAGGTCTTTATGAGGTTACGGTCTTAATGAATTAAGAAACACTTGACCAGATAAACATGTAGTGGGACATGAGGGGGTTAAGTGGGTGCCTTGGGTGGCATGTGGAATCTAGTGGGTGCCTTGGGTGGAATTTGAAATACGATTAGAAATACTTAACCAAAATTGAAACATAAATAAGAAGTGGGTTAAGTGGGAAATACTAGAGGGGACCAAGCTTAGGTGGATAGCTTGTGTCAAGTCATGGGAGCCCATTTCAACCAGTAACCCATACGTATCTTTGTGGGCTCGACCCAAGTCGAGGACGGGACACGCATACTGGGCTTGACTGTAAGAGGCCAAACCAGGTTAGTGGTGGCAAAGCAAGTCCAATGGGTTCATATGCGTGTGTGGACCTGGGCTGGTAGGTAAGACGTTGTTGCATCGTGTAGGTATAAGCCGTGCATCTCTGGTAGTATTGGGTTGCCACTTTGGGGAGTGATACACCCCACTGTGGGACCAGCACGGGTATCTACAAGTTAGGGAGCCGATCGAATGGGGAAGGTAGCGGGTACGACTAGTGGAGGTAGGAGCAAGCGACACCTATGATAGCAGCCAGGAGTATAGCTACCATATTATGAATATTGTAATTAGAATGGGGACGGTAGTGGGTACCACTAATGGCAATAGGAGCACGCGACACCTATGACAGCATCTAGGGGTACATGAAACTACCATTATTATTATCACTAGGCAGGATCAACCTTAGAGTGACTAGTGGTGGTGCAGTATAGCAATTATCTCATAGTGTTGGTGTAGTTTAGTAATTATCTTACAGTGGGTTAGGTGCGCTTTAACGATATCGTTGTTTATCCTGGTTCCTTGTTTACTCTGCCATACTCAATGGTTCATGGTCATTTCCTGATTTTCCAACTTATGCCTTAGCCTAGTTACTTTAGTGATTATATTTTTAAAGTTATCGCACTCGCCAGACTTTATGTCTGACCCCCTTTGATTCCTCCTCTTTTCTTCCTCCCCCCAGGTGCTTAGGTTGGAACTAGCACCAGTGAAGCTTGATTTTGGACAACTGTGCTTCTTGCTTTTAGAAGATTGCTTGGATCACTGAAGTAAAGTTCAAACCTCTTTTATTTGTGGCTATTTTGTATTGGGGATTATGTTTTTCAATTTATGTACTTTGATTTAGTCAAGATGGATATTATGTACTTGGCTCTGGTTTTGATGATGTAATTAAACATATGTATTTTCCGCTGCAATGAAATAAAGTTTTTAATTTTTCAAGTACTGTTTATATTTGTCTTGTTGTTAAGTTTCTGTTCTATACTCACTTAAAACGCTCCATAGAAGTTAATGCATACCCTTTGTGAGTGACATTAATGGACATGGGGTGTTACACGTGGTATCAGAGCTGAAGGTTACCAGAACATATATGAATTTTGAAAAGTTGTTTTTCAAAAACAATTTTATGAAGAAGTACCTTCAAAAGTATGTTTTAAGTAAAGTATTTTCAAGAAAAAGCTTATTTTAGAAAGCATAACCCCAAGGGCCATATATCTTATCTTTAGTATGTCATCTCGTTAGTACCTTTGACCTTTAGGTAGGGTAGCCCTATGGTTGAAACATGTGTTTGAGACATGTTATGTATGATGGATGCATGTGGATGCAAGTGTTTGCTAGTGGTTGCTCATGGATGCATATACACACACTTTAGTCACTAGATCGGCTCAGTCACTTCATATTGCATATTGCATATAAATGTGTGTACATATTTAAGTAATGGATGTATAATGGTTGTACTATTATATGAATGTCGCATTTTGGTGAATGGTTGTGCACGCATGTAGAGATAATATGTATCGATAGGATTCTTTCGCATACATAATGAACGGATGGCACTATCATGGTTTTCCTTAAGGAGATCAACTGAATGAACAGACCGCCTGATTTTGCATTAGATAAGTAGCATATGCACACACTTCTTGCATATGTTCATACAGCATTAGAAAATTTTAAGGACAATGGATGCCTATGTTTGTTGGTTGTGTAGATGGTTGTTTGGATGGTAGGATACATTCTTCTTGACTTAGAGATTTCAGGGACGAAATCCTTTAAGTTGGGGAGAATGTAACACCCTGAATTTTTGAATAATCGAATCAACTAGATTAAAGAATAATTAATCTCAAATGTGAGAATTAAGGGAAACGGGTTGCGCCATTGTGTTCGTCTCGGAATTCTGGTTGAGATAGAGTCCGCATTTGCGTAAATTGGATTTCGTTTGAAAAAGATATCTTTAAATTAAATATTACAGTAAAACATGAAAAAAAAAGAATGAGAAAAGAATAAATGTTTAGCATTGTTCTAACTTTTGTAAGCAAAAGACTTAGTAGCTCATTTGGTTGGAACACATGACTTGCATACAAGGGGTATAGAGTTCGATCCCCGCCAGCGCCATATTTTTATTTTAGGGGAATGGCTTAAAATGGCTTAGTGTGAACGCGGTTCAAAAAGTGGTTTAGTGTGAAAATGGTTAATTGGGAAGATAGATAAAAAAATTAAATATATATATATATATATATATAATTGAGAAGATAAATACAGTCAATGTGACGATCCCAAAATCCGAGGGGCGGTATTAAGGATAATCATAGGGAAATAACACATCAATCATCATAGCAGAGTACAGATAATAGCAGAAACAATAAATAGAATAATTTTACATGGATATGACAGCGGAATCACAACATGTAATAACATCAGAATAGCATAGCGTGGGATACAACTTAGTAAATAAAAGGAAAGTGATCAGTCATCATCGCCAGAGGTGTAATACATACATGCAGTGAGACATAATAAGGGTATCAGTCTACATCGCCAAAGGCGGAATACATATACATAAAGTGGGAAATACGGAAAGTAAATCAGTCTGCATCGCCAGTGGCGGAATCATAATATAAGAACAATAATGGCGGAAAATGTCAAAGTCATCTTTGTGAAGTCAGCCTCGCCATGAGCCAAAAATGCACCTATGCAGCAGTGCAGAACCAAAAACCACCTGTCACCTGTGTACTAGGCTGCCCGTGTGAAAATAAGGGCACCCGCGTTTGCAAAGTGAAACAAACAACGAGTCAGTCATAGGGACTGGTATGAGGAATCTATTTAACAGTTAAACAACAGTAAATAGCAAATCATAGGACCACGCCACTTTCGCGGAACGTGTTTACTCCAGTGATTGCTGGTGCATTTAAAACAAAGTAAATTCTTTTTAAAACAACGCAATGCTTTTTTGAAAGAATGAAGCCATTATAAGACTCAGGTCCCATCACACAATGCAACGCAAGCCGGAGGATAGAGTTTTACCTTATAATAGCCAAATATGCTTGATACGTATAAAGCAAAATCATTTGATATTATTAGTAGTGCATATATGTTTCAAAAACGAATAGCATCATAAATATCAATCATAGGCGACATGAGCGTCCCATGCCACTATGTCTCCATATATAAGTTACAATCGAATCTGTTATCTCGTATTGGAAATTGGATTTCCGTCATGAGTCGAGGCAAGGGGCAAGCTCCTCTCCGCTTCGAGACACTCTAGCAAATGCCTCGGGACTACACACTCTGGGCAACCCCTGGATCAGCTGGGTCGGTCCTCTCTTACGTCTGAGGATTGGCAATTCCTGAACACACGTTTCCCGGTCCTTACAGACCTATAATCGAGGCGCCTCGCATTCCAACAACCACATAGGTGAAAAATAGATATATATATATGTCAGGGCTGGTAAGTCACTGACACCACCATAGCTAGAAGGAAACGTCGTGCTCTCCCAGCGGCCCGTATCCCGTTTTTAACTCATACCGGGGTGTGAGGTTCGCGAATCTGTGAAATACACAAAGCTAGGCTACGTAGACCTTGCTTTGATCATCATCCACAAGAATTTGCTTTGCAACATAAGCCTTGATCATAGCACCTTGGCATGCCACATAGGCAGTCCACTCCATACGATTGATTTCCATCGATATATAACCTCTAAGCTCATACGTCTCAGAGAAGGGCATTAAGCAAAAGAATAAATTCCCCGCCGCCAAACAGATATATATCTAACAGAGATCAATCAGTATAGAACAAAATCCAATGTTAGACACACAGTCCATTTACAAGTCCGCTCCGGGTCTGAACGAAACCGGAGGCGCCAAATTCCTCGTATATCCGTCCGATCAACACATACGTTCAGATAGCTACTACTTCCGTCCCTTTCCGGTAGCTACTCCGGTCAGGAACCTCAGTAGCGCCCATCCAACCGATACGAAGATCATCGGTCTTGAATCGTCTTTGCATTTTCCAATTCGAATCGCTCGATAAATTATTTGAAATGAGGGTTAGCTCGGCCTTTTCAAATAATTCACGTCATTAGAATTTAAATCGATTCCTTGTTATGGTTATATTATTCGACATCCATCTTTCAGTTATTTAGTGTTATTTTCGTGTCAAACACATACAACCATCAAATACCAAACAATTCAAGCCCAATTGGTTTATTTTCAATCAATATTGCTTATAATATTTTATAATGATTTTTCGCCATTTTTATTTATTTAGAAATGGCCTTATTTATTTAAATGACGTTTCTGGTCGTGTCGTGGCACTGGCGCTGTTTTTCCCTTAATTTGTTTTACACATATAGGAAAATCTAACCGTTGGATTTCTACAAAGTCTATATCAGTGGGAAGATATTCCCAAAGCGAACCCAACGGTTCCAGTCTCGTGAGAATCCGACGGTCGGATCTTCCACACTAGTTGTTTGAAGTTACGGTTTCAAAATTCGAACTGCAGCGTCGTTATTCGATTTAATTTAATTATATTTATATTTATATATAAATATAAACGATTCTGGCGCTGTTTTTCTTCAGATTTGAATTAAACATTCCGGACAATCCAATCGTTGGATTTTTACAAGGTTGGTGCCGTTGGAAAGATATTTCCAAGGCAAACCCAGTGGTTGCGGTTTCGGGAAAATCCGATAGTCGGATTTCTCGTACTAATCGTTTCAAATTACGATTCCGAAACGCGAACTGCACGGCCTCTATTCCTTTTAATTATATTTATATTTATATATATATTAATATAGTTCAATCTATAATTTCAACTATAGTTCATTCTATATTTTCAACTTCGTTTTCACTTCAATTATTTCACTAACGCCTTAAGATTTCGAAAAATTTCGCCATAACCTCCTTTGTACGGGGAGGGGTTTGGAAATTTATTGGGCCGTATTAGGTACCCAATAAATCCTAAAAAGCATTCACATATTTATAGTGATATATTTTGGTGTTTACGGGGGAGCATGTACTGATAATCACTCCAGAGAATAAATTCCCGTCACCACGTTTCCGTGTGGAAATAAATAGTCCATGTGCCATATCTAATAACTAGAGCAACGTGATTATTGTCAACTCAAGACCCGTGTGGGGTTTTTATTAATCTGGCAATTTATCGTTATAATTTATATAGTCCATATCAGTCATCAGTTCAACCTGTAGTATGTAGTCATCGCCATACAAGCCTCTTGCTTGTATGGTAAATCTTCCACCTCGTCACACAAGCTCCAGTTGCTTATGTGGAATATGATGAAGTATGCCTATCATCAAGAAGTATGCCATGTAGTGTAGTTCAAAATTAATTGTTACAATCCTATGGCGTAATTTATTATTTCACACAGAATAACCAGCACTCCGCATCCAATGGCATTCACTGGAGTTGATATATAAATAAAATTACGCAGCCAACTCATCAAGGTTTACCTATTTGTCGGGCACGCAAATAATTTCTTTACTCTACAGCTAATCCATTTTTCCTGTTCAACACATGTATATATATGCAGAACAAAGCTAATAATAATATTTCTAGCAAACTATTATTTATTTCAACACGTGTATATTTTTAACTAAGCGTATACATGATAAAAGAAATATTTTTATCATCAAAAATATTTATTCGACACATGTGTATTTTTTTCTAAGCGTATACATGATAAAAGAAATATTTTTATCATCAAAAATATTTATTCGACACATGTGTATTTTTTTCTAAGCGTATACATGGTAAAAGGAATATTTTTATCATCAAAAATATTTATTCGACACATGTGTATTTTTTTCTAAGCGTATACATGGTAAAAGGAATATTTTTATCATCAAAAATATTTATTCGACACATGCGTATTTTTTTCTAAGCGTATACATGGTAAAAGGAATATTTTTATCATCAAAAATATTTATTCGACACATGCGTATTTTTAACACTTCATATTCACTATAAAAATACAGTTTTCATTGTCGATTCATTTTATTTTTAAAAGATGATAACATTCAACACATGAACTTCAACTCAACGAATGAATTGCAATTCAACACATAAATATTCTATATAGTTTGAATATATATAAAAATGTGATTTTTATCGCTAAAGCCATTTGTTTAAATTCAAATAACATTCAACACATGAATTTCAACTCAACGAATGAATTGCAATTCAACACATGAATATTCTATATAGTTTGTATATATATAAAAATGTGATTTTTATCGCTAAAGCCATTTGTTTAAATTCAAATAATATTCAACACATGAATTTCAACTCAACGAATGAATTGCAGTTCAACACATGAATATTCGATATAGTTTATGTAATTTATTTCAACGAATGAAAATTATTCTAACATATAAATATTTCAGAAAATTTCGGCAGTATAACGGCAGGGTAGTTAAAACCGGGACCGTCCCTAGTACGGCTCCTCGCTCTACCTTAAAACCTCGCGGTTTTTGATAATGGGGATCATGCATCTAGTTCGCACGCAGGTGGCATGTTTTATTTTCAATTCCACAATCCTATTCTATTTTGTTTCAACCACAAGAGGGTATTTTTCAACCACAAAGGTATTTTTCAACCATAATATCAACCACAAACAATTATTTCCAACCATTCGTCATACCATATAATATCACGTCAATCACAAGCAATAAATATCGTCCATGATCTGTGGACGAGGGGAGTATATATATATATATATATATATAATATAATGATTCACTTGCATTTCATCACAATTCAAAGCATATATGTTTCATTCAACGCTTGTATAATTTATACATCGCTAATATAACTTATACAACACATGTACATGAGGTATACAATGCGTATATAATTTACACTTCGCTTATATAATTTATACAACGCGATTTCATTCACACAAATAGTTTAGATTCCTCACATTGGTTATTGTAGTGCTAAAAATCGTAGGAAGGTCAGAAAAATCCGCGGCTTCTTCTAGAATGTAGAGAGCCTCCTTGCGGTCACGGTGTCTCCTGTTTCATCAAATTTCGATAAAGAACGAAAAAGATATTATTTTTCAAAGTTTTGCAACACTTAAAAGTGTTATTTTCATTTCAGAATTTTACATCAGAAAAGTTTTTAAAACTTCGAAACTAGGTCACGATTTTTTAGCCAATCCGTACCTCGATGCTTCGATCAGACTACGCTGCGTCAGAGAGCTACGAACCACCTCCAGATCGGCGGTGGTGGCGAAGGGTTCGGTGGCTTGTGGAGGTCGCGGTGGCGCTTTGAAAGGCGCGACTTTCTGGTCGATTTCCGACGTCGACGGTCGATGAGAGGAGGCGTGGGTTGGTCGGATGTGGAGAGGAGGCGAAGGCGGTCAGAAGCTTCAACAGGCGGCGGCGGCGAAATCGCCTGAGGCGGCGACAAAGTTGTCGAGAAGATTCGAGCACTCTGAGTCGTCCAGATCGTCTCTGGAAGCTAGGGTTTTGGAATTTTTTTTTTAAAGAAAAATTCCTATTGGTCCATGCTTTATAGGAAATTTTAAATAGTGTTTTTGCAAACGGACTCCTTTTTAAACCCAACGACTGTCGCCCCTAGCTAAATACCCCCATTCCGGACACAATGGGATATGTTTCGTTGGCCATTTCGACAGTTACAGTCAGTTATTTTTCAAATTAAAATATAAAACATTCGATATTTAATTTAAACGTACATTTCAATTTGCCAGGTCCACAAACTGAATCGGAAAATTCCAAAAAAAATAAATCTAGCTTTGTTTTGACGATACGGTCCTAACAAAACCAGTTTCGTCGAATTCTGAGCTCGTTTGAAAAACGGCCATTTTTAGGTCGAATCATTTTAACTGAATTTGACCAAACACATTATCTTTTGCCCCGCTCACATACTAGCTTCAAAAATTATGAAATTTGAAACTTAGCAATAATTTGACATCCCGGACCCAACAAAAGTGGTTTCGTCGAATTCCGAGGTCGTATGCAAAATCTCAATTTTCAAGGGCTATATACACTATATAGCGACCTTTCTGAAAATTCATTTGGCCATATCTTTTGATTTCCGTTATGAAATTTTGATTTTTCAGATTCTTTAGAAAGGTATTGATAAACAGATTTAAATATTTTCAGTTTCGTTAAAATCCATTATATTTTCCACCCGGTACAGTCAGACAAAGTTTGTATTCAAAATTTCAAACTGCCATACCATACCAAATTCTATATTTTATTGAAATATGCTATTTCAACTATTCAAATTCTTTGGTAATAACCTAATTTAAAAATTTTAAACTGGTTCACTTTTTCCGGGTTATTATAATCTCCCCCACTTAAAACTTTTCGTCCTCGAAAAGGAAATAACAGTTAAGCAGTAAATAAAATGTAAATGCAAAGTATTGTAAAGGTACCTTGCACCGGAGTTAGTCAGAGATGTCCACTCTGCATTTGGGATAGGCTTGTTTAATGCTTTCCTCAGTCTCCCAAGTACAGTCTCTAGGATCACTACTCCACTGCACTTTGACTAAATGAATCTTTTTCCTCCTTAGCTCTCTAGTTTCTTTGCCAACTATCTTTAATGGCTCTCTCTTGAGTGCTAATTCTGGAGTTATGTCAATATCATGTTGCGCTGCTTCTTCCACAATAAGGTCGGGATCATGAACATGTTTTCTGAGTTGAGATACGTGGAACACATCATGTATACCAGGCAACCAATTAGGTAATGAAACCCTATATACAAGAGTTCCAATCCGTTCAAGTATAGGAAAGGGACCAATAAATCTCGGTGCCAACTTCCCAGTCTTGCCAAATCTGATTACTCCTCGCATTGGAGAAACTCTTAAATAAACATAATCGCCAACGGCAAATGATATATCCCTTCTTATCGGATCAGCATAACTTTTCTGTCGGCTCTGTGCGGTTTTTAATCGCTTCTTAATGAAATTGACTTTATCCGATGCTTCTTGAATCATATCGGGCCCTAACACAAGTCTGTTGCAAGGTTCTACACAACATGCGGGAGATCTGCACGGTCTACCGTATGATGCTTCAAATGGAGACATTCCCAAACTTGCTTGATTGCTATTGTTGTAAGAGAATTCGGCTAAATGTAAATGATCTTCCCATGAACCTCCGAAATCAATAACGCAAGCCCGCAGCAAATCTTCTAAAATTCTATTCACCCGCTCAGTTTGGCCATCTGTCTGAGGGTGATAAGCGGTGCTTAGATTCAATTTGGTTCCCAAATCTTCCTGGAATGCTTCCCAGAATTTGCTAGTGAACAGGGGATCTCTATCACTGACTATATTGAGCGGCACACCATGTAGTTTAACTATTTCTCTGAAGTAAATCTGTGCTAGACTTTGAGCCGTTCTGTTGGATCAGACAGGTATAAAATGGGCAGTCTTCGTGAAGCGATCTACGATTACCTATATACTGTTGTTTCCTTTCTTAGTTCGAGGCAAACCATCAATGAAGTCCATCGAGATTTGTTCCCACTTCCATCCTGGAATTTCTAAGGGTTGTAATAATCCAGCCAATTTCTGCTGATCACTCTTGACTAGCTGGCAAGTGGAGCACCTGCTAACATATATTGAAATATCTCTTTTCATCGCCTTCCACCAGAATGTGCGCTTGATATCATTATACATTTTGCTCACACCGGGATGGATACTTAATTTAGATTTGTGGCACTCATCAAGTATTTCTCTTCTGAGCTCTGGGATTCCAGGCACACAAATTCGCCCTTTTAATCTTAGGACCCCTTGGCTATCAAGGCTAAAATCTGAGGGTTTTCCTTCTCGGATCCGCTGGCTAATCCTTTCAATGAATTCATCGTCCTTCTGTAGAATAGTAATCTTATCTTCTAAGGAAGAAGTAATGATAAAACTTGCAATGATTTCATTCTTTCTGCTGAGCGCATCGGCTACAACATTGGCTTTCCCTGGAGTGTATAGAATTTCAAAATCGTATGCTGCAAGGAATTCTAACCAACGCTGTTGTCTCAAGTTTAGATCTTTCTGGGTGAACAGGTATTTCAAGGATTGATGATTGGTGTATAGTTCAAACTTCTCGCCCAGCAAATAATGCCTCCAGATTCTTAAAGCGAACACGATAGCTAATAACTCAAGATCATGAGTAGCATAGTTTCTTTCATGCGGCTTTAGTTGACGGCTGGCATAAGCGATCACTTGGCCTTTCTGCATTAGCACTGCGCCTAGCCCTCTAATAGAAGCGTTTGTCCTTACAGTCAAGTCTTGATTACCTTCTATTATGGTCAATACTGGAGCAGTTGTCAATTTCAGTTTCAGCTCCTGGAAAGCTTCTTCACATTCGGGTGTCCATTTGAATTTCTCATGCTTCTTTGTAAGCTTTGTCAATACTCCTGATATCTTTGAAAAATCCTGAACGAATTTCCGATAGTAACTAGCCAATCCAAGAAAACTTCGAACTTCCATGGGAGTATTAGGTTGTTTCCAGTTCTGAATCGCTGTAATTTTGCTTGGATCTACATCAATTCCTTCCTTTGATACGACATGGCCTAGGAATTTAACTTCATTCTGCAAGAAGACACACATAGAAAATTTAGCTTTCAAGACATTTCTCCTTAGAATTTTCAACACTTGATCTAAATGTTTTGCATGCTCGTCTTCCGACTTGGAGTAGATTAAAATGTCATCGATGAAGACTAGAACAAATTTATTCAATACACCACGGAACACTCTGTTCATAAGATCAACGAAGTATGCCGGAGCGTTACACAAGCCGAACGGCATTACTAACCATTCGTAGAATAAATCGGGACCCCTGAAGGCTATTAAAAGAACACAGTCTTCGGCTATACGTAATTGGTGGAAACCTGTAGCTAGGTCCATTCTGGAGAATACTGTTGCTCCATTTAATTGATCTAACAGATCATCTATACAGGGCAAGGGATATTTGTTCTTCAGTGTCTGTTTATTGAGATCTCGGTAATCTACACAAAGTCTTAAAGTACCGTCTGATTTCGGGACAAATACAACTGCTGCTCCCCATGCTGAAAAGCTCGGTCTGATTAGACCTTTCCAAAGCAATTTTCGGGTTTGACTACTTAACTCTTCTTTTTCTTTCGGGGCCATTCTTCTAATTGGATGTACTACTGGTCGGGCGTTAGGAATTAGATCTATCCTAAATTCAATTTCTCTTTGCGGCGGTAAGTTTTCTACTTCTTCAAACACATCCGCGTAGTTTTTAACGACCGGTATCTTTTCTATCGAAGGGGGAGTAATTTCTAAAGAAGACCAAAATTCTGTTCTATTAATTTCTGAGCCATGACATGGTATAGTGATACACCCCGATTTTGTTTCAACTTTCACGATCCTTTCGGCACATCTAACTTCGGCCTTAAAGTTTTTCAACCAATCAAGTCCCAGAATAATATCAAATTCGGAAAGGTCCATGACAATCGAATCAAAAGGAAATCGGTGTTGAGAAAAGGAAATAGGTACTTTACAATATATACCGAGACTAACAGAACCTCCTATCGGGTTTAGAACTTTAATTGGTTCTCTAAGCTTTCTTCGTTTCAATTTTAATTTTTGAACAAGGTTACCAGAAATGAAGCTACGTGATGCACCAGTATCAAAAAGTACAGAAACAGGAATATTTTTAATGGTAAGGGTACCTCCCAAGACATCGGGTTTACCTGATCCATCGGTGGTAGCTGGCGGGGTCTTCCCGTCATAGACATGAGCTACTTGAGCATTCTGCTTCAGAGGACAGTTCCTGCTATAGTGCCCCTTCTTATGGCAGTTGTAGCATTCGGCTGACTCATTTGCCTTTGGTTTCCTCGGAGCTTTGCATACATTAGAAAAATGACCTGGCTTCCCGCAGTTGTAGCAATTTCCTTTCGGGATCTTTGCAGGTTTCTGAGTAGCGGCCGCGGTAATGCTAGATTCGGGTTGATCTGTTGAAGCCTTGCGCTTATTTCCAGCTTGGCTTTTGGCGCGGTCTTGGCTAGCATGCCTCTCATCCATGTCTTCGTAATTGCAAGCCATCTCCACTAATTCTGAAAAGGAGAGTTTGATGTTGCTCATAGCTCTATCATGGTACTTACGCTTCAGCCCAAATATGAATCTCTTGTTCTTTGCTTTGTTGGTCGTAATCAGCTCTGGAGCATAGCGCGATAACTGGGTGAACTTATTAAGGTATTCCTGAATAGAGAGATCTCCTTGCTGGAGATTAGCAAACTGCTCTCGCATCCTCTCTAGAGCCTGTTCCGGTACAAGCTTCTCATTGAATATAGCTTTGAATTGCTCCCAAGTTCTGACAGTACCAGCTGCATCCTTTGAGGTAATGGCATCCCACCACAGCTCTGCTTCCTCTTGAAGGAGCCAAATGCCAAGTCGGGCTTTGTTGTTGGTTCCCATACCCATGCCTTCAAAGATTTTCTCACAGGTCTTCAGCCAAGCTATAGCCTCGGTCACTGTACCAGTGCCAGTAAAAGGTTTTCCCCCAAGATTTCTGTACCTCTTCGCTACTTTATCTAGCTCAAAGTCTTCTGGTGCTGGTGGCTGAACACTAGGGCCTTCCACAACTACGGGGATATTCCCCCGTCCTCCTACTGCATCTCCTCGGCCTCCACGGCCTCCTCTAGCTGCTGCTCCTCGTGTAGCCATCTAAGAGAATACTGTATAAGCAAGAAAAGAGTCAAGCTCACAGATTTGATAATTTTCATAAATGATAAAGCAGGGGAATACAAGGAAAGATAATGATGATGTACTGATCAAATTGTTTTGCTAATCTGCTTAGCTCATTCTAGGACATTGCTAATCCTATCTCTAATGAGCTACTCGCATTAGAACAGTACTGATTCTATTCTGACGAGGTGTTTAATGTGTTAGATCCCGGAACTAAGGTTAACCAAAGCTCTGATACCAACTGTGACGATCCCAAAATCCGAGGGGCAGTATTAAGGATAATCATAGGGAAATAACACATTAATCATCATAGCAGAGTACAGATAATAGCAGAAACAATAAATAGAATAATTTTACATGGATATGACAGCGGAATCACAACATGTAATAACATCAGAATAGCATAGCGTGGGATACAACTTAGTAAATAAAAAGGAAAGTGATCAGTCATCATCGCCAGAGGCGGAATACATACATGCAGTGAGACATAATAAGGGTATCAGTCTACATCGCTGAAGGCGGAATACATATACATAAAGTGGGAAATACGGAAAGTAAATCAGTCTGCATCGCCAGTGGCGGGATCATAATATAAGAACAATAATGGCGGAAAATGTCAAAGTCATCTTTGTGAAGTCAGCCTCGCCATGAGACAAAAATGCACTCTATGCAGCAGTGCAGAACCAAAAACCACCTGTCACCTGTGTACTAGGTTGCCCGTGTGAAAATAAGGGCACCCGCGTTTGCAAAGTGAAACAAACAACGAGTCAGTCATGGGGACTGGTATGTGGAATCTATTTAACAGTTAAACAACAGTAAATAGCAAATCATAGGACCATGCCACTTTCGTGGAACGGGTTTACTCCAGTGATTGCTGGTGCATTTAAAACAAAGTAAATTCTTTTTAGAACAACGCAATGCTTTTTTGAAAGAATGAAGCCATCATAAGACTCAGGTCCCATCACACAATGCAACGCAAGCCGGAGGATAGAGTTTTACCTTATAATAGCCAAATATGCTTGATACGTATAAAGCAAAATCATTTGATATTATTACAAGTGCATATATGTTTCAAAAACGAATAACATCATAAATATCAATCATAGGCGACATGAGCGTCCCATGCCACTATGTCGCCATATATAAGTTACAATCGAATCCGTTATCTCGTATTGGAAATTGTATTTTCGTCATGAGTCGAGGCAAGTGGCAAGCTCCTCTCCGCTTCGAGACACTCTAGCAAATGCCTCGGGACTACACACTCTGGGCAACCCATGGATCGGCTGGGCCGGTCCTCTCTTACGTTTGAGGATTGGCAATTCCTGAACACACGTTTCCCGGTCCTTACAGACCTATAATCGAGGCGCCTTGCATTCCAACAACCACATAGGTGAAAAATAGATATATATGTCAGGGTTGGTAAGTCACTGACACCACCATAGCTAGAAGGAAACGTCGTGCTCTCCCAGCGGCCCGTATCCCCTTTTTAACTCATACAGGGGTGTGAGGTTCGCGAATCTACGAAATACAAAAAGCTAGGCTACGTAGACCTTGCTTTGATCATCATCCACAAGACTTTGCTTTGCAACATAAGCCTTGATCATAGCATCTTGGCATGCCACATAGGCAGTCCACTCCATACGATTGATTTCCATCGATATATAACCTCTGAGCTCATACGTCTCAGAGAAGGGCGTTAAGCAAAAGAATAAATTCTCCGCCGCCAAACAGATATATATCAAACAGAGATCAATCAGTATAGAACAAAATCCAATGTCAGACACATAGTCCATTTACAAGTCCGCTCTGGGTCTGAACGAAACCGGAGGCGTCAAATTCCTCGTATATCCTTCCAATCAACACATACGTTCAGACGGCTACTACTTCCGTCCCTTTCCGGTAGCTACTCCGGTCAGGTACCTTAGTAGCGCCCATACAACCGATACGAAGATCATCGGTCTTGAATCGTCTTTGCATTTTTCAATTCGAATCGCTCGATAAATTATTTGAAATGAGGGTTAGCTCGGCCTTTTCAAATAATTCACGTCATTAGAATTTAAATCGATTCCTTTTTATGGTTATATTATTCGACATCCATCTTTTAGTTATTTAGTGTTATTTTCGTGTCAAACACATACAACCATCAAATATCAAACAATTCAAGCCCAATTGGTTTATTTTCAATCAATATTGCTTATAATATTTTATAACGATTTTTCGCCATTTTTATTTATTTAAAAATGGCCTTATTTATTTAAATGACGTTTCAGGTCGTGTCCTGGCACTGGCGCTGTTTTTCCCTTAATTTGTTTTACACATATCGGAAAATCTAACCCTTGGATTTCTACAAAGTCTATATCAGTGGGAAGATATTCCCAAAGCGAACCCAACGGTTCCAGTCTCGTGAGAATCCGACGGTCGGATCTTCCACACTAGTCGTTTGAAGTTACGGTTTCAAAATTCGAACTGCAGCGACGTTATTCGATTTAATTTAATTATATTTATATTTATATATAAATATATACGATTCTGGCGCTGTTTTTCTTCAGATTTGAATTAAACATTCCGGACAATCCAACCGTTGGATTTTTACAAGGTTGATGCCGTTGGAAAGATATTTCCAAGGCGAACACAGCGGTTGCGGTTTCGGGAAAATCCGATAGTCGGATTTCTCGTACTAATTATTTCAAATTACGATTCCGAAACGCGAACTGCACGGCCTCTATTCCTTTTAATTATATTTATATTTATATATATAAATATAGTTCAATCTATAATTTCAACTATAGTTCATTCTATATTTTCAACTTCGTTTTCACTTCAATTATTTCACTAACGCCTTAAGATTTCGAAAAATTTCGCCATAACCTCCTTTGTACGGGGAGGGGTTTGGAAATTTATTGGGCCGTATTAGGTACCCAATAAATCCTAAAAAGCATTCACATATTTATAGTGATATATTTTGGTGTTTACGGGGGAGCATGTACTGATAATCACTCCAGAGAATAAATTCCCGTCACCCCGTTTCCGTGTGGAAATAAATAGTCCATGTGCCGTATCTAATAACTAGAGCAACGTGATTATTGTCAACTCGACCCGTGTGGGGTTTTTATTAATCTGGCAATTTATCGTTATAATTTATATAGTCCATATCAGTCATCAGTTTAACCTGTAGTATGTAGCCATCGCCATACAAGCCTCTTGCTTTTATGGTAAATCTTCCACCTCGTCACACAAGCTCCAGTTGCTTATGTGGAATATGATGAAGTATGCCTATCATCAAGAAGTATGCCATGTAGTGTAGTTCAAAATTAATTGTTACTATCCTATGGCGTTATTTATTATTTCACACAGAATAACCAGCACTCCGCATCCAATGGCATTCACTGGAGTTGATATATAAATAAAATTACGCAGCCAACTCATCAAGGTTTACCTATTTGTCGGGCATGCAAATAATTTCTTTACTCTACAGCTAATCCATTTTTCCTGTTCAACACATGTATATATATGCAGAACAAAGCTAATAATAATATTTCTAGCAAACTATTATTTATTTCAACACGTGTGTATTTTTAACTAAGCGTATACATGATAAAGAAATATTTTTATCATCAAAAATATTTATTCGACACATGTGTATTTTTTTTCTAAGCGTATACATGATAAAAGAAATATTTTTATCATCAAAAATATTTATTTGACACATGTGTATTTTTTTCTAAGCGTATACATGGTAAAAGGAATATTTTTATCATCAAAAATATTTATTCGACACATGTGTATTTTTTTCTAAGCATATACATGGTAAAAGGAATATTTTTATCATCAAAAATATTTATTCGACACATGTGTATTTTTTTCTGAGCGTATACATGGTAAAAGGAATATTTTTATCATCAAAAATATTTATTCGACACATGCGTATTTTTAACACTTCATATTCACTATAAAAATATAGTTTTCATTGTCGATTCATTTTATTTTTAAAAGATGATAACATTCAACACATGAACTTCAACTCAACGAATGAATTGCAATTCAACACATGAATATTCTATATAGTTTGTATATATATATATAAATGTGATTTTTATCGCTAAAGCCATTTGTTTAAATTCAAATAATATTCAACACATGAATTTCAACTCAATGAATGAATTGCAATTCAACACATGAATATTCTATATAGTTTGTATATATATATATAAAAATGTGATTTTTATCGCTAAAGCCATGTGTTTAAATTCAAATAATATTCAACACATGAATTTCAACTCAACGAATGAATTGTAGTTCAACACATGAATATTCGATATAGTTTATGTAATTTATTTCAACGAATGAAAATTATTCTAACACATAAATATTTCAGAAAATTTCGGCAGCATAACGGCAGGGTAGCTAAAACCGGGACCGTCCCTAGTACGGCTCCTTGCTCTACCTTAAAACCTCGCGGTTTTTGACAATGGGGATCATGCATCTAGTTCGCACACAGGCGGCATGTTTTATTTTCAATTCCACAATCCTATTCTATTTTGTTTCAACCACAAAGGGTATTTTTCAACCACAAAGGTATTTTTCAACCATAATATCAACCACAAACAATTATTTCCAACCATTCGTCATACCATATAATATCACGTGAATCACAAGCAATAAATATCATCCATGGTCTGTGGACGAGGGGAGTATATATATATATATAATATAATGATTCACTTGCATTTCATCACAATTCAAAGCATATATGTTTCATTCAACGCTTGTATAATTTATACATCGCTAATATAACTTATACAACACATGTAAATGAGGTATACAATGCGTATATAATTTACACTTCGCTTATATAATTTATACAACGCGATTTCATTCACACAAATAGTTTAGATTCCTCACATTGGTTATTGCAGTGCTAAAAATCGTAGGAAGGTCAGAAAAATCCGCGGCTTCTTCTAGAATGTATAGAGCCTCCTTGCGGTCACGGTGTCTCCTGTTTCATCAAATTTCGTTAAAGAACGAAAAAGATATTATTTTTCAAAGTTTTGCAACACTTAAAAGTGTTATTTTCATTTCATAATTTTACATCAGAAAAGTTTTTAAAACTTCGAAACTAGGTCACGATTTTTTAGCCAATCCGTACCTCGATGCTTCGATCAGACTACGCTGCGTCAGAGAGCTACGAACCACCTCCAGATCGGCGGTGGTGGCGAAGGGTTCGGTGGCTTGTGAAGGTCGCGGCGGCGCTTTGAAAGGCGCGACTTTCTGGTCGATTTCCGACGTTGACGGTCGATGAGAGGAGGCGTGGGTTGGTCGGATGTGGAGAGGAGGCGAAGGCGGTCAGAAGCTTCAGCGGGCGGCGGCGGCGAAATCGCCTGTGGCGGCGGCAAAGTTATCGAGAAGATTCGAGCACTCTGAGTCGTCCAGATCGTCTCTGGCGGCTAGGGTTTTGGAATTTTTTTTTAAAGAAAAATTCCTATTGGTCCATGCTTTATAGGAAATTTTAAATAGTGTTTTTGCAAACGGACTCCTTTTTAAACCCAACGACTGTCGCCCCTAGCTAAATACCCCCATTCCGGACACAATGGGATATGTTTCGTTGGCCATTTCGACTGTTACAGTCAGTTATTTTCAAATTAAAATATTAAACATTCGATATTTAATTTAAACGTACATTTCAATTTGCCAGGGCCACAAACTGAATTGAAAAATTCCAGAAAAATAAATCTATCTTTGTTTTGACGGTACGGTCCTAACAAAACCAGTTTCGTCGAATTCTGAACTTGTTTGAAAAACGGCCATTTTTAGGTCGACCCATTTTAACAGAATTTGACCAAACACATTATCTTTTGCCCCGCTCACATACTAGCTTCAAAAATTATGAAATTTGAAACTTAGCAATAATTTGACATCCCGAACCCAACAAAAGTGGTTTCGTCGAATTCCGAGGTCGTATGCAAAATCTCAATTTTCAAGGGCTATATACACTATATAGCGACCTTTCTGAAAATTCATTTGGCCATAACTTTTGATTTCCGTTATGAAATTTCGATTTTTCAGATTCGTTAGAAAGGTATTGATAAACAAATTTAAATATTTTCAGTTTCGTTAAAATCCGTTATATTTTCCACCCGGTACAGTTAGACAAAGTTTGTATTCAAAATTTCAAACTGCCATACCATACCAAATTCTATATTTTATTGAAATATGTTATTTCAACTATTCAAATTCTTTGGTAATAACCTAATTTAAAAATTTTAAACTGGTTCACTTTTTCTGGGTTATTACAGTCAATTTACTTGGAGGGGAAGATTTATGCATAATAGATATGTATGTATGTAGGTAACTTCATTATGCATTGATTTTGCATGTTGCAAGGAAAGTAGAAAAAAGGGGAAATTAAATTGTATACTCGATTTCTTTTTTTAGGTAAGCAATCAATTTGCATTATTTGTCAACATTAGAATTTATGAATAGTTGCGTGTGTGTGTGTGTGTGTGTATATATATATATATATATGAGGGCAGTTAATGTAAACATGAATAGATTGAAATTAATTTGTAGATGAGTGCTAATTTGTCATTGATATTAAAAAGAAAAAGAAAATATATATATACACGCAATATATATATATATGTATGACATGTACGCATCATGTGGCGTACGAGGCGCATTTTTGGTTGTCAATGATTGTTTTTTTATGTGGCCTTCTTTGATTGGCTTTTATGACAAACTAAAGGTAAGAAAGATTTATGCATGTATAAATGGATATTTGTATATGGGTAATTAATGTATATGGTAAAAGGGAGAATATGTAATTAACAATAATAGATTTATAATTTACATATAAATATGAAGTATAAACATGAAAAATACATGGCATAGATTTGTTCATGAAATGGTATATTTAGTATACCATTAATTGTGAGCATAATTAAAAATATAATTATGGCATAATTAAAATGGGAATAATTTGCATTTGGAATTTGTCATAAATAAGAAATATGTAAATTATAGAAAAAATGAACATTTAATACACTGTGCTGAGTCATTAGGGCTGAGGTGTCACCCTATCTTGTTTGGATGGTTCATGTTGCTTCTAGGTTGATCGAATGGCCTAAATTAATCCTAAACTCTATAAAAACACCTCTAGACTCAAACCCTAAAATCAAAACAAAATTAGATTCATGGCCTCCATGTCGTCACCTAGCAACACAGCATATCCGCCACCAATTAGAGAGGAAGAAAGCTAGTCTAAATCAATCCTTTTCAACTTTAACAATGAATCTTCTTAAAAGGAAAGCTATTACAACTTCAGAACTCAGAATTCAGAATTCAAGACCTTCTCTGAATTGTGAGTTTGATAATTTTAATAAAATAATTAGCAAATTAATTGGATTGAGTTATGATGTCGACTATTTGGATATGATGTGAATTACTGACCACATGTTATTATTCATGTAGTAAAATTGTGATGTTTATGTTGTAAATTCTATGATGTTATCTTGTAAAGTTGTGATCATATATGTTGTAATTTTATGATTGGCTTATGTATAATCGAATCACCATGTTGTTCATATGCTAGTTTAGATATTTTTTTTAAAGACATGAATCATATGCAAGTTGGGGGAAATCATATGTATAACCTTATATGCTTCATGGCATCTATTTTAGATCTAAAGTTAGGCTATGACATGTGTGAGTTATTTGCCAAATTCTATATGCTAGTTTACATGTTTAGATGTAAGCTTATGCCATTATTATGTTGCATAAATCACATATGCAAGTTTATATGAATACATGTGTTTGAAAATGAATCATGTTATGCAAGTTTGTGGTTACTGCCTATGCAAGTTTACACCTTTAGATGTAGATCTATGACATACATGATTTATGCAAGTTTGTGACCATTATCTAAACAAGTTCACACCTTTAGATATGGATTTACGACATATGTAATTTTATGCAAGTTGTAACTTTGGCCTATGCAAGTTTTAGATGTAGAACATCCTTCACACATGCAAGTTCACCCCTTATGTTTAGATCTAGTTTTAATTATATGTATGTTGTGATATTTTCTCTTTATTCCATGAGTTAGACTATTCGAGTCTAACGTATATTTTACGTTAAACGAACGAACGTACAACGTGGGGGTAAAGGGGATAATATTAAAAGATTTAATTGGCATAAATGCCTTAAAAGACATAAAATAAATTTGTGATGAAAATTGGTATGATTTTACATACCATAAATGAATGGACGTAATTGAGTCAATTATGGACATCATTAAATTTGGAATTAATTGATAATTTGAATAGGGAAAGTAATTCAAATTGGGGAATGATTAATTAGGAGTAATTAACTCTCTAAGACACGAGGTTAGGCTCTTTTGTGGCATAAGACTGCCCGGACGCGCCCAACAAATCCAGCTGCCACAAATGCCAGTCTAATGTGGGAGGTCGTAGGCATAAATTAAATATGTAACAATTGTAAAGACACGAGGTTTGGTTCTTTTGTGGTGTAAGACTACTCGGACCCGCCCAGCAAATCCAGCTGCCACAAATGCCAGTCTTATGTGAGAGGTCTTTATGAGGTTACGGTCTTAATGAATTAAGAAACACTTAACCAGATAAACATGTAGCGGGACATGAGGGGGTTAAGTGGGTGCCTTGGGTGGCATATGGAATCTAGTGGATGCCTTGGGTGGCATTTGAAATACGATTAGAAATACTTAACCAAAATTGAAACATGTAATTGAAACATGAATAAGAAGTGGGTTAAGTGGAAAATACTTGAGGGGACCAAGCTTAGGTGGATAGCTTGTGTCAAGTCATGGAGGACCATTTCAACCAGCAACCCATACGTATCTTTGTGGGCTCGACCCAAGTCGAGGATGGGACACGCATACTGGGCTTGACTGTAAGAGGCCAAACCGGGTTCGTCGTGGCAACGGAAGTCCAACGGGTTCATTTGCGCGTGTGGACCCGGGCTGGTAGGTAAGACGTTGTTGCATCGTGTAGGTATAAGCCATGCATCTCTGGTAGTATTGGGTTGCCACTTTGGGGAGTGATACACCCCACTGTGGGACCAGCACGGGTATCTACGAGTTAGGGAGCCGATCAAATAGGAAAGGTAGTGGGTACGATTAGTGGAGATAGGAGCAGGTGGCACCTATGACAGCAGCTAGGAGTACAGCTACCCTATTATGAATATTGTAATTAGAATGGGAAGGGTAGTGGGTACCACTAATGGAGATAGGAGCTGGCGGCACCTATGACAGCAGCTAGGGGTACACGAAACTACCATTATTATTACTTATGTTCAGTAGGCAGGATCAACCTTAGGGTGACTAGTGATGGTGCAGTATACTAGTGGTGGTGCAGTGTAGCAATTATCTCATAGTGTTGGTGTAGTTTAGTAATTATCTTACAATGGGTTAGGTGCGCTTTAACGATATCGTTGTTCATCCTGTTTCCTTGTTTACTCTTCCATACTCAATGGTTCATGGTCATTTCCTAATTTTCCAACTTATGCTTTAGCCTAGTTACTTTGGTGATTATATTGTTAAAGTTATCGCACTTGCCATACTTTATGTCTGGCCCCCTTTGTTTCCTCCTCTTTTCTTCCTTCCTCCCCCCTCCCCCCTAAGGTGCTCAGGTTGGAACTAGCACCTGTGGAGCTTGATTTTGGACAGCTGTGCTTCTTGCTTTTAGATGATTGCTTGGATCGCTGGAGTAAAGTTCGGCCCTCTTTTATTTATGGCTATTTTGCATTGGGGATTATGTCTTTCAATTTATGTACCTTGATTTAGTCAAGATGGATATTATGTACTTCGCTCGTGTTTTGATGATGTAATCAAACATATGTATTTTCCGCGGCAATGAGATAAAGTTTTTAATTTTTCAAGTACTGTTTATATCTGCCTTGTTGTTAAGTTTTTGTTCTATACTCACTTAAAATGCTCCATAGAAGTTAATGCATTCCCTTTGTGAGTGACATTAACGGACATGGGGTGTTACAGCTTATGAATGGATTTATATTAAATTCGAGTTTTTATAATGAAGTTATAGAAGCTATTTTAAGCGAATACGATGGTTTGAAATAAATGTTTATATAACATTTGAATTAAATAAGATGGAATTAAGGTAAATGGGTTTTATATTAAAACCGAGCTTTATAAATAAGGTTCATAAAAGAAGTGAAGTTAAAATGATAATTTTGAGTTTGAAACACTTAATAATGAGATTGAGTGAAGTGAATGGGATTGAATCGAGTTTTTCAAAGAGGAAAATGGTTTAAATGCAAACGTTTTGCAGATTTGAATGGAGTTATGGAAATTAGAAACTGACTAGAGATTAGTTGAGTTAAACGACTTCTTGAGTATCAATCTGATGTGGGTTTCGGCCTTCGGGGTTGATATTTAGGGTATTGTTCTCTTATTAGTTTTCGGTTAGGGACTAATGAATGTTGAATTAGCGGGAATAGAAAGAGACTTTGAGAATGTCACGATATTTTCGAGACTTAAGAAATTAACAAGATGTATTTGAATAAGTATCAAAAGGGAAGTGTTAGTATTGTTTTCGATAAATGGAACGAAAGAGATTTTGTAACGATGTTTTAAGTAAAATTTATCGAAAACATGTTTGGGAATATATTATTTAACTATTGAGTGTTAAATGATTTTAAAAATGTTATTATAATAAAATAAGAAGTGAAAAGCTACATACATAAATATTGAACGTTTAAGAAGTTAATTGGTTTTGGATTAAAAGGTCCATGTGATGCTGAGTACTGAACTAGTGAACTCATTTTATTTTCATGGTTGAATGGATATTACTTGATAGTTAAATAACCGACTGTCAGACTTTACCTATCCGATTGTAGATACGGAAAGATCGGGATCGAATTTATATTTGAAAACCATTCCGAACAACCGAATACGAAATCGTCGAAGATATAGATTGAAGACAGAGCAGTTGAAGACCTCGGTTCATAAACGAAAGGGCTACTTGATAAATTACTCTAGGTTGCAATAGAGTATTTTGATGACAATTCGGTCGTGATAGAATATGCAAATTGCAATCACTACTCGCTACTGATACGTAGAGTAATTCAAGTATGTAGTAGGAGAGTGCCTTCAATTTGTCGAGTCCCAGGACAACTTATATGGGCGAATGTCTGATAGAGTATTTCCAAAGGGATCACATAGGTTGATTTCTTCAAACATACCATAGCTGTGGCGGAGAATGACCGTTCTCTTAGCTTAACAACTAGAATATTTTTTGGGGACGTTAATTAGTGATTTTCTGGCTGATTTGACGATGTGGCAGTAAAAGTGAATGGTGGCCAGTTGTTCTGAAAATTTATTATAACCTCAAGCGTCACAACTGGGAAATGACAAAAATCGGGCAGGCGGCATGACTAAATGGGTCGCTCCCAAGTAGGGTGTATAATCACCTATTTAGAGAAATTCATTTCCTTCTTTGTTCTATTTGATGTTGTCCCTTTCGGGAAACGGTTGCTGATCCCAACCATTGGTGATATACATTCAATACACTCAAGAAAAATGTTTGGTCGGTCATGTGTGGCTGGGTTGCAAGATGTTCTTGTTGAACCCAGTGTATTCCCCTCTTGAGATACACTATCGGCAGGTGGTTCCATACCTTATCATAGTTGGAATCCAATCTCCAATAAGCGCCCGTGGTTTTGATTGTATACTATATATATGGAGCGTGAGATGCATGCCTTCTGCTAGATTGCTATTTATTTGTATTTAGACATTATTATAATATCAGATTAAGATACCGATTTCAAATGTTTTGGGTTATCGTAAGGTAAAAACCATCTGTATTTATGTGTGGATTGGCCTTACGATTATCAATTTCTTTCGAAATGAAATGGTTTTGACTTTAAAATCAAGTTGTATATTGTTTTTAAACTTAGTGGGTTTCTCACTCTAGTTCACCAGACCGATCCGGCGTTTGTATGAACACTACGAAGTTTAGTAGACATGCTGGAGAAGTTCAGATGTATGATGTTATTATTTCCTTGTGTATATGAGGACAGGTTTCTATAATTGTCTAGGTGAATTGATGTACTCTGATGTTTGAAAATATTTTTCAAGCTCTCAGTAAAGATTATTTCTATATTATATTTGTTCCGCTGCGATGTGAGACTCTGTATTGTGTTGGTTCTCCTTTTTCTTCTATTCTAATATTTCTTTCTTTCTTATCTCACCCTCTAGTTTCTTTCATTAACTATCTGGTGTTTCTGGTACTTGAGTTTTGGCAAGTAATACGTGTTTTTTATTATTGTCGAAATTCGAGTGTCAAATCCTCTAGGTCGTTGCAGTGGTATCAGAGCATAAGGTTTAGTAATAACCTTGGCTCTATGGCGTAACTCGGTAGAGATAGGGTTAGTAATACCCTAGATTGAGTTTGAGTGTATATATATTAGAGTGTATTTGTAAATTCTATATAGAGTTGTTTTGTATTATGTTGTTTGATCGGTTCAAGGGTTGAGAAGCATTGGACTGGCAACCAATGCAATATTGTTTCTAAAGAAGGTAAATGAAATAATTTTGCTTGGAATATGCTTTTGTATAGAAAAGGAATAATTTTTACCAAATTATTAAGATATTGATTTGTTCAATTAATTTGAATGGAATTCAAATTGGATTTATAATCTGGAATGGTTTAATATAACAAAGAAGATTTATCATATTAGTAAATGAGATTGAATGATTTAGGATATAACTTGGAGCTAAGTTGAATTAGAATAGAATGGAGGATTTTTGAAATAAACCAGAGATTGGATTCTAAAATGAAAGTGAAATAGTTGAAATCAATTATTTAATTGAATATAGAGTTGGAATTTAACTTGGTTAAGTGGATAGAGTTAAATAAAATAAATTTGAGATTTGGGAAATTGAATTATCGTAATGGAAATCAATTGGACATTGATTGATTGACATTTAAATTATTTAAATCCAAGTGAATATTATTATTGAAGATAAATTCAATTAATTGGTTTGGTTAAATTGGTTGTGTATTAATTATTGGGGTGTATTGTTTGTTTAATTCAATGGTGGATTGGTTGAATTCATCAAAATTTTAATACAAGAGTTGAATGAATTGGTTTTCAATTTATAATAAATTGAAAATTTGAAACTTAATGGTTTTGTAACAATTCTTCTACCTTAGTAATTTCGGGGACGAAATTTTTTTAAGGGGGAAGGAATGTAATATCCCGTATTTTTTATGGTCAGATATTTAATATATATTATAATTTTAGATATTAATTGGGTACTATAAATAGATTTATGATATATAATTCATTCATTTAATAACATTGAGTGTTAAATTTATATTTAATTATAAAATGAACTCGAAGCGTCGCGGTAGTTCGTAATTTACAATTTGAACTTCAATTGAATATACAGAATATGATATAAGTCAGAATTCTGTGAAACAAGAAACGTTTGAATCCAATTGATTATATTATTTTTATGTAAGAGAAAAATGGAGATTTCAGCTTATAGATTGTGAGTTATGTCTAGTTTAAATTTTCGAATAGTCACTATGGAATTCGTTAATTAACGATAATGTTTATTTAACAAATTAAATAGGAATTTCTATATATATTGAATATCGTTTAATCCTGGATCTTTAAATATTGAGTTTAAAATACATACTTGTTTACTTGAAGCCATATAAGTTTCATTTGAAGATATATGCTAATTGTAATTTATTATTATTGTTTTCAATTTAATTATATTTTATTGATATTATATAGGGCCTTGAAATAGTTTTCTTTTCAAACAACCTCCGTTTTCGATGAAACCAATTTTATTGGAATACGTATAGCTAGTGGTTGCTAAATTTCCAGTTTGGAGCCAATTGGAGTTATTTTATCTGTGTGTGCAATTTAAAGGTGAACTGATTGCGTTTTCAACAAAATTAATTTTATTGGGACCGGAACGTTGAGACATATCAGTGCGTCTATTTCCATAGTGTTTGGAGTTTATGTGTGACAGTATGAATTTAAGAGTCGGTGGTAAATAGCAGTAATATGAACTAACCGTATAAAACAAATAAAAATGTATATATATAATATCATTACTTCAGCAAGACAATAATATATACTACCTACCCATTTGTGCCTACCCTAAATCAAACCTAGTCTACACTATACGATTCCTTAAGTTCTAAGTATTTGTTTGCTTTTCAGGTACCTACCCCTATTCTAAGAAATGTGTACGCCAAAATGATGGAAGTGGTAACACACTGAAGCCCCCCCAGAATATGCAAACCTACACCATTCCTTAACTCTTATGTTTTATCTTTCTACCCTGTTTAATGCAATTCAATGTGACCAAAAATTATGCAGCTAACTTAAATGTCAAAGCCTACCTATATTTGTGAGAGGAGATTTCGATGTACACCTACATTGCTTTTCTTTAAACAACACATGCTATATCTTTAAGAATGAAAACTCAATGGAACGAACAACCTATCCTATAAACTTCTCTAGCAGGCTATGAAAACACCCTGGAAGACATTGATCCTATCTCCTGATCTCTCTCTATAAATAGCGTACATGGCTCTTTCGTTTTCTCCACCAAACCAATATGTAAAGCTTCATGAAAATAAAAAGAAAAAATAAAATAACAATGAAACATGAGGCATGTTTTCACGAAGTAGGAAGTAAAAGGCAGCATGTGAAGTCTTGTGTGCATGGAGTTTGAACCAATGCTAGCTGGACAGGGGTGATTTTGGTTAGAGGTTCGACAGTGGTAGAAGCAATGGTGGTGGTGGGGTTCTCTGGCAATTGTAGGTGTAGGTCGAGAGTTGAGGATGGTGGTTAGAGGTAAGTAGCAGTGTTGTGTGTGGGGTGTAGGGTAAGGTCAAAGATGATCTTATAACTTGTGTGTGGCATGTAGTCCGAAAGAAGATAAATAGTGGAGATGGGCGGTAGAAAAGATGGACAGGGAGCCGTACAGATCAACGTGGTAGCAGTAGTATATCATGTGATGAAGGTGAGAAGTAGTGAGGTAGGGAGTTGAAGTTGAGATGGGTGATGCGTGAAGAAATACAATAGCAGGTTTGCGGAAGAAAATTATATAAGGGAAGAGGAGAAGTAATGTGAAGGGGAGAGTGGGCTGTGGCTTAGGCTTTCGAAAGTAGAAAGGAAAAAAAGGAGAAAAGGGTTTGGCCCTTTATAAGAAATGAGGAATAATAAAAGAGGGCACAATAAAATGGAAAGAAGTGAAGAACAAAAGTGGGAAGGTTGCTCACGTCACCGTACTATACATTATGAGGAATAAAAGGAGTGGCCGATTGGTGTGCAGATAATTCGCGCCGTGGTATATGAAAATAAAAACAAAAAGTAAACAAAGTCTCAAGTGCGAAGGGTAAATACAAAGGAAGATCGGGCACATATAAACGAACAGAAGTGACGTGGGCAAAGCGAATATGTTGGTAAGGCCTGTTACACTAAAATATTTATTTATTATTTTAAACTGATATATAAACTAGTATTGATAATATCATGTGCGTTCATAATCAGAAATCAACGAAAATGGAAGCAATGAATTCGTCTTGTGAAGCACTACAACATGGAGCTGGTCTGGTCATAAACATATGTAGTTGGAGTTTTTGGTCAAAAACACCTGTTTAGTTTGACTAAAACGAATCGTTTTATCGTCGAAACAAATCAAGGCAAGTTTGCTCACTCAGTTTTTATCCAACTTAGATATAAGTTGAGTATAATACTTGTTTTTTATGGTTGTTGTTGCTGGATGTTTACTAAATATATTATTTTATATTAACTGAACCGATTAAATTAAACGTTGTTTAATTTAATTGGAGTCGATCGTTATTTTTAACTATCGTAACCAACTGAGGTAACTTACCTTATTGGCAACGTTTATAATAATATAAACGTATAAAATTAATAATTTGATGTTTAAATACTGTTATTGGCTGATCATTGAAAATCATATCTGAATATTGAATTGAATGATATTATTTGAGATAACCTTATTTGGATGCAGGGGAAACAGGTAGGAGGGATCCAACTGGATTCCTCAAATATATTAAATATTATTTATTTTTATATTATCATAATATGAACTTTTATGATTGGATGATTGATTTGGTTATAAATCGTTGATTGGAAATTCAACAGTTGTTTTGTTTTAACCAATTGGCAGTGTTGGTTGAGTAATTGGCAACATATAGCCTATAAATCAATCGGTTTATAAATATTGATTTACTGTCAGGTGAATAGACGTAAATGGAGTTATAAAATTTATTTTATAACTGAAGATGGATTTGAAATCTATTATTTTGAATGGAAGTTTATTTAAATGGAAATAAATTTTTTATAATTATTATTTAAGTCTATAAGTAATTATTAAATGATTTTATAAAGCAAAATGCTTATGTTAACAAGATTGATAAGCAAATGAGCTGAAATTGATATAACGATTAAGAGTTGGGTTGATTGTTCTAAGAAACAATTAATTGAAATTATTTGAATTAATTATATTTTTTATTAATTTAAAAGGATTAATTAATTAGAATTGGTTAAAAAATAATCATGGATTTAGTGGGATAAGTCAACCGTTTTTACTTGGACTGATTACTAAATTAGTTGTTTTACCTAATAAAATGATTTAACGAATACTTGATTTATTATTAATAAGAATTCAAAAGGAAATTTAATATTTATTTTTGTAAGTGAGGTATTTAATAAATAATTTTAGGATTACTTTTCTTAAATGGAACTCATTTAAGTAAGCAATCGAAGATGAAATGAAATGTGGATGAATTATGATAAGAGTTTATGAATGGGATTTATATCAAATTTGAGTTTTATAATGAAGTTATAGTAGTGATTTTAAGCGAATACGATGGTTTGTAATAAATGTTTATATATCATTTGAATTAAGTAAGATGGAATCAAGGTAAATGGGTTTTATATTAAAAAATATATTTATAAATAAGGTTCATAAAAGAAGTGAAGTTAAAATGATGATTTTGAGTTGGAAATACTTAATAATGAGATTGAGTGAAGTGAATGGGATTGAATCGAGATTTTCAAAGAGCAAAATGGTTTAAATGCAAATGTTTTGCAGATTTTAACAGAGAAAAGGGAATTAGAAACTGACTAGAGATTAGTTGAGTTGAACTACTTCTTGAGTATCGATCCGATGTTGGTTTCGGCCTTTAGTGTTGATATTTAGGGAGCGGTTCCCTTACTAGTTTTCGGTTAGGGACTAATGAATGTTGAAGTAATGGGAATAGAAAGAGACTTTGAGAATGTAACGACATTTTCGAGATTTAAGAAATTAATGAGATGTGTTCGAATAAGTTTTATTAAAAGGGAAGTGTTAGTTATTATTTTTGAGAAATGGAATGAAAGAGATTTTATAACGATGTTTTAAGTAAAATTTGTCGAAACCAAGGTTGGGAATATATATATATATATAACTTAATTCCAGATTGTTTAAATGATTTTAAAATGTTCTTATAATAAAATAAGAAATGAAAAGCTATATTTATAAATATTAAAAGATTTAGAAGTTAATTGGTTTTAAATTAAAAAGGCCAAGTGATGCTAAGTACTTAGCTAGTGAACTCGTTTTATTTTCATGGTTGAGTGGATGTTATTTTATAGATAAATAACTGACTATCAAACCTTACCTATACGATTGTTGGTACGGAAATACCACGATCGAATTTATATTCGAAAACCATTCTGCACCAACGAATACGAAATCGTCGAAGATACAGACTCAAGACGAAGCAGTTGAAGACCTCGGTTCGTAAATGGAAGGGCTACTTGATAAATTGCTCTGGATTACAACAGATTATTTTGATGGTAATTCGGTCGTGATAGAATTTGTGGATTGCAAGGACTACTCATTACTGATCCATCGGATAATTCAAGGATGCAGTAGAAAGTGCCTTCAGTTTGTCCAGTCCTAGGACAACTTGTTTGGATGAATGTCTAATAGAGTACTTTCAAAGGGATCGCATTCGTTAATTTCATCAGACGTACCATAGTTGTTGTGGAGAATTGTCGTTCTCTTATCTTAACAACTAGAGTATTTTTTGGGGACGTTAATTAGTGATTTTCTGGCGGATTTGACGATGTGGCATTCAAAGTGAAGGGTGGACAAATGTTCTAAAAAAATATTATAACCTCAAGCCTCACAACTGGAAAATGACAAAAATCGGGCAAGCAGCTTGGTTAAGTGGATCGCTCCCAAGTAGGGTGTATAATCACCTATCTAGAGAAATTCATTTCCTTCTTTATTCTATTCTATGTTGTCCCTTTCAGGAAATGGTTGCTGATCCCAACCGTTAATGATATTCGTTTGATACACTCAAGCAAAATGAGTGGTCGGTCATGTGCGGCCGGGTTGCATGATGTTCTTGTTGAACCCAGTGTATTCCCCTCAGAGATACACTATAGGCAGGTGGTTCCATACCTTGTCAGACTCAGAATCCAATCTCCAATAAGCGCTCACTTTTTTGATTGTATACTATATATTTGGAGCTTGAGATGAAGCGTTATGCTAGATTGTTGTTTATTTGTATTTAGACATTATTATAATATCATATTAAGATATTGAATTCAAATTTTTTGGGTTATCGTAAGGTAAAAACCATCCGTATTTATGAGTGGATTGGTCTTACGGTTATCAATTTCTTTCAAAAAGAAATGGTTTTGATTTTAAAATCAAGTTGGATGTTGTTTTTAAACTTAGTGGGTTTCTCACTTTGGTTCACCAGACTGATCTGGCATTTGTAAATGCTCGTATTAAACCAGGTTTTATAGGTTCAGGTTATTGGACACCTTGAATTTTAGAAGACGTGCTGGAGGAGTTCATTCGTATGATGTTATTATTCCGTTGTGTATATGAGGATTGGATGTTATAACTGTCTAGGTGTATTGATGTACTCTGATGTTTGTAAGTATTTTTCAAGCTCTCAATAAAGATTTTTCTATATTATATTTGTTCCGCTGCGATGTGTGACTCTGTGTTGTGTTGGTTCTCTTTCTTTTTCTATTCTAATATTTCTTTCTTTCTTATCTCACCCTCTAATTTCTTTAATTAAATCTGTGTCGAATCCTCCGGGTTGTTACGACAATAGTCCGGTTTCAGTTGTCGAGTTTGGTTTATATGAGATTGAGTTGTGGTCTTTTTCGCTAAGCTCCTTTGTTGGGTTACCATGCTTCAGGATTTTGGATGTGTGTGGGTGCTTTTTGGAATTAGATCCCCACTACCCATTAGAACTGGTGACCAAACTCTCCCCTCGTGGAATTGTTTATGGTTCATCAGCGATAGCAATATTGGGTGACCAGTTCTCCCTGGTTGTTGATCGAGATAAGCAGGATTTCACCGTCTGTTTTAAGCCTCAGTTGCTCTTTTGGAGTTTGCGTGCTGCTCTAATATCTATGGTTCATGGTTTTATGGTTGGATTGGTTTCTTGTGGTGATGTGTTTGGTCCGTGGTTTGGCAGCGTAGTTCCACCTGTCGTGTGTGGAGATGGGGATTTGACTACCCCAACCCACAGCATGCAGCGTGCTCCTACTCCATATTGCCGAAGGCATCACTTTATAGGCAGCAAAATGGAGCTCGTTGACAACCACGCCGTCATGCTCATGTTTCGATGGAATCTAGTTTTGAGGCTAAGGCGAGAACTCTACCTTCTCAATTAGTTATGGAGGATCTATCAGTTTGCTCTGAATTTCCTGGTTCTCTCATCACTTTGACCAGATTGGAAAGTGTTGGAATGGTTAGCTTGGGAATAGGGTTGATGGGTGTCAAGCCCGATTTTTGCTTGCCATCGGTTTGCTCTGTCCCGTTGTTTGCTACTAAGGAGGTGATTGGCTCGTCTTCGCTGGAAGGGGTTAGAGCTGTTGCCTTAGCAAAAGATCGGGCTGTGGGAATGTCTTCTGTGGTGTTAGGTAATAAGCATTTCTCTTCATTTGACATTTCTGCATATCAGGTTCATTTTCCTTTTTATGTTGCTATCTCCAGAACTGATACTGGTCCGGCTTTAGTATTTAGTTCTGGTCGGGCAGCTTCTTTATTTACTGTTTTTGGGCGCTTTGCTTATGATATCAATAAGTTTTGCTTTACCTTCTTATTGCCATACTCTGTTATATTGGAGTGGTCTGCTTTTCATTTTTTGTTACAATCTAAGGGTGGACGTGGATTCCCCTATGTTGCTCCACTTTGCAAATCCCTCAAGATTTGTGTTTATAGGGATTTTTGGTTCTCTCTTTTGTCTTTGTCTATAGTTAAGCTTGCTGTTACATTTTGGTTCTCTTTGTCAGGTTTGTAGGGTTTTCCAGCTAGGTTCGATCATAGTGAGACAGCTAGTGTTTCATTGTAATGCTAGCAGATTGTCTGTGGTTTGGTGTTTTTGTTGGTGGCCTCACGATATTAGTGCGGGTTGACTCAACAACGGTGATGTGGTATGTAGGGCTAGTCCATATAGCTGCTCAACTAATGGATAACTATATGACCTTGCTATATGGTCGCTATTGTATGTTGAGCAACCTAGCTATCATCCGAGAAGCCTCATCGGTTTTGCCTTTTTCCGTTTGTTTTCTTTTGTCTGTGTCCCCGGTTGGTGTGCGGACTTTACTGCCTCTACGGGATTGTCAATCCAATGATAATTCGGTATTGGTAACGTCCAAATAGTAATTGGTGCTACATTTTTCTTGTGTCTCTACATATCCAAGGATTGTTTCTCTGCCACCCTCATCAGCAGGAGATGTTGCCTCCTTTCCTGTCATTGTTTCCCCTTCCCCTTCTTAGTGAGGAAGAGATAATGATCATTATCAATCGTATATATTTCCTTACTAAGAATTCTTGTCCATTGCGAATAGGTTTTGCGCGATCAGACTATTCCCCAGTTAATCGGGCTAGCTCTGTGTGTCATAGACCGAGAATGTCTCCTCACACTCCCCGCATTATTCGAACACGCTCTACAGCGACATCCGAGCAAATCATTAGATTTACTCGACACATGCCGTATCTTATCTGAGGTAGGTCCGTTGTTTCCTTTCTTAGGATATTTTATCCCGCTGCTGCTGCCCGATCTCTCTTTTTTGTTTCTCGATGGCGAACTTTCTGTTTTAGAATGCTCGTGGTATTGGTAACGATGCGTCGATGACTATACTGAAGCTCATCATGAGGAAGCATTGGGTAGCGCTTCTGGAATCGTTTATTGGTCCAGAAGAGGCCATCAATGTCGTTCTGTCTCATGGCTTTGGTGGAAATTTAGCTAATGTGACTGGGAAGATTTGGATCCTCTGGTCCGAAGATGTCTTGGTTCATTCGGTTTTCGATTCGTATCAACTTCTGTCGGTTGCTAGTTCTTTTCCTTCTTTCTCTTCCTGTTTTCTTTTCTCAGCGGTTTAAGGCAGATGCGATCGGAGAGATTGACCCTTTGGTCTGACATTCTCTCTCTTTTCGTTCTGGGTTTCGGCGTATCTGTTTTAGGAGGTGACTTCAATGTAGTCGCCTTCCAATCTAAGAAACCTGGGGGGCATTGCCACTAACTGTAATAACCCAGAGAATGTGAACCAATTTAAAATTTTTAAAATTGGTTATTACCAAAGAATTTGAATAATTGAAATAGCATATTTCAATAAAATAGAGAATTGGGTATAGTAAGGCAGTTTGAAATTTTGAATACAAAACTTGTCTGACTGTACCGGGTGGAAAATATAATGGATTTTAGCGAAACTGAAAATATTTAAATCTGTTTATGAATACCTTTCTAACGAATATGAAAGATCGAAGTTTCATAACGGGAATCAAAAGTTATGGCCGAATGAATTTTCAGAAAGGTCGCTATATAGCATATATAGCCCCTGAAAATTGATATTTTGCATACGACCTCGGAATTGGACGAAACCACTTTTGTTGGGTCTGGGATGTCAAACTATTGCTAAGTTTCAAATTTCATAATTTTTGAAGCTAGTATGTGAGCGGGGCAAAAGAAAATGTGATTGGTCAATTTCTGTTAAAATGGGTCGACCTAAAAATGGCCTTTTTTCAAACGAGCTCAGAATTCAACGAAACTGGTTTTGTTAGGACCATATCATCAAAACAAAGCTAGATTTATTTTTCTGGAATTTTTCGATTCAGTTTGTGGCCCTGGCAAATTCAAATGTACGTTCAAATTAAATATTGAATGTTTTATATTTTAATTTGAAAAATAACTGACTGTAACAGTCGAATTGGCCAACGAAACATATCCCATTGTGTCCGGAATGGGGGTATTTAGCTAGGGGCGACAGTCGTTGGGTTTGATTTCGAGTTCGTTTGTAAAAACACTATTTAAAATCTCCTATAAAGTCTCGACCAATAGGATTTTTTCTTTAAAAAAAATATCTCAGAAACCCTAGCCGCCTTTCTTCCTCTGGACGATCCGCATCGCTCGAGACTTCCCCTCGATTTTCCCGCCGCAACCGCCACCTATAGGCCGCGCACCACCACAGTTCGACAGCCCTTCGTCCCCTCTTCACATCCGACCAAACGTCGCCCTCCACCATCGCCTGTATCGGCTGAACCACCCCCAGGAAGTCGACGCCTTTCCGACGCCGCCCAGCCTTCCTCCGACCACCGAGCTGACCCTACTCCTAGGCGCAGGCGCGTCTCTCCAAGCCCGAGGGTGTGGCACCACCTGATCGAAGCAACGATCGACAGATTTCACGAATTTTGCAACCCTAGTTCTGAATCAAAAATAAAGGTACGACCGTTATTATTCTGAAATGAAAATAACACTATAAAGCATTGCAAAACTTTGAAAAATAATATCTTTTTCGTTCATTAATGAAATTCGATGAAACAGGAGACACCGTGACCGCAAGGAGGCTCTCTACATTCTAGAAGAAGCCGCGGATTTTTCTGATCTTCCTACGATTTTTAGCACTGCAATAACCAATGTGAGGAATCTAAACTAAATTATGTGAATGGAATCGCGTTGTATAAATTATACAAGCGAAGTGTAAATTATATACGCATTGTATACCTCATGTACATGTGTTGTATAAGTTATATTAGCGATGTATAAATTATACAAGCGTTGAATGAAACATATATGCTTTGAATTGTGATGAAATGCAAGTGAATTATAGAAATAACATATATATATATACTCCCCTCGTCCACAGACCATGGACGATATTTATTGATTGTGATTGACGTGATATTATATGGTATAGCGAATGGTTGGAAATAATTATTTGTGGTTGATATTGTGGTTGAAAAATACCTTTGTGGTTGAAAAATACCCTCTTATGGTTGAAACAAATTAGAATAGGATTGTGGAATTGAAAATAAAACATGCCGCCTGCGTGCAAGATCCCCATTGTTAAAAACCGCGAGGTTTTAAGGTAGAGCGAGGAGCCATACTAGGGACGGTCCCGGTTTTAACTACCCTGCCGTTATGCTGCCGAAATTTTCTGAAATATACATGTGTTAGAATAATTTTTATTCGTTGAAATAAATTACATATATTGAAACCAATATTCATGTATGGAGTTGAAATTCATTCGTTGAATCAAAATTCATGTGTTGAATATTATTTAAATTTAAACAAATAGCTTTAGCGATAAAAATCACATTTTTATATATATTCAAACTATAGCGAATATTCATGTGTTGAGTTGAAATTCATTCGTTGAATCAAAATTCATGTGTTGAATATTATTTGAATTTAAACAAATGGCTTTAGCGATAAAAATCACATTTTTTATATATATTCAAACTATAGCGAATATTCATGTGTTGAATTGAAATTCATTCGTCGAGTTGAAATTCATGTGTTGAATGTTATCATATTTTAAAATAAAATGAATAGACAATAAAAACTACATTTTTATTGTGAATATGAAGTGTTAAAAACATTCACGTGTTGAATAAATATTTTTGATGATAAAAATATTTCTTTTATCATGTATACGCTTTGATAAAAATACACACGTGTTGAAATAAATAATAGTTTGCTAGAAATATTATTATTAGCTTGGTTTTGCATATATATACATGTGTTGAACAGGAAAAATGGATTAGCTGTAGAGTAAAGAAATTATTTGCCTGCCCGACAAATAGGTAAACCTTGATGAGTTGGCTGCGCAATTTTATTTTTATATCAACTCCTGTGAATGCCATTGGATGCGGAGTGCTGGTTATTCTGTGTGAAATAATAAATATCGCCATAGGATAGTAACAATTAATTTTGAACTACACTACATGGCATACTTCTTGACGATAGGCATACTTCATTATAGTCCACATAAGCAATTGGAGCTTGTGTGACGAGGTGGAAGATTTACCATACGAGAAAGAGGCTTGTATGACGATAACTATATACTACAGGTTGAACTGATGACTGATATGGACTATATAAAATATAACGATAAATTGCAAGATTAATAAGAACCCCACACGGGTCTGGAGTTGACAATAATCACGTCTCTCTAGTTATTAGATACGGCACATGGACTATTTATTTCCACACGGAAACGGGGTAAAGAGAATTTATTCTCTGGAGTGATTATCTATACATGCTCCCCCGTAAACACCAGAATATATCACTATAAATATGTGGATGCTTTTTAGGATTTATTGGATACCTAACACGGCCCAATAAATTTCCAAACCCCTCCCCGTACAAAGGAGGTTATGGCGAAATTTTTCGAAATATTAGGGCATTAGTGAAATATTTGAAGTGAAAACGAAGTTGAAAATATAGAATGAACTATATTTATATATATAAATATAAATATAATTTAAGAAAGGAAACGAAGCCGTGCAGTTCGTGTTTCGGAATCGTAATTTGAAACGATTAGTACGAGAAATCCGACCATCGGATTTTCCCAAAACTGCAACCGCTGGGTTCGCCTTGGAAATATCTTCCCAACGGCACCAACCTTGCAAAAATCCAACTGTTGGATTGTCCGGAATGTTTAATTCAAATCTAAAGAAAGACAGCGCCAGAACCGTTTATATTTATATATAAATATAAATATAATTAAATTAAATAGAATAACGACACTGCAGTTCGAATTTTGAAACCGTAACTTCAAACGTCTAGTGTGGAAGATCCGACCGTCAGATTTTCATGAAACTGGAACCGTTAGGTTCGCTTTGGGAATATCTTGATATAGACTTTATAGAAATCCAATGGTTAGATTTTCCGAAATGTGTAAAAAAAATTAGGGGAAAAACAGCGCCAGAGCCACGGCACGACCTGAAACGTCGTTTAATTAAATATGGCCATTTTTTAATAAATAAAAATGGCGAAAAATCGTTATAAAATATTATAAGCAACATAGATTGGAAATAAACTAATTTGGCTTGAATTGTTTGATATTTGATGGTTGTATGTGTTTGACACGAAAATAACACTAAAAGAACTGAAATATGGATGTCGAATAATATAACCATGGAAAGAATTGATTTAAATTCTAATTACGTGAATTGTTTGAAAAGGCCGAGCTAACCCTCATTTCAAATGATTTATCGAGCGATTCGAATTGGAAAATGCAAAGACGATTCAAGACCGACGATCTTCGTATCGGTTGGATGGACGCTGTTGAGGTTCCTGATCGGAGTAGCTACCGTGAAGGAACGAAAGTAGTAGCCGTCCGAACGTATGTGTTGATTGTACGGATATACGAGGAATTTGACGTCTCCGGTTTCGTTCAGACCCAGAACGGACTTGTAAATGGACTGTGCGTCTAACATTGGATTTTGTTCTGTACTGATTGATCTCTGTTAAATATATATCTATTTGGCGGCAGAGAATTTATTCTTTTGCTTAACGCCCTTCTCTAAGACATACGAGCTCAGAGGTTATATATCGATGGAAATCAACCGTATGGAGTGGATTGCCTTGTGGCATGCCAAGATGCTGTGATCAAGGCTTCTGTTGCAAAGCAAAGTCCTGTGGATGATGATCAAAGCACGGTCTACGTGGCCTAGCTTTGTGTATAGCGTGGATTCCCAAGCCTCACACCCCGGTATGAGTTAAAAACGGGATACGGACCACTGGGACAGCACGACGTTTCTTTCTAGCTATGGTGGTGTCAGTGACTTACCAGCCCTGACATGTATATCTATTTTTCACCTATGTGGTTGTTGGAATGCGAGGCGCCTCGATTATAGGTCTGTAAGGACCGGGAAACGTGTGTTCAGGAATAAATAATCCTCAAACGTAAGAGAGGACCGGCCCAGCCGATCCAGGGTTGCCCAGAGTGTGTAGTCCTGAGGCATTTGCTAGAATGTCTCGAAGCGGAGAGGAGCTTGCCCCTTGCCTCGACTCATGACGGAAATCCAATTTCCAATACGAAATAACGGACTCGATTGTAGAACTAGTATGGCGACATAGTAGATGGTAGCTATGTCGCCTATGATTGATATTTATGATGCTATTCGCTTTTGAAACATATATGCACTAGTAATAATATCAATTGATTTTGCTTTATACGTATCAAGCATATTTGGCCATTATAAGGTAAAACTCTATCCTCCGACTTGCGTTGCATTGTATGATGGGACTTGAGTCTTATAATGGCTTCATTCTTTTTAAAAGCATTGCGTTGTTTTAAAAGAATTAACTTTGTTTTAAATGCACTAGCAATCACTGAAGTAAACCCATTCCGCGAAAGTGGCGTAGTCCTATGATTTGCTTATTACTGTTGTTTAAACTGTTAAATAGATTCCTCATACCAGTCCCCATGACTGACTCGTTGTTTGTTTCACTTTGCAAACGCGAGTGCCCTTATTTCCACACGGGCAGCCTAGTTCACAGGTGACATGTTGTTTTTGGCTCTGCACTGTTGCATAGGGTGCATTTTGGCTCATGGCGAGGCTGACTCCACAGAGATGACTTTGACATTTTCCGCCATTATTGTACTTATATTATGATTCTGCCACAGGCGATGCAGACTGATTTACTTTCAGTACTTATTAACGTATGTATATGTACCGCCTTCGGCGATGTAGACTGATACCCTTATTATGCCTCACTGCATGCATGTATTCCGCCTCTGGCGATGATGACTGATCACTTCCCTTTTATTTACTAAGTTATATCCTACGCTATGCTATTCTGATGTTGTTACATGTTGTGATTCCGCTGTCATAACCATGTAAAATTATTCTATTTATTGTTTTTGCTATTATCTGTACTCTGCTATGATGATTAATGTGTCATATTCCAATGATTATCCTTAATACCGCCCCTCGGATTTTGGGATCGTCACAGTTAGTATCAGAGCTTTGGTTAACCTTAGCTCCGGGATCTAACACATTAAAAACCTCGTCAGAATAGAATCAGTAGTGTTCTAAGGCAAGTAGCTCATTAGAGATAGGACTAGCAATGTCCTAGAATGAGCTAAGCAGATTAGCAAAACAATTTGATCAGTACATCATTACCTTTCCTTATGTTCCCCTGCTTTATCATAAATGAGAATTATCAAATCTGTGAGCTTGACTCTTTTCTTGCTTATACAGTACTCTCTTTGATGGCTACACGAGCAGCAGCAGCTAGTGGAGGCCGTGGAGGCCGAGCAGGAGTAGCAGGAGGACGAGGGAATATCCCCGTAGTCGAGGGAGGCCCTATTGTTCAGCCACCAGAACCCGAGGACTTCGAGCTGGACAGAGTAGCGAAGAGGTATAGGAACCTTGGGGGAAAACCCTTTTCTGGCACGGGTACAGTGACAGAGGCTATTGCTTGGTTGAAGACCTGTGAAAAGATCTTTGAAGGCATGGGTTTGGGAACCAACAACAAAGCATGACTAGGTATTTCGCTCCTACAGGAGGAAGCAGAGCTGTGGTGGGATGCCATCACCTCAGAAGATGCAGCAGGTACTATCAGAACCTGGGAGCAATTCAAAACCATGTTCAACGAGAAGTTTGTACCTGAACAGGCCTTAGAGAGGATGCGAGAGCAGTTTTCTAATCTCCAACAGGGAGATCTCTCTATCCAGGATTACCTCAATAAATTCACTCAGTTGTCGCGCTACGCCCCAGAGCTCATTATGACTAACAAAGCAAAGAACAAGAGATTTATATTTGGGCTAAAGCGCAAGTACCATGACAGAGCTATGAGCAACATCAAACTCTCCTTCTCAGAATTGGTAGAAATGGCTTGCAATTATGAAGATATGGATGAAAGACACACCAACCAAGACCGCGCCAAAAGCCAAGCTGGAAATAAGCGCAAGGCTTCAGTAGATCGGCCAGAGTCTAGCATTACAGCGGCCGCTACTCAGAAACCTGGAAAGATTCTGAAAGAAAATTGCTACAACTGCGGGAAGCTAGGACATTTTTCTAATGTGTGCAAAGCCCCGAGGAAGCCAAAGGCAAATCCAGACTCAGCCGTATGCTACAACTACCATAAGAAAGGGCACTATAGCAGGAACTATCCTCTGAAGCAGAATGCACAAGTGGCTCATGTGTATGACGGGGAGACCCCGCCAGCTACCACCGATGGATCAGGTAAACCCGACGTCTTGGGAGGTACCCTTACCATTAAAAATATTCCTGTTTCTGTACTTTTTGATACTGGTGCATCACGTAGCTTCATTTCTGGTAACATTGTTCACAAGTTCAAATTGAAACAAGGAAAACTTAAAGAACCAGTTAAAGTTCAAAACCCGATAGGAGGTTCTGTTAGTCTCAGTACATATTGTAAAGTACCTGTTTCCTTCTCTCGATACCAGTTCTCTTTTAAAGTGATTGTCATGGACCTTTCCGAATTTGATATTATACTGGGGCTGGACTGGTTGACAAAATATAAGGCCGAAGTTAGATGTGCCGGAAGGATCGTGAAAGTTAAAACAAAATTTGGGCATATCACTATACCATGCCATGGCTCAGAAATTAATAGAACAGAATTTTGGTCTTCTTTAGAAGTTACTCCCCCTTCATTAGAAAAGATACCGGTCGTTAACAACTATGCGGATGTGTTTGAAGAAGTAGAAAAATTACCGCCGCAAAGAGAAATTGAATTCAATATAGATTTAATTCCTAACGCCCGACCGGTAGTACATCCAATTAGAAGGATGGTCCCGAAAGAAAAGGAAGAGTTAGGTAGTCAAACCCGAGAATTGCTTTGGAAAGGTCTGATCAGACTGAGATTTTCAGCTTGGGGAGCAGCAGTAGTATTTGTCCCGAAATCAGACGGTACTCTAAGACATTGTGTTGATTACCGAGATCTCAATAAACAGACACTGAAGAACAAATATCCCTTGCCACGTATAGATGATCTGTTAGATCAATTAAATGGAGCAACAGTATTCTCCAGAATGGACCTAGCTACAGGTTTCCACCAATACGTATAGCCGAAGACTGTGTTCCTTTGACAGCCTTCAGGGGTCCCGATTTATTCTACGAATGGTTAGTAATGTCGTTCGGCTTGTGTATCGCTCCGGCATACTTCGTCGATCTTATGAACAGAGTGTTCCATGGTGTATTGAATAAATTTGATCTAGTCTTCATCGATGACATTTTAATCTACTCCAAGTCGGAAGACGAGCATGCAAAACATTTAGAACAAGTGTTGAAAATTCTTAGGAGAAATGTCTTGAAAGCTAAATTTTCTAAATGTGTCTTCTGGCAGGATGAAGTTAAGTTCCTAGGCCATGTCGTATCAAAAGAAGGGATTACTGTAGATCCAGGCAAAATTACAGCAATTCAGAACTAGAAACAACCTAATACCCCCACAGAAGTTCGAAGTTTCCTTGGATTGGCTAGTTACTATCGGAAATTCGTTCGGGATTTTTCAAAGATATCCGGTGTATTGACAAAGCTTACAAAGAAGCATGAGAAACTCAAATGGACTCCCGAATGTGAAGAAGCTTTCCAGGAGCTGAAATTGAAGTTGACAACCGCTCCAGTATTGACAATTATAGAAGGCAACCAAGACTTGACCGTATGGACAGATGCTTCTATTAGAGGGCTAGGCGCAGTATTAATGCAAAATGGCCAAGTGGTCGCTTATGCCAGCCGCCAACTAAAGCCGCATGAAAGAAACTATGCAACTCATGATCTTGAGTTATTAGCTATCGTGTTTGCTTTGAGAATATGGAGGCATTATTTACTGGGTGAGAAGTTCGAACTATTCACGGATCATCAATCCTTGAAATATCTATTCACTCAGAAAGATCTAAATTTGAGACAACAGCGTTGGTTAGAATTCCTTGCAGCATACGATTTTGAGATTCTATACACTCCAGGGAAAGCCAATGTTGTAGCAGATGCGCTCAGCAGAAAGAATGAAATCATCGCCAGTTTTGTCATCACGTCTTCATTAATAGACAGGATCTCGACCCTTCAAAAAGACGATGAATTTATTTAAAGAGTCAGTCAAAGAGTCAAGGGAGGTGAATCCACAAGTTTCCGACTCGATGACAAAGGAGTTCTTAGGTTAAAGGGCAGAATTTGCATCCCAAATCTTCCTAAGCTCAGAAGGGAAATACTTGATGAGTGCCACAAATCCAAACTAAGTATCCATCCCGGTGTGAGCAAAATGTATAACGATATCAAACGCACATTCTGGTGGAGGGCTTTGAAAAGAGATATTTCATTATATGTTAGTAGATGCCCCACTTGTCAGCTAGTTAAGAGCGATCAGCAGAAATTAGCGGGACTATTACAACCATAAGAAATTCCAGGATGGAAGTGGGAGCAAATTTCGATGGACTTCATTGATGGCTTGCCTCGAACGAAGAAAGGAAACGACAGTATATGGGTAATCGTAGATTGCTTCACGAAGATTGCCCATTTCATACCTGTCCGATCCAACAGAATGGCTCAAAGTTTAGCACAGATTTACTTCAAAGAAATAGTTAAACTGCATGGAGTGCCACTCAATATAGTCAGTGATAGAGATCCCCTGTTTACTAGCAAATTCTGGGAAGCATTCCAGACAGAATTGGGATCCAAATTGAATCTAAGCACCGCTTATCACCCTCAGACAGACGGCCAAACTGAGAGGGTGAACAGAATTCTAGAAGATTTACTACGGGCTTGCGTTATCGATTTTGGAGGCTCATGGGAAGATCACTTACATTTGGCTGAATTCTCTTATAACAGTAGCTACCAAGCAAGTTTGGGAATGTCTCCATTTGAAGCATTATACGGTAGACCGTGCAGATCTCCCGCATGTTGGGTAGAACCTGGCAACAGACTTGTGTTTGGGCGCGATATGATTCAAGAAGCATCGGATAAAGTCGATTTCATTAAGAAGCGATTGAAAACCGCACAGAGCCAAAAGAAAAGTTATGCTGATGCGAGAAGAAGAGACTTATCATTTGCCGTTGGCAATTATGTTTATCTAAAAGTTTCTCCAATGCGGGGAGTAATCAGATTTGGCAAAACTGGGAAGTTGGCACCGAGATTTATTGGTCCCTTTCCTATACTTGAACGGATAGGAACTCTTGCATATAGGGTTTCATTACCTGATTGGTTGCCTGGTGTACATGATGTGTTCCACGTGTCTCAACTCAGAAAACATGTTCATGATCCAGATCTTGTTGTGGAAGAAGCAGCGCAACAGGATATAGACATTACTCCAGAATTAGCGCTCAGAAGAGAGCCATTAAAGATAGTTGGCAAAGAAACTAGAGAGCTAAGGAGCAAAAAGATTCATTTAGTCAAAGTGCAGTGGAGTAGTGATCTTAGAGACTGTACTTGGGAGACTGAGGAAAGCATTAAACAAGCCTACCCCAAATGCAGAGTGGACATCTCTGACTAACTCCGGTGCAAGGTACCTTTACAATACTTTGCATTTACATTTTGTTTCCTACTTTGCTGTTATTTCCTTTTCGAGGACGAAAAGTTTTAAGTGGGGGAGATTGTAATAACCAGGAAAATGTGAACCAATTTAAAAAAATTAAAATTGGTTATTACCAACGAATTTGAATAATTAAAATAGCATATTTCAATAAAATAGAGAATTGGGTATAGTAAGGCAGTTTGAAATTTTGAATACAAACCTTGTCTGACTGTACCGGGTGGAAAATATAGTGGATTTTAGCGAAACTTAAAATATTTAAATCTGTTTATGAATACCTTTCTAATGAATCTGAAAGATCGAAGTTTCATAATGGGAATCAAAAGTTATGGCCGAATGAATTTTCAGAAAGGTCGCTATATAGCATATATAGCCCATGAAAATTGATATTTTGCATATGACCTCGGAATTAGACGAAACCACTTTTGTGGGATCCGGGATGTCAAACTATTGCTAAGTTTCAAATTTCATAATTTTTGAAGCTAGTATGTGAGCGGGGCAAAAGAAAATGTGATTGGCCAATTTCTGTTAAAATAGGTCGACCTAAAATTGGCCGTTTTTCAAACGAGCTCAGAATTCAACGAAACAGGTTTTGTTAGGACCATATCGTCAAAACAAAGCTAGATTTATTTTTCTGGAATTTTTCGATTCAGTTTGTGGCCCTGGCAAATTGAAATGTACGTTCAAATTAAATATTGAATGTTTTATATTTTAATTCGAAAAATAACTGACTGTAATAGTCGAATTGGCCAACGAAACATATCCCATTGTGTCCGGAATTGGGGTATTTAGCTGGGGGCGACAGTCGTTGGGTTTGATTTCGAGTTCATTTGTAAAAACACTATTTAAAATCTCCTATAAAGTCTCGACCAATAGGATTTTTTCTTTAAAAAAAAAATCTCAGAAACCCTATCCGCCTTTCTTCCTCTGGACGATCCGCATCGCTTGAGACTTCCCCTCGATTTTGCCGCCGCCACTGCCACCTATAGGCCGCGCCACCACCACAGTTCGACAGCCCTTCGTCCCCTCTTCACATCCAACCAAACGTCGCCCTCCACCATCGCCTGTATCGCCTGAACCACCCCTAGGAAGTCGACGCCTTTCCGACGCCGCCCAGCCTTCCTCCGACCACCGAGCTGACCCTACTCCTAGGCGCAGGCGCGTCTCTCCAAGCCCGAGGGCATGGCACCATGTGATCGAAGTAACGATCGACAGATTTCATGAATTTTGCAACCCTTGTTCTGAATCAATAATAAAGGTACGACCTTTATTATTCTGAAATGAAAATAACACTATAAAGCGTTGCAAAACTTTGAAAAATAATATCTTTTCCGTTCGTTAACGAAATTCGACGAAACAGAATACACCGTAACCACAAAGAGGCTCTCTACATTCTAGAAGAAGCCGCGGATTTTTCTGATCTTCCTACAATTTTTAGCACTGCAAAAACCAATGTGAGGAATCTAAACTAAATTGTGTGAATGGAATCGCGTTGTATAAATTATATAAGCGAAGTGTAAATTATATACGCATTGTATACCTCATGTACATGTGTTGTATAAGTTATATTAGCGATGTATAAATTATGCAAGCGTTGAATGAAACATATATGCTTTGAATTGTGATGAAATGCAAGTAAATTATAGAAATAATATATATATATACTCCCCTCGTCCACAGACCATGGATGATATTTATTGATTGTGATTGACGTGATATTATATGGTATAGGAATGGTTGGAAATAATTGTTTGTGGTTGATATTGTGGTTGAAAAATACCTTTGTGGTTGAAAAATACCCTCTTGTGGTTGAAACAAATTAGAATAGGATTGTGGAAATGAAAATAAAACATGCCGCCTGCGTGCGAACTAGATGCATGATCCCCATTGTCAAAAACCGCGAGGTTTTAAGGTAGAGCGAGGAGCCGTACTAGGGACGGTCCCGGTTTTAACTACCCTGCCGTTATGCTGCCGAAATTTTCTGAAATATACACGTGTTAGAATAATTTTTATTCATTGAAATAAATTACATATATTGAAACCAATATTTATGTGTGGAGTTGAAATTCATTCGTTGAATCAAAATTCATGTGTTGAATATTATTTGAATTTAAACAAATAGCTTTAGCGATAAAAATCACATTTTTATATATATTCAAACTATAGCGAATATTCATGTGTTGAGTTGAAATTCATTCGTTGAATCAAAATTCATGTGTTGAATATTATTTGAATTTAAACAAATGGCTTTAGCGATAAAAATCACATTTTTTATATATATTCAAACTATAGCGAATATTCATGTGTTGAATTGAAATTCGTTCGTCGAGTTGAAATTCATGTGTTGAATGTTATCGTATTTTGAAATAAAACGAATAGACAATAAAAACTACATTTTTATTGTGAATATAAAGTGTTAAAAACATTCACGTGTTGAATAAATATTTTTGATGATAAAAATATTTCTTTTATCATGTATACGCTTTGATAAAAATACACACATGTTGAAATAAATAATAGTTTGCTAGAAATATTATTATTAGCTTTGTTCTGCATATATATACATGTGTTGAATAGGAAAAATGGATTAGCTGTAGAGTAAAGAAATTATTTGCGTGCCCGACAAATAGGTAAACCTTGATGAGTTGGCTGCGCAATTTTATTTTTATATCAACTCCTGTGAATGCCATTGGATGCGGAGTGCTGGTTATTCTGTGTGAAATAATAAATATCGCCATAGGATAGTAACAATTAATTTTGAACTACACTACATGGCATACTTCTTGACGATAGGCATACTTCATCATAGTCCACATAAGCAATTGGAGCTTGTGCGACGAGGTGGAAGATTTACCATACGAGCGAGAGGCTTGTATGGCGATGACTATATACTACAGGTTGAACTAATGACTGATATGGACTGTATAAAATATAACGATAAATTGCCAGATTAATAAAAAAACCCACACGGGTCTGGAGTAGACAATAATCACGTCTCTCTAGTTATTAGATACGGCACATGGACTATTTATTTCCACATGGAAACGGGGTGACGAGAATTTATTCTCTGGAGTGATTATCTATACATGCTCCCCCGTAAACACCAGAATATATCACTATAAATATGTGGATGCTTTTTAGGATTTATTGGGTACCTAACACGGCCCAATAAATTTCCAAACCCCTCCCCGTACAAAGGAGGTTATGGCGAAATTTTTCGAAATATTAGGGCGTTAGTTAAATATTTGAAGTGAAAACGAAGTTGAAAATATAGAATGAACTATATTTATATATATAAATATAGATATAATTAAAAGGAATCGAAGCTGTCCAGTTCGTGTTTCGGAATCAATTTGAAACGATTAGTATGAGAAATCCGACCATCGGATTTTCCCGAAACCGCAACCCCTGGGTTCGCCTTGGAAATATCCTCCCAACGGCACCAACCTTGCAAAAATCCAACGGTTGGATTGTCCGGAATGTTTAATTCAAATCTGAAGAAAGATAACGCCAGAATCATTTATATTTATATATAAATATAAATATAATTAAATTAAATCGAATAACGATGCTGTAGTTTGAATTTTGAAACTGTAACTTCAAACGACTAGTGTGGAAGATCCGACCGTCGGATTTTCACGAAACTGGAACCTTGGGTTCGCTTTGGGAATATCTTCCCACTGATATAGACTTTGTAGAAATGCAACGGTTAGATTTTCCGATATGTGTAAAACAAATTAGGGGAAAAACAACACTAGTGCCACGGCATGACCTGTAATGTCATTTAATTAAATATGGCCATTTTTAAATAAATAAAAATGGCGAAAAATCGTTATAAAATATTATAAGCAACATAGATTGGAAATAAACTAAATTGGCTTGAATTGTTTGAGATTTGATGGTTGTATGTGTTTGACACGAAAATAACACCAAAAGAACTGAAATATGGATGTCGAATAATACAACCGTGGAAAGAATTGATTAAATTCTAATTACGTGAATTGTTTGAAAAGGTCGAGCTAACCCTCATTTCAAATGATTTATCGAGCGATTCGAATTGGAAAATGCAAAGATGATTCAAGACCGACGATCTTCATATCGGTTGGATGGGCGCTGTTGAGGTTCCTGACCGGAGTAGCTACCGTGAAGGAACGGAAGTAGTAGCCGTCCGAACGTATGTGTTGATTGTACGGATATACGAGGAATTTGACGCCTCCGGTTTCGTTCAGACCCAGAACGGACTTGTAAATGGACTGTGTGTCTGACATTGGATTTTGTTCTGTACTGATTGATCCCTGTTAAATACATATATATCTGTTTGGCAGCGGAGAATTTATTCTTTTGCTTAACGCCCTTCTCTGAGACATACGAGCTCAGAGGTTATATATTGATGGAAATCAACCGTATGGAGTGGATTGCCTATGTGGCATGCCAAGATGTTGTGATCAAGGCTTCTGTTGCAAAGCAAAGTCTTGTGGATGATGATCAAAGCACGGTCTACGTGGCCTGGCTTTGTGTATAGCGTGGATTCGCGAGCCTCACACCCCGGTATGAGTTAAAAATGGGATACGGACCGCTGGGAGAGCACGACGTTTCTTTCTAGCTATGGTGGTGTAAGTGACTTACCAGCCCTGACATGTATATCTATTTTTCACCTATGTGGTTGTTGGAATGCGAGGCACCTCGATTATAGGTCAGTAAGGACCGGGAAACGTGTGTTCAGGAATAAATAATCCTCAAACGTAAGAGAGGACCGGCCCAGCCGATCCAGGGTTGCCCAGAGTGTGTAGTCCTGAGGCATTTGCTAGAATGTCTCGAAGCGGAGAGGAGCTTGCCCCTTGCCTCGACTCATGATGGAAATCCAATTTCCAATACGAAATAACGGACTCGATTGTAGAACTAGTATGGCGACATAGTTGATGGTAGCTATGCCGCCTATGATTGATATTTATGATGCTATTCGCTTTTGAAACATATATGCACTAGTAATAATATCAATTGATTTTGCTTTATACGTATCAAGCATATTTGGCCATTATAAGGTAAAACTCTATCCTCCGGCTTGCGTTGCATTGTATGATGGGACTTGAGTCTTATAATGGCTTCATTCTTTTTAAAAGCATTGCGTTGTTTTAAAAGAATTTACTTTGTTTTAAATGCACTAGCAATCACTGGAGTAAACCCGTTTCGCGAAAGTGGCGTGGTCCTATGATTTGCTTGTTACTGTTGTTTAAACTGTTAAATAGATTCCTCATACCAGTCCCCATGACTGACTCGTTGTTTGTTTCACTTTGCAAACGCGGGTGCCCTTATTTCCACACGGGCAGCCTAGTTCACAGGTGACATGTTGTTTTTGGATCTGCACTGTTGCATAGGGTGCATTTTGGCTCATGGCGAGGCTGACACCACAGAGATGACTTTGACATTTTCCGCCATTATTGTACTTATATTATGATTCCACCACAGGCGATGCAGACTGATTTACTTTCAGTACTTATTATCGTATGTATATGTACCGCCTTCGGCGATGTAGACTGATACCCTTATTATGCCTCACTGCATGTATGTATTCCGCCTCTGGCGATGATGACTGATCACTTCCCTTTTATTTACTAAGTTATATCCTACGCTGTGCTATTCTGATGTTGTTGCATGTTGTGATTCCGCTGTCATATCCATGTAAAATTATTCTATTTATTGTTTTTGCTATTGTCTGTACTCTGCTATGATGATTAATGTGTTATATTCCAATGATTATCCTTAGTACCGCCCCTCGGATTTTGGGATCGTCACACTAACCGTTCAGCAGTAGAAGATTTTAATGCTTTCATTGTTGAATCGGGTCTGTCTGAGGTCTCTTTCGCTGTATCGGCCTTTACTTGGTGTAACAACTAAGAAGGGCCAAACCGGATTCTATCTAGACTTGACAGAGTGTTCGGATCAGAAGGTTGGTTCAACCTTCCCTTCTCCTTTTGTGTTTCTCACCTGCATCGGACTTTCTCCGATCATGCTCCTATGCTTCTCGACTGCTCCCCTCATATTATCTCTGGTCCTTCCTCCTTTAGATTCCGGAGTATGTGGAGATCACATCACTCGTTTCATCGGGTTGCGGTAGAATCTTGGATCTCCCTGGTAGTAGGCTCGCTTGCTATTATGTTCATGTGTAAGCTTAAGCGTCTCAAGACTTGCCTCAAGCCTTGGAATGTGTTGGTGTTCAAGAATATTTTCGACCGTATCAGAGCAGCCGAAGATACTATTGTTCTCGTAGAAGCATATTTTGATGAAGACCACTCCTCATCTAATAAGGAGGCCTGGGTTTTGGCCCAGTTAGCTTTTTCGTTGGAGCTTCGAGTTGAGAACAACTATCTTCGCCAGAAGGCGAGGATCAAGTGGGTTATCGATGGGGACATGAACTCCAAGTTCTTCGACTCTTCCATTCGTAAGAAGAACATACTTCTTATGATTCTTCAGATCCTTCGCTCTGCTCTATCAGTTGCTTCCTCTCCTGGTAATGTTAAAGAGAACATCCATTCTCACTTCTAACCTTTCTTAGCTCTCCCTCAGTTGCGAACTATGATCCATCCTTACTAGCTTTCATCCCCAGGGTAGTTCTTCCAGCGGACAGAGATGACCTTGCCGTGCCTCCTTCTCTGGAAGTGATATGCGTTTGTGTTTTCTCTCTTAGCAAGGAAAGTGCTAGTGGGCATGATGGCTTTAATGGGGTCTTCTACCGAAGTGTTTGGCCAATCATCCAGCCAGATTTCTGTTTAGCTATTCGTTATTTCTTTTCTGGTGGAGATTTGCCTCAAGGCTGGACGTCCACCAACTTGGTCCTTCTTCCTAAGTGCGAAAATTCTTGTATGTGCGCGGATTTTTGTCCGATCGGTTTGTGCAACTTCTCTAACAAGGTGATTTCTAAGGTGCTAGCCTCTAGGCTGGCTCCATTTCTTCAGCGTATCATTTCCTCCTCTAAAGTTGGGTTCATTAAAGGACGTTTGATCATGGATAACATCCTTTTAGCCCAGGAGTTGGTGTCTCAAATCGATCGGAAGGTCAGGGGTTCTAACATGATCGTCAAGATGGACATGTCAAAGACTTACAATTGCATGTCCTGGTTTTTCATCACCAAGGTTCTAAGGGCTTTCGGGTTTCCCGAACTCGTTATCTATCTTATCTGGAGGCTTATTTCCAACTGCTGGTTTTTCGTTTTAATCAACGGATTAGCCAACAGTTACTTCAAGGCGGGACGGGGACTTCATTAGGGAGATACTCTTTCCCTTCTCTCTTCATCATTACCATTAAGGCTTTTGTTCGTGGTTTACACACGCTTATGATAGCAAATAAGATTCATCGGTTTGGCATTCCTTCAGGCTTCCTACTCATTTCTTCTTTATCCTTTGCTGACGACATTATCATTTTCACGAATGGTAGTCGTCGCTCAGTCCGTCGTTATGTCTACCTCATTCAGCAGTATGAGAGGTGTTCTGGCCAACTTTTAAATTCTGCTAAAAGTTGCTTCGTTTCTGCGAGTGACTTGTCTGTGGTTAGATCCTCTTGGATTGATACCTTCATAGGTTTCAAAGTTGCCTCTCTTCCCTTACCGTACCTTGCTATTGTTCTTTACATAGGACGTAAGCTCAATGCCATTTTCGACCCCCTAAAAGATAGAGCCAGTGGAAAAATCATCAGTTGGAATGCGGCTCTTCTCTCTTAGGTTGGAAGACTGGTACTATTAAAGCCTGTGCTTGACTCTATAGGACCGCACATCTTTGTTGTTATGACCCCTAACGCTTCTTTCTTCCGTTCTTTGGCTTCCTCCTTTTTCTAGGGTTAAAAGGACAATGCTATTCGTCACCATTGGATCTTGTGGGACATCCTCTGTCGTCCCAAAGATGAAGGGGGTCTGGGACTCATAAATCCTAAGGATACTTGTACTGCATTTTCTTGCAAGTTATAGGCTAGGTTTGACGCAAACGACTTCTTATGGGCGACGTTCCTTCACGCCAAGTACCGCAGACTCCAGACTATGAAATTCACCTGTACCCCATCCTACGCTAGTGAGACGTGTAAATGGATGCAATATTGAAAGCCCTTTCAGATTCTCTTGGTGGCGGATCCGGAAGGGACGACAGTCCCTTTTCTATCTCTGCGGCGTAGAGCTCGGCAAGGACGCCAGCTCCACGACTCTCCCTTTTCACTTTCATTTGGGATGTCTATATTCCCCCGAAGGTTTCTCTGTTTATGTGGAGGAAACTACATGGGGGACTCCCAATAGATGAGAATCTGCAGAGGATTGGCATCCCAATGGTGCCATGTTACAGATGTTGTGGGTTTGCTGACACGGAATCCATAATTCACTTGTTTTTCTTCTGTTTCATTGCTAAAGCAGTGTGGAATTACTTCGGAAACCAAGTTGGTCTTCGACGTAATGCGTCTTCTCTTGCTGGTTTACTGAGTTTCTGATGGGATGGAAATTTAGCTAAATATATTCGGTCGATTCTCTTTCGGCTAATCCCTTATCTAATTTGTTGGCATATTTGGTGCTCGCGGAATAAGGCAATTTGAAGAGGCATCTATGGACTCCTCTTCCATCATCCGAAAAGTAAGGAAGGATGTCTTCCTTGCATTTCGAGGTAGACGTTTTAGAGGATGAATTGGCTCCTGATCGAGAAGGTTGGTTGGGACCTTTGATGTTATATCAGTTCCAACTAACCCCTAAGCGGGGAGTGGTTGAAGCTTCTCCTTATAGATTAGTGGGTTCTACTCCTTCACCCTATCTTCACTTGTCATCCCCCTTACTTTGATATGGTTAGCTACTCTTGTAGGGCTTGGATCTATAGGCCTTTTTCCCGCTTGACTATGGATTGCATGGATTTGGAGTCACTTTTTGATTCTGAGCTTTTAGACAGTTTGGTTGCTTGCATCTTTTTTCTTAGTGTTGCTCTACTTCTCAGGTTCCCAGTCAGGTCTCCCAGGATGGGAGGGTTGGGTGGTTTCTTGGATCTCCAGCCGCTTTACCTCCTTTGTGTGGAGTATCTCTTCTTGGAGTCAGGTTTGATGGTTTATGGACGAGGAGCCTTTTCTAGATCACATCTTATGTTCCTATTTATTATATTGTCTGTCTTGTATACTTGGAGTGAACTTTGTTTCTAGGATAGAAATACTTCATAATCGAGTGGTGGCCTTGCCGGAACTCGAATTTGAAGCATGATGGGTGGTGGCCTTGCTGGAGCTCATCCATCTACCTCTTAGAATCAAGGTCAAGGTTAGAGCTGTCTATTTACTTCTGTTTCTCATTTGGTTACCTACCAGGCATGTTGGCAGCTATTGTATATTATTCTATGCATATTTTGTAGAAAAAAAATATACAAGTTGTTAGGATATATATATATTTGAAAATGGGAATTTAATATTATTAGGCACTTCAGCCCAAGATGCAACAGTTACAAAAGGTTACACACCCGATACCTATTAGCGTACCCAGTTACTTATAAAAAAGGAAACATCACATTACAACTGGCATCACTAAGAGTTCATTCCCCCAAATCACTCCCTCAAATTACATAATTAAGCCATAGAATCATGGCGGCCGGTAGCAGCTCCACCTATTTTGTTTTCCAGCGCTTATCACCCTTCGATCCTCGCGTAGCTCGTCATCTTCCTGTGTCCCAGGCGCGATGTAAGTCTCCTTGCCATTCTGATCCTTTTCGTGTTGTTAATCTCTTGTATTATGAGGAAACTGATGATTTCTACTGTTTTGTTCCCCTTTTGAAAAATTCTGCTGTTGCGTTCTCTCCAAATCCACCATGTGATATTTGTGAAGGAGATGCTATTTTCGTCGGACACCACGTCTTCGCTCTTCTAGATGCTGAGAAGGTGAGAGATGATTTCCTCCATGCCATGTCTTGTATTTTGTTCTCCATATATTTTTGTAAAACTTGCTTCGAATAGTTGCACTGGTAAAACAAGTGCGAGTGTGATTCTTCAAAGGTACTACAGAGAACACATATTGGGTCAACATTAACTCCCCACTTGCAAAGTCCATCCTTAGTTGGAAGTCGTTGCATGATTGCCTTATATGTTGTGCTCGCCATTTTGGGAATATTGGCTTTATTCCACACAATTTTAGACCATTCTACTGTAGGATAAGGAATCCTAATACTGTCATATGCCTTACGCAAAATAAAGTTATCATCTTGATTCCAGGTCCAGATATCATTGCTTCGTAACTCAAAAATGGGAGTTTGATGTATATCATTTCGAATATTTGTAGTGATAGGAAGTTGATTAATTTGCCAAGTGCCATTACTGATAATTTCATTCACTGTTTTGATTGGACAACCATAAGCTAAGTAAGTATCCCATTCTATACGCTCAATAAGAGATTTGCCATGAAACTATGGATCTCACCATAAATCTGTGTCATTTCCATTGGCTATTTCTTTCATCCAATTAGAAGCAAGAATATCTCTTGATTTCATTACTGCCTTCCACGTATATGAAGAATTGTTATCAACTCCCATTGTCTAGAAATTGTCTTTTACATATCTCTTTCTCATCCATCGAGCCCATAATCCCTGAGAATTAATAATTTTCCATCCTAATTTAGCAGTGAAAGTGTCTCTCATAGCTCTTAAATTTCTTAATCCAACTCCTCCTTCCTTCTTTGGTCTGCACAAAACCTCGTACTTTATTTTGTGAACACCCCCTCTCCAAATAAAATCAACACATACATTTTCAATCTTGTGTATAGTAGCATCTGGTAGTTGGAAGGTTTGTAGCCAAAAATATATTTTAGCTTGTATCACAATATGTACTAACTCAACTCTACTAGCAAAAGATAACAGTTTAGAGCTCCAGTTTTGTAATTTATCTCTAATTGCTGTGACTAGAGAAGCGCACTCTCTATCAGTAATTTTGTTAGATGACAATGGGACCCCCAAATATTTAACTAGTAGGACACTTTCAGTAACATTGAGAATACCCAAATATCCACTCTTCTGGAGTTAAGACTATTAAAATAGCATTTGGTTTTCTGTTCATTGACTTTTAGACCAACATGTTTATCCAAATTATTAAAAAGACCTTTCACGACATTAGTAGCTTCACAGTTTGATTTTATGCAAATGATAAGATCATCAGCTATAACAAATGACTGATTAAGGCTGGAAATTGTAGATGGACTGAATTCTCTTGTTGTGTGTGGCTATTTCCATCTGAAGGAAAAAATACTACATTGCAACGACAAACAAATAGGGGGATATGGGGTCCCCTTGTCTGATGCCCCGATTACTACAAATTAAACCTTTCGGAACTCCATTAATCAAGATGGAGAAGGTAGGCGTGGTAATGCATTCTTTAATTAAATCAACAATTTTCACCGGGAATTCCATGCATGTAAGCATATGAAAGATATATATATATATATATATATATATATATACTACTTTACACACACCATGTCCTTTACAAAATTACCTCTATTTTCATCTTATTTGTTTTTTATGTTTCAAACTTAAAATCCATTTACCGAAAATTAGAAATTCCTTACACCAAATTGAGTAAATTTTAACAAAATGAACTTTAGTTCTTGCACTAATATTTTAACTTTTTCAGTAAACTTTCCAAAATTTCTCAATATAATTTAAAAAAATGAACTTTATTCATTACACTAATATTTTAACTTTTTTAACCTATTCAAAAATTCCTCAATTTAAGCATAATTACTTTAAATTTAATAGAAGAAAAATTCAGCTTCAAAATTAGAGCATTATATCTGCATGTTTTTTAACTGAATTTTAGGCTTCATGATGAAATAATTCAATAACATTTTCATTAGTTATCTAATTTTCATACTATTTTAGTAATTTTGAAGTTAATTTGGTTTTTTATATGCAAAAGTAAAAAACAATTATGGGAAAAGGGTATTTTAGTAATATATTTTTATAGTAAAATAATGGTGTATGTTAAGTGATTTTAGGTGTGTGAATAAAATTTGCCCCCCCCCCCAAATTAATGTATATATGTATATTTTTGTTTTATTTTCGTTTTTTCGTCCATAACTTTTTTATACAAACTCTATTTGATATGAATGTTGCTCATAATTTCGCCACAAACGCAAATGTACAAATTTTGTCATTTAATTCCATCATTTGCATAAATTATATATTTTGGGTTGTAATCAATTAGTTAAAATAACCAATGCCAAAATTTACAGGGTGTTACATTCTTCCCACATTAAATAGACCTCCATTTATAAAATTTCTAAAACGACAAAGTCATGGCTTTAGCTTAGAAAGTTATCCTAAACTAGCAATCAATTAGCTTACAACCAATTATACACAAGTGTATAATGTATCATATATCGTATTACATCCATGACCATATATATGGATAATGGTTCTATATCGGATTTTTTCTATATTAGTGCATTCCTTTTCAAAACGTTTTCGAAAAAAAGCAAGCCAAAGATATATTGAAAGGTTTACCGGTATGCAAATTTTGAAAAACGTTTTCAACCATACTTTCATACAACTACAAATAGTAGTAGATCTACCAGCTTGACATCAAAATCCTATCATCCAAATTTTAGTTGTAACATTCATACCACTTTCAAAATTTACAATTATAGTAATTCAGTGGAAATTTCGCTATTATCCAAATTGCTCCAAAATTTCCATTTATAAAATGCGTAAGAAAGCTATTTTCAAACTCTAAAACGGACCGAATCTAAAATTAGATTCGTGTACGTCGTCAACAAATTATTAAAATAGAAATTGCAAGGCTAAAACAATGTATCTTTTGTCAGTGTGTGTTTTTAATGTATCACTGAGTCTAGTGTACTACTAAACTCATAATTCTAACCTACCCATTCTTTCCAACATCCAACATGTAGTATAAAATCAAAACTGTACGCTCATTTGAAAAGTAAAATTAAAATATTTAGGTGTACACCTTTAAAATCAATTTTTCAAAATTTTTGTTAAAGCCAAATATTTTTTTTTCCAAAATCAGGTTTTTCTGATAATGCTTCTTTTAGAAAAAAAATTGGTAGATTAAGCCACACTTCTGACATAGTCAAATTCAGTTATATGCAAAATACATAAGACAAATTTCTAACTAGCCTTAGTCTAAAAAATGTTTTAGTTTTTAAAGGATAGGTGCAAGCTAAACAATTCTTAACATGTCCTTAGTATATATTAGAATGTTCCAGCTTTTCCGTTATTGTTAGTTAAGGTCCGATTATAAGCTTTGACATATAAGAGTGGTGTATAGGATGTCAACAGCTTGTAACGACCTGTTATTTCCAACCATTTAAGTCAATAATGAAACCAACTCAAGACGTTCAAAACATCATACTGTTATTGCCATAGGGTTTAATAAGAATCAATCACAGAATCACGATGTGACAGCCCGCCCCGCACTAACCGACATTTCCAATGGAAGTGCGTTGTGTCAATGCCCGACTAGCACAGGACGGTCACCAAAGAAAGGAAAAGAGAGGAATTTAAACTAACAAGGAACCTGTAGAATGTCTCACAGCGCATGGAATGAAATATAATAATAACATACTTGGCATAAAATAGACTAGACAGTGAATAAGCTGAAAACTAAACTATGATCATCATAGCAGCAGAAATTCAAAATACAGCTTATGATCCACATCATTATTACAACTTCGAAATACTGTCTCTAAGGCAAAATAGAAAGGTGCACTACTAATGCCCAAAGTAGTGGACAACAACAACACAGGGAGATATATGAATATATCATATGTGGAAGCCTCCTGCTTGTCTCTGGTACAAATACTCGTGCATAATCACCTTACCTATCTCTAGTCTGCCCGTTAAAGAGCACCCAGAGCAATAAGAAGAGACATAAAACTCTGGGTCAGAAAAAAGTCTGGTATGAGCGATAAGCAACAAAACAAAACAATAACAAGTATAATTCAATCATACCTGAACCTGTCCTTGCAACCAAAGAGTTAGCACAACAAGATGTACAGTATTCTAAGGTAATACTATCATAAAGTGTAAATGGGGGTATGGGTCATGGTGATAGAAAACATCAAATATAGCAATCATCCTTACATCTCTCACTCAGTGCGTAAAGCATACAATATCCACCACCCGATCACCCAATCTTTTGCTATGATCACTTTGATCCATAGAGTCACTATGACCCCATTGCACTGATCCACAGCCACTGATCCGTCTCTAAGTGGTGAGCTTAAGTTATGGATATCGATAACCCCTTTGCACTTGTCCCGCAAAAAAGTCCAATCGTGAAGTTAACTCGTTGGTTCCCATCTGGATCCTGAGTTCTAACTTGCATCTCGGGTTTTGGTCTCTTCTCGTTCGTGTTTCTTCAATTCGTAGCTTCCAGCTTCCATTCATGTCCATGCTTCGATTTGTGGTTCGCCCTCCTGACATCGGCTCGTGACTCCTGCTAGTGGCCATCGATTCGTGATCCCCCTTCGACTCGCGACTCGTGACATCGTGACTCCAGGCTCCGGTTCGTGGCCTTCGTGATCGGTTCGTAGTCCTCCCTCTAGTTCGTGAGTTGCAATGGCAGGTAATGGTGTCTAGGTCCTCTCATGGCCCATAGTTCAGTACGTGTTGCTCCAATCAGCTCGTGGGGGTTGCGCCAACTCATGGCACAGGTGGTTCATGAAGGGTGGTCCGATTAGTGATGGGGGTGTGCTCTACGATCGGGTCGTGGCATGTGCTTCACGAACGGGTCGGTTCGGGTAAGGGTGATCCGATCTGGTCTGGCTCCTGCATATTTTTCCTACAACTTCCAACGCCTGTTTTTATGCCACATGACGGCGTTTTCGACAATTCTAACTGTTCTAAACAATCACAAAACATTCAAACAGTCATAGCAACATGTATAGTCATCCATAAACACCAAAACAATAAATAATCATGATAATATAGATCAAACATACCCAAGAACCCATGTTTTCCCCCAATCATGTTTAAGCATAACTAATGAGAGGGTTAGCAAAACTTAACCAAACTAACCCAAATTTCTAACAGAGACCTAAAATAATATTTTAGAATTTTACAAATTTTTCTAGATTTTTCTCAGCCCTAATTTCGCTAATTATCACTAATCACCCCTGATTAGCCGTAGTTAGTGAAAAACTATGCAAATCACTCACCTTGGCCCCAAATTAATCTTAGATGTGAACTTTTCTACTATTATAGGTCGAATTCCAATGCTTAGTAGTAGCCGCAACTCTGATTTACCACTAGACTTTCTTGATTTGGTGTAGATTAAGCTAATACGCGATTAAACGGTGATTTCGGATGAATTTAGAAAGTGGAGGCCATTGTTAGGGTTGAAGAGAGGTAAGTGGTGGTTGGAAAATGACAAAGAAAAGGTTTCTCTAACCCTAGTTAGCCCTCATATAGCTCTAATCCCGAAATCCCCCAATGGGTCTAGCTGCTAATCACCCGGTTAAGCCCAATTAAGCTGTTTTTCGCCTTCCAAACCTTATTCCAGCCATATCCCCCAAATGGTAAGTCCATTTTTACATATGACCACTCTACGGAAAGGTAAACCATCATCCAGATCTAATGGAAGTGGTTTCAGGTCAAAACTCCTTACCAATCAAAAGTTATAGCCGAAACAAAATCAACTAAGGGCAAAACGGTCATATAAAAATTAGCAAAAAATTTTGAACATGGAAAATGACCCCAATGGTCATCTCCCAAAATTAAATTACCATATGACTTCGTATGTGAAAGAAATAAATATTCTACGATCCTTCGATGCATAGAATGCGGGTCGTTACATTCTCTCCCCCTTAAGAAATATCGCCCCGAAATTCCTTAACCAAAACATACAAAGGTTCCCACATGCCTATCAATTATTTGCAATCAATCAAACATACATAACAAATACAAGCCTACCCTAGCATGCGGTATACTGACAAGGGAAGAAACTATCACTATTAAAAACTTACCAGGCAAAGAGTTCTAAATACGACTTTTTTATGTTATCCTCTGTTTCCCAAGTACAGTCTTTCTCATTCCCACCCCACTGGACTTTAAGTAGTTTCACCGTCTTCCTTCGAAGTTGTTTCGTATCGTGTCCGGCAATACGAATCGTCTTATGGTTCCCAACCACCTTGAGTTCTACCTTGATATCGTCCAATTGATTTGGTGAAATAGTCACATTAGGGTCATGCACAAACTTCCTTAATTGGGAAACATGAAATACGTTGTGAACTCCCGCCATTTTGTCTGGTAATTCAACTCTGTACGCTAAATTCCCAATTTGCTTGAGAACGGGAAATGAACCAACAAACCTTGATACCAACTTGCATCTCCTACCGAATTGAATCACACTCTCCAATGGAGAGATCTTGATGATTACCAAGTTGTTAACGAAGAATTCCAAATCTCTTCATCTTCTATCAACCCAACCCTTCTGCCTATCTTGGGCAGCCTTCATTCGCTATTGGAAAACCTTGTTCTTATCCGAAGTTTTTCTTGTTACTTCTAGTTTAAACACAAATTTCCCACTGTTTTCTAACCAACATGATGGTGAGTTGCACGATCTTCCGTACAAAGCTTCAAATGTAGCCACTCCAATACTAGACTGATAGCTATTATCATATGCGAATCCAACTAGATGCAAATAGTCATCCCATGAACCACCAAAATCCAATCTACAAGCTCTCAAGAGAAATTCTAATACTCGATTCACCCTCTCTGTTTGGCCATCGGTTCGAGGATGACACGCGGTACTGAGATGTAATTCTGATCCGAAAGCCTCTTATAAGCTCTTCCCAAACCCACTAGTAAATAATGGATGTCGGTCACTCACAATGCCTTTGGTTACTCCATGAAATCTCACCACCCACTTCATATACAGTTTTACTAACTTAGCTGTCGTTCTATTCGACTTGACTGGTATAAACCTTATACTCTTGGTTAATCGATCCATAATCACCCAAATACTGTCATGGCCTGATCTAATCTTCGGTAAACCATCTATGAAATCCATTGAGACTTATTCCCAATTCCATTCAGGAATTTTCAACGATTGTAACAAACCACTGGGCTTCCTTTGCTCAGCTTTAACTAACTGGCAATTTATACTCTTGGAGATAAACTTCCCAACGTCTCTCTTCATCCGTTCCCAGTAGTAGGTCTACTTCATGTCTCGACACATTTTGTTACCACCGGGATGTATAGTCAGTCTTAAGTGATGACATTCTCTAAGAACTTCATCTCTCCATCCATTGACATTGGGTATAACTAGTTTGTCCTACTTTCGAAGCCATCCTTCTCCATATGGTCAATACTTGTTCATTTTCTCACCATCGGTATTCATATCTTCCTTGGAGATGATTTCTATTAGGTTTTAGGATTTTCCCTCTAACTGGAACCAATCCGCTCAATCAAAGTCGGTCTAACCGTCAAACTTGCCAATATTTCTAGATCCAATCCATAATTAGGTCTGAAATCATCTCCCACGATATACTCCAATTACTTCCATTCAAGAAACATAGCATCTAAACTGGCATGTTTCTTACTCAATGCATCAGTACAACACCTAGTCTGGTACCACATGCATCTGTGTATACCGTCATCTCTTCGTTCTCTATTACCAGAATCCTACAGGTGATAGTCTACTCGAGGGAATAAAACAGGAACAAACATAGCAACCATAGCATCCATCAAACATGTCCTATCTATCACTTCTAAATCCATACATACGTCGATACCTACTTGATTGGTCCAACCAATCCCAGGCTAATGGAAGCTCCGCCTCCATACATACGTCGATGCCCACTTGACTAGTCCAACCAATCCCAAGGCTAATGGAAGCCCCGCCTCCACAGGGACTACCATACGTCCAACGTACGTTTATCCTCCAAGGATAACTAGATCACGTCCAATGGATCCAAGGTAACGAGCGTCCCCAAATACCCCTGATTCAAGTTCACTTAAAACACTCGAGTCCCACCCAAGTCTATCAATTATCTTGCTGCCTTCTCGAGTCCAACTCGATCCAATCCATTTCCTTGCAGCCTTCTCGAGTCCAACTCGAGTCAATCTATTACCCATAAACTCAGACTCAGTCTTGAGTATCCATTACCGACGAACTCTAATCCAGCGTGAGTCGTCTCCCTATTCGTTGCATCTCCCAACTCAACGAACATTTATTTTCTTTTACGAGCTCAAGTCCAACTTGAATCGTCCTAACCTTCGTTGCATCTTCCATGATCAACGAACACATCCTATTCCTTCAAAAAGAATATCAACATAGGGTCCTGAACAATCCATTACTTTGCATCTTTCTTGAGTCCCACTCGAGTCATCTCATAACCCTATCGAGTCTAACTCTGGGCAGTCCATACTATCGAATAGTCTTATTATGTCACGCTGCCCATCACTCCCCAAGTAAACCAAGATATCATCCAATGAAAAATCGCAACAACTATTTATCTCTCGTGCAAACCATCCTAGTTGAACTCGACATGCCCCAAGCACAAGCCCCAAAGGCCTAAACCAATATCAGACAAGCACTCAAGGAACGTCCCCTCCGAATTTAGACAATCTACGTGAGATGATACTAGCAAAGCCACTAAGCAATCACAAGAATACATACATCCATGACTCGATAAGACAACATTACAACAAATCATGTAAAGGCTAGTCGAACCACCTACCGGGTTCGTCACAACTAAAGGTCTATCGACTATCTCAGGTTCCAATCCCAACTTATCTACCAGGTCACTAGATATAAAGGAATGGGATGCCTCGCTATCAACAAAACTAGAACAAAAACATCATAAATAGAAAGCATACCTCAAATAATGACGCCTTTTCCCTTCTCCGCCACAGTTGGGGCTTTCAACGAAGAAGGAACAGCGTTGATAACATATGCTTCACAGTCTGCTTCTCTTTAGGGGGTTGCGGGCAATTATCCTTGTGATGTTCCACTTGGCCGCAATTGAAGCACTTCCTTTCCCCAGGCTTTTCCTGACAATATCTAGCGTAGTGGCCCTTCTTGCCACAATTAAAGCACTCTTTATCTTTCTTGTCCTTCTCTTTCTGACCACCCTTGGTCTGATCCTGTTTTCTCTTATTCTGAGACTCTTTCTTCTCCACTGCTTGCTTGCGGCTTTGGTTCCTCTACAGATGCAATAACAACATCGGCCTTTGACTTAAAGTAAAGACTCTCTGATCTCAATGCTTTGCCCAGTATAGACTCGAACGTCTCATCAATGTGGTTTATCAGCCTTTCCCCTAAGTACTCATCTAAGCCAGTTATGAACTTCTCGTTCTTCTTCTCGGCGGTGTCGATAAGAGATAATCCATACTTCGATAAAGTATCGAACTCAGTAATATATTCCGATACTGCCCTACCATTCTGCTTAAGCTCCAAAAATTTCCTAAACAATTCAAATTTGTGAGCAGATGGAATGAACTTTTCACTGAAACGAGTCATAAACTGATTCCAAGTAACTTGATCTTCAGGAGTAGCTGCTTTAATAGTACTCCACCAATTCATAGCTCGTCCTTGAAGCTGACGCGATGCTAATGTTCTCTTCATGGCATCATCAATTCCCAATTCCTCGAAGATGCGCTCACAACTATCCAACCAATCTTGAACATCTGTAGCCGACTCCATTCCATGGAACAGCTTCCTGCCAAGACTAGTATAATCCTTGTTAAGCTTGGTGAAATCGGCCCTAGGCGCCTGTACTACTACACCACCACCGTTAGCAGCATTAGGAACTGTTCCCCGAGCATCCCTAAGCATCTCTCGCATGAAGGTAGTAAGCATCGTCCTCATATCAGGAACAACCCTATTGTTTGCTCCTGAACCTGTGCTCCTCGTATACCGGCTCATCGTTCAGTCTATAAAGAGAAAACTATTAACCATCTCCACGGTGGTGCCAGTGCAGTGCGACTCCATCTTAGATATACCAATAGTATATATATATATAGCTTTTGAAAACCAAAATATCGCAAATACACTCTCTCTCATATACGTATACTATCTCTCCCTAGTGTCTTTCCCTAAGTTAACTACACACAATAGAGCTCTGGTACCAAATGTGACGGCCCGCCCCTCACCAGCCGACATTTCCAATGAAAGTGCGTTGTGCCAATGCCTGACTAGCACAGGATGGTCGCCAAAGAAAGTAAAAGAAAGGAATCTGAACTAACAAGGAACCTGTAAAATGTCTCACGGCGCATGGAATAAAATATATTAACAACATACTTGGCATAAAACAGGCGAGACAGTGCATAAGCAGAAAACTAAACCATAATCATCATAGCAGCGGAAATTCAAAATACAGCTTATGATCCACATCATTATTACAACTTCAAAATACTGTCTCTAAGGAAAAATAGAAAGGTGCACTACTAATGCCTAAAGTAGTGAACAACAACACAGGGAGATATACGTATATATCATACGTGGAAGCCTCCTGCTCATCTCCAATACAACTACTCGTGCATAATCACCTGACATGTCTCTAGTATGCCCGTTTAAGAGCAACCAGAGTAATAAGAAGAGACATAAAACTTTGGGTCAGACAAAAGTCTGGTATCAAAGATAAGCAACAAAACAAAACAATAACATGTATAATCCAATCATACCTGAACCTGTTCCTGCAACCAAAGAGTTAGCACAACAAGATGTACAGTACCCTAAGGTAATACTATCATAAAGTGTAAATAAGGGTTTGGGTCATGGTGATAGCAAACATCAAACATAGCAATCATCCTCACATCTCTCACTCAGTGCGTAAAGCATACAATATCCACCACCCGATCACCTAATCCTTCGCTACAATCACTTTGCTCCATAGAGACACTATGACCCATTTGCACTAATCCATAACCAGTAATCGATCTCTAAGTGGCGAGCTAAAGTAATGGATATCGATAACCTGTAACACCGCGTATTTTCTGTAAACATTAAAGAAAGATTAATTACAAATGTGAGAAATAAGGGAAACGGGTTACGCCATTGCGTTCATCTCGGAATTCTGCTCGAGATACAGTCCGAGTTTGCGTAAATCGGACTCCGTATGAAGAAATTATAACCTTTAGAAGATTCAAGAATTTAAATAAACAGCTTAGATTAAAGTTCAGAAAATTCAAATTTCGAAATCAGAAGCAGAAGCGTGCTGGGCGGGAATTTTCCTGCCCAAGGCGAGGTCGACCAGGAGGTCGACCAGGGGGTCGACCTCCCTCATACAGGTCGACCAGGAGGTCGACCTGGGGGTCGACCTCCCCCTCGTGCCAGATCTGAAACCCAACGTGTTTCTTTGTGTGACGATTTGTTGTGTCATTAAGGCTTGTGTGGCAAGTTCTGATTGGTTCTCTTAGGTTTGAATGGCATTGATTGACCATAGGTTGATCTGACGACTCCTATTAAATCAAACTTCTATATAAGCAACCTAAATCTAAACCCTAAGCCACACAAAAATATTCCTAAGACCGTCATGCTGTCAATACTCAACCTAGAGTAGCCGCCATTCTCCTTCAACTATAAAGCAAGTTAGGAATTACAAATCAAATCTAATTCAACTAAGAGAATTCAACGTCTACAACAAAGGAGAGCTATTCAATTTCAGAATACAGATCCCAGAACATAAGACTAGTCTCCGTTTTGTAAGTCCTATTATTATTTAGATGTGAACGACTAGAAGATATGATTTGAAATAAAATGAAAACTAGAGTAATTCCTAGTTGTAAGATAATAACGATGCTGATATGCCTATTCTTGTAACGATTCTATCGTATATGCTTGTGAGATTATTGTGGTTATTATATTGATGTTAAACCAATTATGTATTATGTTTAGATCTATATTTAGATCTATGATTTTCATGTTATGTAACATGCAAGTTGTTGGACATGTATTATGTTTAGATCTATATTTAGATCTATGATTTACATGCTATGTAACATGCAAGTTGTTGGACATGTTTTATTTTAGATCTATATTTAGATCTATGATTTTCATGTTATGTAACATGTAAGTTGTTAGACATGTATCATGTTTAGATCTACATTTAGATCTATGATTTTCATGTTATGTAACTTGCAAGATGTTAGACATGTATTACATTTAGATCTACATTTAGACCTATGAAAAGTGGATCCAAAATTTAAAGTTTACATTTACATGCCTAGTGGGTTTGTGCAATTCCATATGCTTAAGAATCATGTTTATTAGATCTAAAATAAAAGATCGCATTCACATGCCTAGTTGAACTTGTGTAATTCTATATGCTTGAGATTCATGCTTATTAGATCCAAATTAAAAGTTTACATTTACATACCTAGTTGGATTTGGGTAATTTCATGTGTTTAAGACTCATGTTAATTAGGTCCAAAAATGCAAGTTCCCCTTTATATGACTAATTGGAATTGTGTAGTCCTACGTAAACTCCCATTTATATGTTTATGTTCATGTTGATCAGGTTAAAAATTGCAATTTCACAAGTAAACATATATTTATTCTATGCCAAATTTATGTGACATATGTTGGATCCATATAATGCTTGTCTTGAATGCTACATGTTTCTTCCTTTTACCCTCTTGATTTTGGGTTAGGCTAAATTGCAAATCCCAACATTCTATGAATTTTATGCAAACATTTAGCGGGGGTAATGTTAGGAGAAACATGAAGTTACATGTTATTGGCATATTTTAAATGATTAGTGGCATTGAAATGGTATAATTTACATAACTAAAATTATGAATATGATTTAGAGAGGAATTGGGCATGACTTGAATGACAATAACTTACATATAAACATAAAAAGGTAAATATGTAAATTTAGCAAAAGAAGAATATGCCTAACCCGAGGTTAGATTGAGTTACGGTGTAAGATTGCTTGGAATCGCCCGGCACTTCCAGCAACCATAACAATATATATCTAATGTGAGAGGTTAGTGCATCAAGCCCAAAAGAACCCGAGGTTGGACTGAGTTGCGGTGTAAAACTGCCCTGAACCGCCCGGCACATCCAGTAACCGTAACAATACCTGTCTAATGTGAGTGGTTGGTGCTTTAATGAATGAATTAAAGCTAAGACAAGAATGGTAGGGTTAAGTTAATTAAGGTAACACTTAACCAATATTACATGAATGACTAAGTTCAAAGGAACACTTAACCAATATAACATGAATGACTAGGGTTAAGTTCATAGGAACACTTAACCAATATAACATGAATGACTAGGGTTAAGTTAATAGAAAACACTTAACCTAGTATAACATGATGAATGGGTAGGGTTAAGTAATAAGAAACACTTAACCAGTATAACTTGATTTATGTTAGGGCTAAGTTAACACAAGAAGGAAACACTTAACCAAAGTAACATGACAAGTAGGTGGGTTAAGTTAACTTGAATTGATTGATGACACTTGACCAATACAACATGTTAATTAGATAAGTGGGTGGGGTTAAGTAAATTGAGAACACTTAAACAATACAACATGTTAATTAGACAAGTGGGTGGGGTTAAGTAAAATTTAAAACACTTAACCAATATAACATGATGAATGAACAGGGTTAAGTTGATAAGAAACACTTAACCAATACAACATGATGTGTGGGTGGGTTAAGTTAACATGAATGGACAACACTTAACCAATATTACATTAACAAAGGGGATAGGGTTAAGGCAAGCTTAACCAATAATACATATTGACTTGATAAGTAGGAGGGTTAAGTAAACCTTGGGTAGGTGGGTAATATTAGTACATATAGGCCCACAAACTTAACCGTTAAATAAACATGCTTGAATCGATGGGAGGGTTAAGTACATCTCGTGTAGGGGGTAATATTAGTACATATAGGCCCACAAACTTAACCATAAAATAAACATGCTTGAATCGATGGGAGGGTTAAGTACATCTCATGTAGGTGGGTAATATTAGTACATATAAGCCTACAAATTTAACCGTTAAGTAAACATTCTTGAATCGATGGGAGGGTTAAGTATCTCGTGTAGGTAGGTAATATTAGTTCATATAGGCCCACAAACTTAACCATTAAGTAAGCATGCTAGAATCGGTGGGAGGGTTAAGTACATCTCATATAGGTGGTAATATTTGTACATATAGGCCCTCAAACTTAACCAATAAGAAACCCTAGTAACGGGGACCCATTTCAGTAGTAACCCACATAAATGTATCATGGTACCCTGAAACTAGGCAAGATGGGGCACGATTACTGGGTTGATTATAAGCAGTCAAAAACAATGGCAGGGGGTATGTCAGTGTAGGTTTCGACGGTTTACGAGCGTGCACGTACTCCGAAGCGGGAAAAAGCAGGCACTGGGTACCAGTATTTATGCATTATGCATCTTGAATCGTGTTGGGTAGCTATCATAAAGACTGATACACCTCATGGTGGGGCTAGCACAGGGTATCTACATGTAAGAGAGGGCCGATTGACACAGACACAAGAGAAACTAATGCAAGTAGGGAGCCAATCGATAGGGTAGTAAGGGTACATCTAACATGTTCATGGCAATTAAGTAGATTGAGGTGGAATCCTCACGATATATGTACACCTGAAGGCTACCACAATTGCGGGGATTGGGATCACATTACAATATGATCATTTTATATAGATTACTAGTTGGGACACTAGTTAGGTGGTGTAGAGAAGTGAAGTGTGTGCGATATCATATTCAGCCTTATTATCTTATTTCTAGGGTGTTGACCTAGATTCAGTTTATTCCTGTCATAACCCTTTTTTTGTTTACATGCTAAATAGTCACTGGATTTACCAGACTCATGTCTGACCCATTTTCTTTCGTCTTCTTTTCTTCCGTCCCCCCCGGTCCGTAGGAGGGAACACTTCAGGTTAGATCGGATCATTCCAGCTAGAAGAAAGTAGATGTATTGCTTGGAATCTTTTTCCTTGGGCTATGGCTTTGGATACTATCTTATTGGGGATTTATGTTGCCTTACTATTGTTTTAATGCTTCTTTATGTTTTAGTTCAAGACAAAAATTCTATGTAATACTTTCAAGTATGAATGAGACAACTGTTGTAAAAGCTTGATTGAACCACATCATTAATAAAATGACTTTATTTTCCGCTACTTTATTTGTTTGTCTTGTAATTTATCTGCATCTTTTACCTAAAATGCTCCACCGAAGTTAAGGCATTCCCTTTGTGAGTGACCTTAATCAAGGTGGGTTGTTTCACTTGGTATCAGATCTGAAGGTTACCGGATTAGATAAAAGATTTGAAAAATTGTTTTCCAAACGGTTTTAAAAGAAGCATTTTCTAAAGAAAAGTTTTGTTTTAAAGGCATATTCCCTAAAGCCATAAGCACTATCTTTAGATCCTCTATTTTGAGTCCTTGTTTCCTTCTTTTCTGAGTCTCCGGGGCTCCTGGATTTCTGGGAGGTACCCTCATCACGGCATGGTTCCGTAGGCTTGATAAGACGACGATATCTGTCAAAGGGCGAAGAAGTGCCTAACTTCCATCTATAGCCGCTGTAATTTCACCTGCGTCTAATTTTCTTTCGAGCTTCGTAGGATTTTCCGTGCGATGGAGGAAGCTTTCAAGAGACCTGTCAACAAGTTACACAAGGATGGCAAAGATGAGAATGAGGGAGTTTGGCTAAGGAGCACAACCCAAGGAAGAAGATCTCATGGATATGGACTTGGTTCACAAAGGAGGGGAGGAAAGAATAGTAAAACCTAAAACAAGAGGATGTATCTTTATTATGGTATAAAGAATCGTACAATTAAGGTCAAGGGAAAGGGAAAGAACAAATGATAGGTTTTTCAGAAAGGCAAATCCATGCTCTCACCGCCAGCGTACTTGAGAGAGAGGTAGTAAGGTTTCCATTGAAAAAGTTTAGTTTTTCTTCTTGATCATCCTGCTAATACTCTTTTTGATTTTAGCGCTTTACATTCGTCTATGTCTGCTTCCATAGTTGAGTCTCTGCACCTTAGTACTTGTATAGTAGAAGATCCCATTATTGTCTCAAATCCAATTTGTGGTTCGGTTCATTTATCTTTGGTTTGTAAGGATTTGAGATGCTTATGTTTCCGAGTTTCATGGTCTATGGGTTAATTCTAGGCATGGGTCGGTTAGCTAGTAATTGTGAAAGGAGGGTAGTTAGACTTTTGACTTGCCTCGGGAATATCCTCGAGATTTCGTGTGATCCTAAAGGCTCAGTTTGTCTTAGCTACCTAGAATCACTCTATGTATCTATCGACAATTTTCGATCCGTTGGAGTAGTCCATGAGTACGCAAGATGTTTTGATTAGGGTAGTGGTTTTCCATTTAAAACTCAAGACAAAATTCCGCATATATCTAGTAGACAATGCAAAGCCCGTTATGCGATCAACGATAGTTTTGGAACAAGATTAGAGAGGATAGCCAGAGTCAGTTAATTGCTCAATTGTTTGGTTGTTTTGCTAGTATCATCTCACATAGATCGTCCAAATTCGGAGGAGGTATTCCTTGGGTGCTTGTCTGATATTGGTTTAGGCCTTTGGGGCTTGTACTTGAGGGATGTCAAGTTCGACTAGGATGGTTTGCGTGAGAGATATCAACCCTCGGATTTGTGACATGATGGACAAGCTAAGTAGAAGAGAGACCTCTAATCATCTTAGTATATACACTTGGTATCATGGTTAACATATGTTTATCTTGGCAAGATAGTTCAACTACATTGGATACCCTCTAGCATTGTAAGTGATCGAGGTCCTATCTTTACTAGTGGGTTTTGGAAATGGAGGTCAAGAAGCTTCGCAATCGTGAAGTTAAATTAGTGAAGGTACAGTGGAGTGAAGCTCAAGAAGATGCGACTTAGAAGACTGAAGACTAGATACGCACATCATAACTTTTTTTAGGGAATATCCTTGATTCAAATTTTTTTGTAATATTTATTTGCATGCTAATCTTTATCTTTTAGGTATATCCTCTCGGTCCTATCCTCGATCCTTAGGTAGAAGCCAGTGAATGTAAACATGTGTTTGGGACATGTTATGTTTGATGGTTGCAAGTGGTTGCAAGTGTTTGCTAGTGGTTGCTCGTGGATGCATATACACACATTAGGCATTAGATCAGCTCAGTCACTTTCATATGGCATATTCATTAGTGAACCTTTTTATATATATGTATTGAAACTTGATGTGTTATCATATGGATGTTGCATTTGTATGAATGATTGTGCACTCATGTAGAAGTTATAAAGTATGACTAGGGATAATTGCATACATGATGGACTCATGGCACTAACATAATCCGCATTAAGGAGGTCAACTGAATCAGTAGACCGCCTGATTTTGCATTAGATAAGGACATGTACACACACTATGCATATGATCAAGAAGCATTAGTAGTCTTTTTAAGGACAATGGACGCCTATGTTTGATGGATGAGTAGATGGACGATGGATGGTAGGATATACGTTCTTCTTGACTCGAAGATTTCGGGGACGAAATCCTTTAAGGATGGGAGAATGTAACATCCCCTATTTTCTGTAAACATTAAAGAATGGTTAATTACAAATGTGAGAATTAAGGGAAATAGGCTACGCCATTGCGTTCGTCTCGGAATTCTTCTTGAGATAGAGTCCAAGTTTGCGTAAATCGGACTCCGTATGAAGGAGTTATCACCTTCAGAAGATTCAAGAATTTAAATAAACAACTTAGATTGAAGTTCAGAAAATTCAAATTTTGAAATCAGAAGCAGAAGCGGGTTGGGCGGGAATTTTCCTGCCCAAGGCTAGGTCGACCAGGGGGTCGACCTCCCCCCATACAGGTCAACCAGGAGGTCGACCTGGGGGTCAACCTCCCCCTCGGGCTAGATTTGAAACCTGACGTGTTTCTTTGTGTGGTGATTTTCTGTGTCATTAGGGCTTATGTGGAAAGTTCTGGTTAGTTATCTTAGGTTTGAATGGCATTAATTAACACTAGGTTGATTTGACGGCACCTATTAAATCAAATTTCTATATAAGCGACCTAAATTTAAACCCTAAGCCACACAAAATTATTCCTAAGACCATCATGCTGTCAATACTTAACCTAGAGTAGCCGCCATTCTCCTTCAACTAGAAAGAAAGTTAGGAATTACAAATTAAATCTAATTCAACTAAGAGAATTCAACGTCTACAACAAAGGAGAGCTATTCAATTTCAGAATACAGATCCCAGAACACAAGACTAGTCTCCTTTTTGTAAGTCATGTTATTATCTAGATGTGAACGAGTGAAAGATATGATTTGAAATAAAATGAAAACTAGAGTAATTCCCAGTTGTAAGATAATTACGTTGATAATTTATGCCTATTCTTGTAACGATTCTATGGTATATGCTTGTGAGATTATTGTGGTTATTTTATTGATGTCAAACCAATCATGTATTTTGTTTAGATCTATGGTTTTCATGCTATGTAACATGCAAGTTGTTGGATATGTATTATGTTTAGATCTATATTTAGATCTATGATTTTTATGTTATGTAACATGCAAGTTGTTGGACATGTATTAAGTTTAGATCTATATTTAGATCTATGATTTTCATGTTATGTAACATGCAAGTTGTTAGACATGTATTATGTTTAGATCTACATTTAGATCTATGATTTTCATGTTATGTAACATGCAAGTTGTTAGACATGTGTTATGTTTAGATCTACATTTAGACCTATGAAAATTGGATCCAAAATTTAAAGTTTACATTTACATGCCTAGTGGGTTTGTGCAATTCCAAATGCTTAAGAATCATGTTTATTAGATCTAAAATAAAAGATTGCATTCACATGCCTAGTTGAACTTGTGTAATTCTATATGCTTGAGATTCATGCTTATTGGATCCAAATTAAAAGTTTACATTTACATACCTAGTTGGATTTGGGTAATTTCATGTGTTTAAGACTCATGTTAATTAGGTCCAAAAATGCAAGTTCCCCTTTATATGACTAATTGGAATTGTGTAGTCCTATGTAAACTCCCATTTATATGTTTATATTCATGTTGATCAGGTTCAAAATTGCAGTTTCACAATTAAACACATATTCATTCTATGCCAAATTTATGTGACATATGTTGGATCCATATTATGCTTGTCTTGAATGCTACATGTTTCTTCCTTTTTCCCTCTTGATTTTGAGTTAGGCTAAATTGTGAAGCCCAACATTCTATGAAATTTATGCAAACGTTTAGTGGGGGTAACGTTGGGAGAAACATGAAGTTACATGCTATTGGCATATTTTAAATGATTAGTGGCATTGAAATGGTATAATTTACATGCCTAAAATTATGAATATGATTTAGAGATGAATTGAGCATGACTTGAATGACAATAATTTACATAAAAAGGTAAATATGTGTAACATCCCACCTCCGCTAGGGTCACTCACAAAGGGAATGCACTAGTTTTGGAGGAGCGTTATCGAGGTAAACAAAACAAAAATATTACAGACAGAACATAAATAAAACAGCGGAAGAATCAAAAGCTAAATTTCATTACTTTCAAAAAGGGTCAAAACCTTTGACATCCAAAGTACCAAATAGTCAAAGTCATCATTTTCCATTACATCAAATTTTGTTTTGCATAAATAAAGAAGCATAAAACTGGAAACAATAGAAGTAGCTTAATTCCCTAAAGGTAGCAGAAATGCAGCCATAGCATAACTCAAGATCTAATCGTACATGAGCTGAACCTAAAGCAAGCGAAATCCAAGCTAAGAGCTACAGTTTCCTCTTTGAGAACCTTGGGGGGGACAAAAGAAAAAGAGGTGAAAGAAGATGGGTTAGTCATAAAGACTGGTAAGTCCTAGTGACTTTCAGCATAAAAACAGGTAAAGGTAACATGACATGTATAAATTGAAAGTAAACATAAGGATAATGGCAAGATGGGCTAGATAGACTAAGATAGCGTGGTAATTCAAGTATAAATCAAGTATAGCATCGCATGTTCAAGATTCGCTGCACCAACTGTACTAGTATCCCAAACCCATGTCATATATTAACCATGAAATGGTCCCTTGGCCCAATATCATGAAATGACCCATTTCGGGGTCCTACGGAAGGATCCATTAATCGATCGGCTCCCTACAAGTTCTAGCTCGTCATGTGTCTGTGTCATACGGCCCTATCATGAATGTAATTACATGTGCTAGGTCCACCATAGGGTGTATCAAGCCCTAGGGTGCCAACCATCGACACGAATCTAGCATGCACAGTGTTGACCTACTGATGCCCAATGCCTGCTTTTTCAACTCCGGACTACATGCACAACCATAATCTGCCTGAACCTACACTGGCGCACCAACTCAGCCGCCGTTCTGGTCACTTGCATTTAGCCCAATAATCGTGCCCCACCCTGCCTAGTTCCAGGGTACCATGATACATCTAAGTGGGTTACTGCTGAAATGGACCGCGTAACTAGGGTTTCCGTCCAGTAGGTTAAGTGTTGTCATTTAAATTCGTGACTTAACCCTTATCAGTCTAGCATGTCAGGTTGGTTAAGTGTTGTCCCTAAATTTCATGACTTAACCCCACTAATCCTGTGTCAAGATGGTTAAGTGTTGTCTTTCATGTTCATGACTCAACCCTATCATGTGGCATTAATTTATTAATGCACCCCAACCTCTCACATCAGACCTGTTGTTGTGGTCACTGGATATGCCGGGCGGTTCCGGGCAGAATTAGACCACAACTCAGTCTGACCTCAGGTTTTCAAGCGCGATATGACCAACTACCCACATTGGATCCTATTGTTTGCAGTCACCGGATTTGTTGGGCGGTTCCGGGCAGAATTACACTGCAAACTCAAACCAACCTCGAGTTGGCCATTTTCAAGTTCATTCTAGTGTCATGTCCATGTTCAGTTTCATGTCAAGTTCATGTCAAATTTCATGACAAGTTTCATGTCAAGTTTCATGTTATGCCTATTATCCAGTTCATGATTCATGTTCATAATTAATTCATGTTTTTCCTAATCTACCCAAATCATATTCCCATCGCACGTAAATGTGAATCGATCTATATTACAAGTAAATCTAGATCCAGAAATTAATGGAATTACATCAAAACTATGATAGGCAAAGAACGAGCAAAAGGTGATAAATTTAGCATGATATAACTTGAGATAATTGAATTTAACATCACTGGCATATAGAATAATAGTCCCAAAACAGATCTAGCATAATAAGGTGATAGTCATGATAAAGTTGATAGTCCCAAACTTGTAAATAATAGACTAATTAAACATCACAGGCATGATAATGTTATGGATATGAAAGAGTTTGATTTACAACATGAATAGGTCCAAACTGATTTCATAGCAATATTCCCAAAAGTCAAGATCCAAGATGGAAACTAGAATAGATGTGAATAGATTATCATACTTAAGTCCAATTTCACTTTATCTCATGTCCAAATTACAATCAACAAGTTAAATCTCAAAGTACCTAGAGCTTACAGATTGTGGAATAAGAAATTGAGATGCAGAAGTCAAGTCTAGAAACTAGTCGTTGAATTGTTGAATCGTTGAATCTTGATTTTATCATAGCAGTAAATCCCCAATATGCAATTCCTAGTCGTAGTCTTCAAGAAATAGTCTTCGTGTTTTAATTTACTTATAATTTACTTTTAATTTAATTTAGAAGAATCCATGTCCATCAAGAATTTGTGCAGCATAAGGTTAGAGAAGAATGGTGTAAAGAGAATGGGGCTAGGAGGCTGCTTATATAGGATTAGGCGGACGAACCTAGACTGAAAACAAGACCAGATACATCAGAATGAACCCAGGCTCAAAATTGGGCTTCAGCACCAGGTCGACCATAGGGTCGACCTGGTCCCTGGGAGGTCGACCATAGTGTCGACCCCCAGGTCGACTTGGTCCTGGGCTTGAAAATTCCCGCCTAGCCTGCACTAGGGTTTCAATTTGAATTTCAAATTCAAATTCGAACTGTTTTTCTATTTTGAAAACCCTTGAAACTTTAGAGGGTCATATCTCCGTCATATGTACTCCGTTTCTCGAAAATTCGGACTCGTTTCCAAGTAGAATTTCGAGACGAACGCAATGGCACAACCCATTTCCCTTCATTCTTGTTTTAAAAATTAATTCTGCCTTGATTTATGATTTTAACATGTTATTGAAATACGGGTTGTTACATTATTCCCTCCTTAAAGGATTTCCTCCTCGAAATCTTCAATTTAAGAAGAATGAATCATATCATCCAATCAATCATCTACTCAACCATCATCCACAAGAAACCATCGTCCTTAAAAAAATTCTAATGCTGTATGAACTTATGGAAGAGTGTGTGTGTATGTACTTATCTAATGCAAAAGATCAGGCGATTACTGATTCAGTAGACCTCCTTAATGCAAAATATGTTAGTGTAATGAGTCCAACATGTATGCAAATTCCTAACATACTTTATAATCTCTACATGAGTGCACAACATTCATTCACATGCAACATCCAAATGATAACATATCAAGTTTCCATCCATGTACAAGTATGAGCACTCATGCATATGCAATATGAGGTATGTTACTGAGTCGATCTAGTGCCTAATGTGTGTTATGCAACCACGAGCAACCACTTGCAACCACTTGCAATCATCAACCATAACATGTTTCAATTACATGTTTACATCCAAAAGGGTTCTACCTAAGATTCTCAAGATAGGATCGAGAAGATAACAAGACAAACATGGATAGCAAAAGCATGCACATGATATGAAGATATATAAACTTATAGGAAAAAAGATTGAGAAAGTACCCTAAAAAAGAAATGGGTATAGCGAGCATATCTTCTCTTCAGTTTCCCAAGTTGCGCCTTCTTGGGCTTCACTCCACTGTACTTTAACGAGCTTGACTTCTCGATTCCTTAGCTTCTTGATCTCCGTTCCTAAGATACGAATCGGAACTCGCCTCAATGTTGCTTCTTTTTCCAATTCTACGCCTTCAAGGACGCTTGGCTCAACCACTTCGGCAGACTCATGTAAGCACTTTTGGAGATGTGAAACGTGGAAGACATTGTGTACTCCGGCCAGCCTCCCAGGTAACTCTACCTTATAGGCCATCTGTCCAATCCTCTCGATGATAGGGAATGGTCCTACGAACCTCGGTACTAACTTTCCAACCACTCCAAAGCGAACCACATTGCGTAAAGGGGAAACTTTTATAAAGACCATATCTCCGACTTCGAATTTTAGGTCTGTCCTTCTCTAGTCCGTGTAGGATTTCTATATATCTTGGGTCGTTTTCATCCATCTTCGTATCAACTCAACCTTCTTAGAAGTGTCCCTTATCATGTCGGGTTCAAGTTGAGCTTGTCTGTCGACTCCCACCAACAAGTTGGTGACTTGCACAGTATTCCGTATAAATCTTCGAATGGTGTCGTTCCTATGCTAGCTTGGTAACTATTATTATATGCAAACTCAACGAGAGGTAGGTGATCTTCCCAAGTACTGCCAAAGTCAAGAATGCATAGTCTCAAAAGATCCTCTAGTACCCTATTTACCCTTTCGGTTTGTCCATCCGTCTGTGGGTGATATGTCGTGCCTAAACTTAGTCGTGTACCCATTGCTTCTTGTAAACTATTCCAAAATTCGCTAGTAAAAATCGGGTCACGATCGCTAACTATACTAGAAGGAACTCCGTGCAATCGTACTATTTCTCGAAGGTATATGGATGTTAACCATGATGTGGTCCTCTTGCTCTTCACAGGAATGAAGTGAGCGCTCTTCGTGAGTCTATCAATTATAACCCATATGTTAGTATTTCCCTTCCTTGACCTAGGCAATCCATCGAGACATTCTCCCATTTCCACAGTGGAAACTCCAAAGGATGCAATAGCCCACCGGGCTTTTTTGACTCAGCCATTACTTGTTGGCACACCATGCACTTAGAAACGAATTCCACCATGTCCTTTTTCATCCCGTTCCAAAAGAAAATGTGCTTCATATCCTTGTACATTTTATCTCCTCCGGGATGTATAGTCATCTTCGAGTGATGCGCCTCTTCGAGAACTCTCTTTACTAAGTCTCCCACTTGTGGGACACATAGTCTACCATCACGCCTTAGCCATCCCTTGTCATCCATGGCATACCTACTGAGATGACTTGATATCTCACCTCTAATCAACTTGTCCATGGTCTCGATATCTGTGGATCTTCCTTCTGTGAAGTCCCTACTTGGTCTAGAAGCGTAGGCCTTAACTCAAGAGATGCTAATGTGCTAGCCAACGACTCAACAACAGGTGTGAAATCAAAGGTTTCTATAAACTCTAGACTTTTCCTTTCAAAAACCAAAGGACTCAAAGTCAACCTTTTCCTACATAGCGCATCCGCCACCACATTACCCTTGCCAGGGGTATAAGCTATATCGAAGTCATACGATGCCAAGAATTCCATCTACCTCTGTTGCCTTAGATTCAAATCTTTTTGTGAAAAGAGGTATTTAATCGATTTATGATCGGTATACAACTCGAATTTCTCACCTAGAAGATAGTGGCGACAAGACTTAAGCGCAAAAACAATCGCGGCCAATTCCAACTCATGTGTGGGATAGTTTTTCTCATGAACTTTAAGTTGTCTACCCCCGTAGCATATGACTTTCCCTTCTTGCATTAGGACAACGCCTAATCCTATGCCGCACGCATCTGTGTACACCATAAACATCTTACCTCCGTCGGGTAATGCCAAAACTGGAGTTGTGGTAAGGGCTCTCTTAAGCCTTTGAAAAGCAACGTCACACTCTATGTCCCACGCAAAAGCTAGGTTCTTCTTCGTTAACCTAGTAAGAGGGGCTGAAATTTTAGCAAAGTCCTTAATGAACTTCCTGTAGTAGGCCGCCAAACCGAGAAAGCTTCTCACTTCCATTGCGTTCTTAGGAGCCTTCCAGTCTTGCACCGCAGCTACCTTTGCGGGGTCCACGGCTATACCTTGCTTAGAAACTACATGTCCAAGAAACTGAATTTCTTTTCTCCAAAAATGACACTTGGAGAACTTAGCCTTTAACTCGTATGCACCAAGCGTATCCATGAGTTCCTTGAGATGTTTAGCATGTTCTTCCTCATCTTTTGAGAAGACCAAAATATCGTCCATGAAGACCACCACAAACTTGTTAAGGAACTCTCGGAATACCCTGCTCATTAAATCAACGAAGTATGCGGGTGCAATTGTCAAACCAAATGGCATGACGAGCCATTTGAAGAAACCATCCGGAGTCATAAACGCGGTCTTGTCAATGCCATCCTCAGCTACTCTAAGTTGATGGAATCCTGTAGCTAGATCGAGTTGAGAGAAAACAGACGCTCCTACAAGCTGGTCGAACAAGTCATCGATTCTCGGCAGTGGGTGCCTATTCTTCTTCGTTAGCTTGTTTAACTCACAATAATCTATGCATAGACGAAGTGAACCATCCGCATTAGTAGCGAATACCACTGGAGCACCCCATTCAGAAATGCTTCGCCTAATGAAATTTTTCTCAAGCAACTCCTTAACTTGCTTACTAAGTTCTTTTCTCTCTCGCGGGGCCATGTGTCTAACGGGCAATGCAACTGGTGAAACACCCCACCTCCGTTAGGGTCACTCTCAAAGGGAATGCCCTAATTTTAGTGGAGGTTCGAAGTATAAGTCACAGATAAACAAGACAGATATAAAAACACATATTTTTGAACAGCGGAAAACAACAACTTTTATTTCATTAAAATATGTGTTACACAATCCATGCCATAATTTGTTTTACAATACTTCCAAAAACATAACATCTTCATAACTGTCTTGATTACATTATTTAAAGAAGCATAAAGAAAACATAAATAAACTGCAAAAGTCCCATAGTTGCTGTCCAAAGCCATAGTCCAAAACGAAAAGATCCAAGCAATACATTCTTTCTCTTCAAGCTGGATATGAAGGCAGGTCAAGCTGCGGTATTACCTCCCTGTGGACCTGGGGGGGGAACGGAAGAAAAGAAGACGAAAGAAAAGTAGAGTCAGACATAAAGCCTGAGTAAGTCTAGGACTATTCAGTCTATGAATAAAGAACTGGGTATGATAAGTATAAACTAGAAATGGGGAAAGCACCATAAACTTAGTTAAGTTGTCTAGGGTCGAATGTACTATCGTACCCCATATCAATCTCTGAACCCATATAAACTAGTTCCCAACTGGCACCCCATAATCAGGGTGAAGTGATCCAATTTATGATGATCGGCTCCTACTCGCATAGTTACATGTGTCTTACGGCCCCCGATGTTGTAGTTACCTATGCTGGTCCCACCATGGGGTGTATCAAGTCCCATGGCGGCGGCCTGACACAACCCTAGAATGCACAGGTATGCTACTGGTGCCCAGTGCCTTATTTTTCTGCGCCGGAGTGTGTGCACGCCCGCACCCCGTTAGAACCTACACTACTGCACCACCGTCGTCGATTTGACCTCTTACAATCAGCCTAGTAATCGTGCCCCACCCTGCCTAGTTTCAGGGTATCATGATACCTAATAGGGTTACTGCTGAAAAGGGTCCCCCGCTACTAGGTTTTCTATTTCTAGCCAACATGCTAAGTTGGTTAAGTGTTTTATAAACCTAACCCCCAATCAGTCTGTTTAGTTTAGCATGTTCCATTCTGATTAAGTATTAATATAATTTACTTAATCCTATCAATCCTGACTCAGCCTTAATTGTCTTATTAAAGCCTTGACCTCTCACATTAGACAGGTATTGTTGTGGCTGCCTGTTGCCGGTTGGGTCCGGGCAGTCTTACGCCACAACTCAGTCTAACCTCGGGTCCTTGTTGGGCTCCGTGTTTAACCACCCACATTGGATAGGTATTGTTGTGACTACTGGACAGTCGGGCGGTTCCGGGCAGGTTTACATCACAACTCAATCCAACCTCGGGTTAAACACATCGTATTTTCTACATTTACATATTTTGTCTCTTTTCTTTTTATATGTAAATATTTGCGGCCCATTATTTAAAAATCAATTTAAGCTAATGGTGTAAAGGTTTACACCAATCATGGGCCCAACCCATTCTTGAATTTGGGCCCATCTACTTTTATATTTTCATTTATTAATTAATTTGGCCCAACGCTATTTCCCCCGTTTAATACGTTCGTTTATTATAATATATGCTGGGCTTAGCCTTTTAAGCCCAACTTAGCAACGTGAAAAAGGGGAGGCTTAAAACGTGATCATATACACAAAAAAGGGGAATGTGAACGCATGAACTTGCAACGAACGATTCAATTAACATAAAATAGGCACATGTGAACTTGCAATTGTAACATCATATAATCATGGCATAACATGAATCATTTTATCCACATAATCATAGCATAAACGATACTTAAACATAAATCATTCTATTCACATGGTTAATGCATAGACAATACTTAAACATGAATTATTTTATTCATATGATTATGGCATAAACAATACCTAAGCATGAATTATTCTATTCAAATAATTATGGTGTAGACAATACTTAAACATGAATTATACTATTCATATGATTATGGCATAAACAATACCTAAGCATGAATTATTCTATTCATATGATTATGGCATAAGTAGTACTTAAACATGCATCGTTCTATTCATATAATCATGGCATAAATAATACATGAATCATAGGTTCAACTAACCATGTAAACTTGAAATTAAGAATCTAACTAAATTAGATATCATTATTATTGGCACAGGTCTTGACTAAAAATATAAGCCTATATTTTTATTTAGGCATAAACTAATCGTGTTCATAAAATCACTACATGTTAACAAAAAGGTGCTTACTTTTGTCACTAATACAAAAGTATGGTTCAACTAAAATTATCCCAACTTAATTCTTATATGAATCATGGTTTTCATTCTATTCATAGAATTATAGCATAAACATATCTAAACTTACATCATGGTTTTTATTTTATCTATGTAAACTTGCAAGAGGAATGTAATTCTAATGTAATTCTAATGTAACTTATGATAACAACATGAGCCTAAAAACATGTTTTTCAATTGGGCATAATAACGAACATAGTTTAGTCATGTTCATAAAATTAATACAAATTTACAAAGATGCGTGCTTTTGTCACTATCACAAAAATATGATTTTTATACTTGAACTATGATGCCAATTCCAACATAACTTCATATGAATCATAATACTTAGGTGAATCAAATTACACTAAAGATGACCATAGAATTTTACATCATGTTGTCATAACAATAGATCATAGACTTGCATGAATTCCAATTAAAATATCATAACATATAGTTGTTAACATGAATCATATGCTTGCAATTATCAAATGGGTGTTGTAAATAACTACCACAAACAAGTAGTTTTCAATATGAATCATATGTTTGCATGAGTCCTAATCAAAATTCCACACATGTGGTTGTCAACATAAACCATATACTTGTATGAATCAAAACATAGCATTGCCAAATCGTTAGAATCAAAATGACATACAAATACAAGTCATTATCGCCACAATTCCATTTCTTACATTACACAAATCAACACAATTATTTAATTCATATCGGAATAGCACTCTACTTACAGTGTATGGCGAATCTTTAATTCAGAAATCTGAGATGCTATCCTTTGTTGTAGGCGTTGATTTGATTTAGTTGTTGTTGCTTTAAGCTTTGATCTTCTTTTAATTTGATTCGTCTCTTAGGCTTGTTGGCTTGTCTCTAGGCTTTCTAATTGACGGCCATTCTTAGTTTCTCTCCAGCAGCATGACGGCTATTGTATTCTATTATTTGTATGAGTTTAGGTTAGGTTTGAGTTGTATATATAGAATTTTAGGATTAATTTAGGCCGTTTGATTAATCCTAGAAATGACCACAACCGTTCAGTCAGGATAGAGTTATCCTATTGACTCAGCCATGAGTCAGAAATGACTCAGCATTGACTCAGCGATGAGTCAGAAATGACTCAGCGTATTAAATGTTCACCAATTCAAACGTAAATACGTATTTAATAGATACATTTTCCCCTTTACCGTATTAATTACCCATATATAAATATTTATTTATATATGAATAAATATTTTCTTACCTTTAATTTGTCATAATTAAAAATTGGAGAAGGCTAAAAAAAACCATCCTTGACAACCAAAAATGCGCAACGTACGCTACATGATGCGTACACGTCATATATATATATATTATATATATTCATTTCTTTGTCTATCTTCCTAATTACCCATTTTCACACTAAACCACTTTTTGAACTGCGTTCACACTAGGCTATTTTAAGCCATTCCCCTAAAACAAAAATAGGGCGCTGGCGGGGATCGAACTCTGTACCTCTTGTATGCAAGTCATGTGTTCCAACCAAATGAGCTACTAAGTCTTTTGCTTACAAACCCTAGAACAATGCTAAACATTATTCGTTTCCCATTCTTTTTTTTTCATGTTTTGCTGCGATATTTAAATTAAAGATATCTTCTTCACACGTTATCCGTTTTGCGTAAACTCGGACTCTATCTCAAGCAGAATTTCGAGGCGAATGCAATGGCGTAACCCGTTTCCCTTAATTCTTTGATTTGAAATTAATTATACTTTAATTTGTGAATTTCACTGTTATAGAATACACAGGGTGTTACATTCTCCCCCACTTAAAAGGATTTCGTCCCCAAAATCTTCAAGTTAGGAGGAATGTATATCCTAACATCCAAACATCCATCTACTCATCCATCAAACACGAGTATCCATTGTCCTTAAAAGACTTCTAATGCTTCATGATCATATGCAAAGTGTGTGTGTACATGTACTTATCTAATGCAAAATCAGGCGGTCTACTGATTCAGTTGACCTCCTTAATGCGAATTATGTGAGTGCCATGAATCCATTATGTATGCAAATTTTTCCTATTCATGATTCTACATGAGTGCACAATCATTCATACAAATGCAACGTCCATATGGCAACACATTAAAGTTCAACCATATACGAATGCAAACATATATGCATATGCAATATGAAGTGACTGAGCCGATCTAAAACCTAGATTGTGTGTATATGCAACCATGAGCAACCACTAGCAATCACTTGCAACCACTTGCAACCATCATCCATAACATGTTTCAACTACATGTTTACATCCAAAAAGATTCTACCTATGGTTCTCAAGATAGGATCGAGGAGAGAAATAGGATAAAACAAAGCATCTAGAATAAGTTAACGATGTACCGCCAGAAGGTCCGGTCTGCTTCTCAGGGAAGTCTTTGCTGTTGTGTTCAGTCTTCCCACAATGAAAACATTCACCTTGCTTTCTCTTCCTCTTTCTACCATCCTTGGCTATGTGCCCCTCCGTACCACAAAAATTGAATTTCCTTTTTTCTCGTTTCTTATTATTACTGTTACGATCCTTTCTTGTTTGACTATTATTCGTCTTCCTACTCTGGGACTCTTCCGCTTGCTGGTTCACGTGGAGGAGGAGGAGTGAAAGCGTCAGCAGCTGGGGAGTAAGGTCTCCAGACATGCTGAAAAAGAAAGGATAGATTCAAAACGAAGGATAGAAGATAGTACCTATGGCTTTGGGGGGACTTTGCCTTTTTAAAATAAAATAATATTTTTCTTTTTAAAAATGCTTCTTTAAATTTACTTTTTGAAAATAAATTTTCAAAACTTTTTATCTTATCTGGTAAACCTCGCTCTGATACCAAGTGAAACACCCCACCTCCGTTAGGGTCACTCTCAAAGGGAATGCCCTAATTTTGGTGGAGGTTCGAAGTATAAGTCACAGATAAACAAGACAGATATAAAAACACATATTTTTGAACAGCGGAAAACAACAACTTTTATTTCATTAAAATATGTGTTACACAATCCATGCCATAATTTGTTTTACAATACTTCCAAAACATAACATCTTCATAACTGTCTTGATTACATTATTTAAAGAAGCATAAAGAAAACATAAATAAACTGCAAAAGTCCCATAGTTGCTGTCCAAAGCCATAGTCCAAAACGAAAAGATCCAAGCAATACATTCTTTCTCTTCAAGCTGGATATGAAGGCAGGTCAAGCTGCGGTATTACCTCCCTGTGGACCTGGGGGGGGGAACGGAAGAAAAGAAGACGAAAGAAAAGTAGAGTCAGACATAAAGCCTGAGTAAGTCTAGGACTATTTAGTCTATGAATAAAGAACTGGGTATGATAAGTATAAACTAGAAATGGGGAAAGCACCATAAACTTAGTTAAGTTGTCTAGGGTCGAATGTACTATCGTACCCCATATCAATCTCTGAACCCATATAAACTAGTTCCCAACTGGCACCCCATAATCAGGGTGAACTGATCCATTTTATGATGATCGGCTCCTACTCGCATAGTTACATGCGTCTTACGGCCCCCGATGTTGTAGTTACCTATGCTGGTCCCACCATGGGGTGTATCAAGTCCCATGGCGGCGGCCCGACACAACCCTAGAATTCACAGGTATGCTACTGGTGCCCAGTGCCTTATTTTTCTGCGCCGGAGTGTGTGCACGCCCGCACCCCGTTAGAACCTACACTGCTGCACCACCGCCGTCGATTTGACCTCTTACAATCAGCCCAGTAATCGTGCCCTACCCTGCCTAGTTTCAGGGTATCATGATACCTAATAGGGTTACTGCTGAAAAGGGTCCCCCGCTACTAGGTTTTCTATTTCTAGCCAACATGCTAAGTTGGTTAAGTGTTTTATAAACCTAACCCCCAATCAGTCTGTTTAGTTTAGCATGTTCAATTCTGATTAAGTATTAATATAATTTACTTAATCCTATCAATCCTGACTCAGCCTTAATTGTCTTATTAAAGCCTTGACCTCTCACATTAGACAGGTATTGTTGTGGCTGCCTGTTGCCGGTTGTGTCCGGGCAGTCTTACACCACAACTCAGTCTAACCTCGGGTCCTTGTTGGGCTCCGTGTTTAACCACCCACATTGGATAGGTATTGTTATGACTACTGGACAGCCGGGCGGTTCCGGGCAGGTTTACATCACAACTCAATCCAACCTCGGGTTAAACACATCGTATTTTCTACATTTACATATTTTGTCTCTTTTCTTTTTATATGTAAATATTTGCGGCCCATTATTTAAAAATCAATTTAAGCTAATGGTGTAAAGGTTTACACCAATCATGGGCCCAACCCATTCTTGAATTTGGGCCCATCTACTTTTATATTTTCATTTATTAATTAATTTGGCCCAACGCTATTTCCCCCGTTTAATACGTTCGTTTATTATAATATATGTTGGGCTTAGCCTTTTAAGCCCAACTTAGCCACATGAAAAAGGGGAGGCTTAAAACGTGATTATATACACAAAAAAGGGGAATGTGAACGCATGAACTTGCAACGAACGATTCAATTAACATAAAATAGGCACATGTGAACTTGCAATTGTAACATCATATAATCATGGCATAACATGAATCATTTTATCCACATAATCATAGCATAAACGATACTTAAACATAAATCATTCTATTCACATGGTTAATGCATAGACAATACTTAAACATGAATTATTTTATTCATATGATTATGGCATAAACAATACCTAAGCATGAATTATTCTATTCAAATAATTATGGTGTAGACAATACTTAAACATGAATTATACTATTCATATGATTATGGCATAAACAATACCTAAGCATGAATTATTCTATTCATATGATTATGGCATAAGTAGTACTTAAACATGCATCGTTCTATTCATATAATCATGACATAAATAATACATGAATCATAGGTTCAACTAACCATGTAAACTTGAAATTAAGAATCTAACTAAATTAGATATCATTATTATTGGCACATGTCTTGACTAAAAATATAAGCCTATATTTTTATTTAGGCATAAACTAATCGTGTTCATAAAATCACTACATGTTAACAAAAAGGTGCTTACTTTTGTCACTAATACAAAAGTATGGTTCAACTAAAATTATCCCAACTTAATTCTTATATGAATCATGGTTTTCATTCTATTCATAGAATTATAGCATAAACATATCTAAACTTACATCATGGTTTTTATTTTATCTATGTAAACTTGCAAGAGGAATGTAATTCTAATGTAATTCTAATGTAACTTATGATAACAACATGAGCCTAAAAACATGTTTTTCAATTGGGCATAATAACGAACATAGTTTAGTCATGTTCATAAAATTAATACAAATTTACAAAGATGCGTGCTTTTGTCACTATCACAAAAATATGATTTTTATACTTGAACTATGATGCCAATTCCAACATAACTTCATATGAATCATAATACTTAGGTGAATCAAATTACAATAAAGATGACCATAGAATTTTACATCATGTTGTCATAACAATAGATCATAGACTTGCATGAATTCCAATTAAAATATCATAACATATAGTTGTTAACATGAATCATATGCTTGCAATTATCAAATGGGTGTTGTAAATAACTACCACAAACATGTAGTTTTCAATATGAATCATATGTTTGCATGAGTCCCAATCAAAATTCCACACATGTGGTTGTCAACATAAACCATATACTTGTATGAATCAAACTATAGCATTGCCAAATCGTTAGAATCAAAATGACATACAAATATAAGTCATTATCGCCACAATTCCATTTCTTACATTACACAAATCAACACAATTATTTAATTCATATCGGAATAGCACTCTACTTACAGTGTATGGTGAATCTTTAATTCAGAAATCTGAGATGCTATCCTTTGTTGTAGGCGTTGATTTGATTTAGTTGTTGTTGCTTTAAGCTTTGATCTTCTTTTAATTTGATTCGCCTCTTAGGCTTGTTGGCTTGTCTCTAGGCTTTCTAATTGACGGCCATTCTTAGTTTCTCTCCAGCAGCATGACGGCTATTGTATTCTATTATTTGTGTGAGTTTAGGTTAGGTTTGAGTTGTATATATAGAATTTTAGGATTAATTTAGGCCGTTTCATTAATCCTAGAAATGACCACAACCGTTCAGTCAGGATAGAGTTATCCTATTGACTCAGCCATGAGTCAGAAATGACTCAGCATTGACTCAGCGATGAGTCAGAAATGACTCAGCGTATTAAATGTTCACCAATTCAAACGTAAATACGTATTTAATAGATACATTTTCCCCTTTACCGTATTAATTACCCATATATAAATATTTATTTATATATGAATAAATATTTTCTTACCTTTAATTTGTCATAATTAAAAATTGGAGAAGGCTAAAAAAAAAACCATCCTTGACAACCAAAAATGCGCAACGTACGCTACATGATGCGTACACGTCATATATATATATATATGCGTATATATATATATATATTATATTCATTTCTTTCTCTATCTTCCCAATTACCCATTTTCACACTAAACCACTTTTTGAACTGCGTTCACACTAGGCTATTTTAAGCCATTCCCCTAAAACAAAAATAGGGCGCTGGCGGGGATCGAACTCTGTACCTCTTGTATGCAAGTCATGTGTTCCAACCAAATGAGCTACTAAGTCTTTTGCTTACAAACCCTAGAACAATGCTAAACATTATTCGTTTCCCATTCTTCTTTTTTTTCATGTTTTGCTGCGATATTTAAATTAAAGATATCTTCTTCACACGTTATCCGTTTTGCGTAAACTCGGACTCTATCTCAAGCAGAATTTCGAGGCGAATGCAATGGCGTAACCCGTTTCCCCTAATTCTTTGATTTGAAATTAATTATACTTTAATTTGTGAATTTCACTGTTATAGAATACACAGGGTGTTACAACTGGCTTAGCATTATCAACAGGATATATAAGGAAATCTATCTAGCGTTTAGGGGGTAACCCCTTAACCTCATCAAATACATTGGGATATTCTCGGACTGCCCTTACTGATTGCAAATCATCGATAGACGAGTCAAGAGATTCTAGATAACATAACATGACAGGACCCATAGGGTTACAAATAATTCAAGGGTATTACCAAGGCGAGTCACGAGCCTAACTACCCTTCGTTCACAATTGAGAATGGCTCCATTACTGGACAGCAAATCCATGCCTAGAATCAAACCATATCCTATAAATCCGAGAACATAAGCATTACACGTGAACTCTAAGCTTAAGATAGAAATCCTCAAATCCACACAAATCATAGATAAATGAGCGGAGCCACCAATTGGATTTGAAACAATAACAGGATCCTCATCTAGACTAGTACTTAGGTGCAGAGTTTTAACAATATCAGAAGAAATAAAAGTATGCGATGCGCCAGAATCAAACAAGGTTCGAACAAGATGATAAAAAATGTAGACTAAACTTTCAACAGAAATATTTATACCTTGTTCTTGCGGAGGTACCGTGAGAGCGTGGACTTGTCCTCTAGAAGAAGGTCTAGCTCCCTGCCCTTGCTTCCTTGGGCAGGCCTTAGCCATGTGTCCTGTCTCACCACAATGGAAACAGCCACCCATCTTCCTTTTCTTCTTCCTACAGTCTTTGACCAGAAGTCCAGGAATGCCATAGAAATTACATTTTCTCTTTTCACAAGGTTTGTTGTCCTTCCCGCCTTTCTTTGGATCATCTTTCTTGTTCTATGATCCTTCCCCCTTCTTATCTTGTGGTCCTTCTTCTTTTGCCTCATACTTTCCCTTGTCTTCCTCATTTAAGAGTGCCATGTCTACCAACCTTTCGTAAGTATCCCCAATAGGTATGTCGGTCATAGCCAAGCTGTGGAGTGGCTCATTCAACCCCTTGACAAAACAAAGAGCCTTCTTATGAGGAGTATTCACTAAGTCCAGTCCAAACCGGGCCAGCTGATTGAACTGATTGACGTGCTCCTTGACCGTCATACTTCCTTGCTTAAGAGATAAGAACTTTTCCAGCTGTAAACTCCGTTCAGCTTGTGAGAGGAATTTCATCTCAAACCTTATCCTAAAATCCATCCATGTGTCAACAGGTCTTTCAGCGTTAGTGACTTCCTACCAATTGGAAGCTTCGTCTTTGAGCAACCATACTGCCAACTGCACCTTTAGCCTATCGTACACCTCGAAGATAACGAACAGATCCTCGGTTTCCTTGAGCCAGTTCCTTGCTTCTACGAATGATTCAGTTCCCTTGAAATCTTTTCCACCCATGGCCCTAAATTCTCGACAGATCTTTGAGAAAGCATTTGCAGGAGGAGGGGGCGAAGGAGGAGGAACCACTGCAGCTGGAGGAGGAATATCTACTAGGCCTGCATCGTTGGCCCTAGCCTCTAAATACCTCCTGAACCAGCCAGGTATTGGCATGCCCTCTGGAAGGTTAAGATTCCCAGACATGCTGAAATGAAAAAGAAGAGATTCAAAATGAGGAAACAAAGGATAGTGCAAATGGCTCTTGGGGAATAGCCTTTAAATAAAACAAGACTTTTCTTGAAAAATGCTTCTTTGTAAACGGTTTTGAAAATAGTTTTAGAAGGATTTAAAAACTTTTGCCCGGTCTGGTAACCTTCTGCTCTGATACCAAGTGTAACACCCCAACTCCGCCAGGGTCACTCATAAAGGGAATGCACTAGTTTTGGAGGAGCGTTATTGAGGTAAACAAACACAGAAATATAACAAGACAGAACATAAATAAAACAGCGGAAGAATCAAAAGCTAAATTACATTACTTTCAAAAAGGGTCAAAACCTTTTACATCGAAAGTACCAAAGCCAAAGTCATCATTTTCCATTACATCAAATTATGTCTTGCATAAATAAAGAAGCATAAAACTTGAAACAACAAAAGTAGCTTAAATCCCAAAGGTATAAGAAATACAGCCAAAGCATAGCTCAAGATCAAACCGTACATGAGCTGAACCGAAAGCAAGCGAAATCCAAGCTAAGTGCTAGAGTTTCCTCCCTGAGAACCTGAGGGGGACGAAAGAAAAAGAGGCGAAAGAAGATGGGTCATTCATAAAGACTGGTAAGTAATAGTGACTTTCAGCAAAGAAACAGGTAAAGGTAGCATGACATGTATAAACTGAAAGTAAACATAAGGATGATGACAAGATGGGCTAGAGACTAAGTGAGCATGATAATTCAAGTATAAATCAAGTATAGCATCACATGTTCAAGATTCGCTGCACCAATTGTACTAGTATCCCAAACCCATGTCATATATTAACCATGAAATGATCCCTTGGCCCAATATCATGAAATGACCCATTTCGGGGTCCTACGGAAGGATCCATTAATCAAACGGCTCCCTACAAGTTCTAGCTCGTCATGTGTCTGTGTCATACAGCCCTATCATGAATGTAGTTACCAGTGCTAGGTCCACCATAAGGTGTATCAAGCCCTAGGGTGCCAACCATCGACACGAATCTAGCATGCACAGTGTAAACCTATTGATGCCCAATGCCTTCTTTTTCAACTCCAGACTACGTGCACGACCATAGTCCGCCTGAACCTACACTGGCGCACCAACTCAGTTGTCGTTCTAGTCACTTGCAATTAGCCAAGTAATCGTGCCCCACCCTGCCTAGTTCCTGGGTACCATGATACATCTAAGTGGGTTACTGCTGAAATGGACCGCATTACTAAGGTTTCCGTCCAACAGGTTAAGTGTTGTCATTTAAATTCATGACTTAACCCTTATCAGTCTAGCATGTCAGGTTGCCTAAGTGTTGTCCCTCAATTTCATGACTTAACCCGACTAATCCTTTGTCAAGCTAGTTAAGTGCTATCTTTCATGTTCATGACTTAACCCTATCATGTGGCATTAATTCATTAATGCACCCCAACCTCTCACATCAGACCTGTTGTTGTGGTCACAGGATATGCCGGGCGGTTCCGGGCAGAATTACACCACAACTCAGTCTGACCTCGGGTTTTCAAGTGCGATATGACCAACTACCCACATTGGATCCTATTGTTTGCAGTCACTGGATTTGCCGGGCGGTTCCGGGCAGAATTACACTGCAAAATCAACCCAACCTCGAATTGGCCATTTTCAAGTTCATTCTAGTGTCATGTCCACGTTCGGTTTCATGTCAAGTTCATGTCAAGTTTCGTGGCAAGTTTCATGTTTCAACTTATGCCTATTATCCAGTTCATGATTCATGTTCATAACCAATTCATGTTATGCCTAATCTACCCAAATTATATTCCAATTGCACGTAAACGTGAATCGATCTAAATTACAAGCAAATCTAGATCCAAAAATAAAGTGAATAACATCAAAACTATGATAGGCAAAAGAACAAGCACAAGGTGATAAATCTAGCATGATATAACTTGAGATAATTGGTTATAACATCACCGGCATATAGAATAATAGTCCCAAAACAGATCTAGCATAATAAGGTGATAGTCATGATAAAGTTGATAGTCCCAAACTTGTAAATAATATATTGATTCAACATCACAGGCATGATAATGTTATGGACATGAAAGAGTTTGACTTACAGCATGAATAGGTACAAACTGATTTCATAGCAATATTCCCAAAAGTCAAGATCCAAGATGGAAACTAGAATAGATGTGAATCGATTATCGTACTTAAGTCCAATTTCACTTTATCTTATGTCCAAATTACAATCAACAAGTTTAAATCTCAAATAACTAGAACTTACAGATCGTGAAATAAGAAATTGAGATGCAGAAGTCAAGTCTAGAAACTAGTCGTTGAATTGTTGAATCGTTGAATCTCGATTTGATCGTAGCAGAAAATCCCCAGTATGCAATTCCTAGTTGTAGGCTTCAAGAAATAGTCCTCATGTTTTAATTTACTTTTAATATAATTTAGAAGAAGCCATGTCTATCAAGAATTTGTGCAACATAAGGTAAGAGAAGAATGGTGTAAAGAGAATGGGGCTAGGAGGCTGCTTATATAGGATTAAGCGGACGAACCTAGACTGAAAACGAGACCAGATACATCAGAATGAACCTAGGCTCAAAACTGGGCTTTAGCACCAGGTCGACCCTCAGGTCGACCATAGGGTCGACCTGGTCCCTGGGAGGTCGACCATAGTGTCGACCCCTAGGTCGACCTGGTCCTGGGCGGGAAAATTCCCGCCCAGCCTGCACTGGGGTTTGAATTTGAATTTCGAATTCAAATTTGAACTGTTTTTCTATTCTGAAAATCCTTGAAACTTCTGAGGGTCATATCTCCCTCATACGGACTCCGTTTCTCGAAAACTCGGAATTGTTTCCAAGCAGAAGCAGAATTTCGAGACGAACGCAATGGTGTAAACCGTTTCCCTTGATTATTATTTTTAAAATTAATTCTGCCTTGATTTATTATTTTAACATGTTATTAAAATACGGGTTGTTACAATATGTAAATTTAGCAAAAGACAAATATGCCTAACCCAAGGTTAGATTGAGTTAAGGTGTAAGACTGCCCGGAACCGCCAGGCACATCCAGAAACCATAGCAATGTATATCTAATGTGAGAGGTTAGTGCAACAATCCCAAAAGAACCCGGGGTTAGACCGAGTTGCAGTGTAAAACTGCCCGGAACCGCCCGACACATCCAGTAACCATAACAATACTTGTCTAATGTGAGTGATTGGTGCTTTAAAGCTAAGACAGGAATGGTAGGGTTAAGTTAATTAAGGTAACACTTAACCAATATAACAAAAACGACTAGGGTTAAGTTCATAGGAACACTTAACCAATATAACATGAATGACTAGGGTAAAGTTAATAGAAAACACTTAACCAGTATAGCATGATGAATGGGTAGGGTTAAGTAATAAGAAACTCTTAACCAATATAAATTGATTTGTGGTAGGGTTAAGTTAACACAAGAAGGCAACACTTAACCAAAGTAACATGACAAGTAGGAGGGTTAAGTTAACTTGAATTGATTGATGACACTTAACCAATACAACATGTTAATTAGATAAGTGGGTAGGATTAAGTAAATTGAGAACACTTAACCAATACAACATGTTAATTAGACAAGCGGGTGGGGTTAAGTAAAATTTAAAACACTTAACCAATATAACATGATGAATGAACAGGGTTAAGTTAATAAGAAACACTTAACGAATACAACATGATGTGTGGGTGGGTTAAGTTAACATGAATGGACAACACTTAACCAATATTACATCAACAAAGGGGATAGGGATAAGGCAAGCTTAACCAATAATATATATTGACTTCATAAGTAGGAGGATTAAGTAAACCTTGGGTAGGTGGGTAATATTAGTAATTATAGGCACACAAACTTAACTGTTAAATATACATGCTTGAATCGATGGAAGGGTCAAATACATCTCGTGTAGGTGGGTAATATTAGTACATATAGGCCCACAAACTTAACCTTAAATAAGCATGCTTGAATCGATGGGAGGGTTAAGTACATCTCGTGTAGGTGGGTAATATTAGTACATATAGGCCCACAAACTTAACCGTTAAATAAACATGCTTGAATCGATGGGAGGGTTAAGTACATCTTTTGTAGGTGAGTAATATTAGTACATATAGGCCCATAAACTTCACCGTTAACTAAACATGCTAGAATCGGTGAGAGGGTTAAGTACATCTCGTGTAGGTGGGTAATATTTGTATATATAGGCCCACAAACTTAACTAATAAGAAACCCTAGTAAACGGGACCCATTTCAGCAGTAACCCACATAGATGTATCATGGTACCCTGAAACTAGGCAGGGTGGGGCACGATTACTGGGCTGATTATAAGCGGTCAAAAATAGCGGCAGGTGGTACGTCAGTGTAGGTTCTGATGGTTTATGGGCATGCACGTACTCTGGAGTGGGAAAAAGCAGGCAATGGGTACCAATAGTTATACACTGTGCATCTTGAATCGTGTCGGCTCGCTATCATAAGGACTGATACACCTCATGGTGGGGCAGCACAGGGTATCTACACGCAAGAGAGGGCCGATTGACACAAACACAATAGAAACTAATACAAGTAGGGAGCCGATAGATAGGGCAGTAAGGGTACATCTAACATGTTCATGGAAATTAGGCAGATTGAGGTGAAATCCTCACGATAGATGTACACCTGAAGGCTACCACAATTGCGGGGATTGGGATCACATTACAATATAGTCATTCTATATAGATTACTAGTTGGGACACTAGTTAGGTGGTGCAGAGAAGTGAAATGAGTGCGATAGCATATTCAGCCTTATTATCTTATTTCTAGGGTGTAGACCTAGATTCAGTTTATTCCTGTCATAACCCTTTTTTCTTGTTTACATGCTAAATAGTCACTGGACTTACCAGACCCATGTCTGACCCATTTTCTTTCGTCTTCTTTTCTTCCGTTCCCCCCTCCCCCCATGTCCGCAGGGAGGGAATACTTTAGGGTAGATTGGATCATTCCAGCTTGAAGAGAGTAGATGTATTGCTTGGAATCTTTTTCCTTGGGCTATGGCTTTGGATACTGTCTTATTGGGGATTTATGCTGCCTTACTGTTGTTTTAATGCTTCTTTATGTTTTAATTCAAGAAAGAAGTTCTATGTAATGCTTTTAAGTATGAATAAGATAACTGTTGTAAAAGCTTGAGTGAACCATATCATTAATAAAATGACTTTATTTTCCGCTGCTTTATTTGTCTGTCTAGCAATTTATCTGCATCTTTTACCTTAAATGCTCCACCGAAGTTAAGGTATTCCCTTTGTGAGTGACCTTAATAGAGGTGGGGTGTTTCATAACCCCTTTGCACTCGTCCCGCAACAAAGTCCAATCGTGAAGTTAACTCGTTGGTTCCCATATGGATCCCGAGTTCTAACTTCTCATTTGAACTACCTTTGCATCTCGGGTTTTGGTCTCTTCCCATTCGTATTTCTTCAGTTCGTAGGTCCCGGCTTCCATTCATGTCCATGCTTCGATTCGTGGTTCGCCCTCCTGACATCGGCTCGTGTCTCCTGCTAGTGGCCATCGATTCGTGATCCCCCTTCGACTCGCGGCTTGTGACATCGTGACTCCAGGCTCCGGCTCGTGGCCTTCGTGATCGGTTTGTATTCCTCCCTCTATTTCACGAGTTGCAGTGGCAATTCGTGGTGTCTAGGTCCACTCGTGGCCCATAGTTCAGTTCGCAATGCTCCAGGTCAGCTCTTGGGGGTTGCACCAGCTCGTAATACTAGCGGTTCATGAAGGGTGGTCCGATTCGTGATGGGGGTGTGATCTACGATCGGGTCGGGTCGTGGCATGTGCTTCATGAATGGGTCGGTTCGGGCAGAGGAGATCCGATCCGGTCTGGCTCCTGCATATTTTCCCTGCAACTTCCAACAACTGTTTTTATGCCATACGATGGCGTTTTTGACTATTCTAACTGTTCTAAACAATTACAAAACATTCCAAACAGTCATAGCAACATGTATAGTCATCCACAAACTCCAAAACAATAAATAATCATGATAATATAGATCAAACATACCCAAGAACCCATGTTATCCCCTAATCATGTTTAAGCATAACTAATGATAGGGTTAGCAATACTTAACCAAATTAACCCAAATTTCTAACAGAGGCCTAAAATAATATTTTAGAATTTTACAAATTTTTCCAGATTTTTCTGAGCCATAATTTCGCTAATTATCACTAATCGCCCCTAATTAGCCATAATTAGTGAAAAACAATGCAAATCACTCACCTTGACCACAAATTAATCTTAGATCTGAACTTTGCTACTGTTCTAGGTCGAATTCCAATGCGTAGCAGCAGCCCCAACTCTGATTTGCCACTAGACTTTCTTGATTTGTGTAGATTAAGCTAATACGCGATTAAACGGTGATTTGGGATGAATTTAGAAAGTGGAGGCCATTGTTAGGGTTGAAGAGAGGTAAGTAACGGCTGGAAAATGACAAAGAAAAGTTTCTCTAACCCTAGTCAGCCCTCATATAGCTCTAATCCCGAAATCCTCCAATGGGCCTACCTGCTAATCACCCGGTTAAGCCCAATTAAGCTGTTTTTCGCCTTCCAAACTTTATTTCAGCCATATCCTCCAAACGGTACGTCCTTTTTTCACGTATGACCACTCTACGGAAAGGTAAACCATCATTTGGATCTAACGGAAGTGGTTTCAGGTTAAAAATCCGTACCATTCAAAGTTATGGCCGAAACAAGATCAACTAGGGGTAAGACGGTCATATAAAAATCGGCAAAATCATGAACATGGGAAATGACCCCAATTGCCATCTTCCAAAGTTACATGACCATACGACTTCGTATGTGAAAGAAATATATATTCTACGATCCTTCGATACATAGAATGCAGGTCGTTGCACATGAAGGCAGAATAAAACATCATCTCTCAACGGAATAAAATAATATAATACATCAAAGTTAAAAATAAAGATACAATAGAAATTTAGTACATAGGATTCCATTAATACATAAAAAACGATAGAAATAAATAAATAGAAGTGAGGTCTTCATCTAGTCACCAACTTCGAAAGGTGATATCTCGAAGCTGTAATACTCGGTTTGACATGAGCATAATGCAAAAAAAAAAAAAAAAAAACACTCGAGTCAAGACTAACATTCTTATGCAAGTAAATCAATCTCAAGTGAAATGTTCAAATAAATGCATTAGTAACTTAAAGGATGTTTGAGATTTCCATCATTTAATGATCCATGGAACTAGATACATATAATATAAATCGTTATTATAACAGTGTCTATTAAGTAAAGTATTAAAATAGCGTAAGCGGGATTATTATATTACCCTTACACATTTATACCATTGACATACAATTTGCATATAACACACTAGTACATCGGTGGATAAGGATGCACTTTGATATGACAATGTTAAATCAAAATCGTAGGGGGGGTCGATCAGGATAAATATGACAAGACAAGCGAGGCAATACCCAATGAAGGAAACTAACGGTTGCATTCCCGGTTCGGTAGTAACGTATAGTCGAAACTACTGCCCACCTCGGTCAACACTCTCATAAATCAAGGATGTACATTAAATCAATAAATCAAACTGAGAAACTTAGATAGTAATAACAGGATGAAGCGCTGCCGACAGGGGTAACCAACCCACTTTATCATGGTATAGCTCATGTTTAAGTCAATTTAATTATGATCTGAAGGTCAAAGCTATCCATCATCTTTCTCTTTCTACAAATCCATTAATCGTTCACTAAGTCCATCCTACTTCATTCTGGATTCTTCACCGCGTGGATAGTTGTTAATGTGATATTGGTATTAGTAGAGGGTATGACAACACCGAGTTTAGTCTCTTTAACAACCAAACGCTTATTTCATACCATGATCATTAAATTTGAAATCTTTAATATCGCAAATCAATTTCTTCAAGTATTGATTTATTATCAATTATTCACATTGATTCAATTTTACGATATAGTATCAATTTTCAAATTTTGATACTTACAGATCGATTCATTATTAAAAATTCACATTCAATGTTTGATTTTGGGTTACAAATGTTGTTATTCAATTGAATCTTTTTATTTAATTCCTTTAGTACTTAACAACTCGGATTGGAAATATATATAATTTTATTTAAAATAATTAAGTTATATATAAAATAGTTATTAATATCACAATAGTGGTAACATATACATTAGTAGTAAAAATAAAATAATACTAGTTTTAATATATAATCCAATCTACATCTACTATCCAGAATTTCAAAATTTTACTTATAATTCATTATAGATTTCAAGTTCCATTTCAAATAAATTTAAACCTAAATGTAAAATTTAAACCGAGTGCTTTATTTGTTACATCTTGAATTCACCTTTAAACCATTACTTCGTTTTGTTAAAGATTATATTCTAAAATCCATTTCATTTCACTTTATTTCCAAAATTCCATTAGAAGTTTAATTATCAAATAAATTTCTTAAATAAAAATCTTTAACTTTAACTTGTTCTTTTTAACAAATAAAATCTCATATCGATTAAAACTTTAACTAGAAATCAAAATCTTCCATTCGCTTAAATTCCAATCAAGGTAAACTTAACATTTAATTCTTTCTTTAAATTAAATTTTATTTAAGTGTTAAAGTTAAATCTTTACATAAAAATAGATAAAATTAAATTTAGAAATAAATCTTAAAAATTTATTGAATCTTATAACTCAACATATATTAAATATTAACTTTTATAATTTTTTAGAAAACAATTTCATTAAATTAATTTTTAACTTAATTTTATAGATTTAAGTTAAATTTATTTCAAACATTAATTTTAAATATATTTAAATTAAATTTCAAAATCAATTTATTAGAATCATTACATATTTATAAAGTTTGTGAAAATAGTTTTTATTGACCAATGGTGTCCGCATATAATTTTCTGCCCTATGGTCAAGTGATTCAAAAAATAACTGAACAATTAATTATAAAGCAAACTCATCAATTCATGGTGTCTTAAACTATTAAATTACCATTCTATTTTTACCGTTGCACTGTGTCACGCCTATACTTTCTTTCTCTCCTCACCCATCTTCCCATACCTCCCTCCGTAACCCTTCACCCACACTTTGTTCCCCAACCACCTTGTCTAGATCGATCTCCCTCCACAGTGTTGCTTCCACACCAGATTTTTCATGCTGGTGCTCGTTCTCTACCACTCCCGTCCTGCCTTACTAAGTTCTTCTTCCTTCCTTCCAAGCTTTGCCAATCTGGTGCCAGTTGTCAGTGCTAGTCCCTGGCATTTGTCTGGTTTTCCTTTCGCCAGTCTGGTGCCTTTTATCATTGCTGGTCTTCGGCTACGTTCTGGTCTTTCCTCATCTACACCTGTCCCTAGTTCATTGACTGGTGCTGCTAGCAATGGCCACCACTTCGGACCTCAACTATCCATACCTACCTAGTCAGTCTCAAGCAAATGCTCTATCCAGTGTTGTTGTACCCCATAACGTTGCCTCGTAGTCAGTTACTATGTATAGTGCTCGTCGACCTCGGCCTTGTGCTATGTAAAAATGTTTCTCGACTGTAATCGCAGGTCAATCCAAGGCTGCTAGGCCTAAAATCTTTTACAAAGGTGAACCATCTGTATTCTTCTCACAGATCAAATTTCAAGATTTACGCCACCGCAACACATGCGCATTGGTCGGTTTGTGGCTACTCATCTTCCCGTTGAGAAAATAAGCAAGGTATTCGCAAAAATCTCTTTGGTTACTCAAGCTAAAATAAGTGTGATAGAGGACCGCCATATACTTATTCAATTGTTTAATAGGGAAGATTACTTCCTGCTTTGGCTTTGCAGCATTTAACTCTCCTTAAAGCTCAATTGAAAGTATTTAAATGGATCATAGGATTTCACCCTCTCCCAGATGACCCATTACTTCCCATTTTGGTCTCTTTCCCTTACTTACGGGATCTTCTTTACAATAAGGAAGCTTTGGAGGCACTTTATGAACAAATAGGAAAACACACTTAAAGAAGATGAAGCCACCATTAACCAAAATCAGCCTAGTCTTGCTCGTGTTTGCATTGAAATGAACTTGTGCCGGACTCCGCCACCATGAATTTTTGTTGAACATAATGGTAGCGACTACCGGCAATACATTAAATACGAACACCTACCTATTTATTGTCCAAAGTGAAGAAAACTAGGTCACAGTCAACTTTCGGATTGTAAAGAAGTGTTTATGAACCATAGTCTTGGGGAAAAGCCCCCCACCCTTCAAAGTTTCCTTTGACCTTTACTGGCCATAGAGATGTCTGGGGAACTCCACCCGAGCCATTATCCATCAACGTGCCAAAGGTTAATGATGTTACTAAAATTCAGTTATGGACGGTGCTAAACAAAAAAAGAGCCAACCCAGCTAAACATAGGGTTTCTGTCTCTCGATTTCAGTCAGACTAATCTCAGGCATCGTCACACTTAGTTCATGCTACTCTACCCATAACGTTGCACTAAACAACCCAGTGTAACACAACCTCTGTTGACATAACCTTTGACCATGAGCAAGAAATTAATGTAGTTGCTCCAAGCATTTCATACCATTTAGCAGTGTCAAATAATTTGACAAATGTAAACATATCAGCATAGACCTCCTTTTTATGCATGCCACTTAACTTTAAGGGTCAACGTGATCTCGTGATGGTGACCAGTCCTCTCATTTTTGCAGATACAAATGGTGTTAAGGTGCACAGTGATGGTTTGGTTTATGCGCAGATACATATTGATGGAATGTTACAAACTGAACTTGCCAAATCAACTTATATTAATACAATAACTCTTGCCACCAACTGGGATCATCATGTTAACATGCTTCTGTGGTTCTATCTGACTCATGATGATAGTTACCACCTAGCACAGATGCTTTTTAATGCAAATCTTTTGGATAAAGGGCAACCGCTTTTACGTTTAGCTGCCGTAGGCATTTGTTGATTCAAAGGATTTTCGATTCATGACAACAAAGAAATGAAGATCGACTAAATAGTTAGTAAATAAATTTACGTGTATGTTTAATTGTGTTAGAATCTTGTCAAAATCTATCCTCACACATTATAACACATAAATACAGATCATATATATATATATATGTGTTTGTATGTATGTATGTATGTAAATGGCACAAAACAGCCAATACTGGGATGTTATCCCTAGACCAGTTGACTGGTTCAAATTCTACCTTTCGACGAGTAGGGTATAAAAAGCCCAGTAACAGTTATTTTGTGAATATTCAAATATATATATATATATACATTGTATATTTTGACTGGTAATTTTTCAATCAGTCAATTGACCCGACAATAACTACCATTTTTCTAAAAGGTCACCTACTTTCATAAGAGATTTCCATCCATTTCTGAAAAGAAATGGCTGCTTCTTTTCCCTATAATTCTTTGTAAAAGGTGACTACTGTTTAACCATTATATGTACAACAAAAACTTGATTTACAAATCACCGGTTCTCATTCTAAATCTTGATATTTATTTCTGAACATTGTTGCACTCTAAAAGTTTTCTGAAAATTCAAATTGCTCTTGAATCTTTGAATTTATTTTTTGATTCAATATGCAATCAACTTCCTTCAAATCTTCACCAAAAAAAATTAATATATGAGGATAAGATTATAGGAAGGGTATATTCAAACTGTTAGCTAATCAGTGTTATTTAGAACAAAATCTGAAGTCGAGACTACTATTGTATTATTGAGGTCCCGTTGTTGGTTCATGGGTGTGTTGATTGAAGTCCTGTTCAAATTTCTTAGGCGTGAAATCCGCTATTGGTGCGCGGGTACAACACCCGTAATTTTATAGAACACTAATAAACTAAAGGGGTACTTAATTAAATATTGAGAATTAAGTAAAATGGACTATACCATTACGTTCGTCTCAGAATTCTAGTTCAGATGGACTCCGAGTTTGCCTAAACAGATATCGTATGAGAAAGATATGAAGGTTAGAAGTTTGTATAAACATAAGAGACTTAAGTAAAAATAAATCTAACCAGAATTCAAAATTAATCTAATGGATCAAGCGTGAATTTGGCCCGTTAGGGGTTGATCTGATCCAGCAGGGGTCGACCCAGGGAGTAGTGGGTCGACCCCACCTGGATTCAGCTGAATTCTTCGTGAACCTGGCCTGTTTATTTAACTAGGTTCGTTATTTTCTGAACGGCTGGATTTAAAAGCAGAGATCTAATGACCGAGGATTTTCTTGTAACGTCTATAAAGGCATGCACTCCTATCAAACATTACAATTCTTCATACTTCTTCCTCAAACTCTAGTTCAAAAAATATAAAATGAAGATGGGGATATGCTGCCGAAACTTGGATTAAATCGAGACACTTCTTATCTGACCTATACAAGAATCCCTTCTACAACAACAACATATTATCCTCTGTTCTTTGAATCCAATCTTATGAGTTCATGTTACTTTTAGATATAAATATTTAACAGTAACTTTGACATGTTAATAAATCTGGATCTGAGCTTGTGTCTATTAAGAAACTGATTCATATCTAAAAAGTTCTCCTATAATTTCATCTACACCTTTTCTGTTGTTCAATTGTTATTATATGCCTATTTCTTTTATTATATGCCTATTTATGTTCTTCTCCCTCTCTTGTTCCCTTTTTATTTTATAATCCTAGACTACTTTTGGGCTTAGACCGACCTCATAAGAGATCTACGTAGGAACGTAATTGGGACAATTGGGGAATGTTTGGAAATCAAAAATTAGGGCGTATCTTGTAATGTGGAACATGACTGAAAAATTGAGGCATATCTTGTACTGTGGAATATGACTAAAATTTAGGGTGTATGTACATGTAAATCTATAAGCTTAATTCAAGGATTAAGTAGAACATGTTAATGAAACTGTTTGTAACCTGTGGAAATCTGATAAATCTGTCGGAGTTATATGAACCTGTTAACTTATTAATCTGTTAGGGTTAAGTAAACCTATTTAATCTGTTGGGGTTATATAAACCTGTTAACCTGTAGTACTTAACCTATTTAATCTGTTGGGGTTATATGAACCTATTAATCTATTTAATCCGTTGGGGTTATATGAACCTGTTAATCTATTTATTTTGTTGGGGTTAAGTAAGCCTGTTTAATCTATTGGGGTTATATAAACCTGTTAACCTGTAATACTTAACCTGTTTAATCTGTTGGGGTTAAATGAACCTGTTAACCAGAACTTAATCTGTTAATCTGTGAAGGTTAGGCAAACATGTTAATCTATGGAGGTTAGGCGAACTTGTTAATCTGTAAGGCTTAACCTATTAAAAATCCTAGTTAATTGGGGGACACAAGTTTTAGGGGTTTAGCTTGTGTCATCTGCTACGTGGGTCCCATAGCAGTCCATTCTTCTATTACAAGGGGACCACACACTAGGTAGGGGTTAAGGCACACAAACTGAACTGCTAGTAAGAGGTTCATTTAAAAGGGGGTGTATACATGCGCGTTCCAACGGAGTCATGAGCGTGTATGGGTCCAGTCTGTGGGGAAAAATAAGTCATTGCAGCACCAGTAAATAGGTATGTATCCTTCTGTTGGTTGCCACTTTAGGAAGTAATACACCCTACTATGAGGCTGACACAGGGTATTTACACATTAGAGAGCCGATCGCTTGGGGGTAGTAATTAGGTTACATCTAGTCCTGCCTGTTTCTGTTGAGGTACTCGTTATTTCTACTTGGGGTAACACCCGTTATTTCTGTTAAGGTATATGTTATTTCCGTTTGGGGTAAAACCCATTATGAAACTAGAGCACACATAAAACTACCAATATACTTCTATTAGGATCATTATTTTTCTATTATACTAGGGAACACCTAATCCTGTTGTGACACCCCATGTCCGTTAATGTCACTCTTTATCAGAATGCATTAAGTTTCATAAAGCGTTATAGTTAAATAGAAAAAGAAACATTACAAGATAGATGTAAAAGAATAGCGGAATTTAAAACTTTATTAAACATAAAACATCGTGGTCCAAAACATAGTTACATCATAAGTCTGAAATACAGAAAACCCATTACATCAACCTAAAACTTCTGTCTTGTACTAAAATCATCAAAGTAAAGTAGTAAAAGAAGCATAGTTCCCCATAAATATAGCCATATCAAAGAAGACAGGAAATCTAAGGTGTACATCTGGGCAGCTCCAAGTGGAATGAAAGAGAGAATCCAAATCAAGCCTAAGTATTCCCACCCTGAGAACCTAGGGGGGAAATGGAAGAGAGAGAAGTGGAATTAAAATGGGTCAGACAAAAATTCCGGCGAGTCCAGTTACTTTTAGTATATAAATAAGTAAAAGCATCATGACAGGCATATAAACTAGATAAGAGAGATAACAATATCATAAGACATGTATAACAGATTGAGCACGATAAACGACTAAACATGAAGGAAGATATATTGCGCTTCTCAAGTACTTTTCTCTGCACTAATACTAGCATAACAAGAACAAGATGGTCCCAACTAGAACAAGATGGTCGACTTAGGTGTACTTCTAGTGACAGGTTTTACCCCCTACAAGAATAACATATAGTTCAACAGGAATGACAGGTGTTATCCCCAACAATAATAACAGGCCCCCAATCAATCGGCTCCCTACCCCGTAGATACCCTGTGCTGGCCCCACAATAGGATGTATCACTTCCTAAAGTGGCTACCCCGTTATTTTCAAGATGCACAACTATATCTACGGATGTCACAGGGTCTTATCTTCCCCAGCAAGCACACCTATGCATACACATGACTCCGATGGAACGCGCCATCAACACCCTCACTCAAGTGACCTCTTATAATCAGCTCAGTAAGTGTGCCACGACCCCGACCTTGTTCAGAGCATTCATTCGATACCAAGATGGGTTACTGACTGAAATGGGTCCCGCACAACAGATGATAAAAGCTTCCCTCCTAGGCTTGCATCCCCACTACTAGGATTTTAAAAGGTTATGCTTAACAGTTTAACAAGGTTGTATAACCCCCACATGTAAAACAGGTTAGGTTTGTCGGGTGTATGTATGTATGTATGTGTGTGTGTGTATATAGCCCGCCCCCATAGATTTAACAGGATGAACTTAACCCCCACTGATTCAAGCAAGTTTACTTAACCCCTAATCAATTTAACAGGTTCATGTAACCCCCATAGATTTAAACAGGTTAAGTATTACAGGTTAACAAGTTATCCATTTTTGGCTTATTAATGGACTGGACCTCTCACATCAAGTATACTACTTGTGGATGTTGGATATGTCGGGCGGTTCCGGGCAGACTTCTGCCACAAATCGGACTTAACCTCGTGTCTTAGTACCATTACGTGTACATTTATGCACTCGACCCCTCACATTAGATTAACCACTTGTGGACGCTGGATTTGTCGGGCGGTTCCGGGCAGACTTCTACCATAAGTATAATCTAACCTAATGTCTAAGTGCAGTTACAGTTTCTAATTACTGTAAATCTAGGCATGTTCATTATTAACCAATTTTCATGTTTATCCAAGATTATGCCCCAAATCCCAGTTTGATTCACAATACAAGTTATGCCCCAAATTAAAATTTTAGATCAAGATGTAAATAATGCCCAAATCCCAATCATGTTTTAATATAATATATTCCCCAAATTAACATTCCCCACCATTTCCAATTTCATGCGCTCGCATATTTCAGTGATAGGCCTAGGTTCGAAGGTAGCCTGGCTATAAAAATTAAAAGGGAAAAAGGGAGAGAAGAGAACAAGAATAGGCATAATAACAAGACAGGCGTATGATTACAGAAGTGATCATACTAGTAGGATAGGCATGTGGTGACATGATTAGGCATACTAACAGAATGAACATAATAAAGATAGGCATGTAATAACAAAACAGAGGATCAGATGTACAAGTAATGGCTTATCTGTCTAGTTGTGATTCAGGTTACTAATAGGCATAGGTTTAGATCCAACTTATAAAAATGTCAAGATTACTATTAATTGATTATATTTTAAAATAACATGAACTCATTGTGACTGGATCTAAAGAATAGAGAATTTACTATTGATGTTGTAGTAAAGGTTCTTGAATACATATAACTCGTTGTTGCAGAAGAATAGGCTATTTTAATCTGAGTTGGGGTAGCACCTCATTGTCACCATTGTTTCTAATGAATAAAACAATGAGAATGAGGTCCTATTTATAGCCTAAGGTCAACGAAACTTGCTTAGTAATGTGTCTAGGTGCAGGGGTGTTAATATGCCCAGATCTCGGTGGGTCGACCCAAGGGTCGACACCCCCGTTATGGGGTCGACCCCTAACGGGCCGATTTCCCCCCTCCCTTTCCCACTTTGCAGATTTGAATAATTTTGAATACTTTGGTTAGTTTGTATATATATAATCCCCATGCGCACATACAAACTTCTAGGCTTAATAACTTCTTCATACGATGTCCGTTTTACGCAAACTCGAAGTTTATCTCAAGCAAAATTCCGAGATGAACGCAATGTCGCAGTCTGTTTTACGTAATTACCAACATTTAATTAAGTATTCTTTAGTTTATCATTATAGTGTTCCTTAAAATTTTGGGGTGCTACATTCTTCCTTACTTAAAGGATTTTGTCCCTGAAATCTCTGAGCTAAGAGGAATGTATATCCTAACATCCATCATCCATCTACTCATCCACCAATCACAGGCATCCATTGTTCTTAAATATTTCTAATTCTTATATGAACATATGCAAAGGTGTGTGTATATGTCACTATACAAATGTGAAAGATCGGGAAACTACTAATTCAGTTGACCTCCTTAATGCAATGTATGTTAGTGCCATAAATCCAACATGTATGCAAATAATCCTAATGTAACATGTAAGTTCCATATGTGTGCACAATCATTCATCCAAATGCAACACTCACATGCTGATACACCCACTTTCATCCATTAAAAGAAGAAAAATATGCACACGCATCCATATGAAGTATGAGAGTGATTAAGTCGATCTAATGCCTAATGTGTGTGTGTGTATGCACCCACAAGAAACCACTAGTGAACACTTGCATCCACTTGCATCCATCAAACATAACATGCTTCAAACACATGTTTACATCAATGGGTTCCTACCTAAAGGTCGAAGATTCGATCGATAGGATACACTTAAATGATAAAAACAACTACGAATAAAAGCTTTGAAAAAGAAGTTAAGAACATACCCTTGAAAAGAAAAGGGTACGATGTGAATCTTGTCTTCAGTCTCCCAAGTTGTATCCTCGGGGTCCTCTCCCCATTGAAATTTCATTAACTTGACCTCTCGGTTCCATAGCTTCTTAACCTCTGATCCAAGAATACGGGTAGGGACTCATCTAACCATCGCCTCCCATTCCACCTTTACTTCCTCAAGCATACTAGGCTCAACTACTTCTGTGGTACCATGCAAGCAATTCCGTAAATGAGAAAACTGGAAAACATCAGGAACATCAGACATTCTCTCTAGTAGCTTTACTCCATAGGCCATTTGGCCAATCCTTCCTGTTATTGGAAATGGCCCTACAAATCATGGGACCAACTTCCCTACAGATTCAAAACGAACCACGTTCCTCGAAGGTGATACCTTGATGAAAACCATGTCTTCTACTTCAAATTTGGTATCGGTCCTTATCTTATCTGCGTAGGACTTCTGCCTGTCCTGAGCTGTCTTCATGTGCCTTTGAATAAGATCAACCTTTTCTAAAGTTTCTCTAATCATCTTAGTTCCAAGTAGAAGCCTTTTTGTAGACTCCCACCAAAAAGTCGGTGATCTACAGGGTCGTCCGTACAATGCTTCGAAATGTGTCATGCCAATACTAGTTTGATAACTGTTGTTGTATGCAAACCCTACCAAAGGAAGATGCTCTTCTTTAGTCCCTCCGAAGACTAGGATACACAGTCTTAAAATATCCTCAAGAACTCTATTCACCCTCTCCATTTATCCATCAGTCTAAGGGTGATAAGCGGTGCTCAAACAAAACTGTGTACCTAATGCCTCTTGTAAGCTCCTCCAAAACTCACTGGTGAAAATAGGGTCACGATCACTCACAATACTGGATGGTACTCCATGTGGACAGACTATCTCCGAAGATAAATTATTGCCATCCTCTTGCTCTTAATAGGAATGAAATGAGCGCTCTTAGTAAGCATGTCAACTATAATCCAAATACGTGTGTTTCCTTTCCTCGATCTAGGCAAACCATCAATGAAATCCACAGTGACGCTCTCCCACTTCCACTGTGGGACTTCCAAAGGATGAAGTAAACTTCTGAGCTTCCTTAGCTCAGCCTTGACTTGATGGCAGATCAAACATCGAGAAACAAACTCCGCTACATCATTCTTCGTCCTGGCCCAAAATAAAACCCTCTTCATATTTCTATACATCTTATCACCACCTGGATGGATAGTCATCCTAGAATGATGAGCTTCCTCAAGGATTATCTTCAACAAACTCCCAACCCGTGGAACAAAAAACCTTTCATCTCGTTTCAATCATCCCCTATCATTCGTGGAATATCTATTGAGGTGACCGGTAGTCTCCCTTCTACTGAGCCTATCTAGGATATCTTCTATTTGTGGGTCCTCTCGTTGCGAAGTTCCTATCTTATCCAACAGAGTAGGTCGCACCTCTAATGATGCCAATAAACCAGGTGTGAACTCGGTGGAGGGTCTAAAATCAAAAGTCGATATAAATTGTAAGCTCTGCCTCTCTATAAACAGAGGACGCAAGGTCATCCTCTGCCTACTCAATGCGTCTGCCACCATATTACCCTTGCCAGTGGTATAAGCTATCACAAAGTCATAGGACGCTAGGAATTCCATCTATCTTTGTTGTCGCAAATTGAGATCCTTCTGCGAGAACAAGTACTTGAGAGATTTATGATCGGTGTACAACTTCAACTTCTCTCCAAGTAGATAATGGCGCCGAGTCTTAAGCATGAATACTATGGCAGCTAACTCTAAGTCATGGGTGGGGTAGTTCTTCTCATGAACTCTTAACTATCTACCTCTGTAACATACTACCCTTCCCTCTTGCATCATAACCTCACCAAGCCCTGTACCACATGCATTAGTCTATACTGTGAACACCTTGTTCCCATCAGGAAAAGTCAAGAACAGGGATGTTGTTAGAGCCCTCTTCTATCACTGGAAAGCATCCTCATAGTCTATTCCCCAAGAAAATGTCAGATTCTTCTTTATTAGTCTGGTGAGTGGGGCTGATATCTTTGCGATGTCCTTAATGAACTTCCTATAATAGCCCGCTAAACCAAGAAAAATCCTCACCTCCATTGCATTCTTTGGAATCTGCCAATCTTGAACTGCAACTACTTTCGCGGGATCTACTTCTTTCCCATCCTTAGAGACCACATGCCCTAGAAATCTCACTTCTTTTCCCAAAAGCGACATTTGGAGAATTTCGCCTTAAGCTGGTGCGCATAGAGAGTTTCCAAAACCTCTCTTAAATGTTGGGCATGCTCTTCCTTGTTATTCGAGAAAATCAAGATATTGTCTAAAAAGACCACAACGAACATATTTAGAAACTCCCAAAACACCCTACTCATCAGATCAACAAAATAGGTGGGTGCATTTGTCAATGCAAAAGGCAAAACGAGCCACTTGAAGAAACCAACTGGAGTTCTAAAAGTGGTCTTGTCTATACTGTCCTCGGCCACCCTCAACTGATGAAACCCCATGGCTATATCTAATTAGGAGAAAATAGATACGCCTACAAGATGGTCAAACAGATCATGTATCCTCGGAAGTGGGTGCTTATTTTTCTTAGTGAGTTTATTAAACTCTCTGTAATCCACACATAAGCGAAGCGAACCATCCGCCTTAGTGGCGAATACCACTGGAGCACCCTCATTCAGATATGCTTCGCCTAATTAACCCTTTCTCAAGTAGCTCCCATACTTGCTTGTTGAGCTCCCTCCTTTCTCTCGGAGCCATATGGCACACAGGTAATGCAACTGGCTTTTCATTGTCTACCAAGTATATACAAAAATCAATCTCTTGCCTTAGAGGTAATCCCCGAATCCTCAAAAACATCAGGATACTCATAGACTACTAGTACAGATCGTAGATCATCGATAGAAGAATCAAGCGACTCTAGGAAACTAAGCATGACAGACCCCTTACGGTTACAAGAAATCTCGAGGTTCCTCCCATGGCAAGTCAAAAGTCTAACTATCCTCCTCTCACAATCCAGAATGGCACCATACATGGCTAGCCAATCCATCCATATAATCAAACCATAGCCCATGAAACTAAGCACATATTTATCACATTCAAACTCGACGCCCGACAAAGATATTCTCAAACCCTGACAAATCATAGGCAAACGAGCCTTACCCCTATGGGGGTTTGAGACAACAAAGGGATCCAAAACCATACTAGTACTAAGGTGTAAAGACTCAACCACAAAATCAGATATAAAATGCGAAGAGCCAAAATCAAAAAGAGTTCTAACAGGATGATTGGAAAGAGAAATCAAATCTTCAATAGAAACTTTCCTAGTTCTGAGTACTCGTTCGATACCAAGGTAGGTTACTGACTGAAACGGGTCCCACATAATAGATGATACAAGCTTCCCTCCTAGGCTTGCATCTCCACTACTAGGATTTTAATAGGTTATGCTTAATAGTTTAACAAGGTTTCATAACCCCTACAAGATAAACATGTTAAGTTTGTCGGGGGGGCGTGTGTATATATACACATATTTATAACCCTCCCCCATAGATTAAACAAGATTAACTTAATCCCCATTGATTCAAGCAAATTTACTAACTCGTAATCAATTTAACAGGTTCATGTAACCCCTCACAGATTTAAATAGATTAAGTATTATAGGTTAATAAGTTATCCATTTATGGCTTATTAATGGACTAAACCTCCAACATTAAGTCTACTACTTGTGGATGCTGGATATGTCGGGCAGTTCCTGGCAGAGTTCTGCCACAAGTCGGACTTAACCTCGTGTCTTAGGACCATTACGTGTACATTTATGCACTCGACCCCTCACATTAGATTAACCACTTGTGGATGCTGGATTTCCCGGGCGGTTCCTAGCATATTTCGACCACAAGTGTAATCTAACCTCGTGTCTAAGTATTGTTATAGTTTCTAATTATTGTAATCTAGGCATGTTCATTATTAACCTATTTTCATGTTTGTCCAAGATTATGCTCCAAATCCCAGTTTGATTCGCAATACAAGTTATGCCCTAAATTAAGGTTTTAGATCAAGATATAAATTATGCCCAAATCCCAATCATGTTTTAATATAAGTTACGCCCCAAATTAACATTCCCCACCATTCCCAATTTCGTCTGCTCGCATATTTCAGCGATTGGCCTAGGCTCGAAGGTAGCCTGGCTATAAAAATAAAAAGGGAAAGAGGGAGAGAAGAGAACAAGAATAACAAGACAGGCATATGATGACATAAGTGAGCATACTAACAAGATAGGCATATAGTGACATGATTAGGCATACTAACAGAATGAGGATAATAAAGACAGGCATGCAAGAACTAAATAGAGGATCAGGTGTACAAGTAATGGCAAATCTGTTTAGTTATGATTCAGGTTACTAACAGGCATAGGTTTAGATCCGACTTATAAACATGTCAAGATTACTATTAATTGTTTATATCTAAAAATAACATGAACTCACTGTGGCTGGATCTAAAGAACAGAGAATTGATCGTTGGTGTTGTAGCAGAGATTTTTGAATATGTGTAACTCGTTGTTACTGAAGAATAGGCTATTTTAATCTGAGTCAGGGCAGCACCTCGTGGTCTCCATTATTTTTGGTGAACAAAACAATGAGAATGAGGTCCTGTTTATAGCCTAAGGTCAACGAATCTTGCTCAGAAATGTGTCCATGTGCGAAGGGGGTTAATCTGCCCAGATCTCGGTGGGGTCGACCCCGGGGTTGACCTCGGGATCGACATAGGGGTCGACATCCCCGATATAGGGTCGACCCATGGGTCGACACCCATGGGGAAGCGTTCGACCTATAACGGGACGATTTCCCCCCACCCTTTCCCGCTTTGCAAATTTTAATAATTTTGAATATTTTGGTTAGTTTGTATATATATACTCCCCTTGCGCGTATACAAACTTCTATGCTTAATAACTTCTTCATACGATGTCCGTTTTACACAAACTCGGAGTCTATCATAAGAAAAATTCCGAGACGAATGCAATGGCGCAGTCCGTTTTACCTAATTCACATATTTAATTAAGTATTCTTTAGTTTATCATTGTAGTGTTCAATTATGAGGTGTTACACTTGTCACATATCTGTTGTACTAATATTGATGCTGAGAAAAATAGTTGAGAAGCTTAATCTATTCTTTTTATCCTGTTCATCCTGTTTATATATGTTTTATGTTACTGTTATCTCTCATCCAGTTTATTTACTTATCTTGATACTTTTACTTCTTTACATGCTAAAAGTCATTGGACTCGTCAAGCTTTAGGTCTGAACCTTTTTGTTTCCCTTTCCTCTCTTTCCTTTTCCCCCCAGGTTCTCAGGGTAGGAACGCTAAGGCATGATTAGGACTTTCTCTCTCTTCTTTTTCTGCTTGGATCTGGATCTGCCTTGATGTATCGCTTCAACTACTTGTCTACTTTATTATGGCTATTATTATGGATTATGATTTTACATTTCTTTACTCTGATGGTTTTTAGCGCAAGACAGATGTTTTGGCTTGATGTATTTGGTTTTAGTATTTTAGTTTCATGTTGTAACTGGTTTTAAAACTATGATGTTTTTCTGCTGAATAATGCAGTTTTAAAATTTCGCTATTATTTTTATATCTGTCTTGTGAGGTTCTATTTCCATTTACCTGTAACGCTTCATGGAACTTAATGCATTCTGATAAAGAGTGACATTAATGGATGTGGGTTGTCACATTTGGTATCAGAGCTGAAGGTTACAAGATCAGATAAAAATTTTGAATTTTTTTTCAAAAATAAAGCATTTTCAAAGGAAAACCTGTTTTTGAAAGACATATTCCCCAAGGCCATATAAAACTTCTTTCGATTCTCTATTTGAGACCTTTTCCTTTTCTTTTCAGCATGTCTAGGGGACCAAATATTCCCGAGGGCACTCATATACAAGCTTGGTTCCGTAGATATCTTGAGGCTATGGCACCTACCGGAGGTCAAGAAGAATCCCATCCCCCAGCAGCAGTCGTCATTCCTCCTCCTCTGCGAGTAGATAATTTCTCTAAGTTATGCAAGGACTTTTGTGCTATGAGAGGAAAACCATCTTGTGGAACTGAAAGCTTTATGGAAGAACGGAATTGGCTGCGAGAGACATGAGCTTGTTTGGACATTTTGAGGTCGACGATCGTAAGGATACAATTGGCCGTGTGGTAGCTTAAGGATGAGGCTTCGTTTTAGTGGGAGGTGACACAAGAAGGGTGCCAAGTTGATACTTGGGCTGTTTTCCGACAAAGATTCGAGATGAAGTTTCTTTCTCAGGTAGAGGAGGGAATTTAGATACAAGCTTGGTTCAGTAGATATCTTTAGGCTACGAAACCTACCGGAGGCCAAGAAGAATCCCCTCCCCCAGCAGCAGCCGTCATTCCTCCTCCTCTACGAGTATATAATTTCTCTAAGGTATGCAAGGACTTCTGTCTATGAGAGGAAAACCTTCTTGTGGAACTAAAAGCTTTATGGAAAAATGGAATTGGCTGCGAGAGACAGTGAACTTGTTTGGACATTTTGAGGTCGATGACCGTAAGGAGATACAATTGGCTGCATGGCAGCTTAAGGACGAGGCTTCGTTTTAGTAGGAGGTGACATAAGCAGGGCGTCAAGTTGATACTTGGGCTGATTTCCGACAAAGATTCGAGATGAAGTTTCTTCCTCAGGCATAAGAGACTATGCAGATGGAGAGATTCTTGGCACTTAAGCAAGGAAATATGTTTGTTAAAGAGTATGTTAATAAGTTCTATCAGTCGGTAAGCTTTAGGCTGGAATTGGTGAATACCCCGCACAAGAAAGCTTTAAGGCTTGCGAGAGGATTGAATCAACCTCTCCAAGCACTGGCATTGTCTCATACAATGGGGGCAAATTTTGAAAGACATGTTGACATGGCATTGACGCATGAAGAGTGTAAAGATGAAAAGAAAGAGATTAAGACTGATGAGGCTCAAAACAATAAGGTATAGCCCAAGAAAGAAATGCAAAAGAAGGGTGGAAAAAATGACAAAGCTTAGGGAAAAAAGAAATGTCATGGTTGTGGGAGCTTGGATCATTTGGTCAAGGATTGTAGAAAAAGGAAGAATACTTTTTTCAGTTGTGGTGAAGTTGGACATTATACTAGGGAATGCCCGAAGAAGCAAGGACAAAGGGAAAGGGCGGGACCTTCTGGAGGGCAGGTGCATGCTCTCGAGGTCGGTGGACGAAACAGAGGTGGGAAATTTTCTGTTGAAGGTTCAATTTCCCTTTTCGGTCATCCAATTAGGATTCTTTTTTATTCTGGCACTTCTCATTCTTTTATATCTGATTCTGGGTTGAGTCTCTGCACTTTAGTACTATTATTGTTTATGATCTCATTATTGTCTCAAACTCCATTGGGGGTACGGCTCATTTGTCTATGACATGTCCGGGTTTGATGATATCTGTTATAGGCGTTGAGTTCGAGTGCGACGCTTATGTGTTTGGTTTTATGGGCTATACATTGATTCTAGGGATGGATTGTCTAGACACGTATGGTGCCATCCTAGACTATTAGAGGAGGGTCATTAGACTTTTGACTTTCCTAGGGAGGACTCTCGAGATTTCCTATGACCCAAAGGGGTCTGTCATGCTTAGCTTCCTTGAATCACTTGATGCTTTTGCTGATGATTTGCGATATGTACCCATAGTCTATGAGTATCCGGATGTTTTTGATGAGGTTAGGGGATTACCTCCGAGGCATGAGATTGATTTCTGAATTTACTTGGTGGATAATATGAAGCCAGTCGCATTGCCTATGCACCACATGGCTCCTAAGGAATGGAGGGAGCTTAGCAAGCAAGTAGGGGAGCTGCTTAAGACAAGGTTTATTAGGCGAAGTATATCAGAATAGGGTGCTCCAGTTGTCTTTGCAACCATGGTGAAAGTCTCACTTCGTCTATGTGTGGATTACAGGGAGTTGAAAAAGCTCACCAAGAAGAATAGGCACCCACTTCCGAGGATTGACGTTATGTTTGACCAGCTTGTTGGCACATCTGTTTTCTTGCAGTTAGATCTGGCAATGGAATTTCATCAGTTGTGGGTGACCGAGGACAATATGGACAAGACCGCTCAGAACTCCAGACGGCTTCTTTGAATGTCTAGTCATGCCTTTTGGGTTGACAAATGCACTCGCAAATTTCATAAATCTGATGAGTAGGGTGTTTAGGGAGTTTCTAAACAAGTTCATGGTGGTCTTTGTGGACGACATCCAGATTTTCTCGAAGAGCGAGTAAGAGCATACCCTACATTTAGGAGAGGTTTTGAGGACTCTCAGAGCACACAGCTTAAGGCGAATTCTCTAAGTGTCACTTTTAGAGAAAGGAGGTAAGATTTCTAGGGAATGTGGCATCTAAGGATGGGATAGCGGTCGATCCCACGAAAGTATTTGCAGTTCAAGATTGGAAGGTTCCAAAGAATGCAATGGAGATGAGAAGTTTTCTTGGTTTGGCGGGCTATAATAGGAAGTTTATTAAGGACTTCGCAAAGATATCAGCCCCATTCACTAGACTAACAAAGAAGAATATGAACTTTTCTTGGAGAATTGACTATAAGGATGCTTTTCAGCGGTTGCAGAGGGCTATGACAATAGCCCAAGTTTTGACATTGCCTGATGGGAAGAAGGTGTTTACGGTGTACACTGATGCGTGCGGTAGAAGGCTCGGTGTCGTCTTGATAAAAGAGGAAAGGGTAGTATGCTATGGTAGTAGACAGTTAAGAGTTCATGAGAGGAACTACCTCACCCATGATTTTCAGTTGGTTGCTATAGTGTTCACACTTAAGACTTGGTGGCATTATCTCCTTGGAGAAAGGTTTGAGTTATACACAGAACATAAGTTGCTCAAGTATCTGGTATCGCAGAAGGATCTCAATTTGAGACAGCAGAGATGGATGGAGTTCCTAGCGTCCTATGACTTTGAGATTTCTTATACCCTTGGAAAGGGTAATGTAGTGGTGGACACGTTGAGTAGGAGGAGGATGACCTTGAGTCCTTTACTCATAGAGAGATAGAGTTTGGAGCACATATCGACCTTCAATTTTAGGCCATCCACGGATCTTACACCTGGTTTGTTAGCATCCTTAGAGGTGTGACCTAATCTTATGGATCAGACAGGATCGTCGCAGCAAGAGGACCCACAGATAGCAAATAATTTGGATAGGCTCCGTAGAGGGGAGATTCTAGTCACCTTAGTAGGTATTCCACATATGATAGAGGGAGGCTACGACGAGATGGGAGCTTTATGTTCCCCAAGTTAGAGATTTGTTAAGGACAGTCCTTGAGGAATCCCATCATTCTAGGATGACTATCCATCCGGGCGGCGATAAGATGTACCGTTACATGAAGAGGATTTTTTTTGGGCTGGGATGAAAAAAGATGTAGTAGAGTTTGTAGCACGATGTTTAGTTTGACAGAAAGTAAAGGTGAATAGAAGAAGCTTGGCGATTTGCTTCATCCTTTAGAGGTCCTACAATGGAAGCGGAAGAGCGTCTCTATGGATTTCATTGATGATTTTCCTAGATCTAGGAGAGGCAACACCAGTATTTGGGTTATAGTAGACAGGCTTACCAAGAGCGCATATTTCATTCCTGTTAAGAGCAAGAGAACATCAACATGGTTGGCATCATTTTATCTTCGTAAAATAGTCCATCAACATGGAGTACCTTCCAGCACAGTGAGTAATCGTGATCCCATCTTCACTAGTGAGTTCTGGAAGAGCCTGCAAGAGGCACTAGGTAGATAGATATGTTTGAGCACCGAATATCACCCTTAGAATGATGGACAGACTAAGAGGGTGAATAGAGTTCTTAAGGATCTTTTGAGGCTGTGTATCTTAAACTTTGGAGGGACTTGGGTGGAGCACCTCTCATTGGTTGAGTTCACCTACAATAATAGTAATCATGCTAGTATAGGCATGGCATCCTTCAAGGCACTATACAGACAACCTTGCAGATCACCGACTTGTTGGTGGGAGACTACGGATTGGCCTCTACTTAGACCTGAGATGATTAGAGAGACTTCGAAAAAGATTGATTTTATCCGCAAACATACGAAGACAGCTCGGGACAGGCAGAAGTCCTACGCAGATAAGAGAAGGACTAACATTGAGTTTGAGGTAGGAGACATGGTTTTCACCAAAGTATCACCTCTGAGGAATGTGGTTTGCTTTGTATCTGTAGGTAAATTGTCGTCGAGGTTTGTAGGGCCATTTCCCATTGTAGAAAGAACAGGTCAAATGGCCTATAGGGTAAGATTACCAGAGAGATTGATGGGTGTTCATGATGTTTTCCATGTTTCACATTTGCTGAAATATCTTCACGATTCAGCAGAGTGGTTGAGCCGAGCATGCTTGAAGAAGTAGAGGTAGAGAAGGAGGCAACAGATAGACGGATTCCTACCCATATAATTGGATCAGAGGTTAAGAAACTACGCAATAAAGAGGTCAAGAAAGTGCAATGGGGAGAAGACCACGAGGATGCAAATTGGGAGAATGGAGACAAGATTCGCGCTTCGTACCCTTTTCTTTTCAAGGGTATGTTCTTAACTTCTTTTTCCATGCTTTTATTTGTACTTGCTTCTATCATTCGAGTATATCCTATCGATCGAATCTTCGACCTTTAAGTAGAAAACAAATGGATGTAAACATGTGTTTGAGGCATTTTATGGTTGATGGATGCAAGTATTTGATAGTTGTTGCTCGTGGATGCATATAAACACATTAGACACTAGATCGGCACAAACACTCTCATACTGCATATGGATATGTGCACATTTTATTTTTGTGGGTGAAAATTGATGTATCATCATAAGGTTGTTGCATTTGGACGAGTGATTTTGCACACATCTAGAGTTTACGTGATATACTAGGAATATTTGCATACATTTTGGATTCATGACACAAACATATATTACATTAAGGAGGTCAACTAAATCAGTAGACCGCCCAATTTTCGCATTAGCATAGGGACTTATACACACACCTTTGCATATGCTCATACAAGCATTAGAAATTCCTAAGGACAATGGATGCTTGTGGAAGATGGACGAGTAGATGATTGTAGGTCGATACTAGGATAGTAACGTTCTTGTAGACTAGGAGATTTCGAGGACGAAATCCTTTAAGTAGGGGAGAATGTAACACCCCGTAATTTTATAGAACACTAATAAACTAAAGAGATACTTAATTAAATATTGGGAACTAAGTAAAACGGACTGTACCATTGCGTTCATCTCGAAATTCTAGTTCAGAGACTTTGAATTTGCTTAAAGCGAATATTGTATGAGAAAGATATGAAGGTTATAAGTTTGTATACACATAAGAGACTTACATATAAATAAAACTAACCAGAATTCAAAATAAGACAAATGAAGCAAGCGGGAAACTGAAGCGGGAATTCAGCCGGTTAGGGGTCGACCCGCTCCAGCTTGGGTCGACCTATGGGTCGATCCATAGGTGGCTGGGTCGACCCTAGGGTCAACCCAAGGGGTAGGTAGGTCGATCTCACATGGGTTCACCCGAATTCTTCTAAATAAACCTAGCCTGTTTTGTTAACCAGGTTCATTATTTTTTGGACGGTTGGATTTAAAACCAGAGATCTGACGGCTAAGGATTGTCTTGTAAACTCTATATGAAGGCATGCACTCCTATCAAATCAATTACACTTTTCATACTTCTTCCTCAAACTCTTGTTCTAAAAATATAAAATGAAGATGGGGAGATGCTGCCGAAACTTGGATTGAATCAAGACAATTCTTATCTGACTTATACAAGAATCCCTACTGCAACAACAACATATTATCCTCTGTTTTTCAAATCCAATCTCCGTGAGTTCATGTTACTTTTAGATACAAATATTTCACAGTAACTTTGACATGTTAATCAACCTGGATCTGAGCCTATGCCTATTAGAAACTGATTTATATCTAAACAGTTCTGCTATAATTTCATGTACACCCGTTCTGCTGTTCAGTTGTTATTATATGCCTATTTTTGTTCTTCTTCCTCTCTTATTGCCTTTTTATTTTATAAGCCTAGGCTACAATCGAGCCTAGGTCAATCTCGTAAGAGATCAATGTGTGAACGAAATTGGGGAAATTGGGGAATGTTTGGGAATGAAAATTTAGGGCATATATTGTACTGTGGAACATGACTGAAAAATTGGGGCATATCTTGTACTGTGGAATACAACTGAAATTTGGGGTGTATGTACATGTAAATTTGTAAGCTTAATTAAAGGATTGAGTAGAACATGTTAATGAAACTGTTAGCAACATGTCGAAATCTGATAAATCTGTTGGGGTTATATGAACCTTTTAACCTATTTAATCTGTTGGGGTTAAGTAAACCTGTTTAATATGTTGGGGTTACATAAACCTATTAACCGGTAATACTTAACATGTTTAATCTGTTGTGTTATATGAACCTGTTTAATCTGTTGGCGTTATATGAACCTGTTTAATCTATTGGGGTTATATAAACATGTTACCCTGCAGTACTTAACATGTTTAATCTGTTGGGGTTATATGAGCCTGTTAACGTGAACTTAACATGTTAATTTGTGGAGGCTAGGCAAACCTGTTAATTTGTAAGGCTTAAACTATTAAAAATCTTAGTTAATTGGGGGGACTCAAGTTTTAGCGGTTTAGCTTGTGTTATCTGATGTATAGGGCCCATATCAGTCAGTAACCTATTCTGGTATTAAAAGCGGACCCCGCACTAGGTAGGGATCAGGGCACGCATACTAAACTGATGGTAAGAGGTTCATCTAAAAAGGGGGTGTATACAGGCACATTTCAATGGAGCCATGAGCATGCATGGGTCCGGTCTGTGGGGGAAAATAAGCCGCTGTAGCACCAGTAAATAGGTATGTGTCCTTCTGTAGGTTGCCACTTTAGGAAGTAATACACCCTACTATGGGGCTAACACAGGGTATTTACATATTAGGGAGCCAATCACTTAGGGGTAGTAATTAGGTTACATCTAGTCCTGCCTGTTTTTGTTTGGGTACCCGTTATTTCTGTTTGTGGTAACACCCGTTATTTTTGTCAAGTAACTGTTACTTCCATTTGGGTATTACCCATTATGAAATTAGAGTACACCAAAAACTACCATTATATTTCTGTTGGGATCATTCTGTTTCTGTTATATTAGGGAACACCTAATCCTGTCACATATATGTTATACTAGTAATTATAACGACCCGTATTCTACGCATCATAGGATCGTAGAATATTTATTTTTTTACATACGAATTCATATGGTCATGTAACTTGGGAGACGACTATTGGGGTCATTTCCCATGTTCATGATTTTTATCGATTTTTAAATGACCATTTTACCCCCAATTTGGTACTGTTTTGGCCATAACTTTTAACTAGAAAGGAATTTTGACCTGAAACCACTTCCATTGGCTCCGGATGATGGTTTACAATTCCGTAGAGTGGTCACATTAGCCAAATGGACTCACCGTTTGGGAGATATGGCTGAAACAAGTTTCAGATGGTGAAAAACAGCTTAATTGGGCTTAACCGGGTAATTAGCAGCTAGGCCCAAAGGGGATTTCGGGATTGGAGATGTATAGGGGCTGATTAGGGTTAGAAAACATTTCTTTCAGCCGCCACTTTCATACTTGGAACCCTAGCAATGGCCTTCAACACCCAAATCACCTTCTAATCACTTTCCAATCAAGTTTTGGCTTAATCTACATCAAATTAAGGAGAGAAAACACGAAAGCAAGATTAGAACTGCTGTTAGACATTAGAATTCACCCAAATCAGCGAGGTTTCAGTTCTGAGAATTTTATTTGTGGCCAAGGTGAGTGATTAGCATTGTTTTGACACTAATTACAGTTAATTAAGGGTAATTAGTGAAGATTAGCGAATTTATACACTAATAAATTCTGGAAAAATATCTATAAATTCGAAAATAATATTTTATGCCTCTGGTAGAAATTTGGTTTAGTTTGGTTAAGTTTTGTTAACCCTATGATTAGTTTTGCTTAAACATGCTTAAGGGAAAATATGGGGTTTTAGGTATATTTGATCCATTTTGACACGTAAATTCATTGTTTTGGTGTTTGTGGTTAGTTTGCTTTGTTGCTATGACTGTTTGGAATGATTTGTGGCTGATTAGAATAGTTAAATTGGTCGAAAACGTCGTTGAATGGCGTAAACAAGTTGCTGGAAAAAGTTGCAGAAAGTTGTGCAGGGTTTCGGATAGGATCGGGTATGGGCTCGGATCGGATAGAAGAGCTGGGCAAGGAATCCGACCCGAACTGGAATCTGGCACAAAAGAAGTTTGGCAAGAAGGAAGGCCACTGCTTAGAGTTGGAGTTGGACAGAGGATCGGATCAGAGCTATGGAGCAGGATCGGATCGGAGTACGCTAGGGAGCAGGATCGGATCGGGGTAGGCTAGGGAGCAGGATCGGATCGGGGTAGGCTAGGGAGCGAGATCGGATCGGAGGAGGCAAGCGAGGGGGATCGGGTCGGAGCAAGCAAGTTGGACCAGGAGGGACGAACCGAACCGAATGGAGCGTGACATCCGAACCGAACCGACGTCTGAAGGGGGAGAATCACCGAACCGAACAGCACTCAGGAGTACACTATAAAGCATTGCACCGAGCCGAACCGTGTCATACGTATGTATCCGAACCAAATCGAATTCAGGAACACTTCTATGCGATGACTCTTTTGAAGACCAACTCCAATTCGATCAAAACCCGAGATACAAAGGAAGTCCAAATGAGGAGCTTTGACCCAGGATCCAGCTGGGAACCAATGAGTGAGCTTCGTGATTGGGCTTTGTTGCGGGACATGTGCCAAGGGGATATCGATGTCTATGACTTTGGATCACTATGTATGAGAGGTATGTGAACAGATTCAGGGCCACAGTGGCCTAGGTACGACTAAAGGGCTATAGACCAAGATTTGGTCATGACTCCATGTGGTAAGCTTGGTAGTAGCAGTAGTTGTACAAGTTGAACTCCGTCACTACTTCGATGGGTCTAGTGATTGACAGTGGTGGACATCGTATGCTTTACGCACTGAGTGAGAGATGTGAGGATGGTTGCTATGGTTGATTGTTTGCCATCATTGTGACATACACACCCTACCCCCGTTTTCTTTACACTATTTGTTATGGCACCTTAGAGTATTGTACGGTGTGTAGTGCTAACTCTTTGGTTGCAGGTCTAGATTCAGATATGGTTTAGTATACCTGTTATTGTTCTGTTTAGATGCTTATCGCTCATACCAGACTTTTTGTCTAACCCAGAGTTTTATGTCTCTTCTTATTACTCTGGGTGCTCACACGAGCAGACTAGAGACAGGTTAGCTGGTGATGCATGGGTAGATGATCCGGAGACGAGCAGGAGGCTTCCACGTATGATATATATAGTATTCTCCCTGTGTTGTTGAAGATCACTGCTTGAGCATTAGTAGTGCATCTTCTACTTTAGCTTTCTTTTGCTTTAGAGACAATAAATTTGGAAAGTTGTAATAAGCTGTATTTGGATTTCCGCTGCTCTGATGTTGATGTTGGTTTTAGTTATCAGAATATGCACTGTCTCACCTGTTTTATGTCAAGTATGTTATTATTATATTTTATTCCATGCGTTGTGAGACATTCTACAGGTTCTTGATTAGCTCATTCTCTTCTTTCCTTTCTTTGGCGACAGTTCCGTGCTAGTCGGGCATGTGTACAACGCACTTTAGGAGGAAATGCCAGCTGGTGCGGGGCGGGCCGTCACACTTGGTACCAGAGCTCTAGGTTGTGTAGTTAACCTAGGGAAGTTATCAGGGAGAGATAATATACGTATACGAGAGAGAGTATTTGTGATTACTTTGGTTTTTAAAAGCTATATATGTATATACTATTAGTAGTATAAGGGTGAAGTCATACTGCACTAGCACCTCTATGGGGTCGTTAGTCGTTTCCTTTTACAGATTGACAATGAGCCGATATGCTAGAGGTGCTGGTAGGGGAGCCAATAATGGGAATGCTGCTGACATGAGGACGATGTTTACTGACCTCATGAGAGAGATGCTTAGGGATGTGCAGAGGGCAGCTCCCAATGGTGAAAATGGTGGTGGTCCAATAGTGCAGGCGCCGAGGGTCGACTTCGCCAAGCTGAATAAGGATTATACTAGTCTTGGTGGAAAGCCGTTCCATGGAACGGAGTCGGCTACGGATGTTCAGGATTGGTTGGATAGTTGCGAACGTATCTTCGAGGATTTGGGTATCGAGGATGTGATGAAGAGAAAGTTAGCGTCCCGTCAGCTGCAAGGGCGAGCAATGAATTGGTGGAATGCTATAAAGGCAGCTACTCCTGAAGATCAGATTTCTTGGGAGCAGTTTAAGGTTCGCTTTAGCGAGAAGTTCATTCCAGCTGCTCAGAAGTCAGTGCTGTTTAAGAAATTCTTAGAGCTCAAGCAGAATGGCAGAGATGTCTCGGAGTATATTGCTGAGTTCGACACTTTGTCGAAGTATGGGTTATCTCTTATTGATACCGCCGAGAAGAAGAATGAGAAATTCATAACTGGTTTGGATCAGTACTTGGGGGAAAGGCTCATTAACCACATCGATGAGACGTTTGAATCGATTGTGGGGAAAGCATTGAGATCAGAAAGTCTCTACCCTAAGCCGAAGACTGAGGTTGCATCTACAGAGGAACCAAAGCCACAAGCAAGTGGTGGAGGCAAGGGTGGTTCCCAAAATAAGAGAAAACATAATCAGACTAAGGATGGTCAGAAGAAAAAGAATAAGCAAGATGTTGAGTGCTTCAGCTGTGGTAAGAAGGGCCATTATGCTAGTAATTGTTGGGCCAAGCCAGCGGATAGGAAGTGCTTCAACTGTGGCCAAATGGGACATCACAAGGACAAGTATCTGCAACCCCCTAAAGAAAAGCAAATGGTGAAAGCATATGCCCTTAATGCTATTCCTTCTTCGTCAAATTCCCCAACTGCGGCGGAGAAGGGAAAGAATGTTGTCATTCAAGGTATGCTTTCTGTTTATGATGTTCCTGTTAGAGTTTTGTTTGATACCGGAGCTTCCAGTTCTTTCATATCTAGTGACCTGGTAGATAGGTTAGGATTTGTAACACCCCGTATTTCTGTTAACACTAAAGTTACTAATTTAATAATAAATGTGTAAAGGGGAGATGTATCTAATGTGCATACAAATTTAATAATATATGTGTAAAGGGGAGATGTATCTAATGTGCATACAAATTTAATAATAAATGTGTAAAGGGGAGATGTATCTAATGTGCATACAAATTTAATAATAAATGTGTAAAGGGGAGATGTATCTAATGTGCATACAAATTTAATAATAAATGTGTAAAGGGGGATGTATCTAATATGCATACAAATTTAATAATAAATGTTAATAATGTACATTAAGAAAGTAATTGTGAACATAATTGGCTTCTCTTTAGAACGGATGGCTTTGATTAACCTTGGCTTCATCGACGGCTCAAATTAACTTGCAATCCTATATAAACAGCCCCCTAGTCTCCTTCTCTTTGCACCATTCTTCTCTAACCTTATGCTGCACAAATTCTTGATGGACATGGCTTCTTCTTCTTCTTCCTCTGAATCTAAATAAAAAGATTAAAATAAAATATAAATCAAGACGAGGATATCCTGCTCAAGTCTTTTAAGAGAAGATTCAAAACAAGTTAGGATTCAAGTAAAGATTCAACGGCTTCAAGCAACGCTATCTTTCTATTCTTTTCTAAATCCAATCAATGTAAGTTGGTTACTTTTTAGATTTGAACGGCTTTTCTACTTGTGACATGAAATTAAAAGAATATAAGAAATGTGCCTTATCATTTCATTGAATCTGTGCTTGTTTATGACTTTCGATCTGATTCTTGATTATGGCCTAGAACACATTATGACTAAATTGTCAATGCTTAAGATTATGACTATGGAACTATGGCCTTTGAAACCATAAGCCTTTGACTATGAACATAAGCCTTTGGCTAGGAGCATAAACCAATGCCTATGACTATGACAAGGACAATAGTGGATAATTACCTATGATTCATGAACATGATATTATTGCCTAGGATTATGACTGTGAGATTGGATCTAAACTTGATTATCAATTCAGTTTATTCTTAATTATCCTTGGATCTTGATTTTGGGAATATATCTATTAAGTTAGATCTACCCATATACTTGAACCTACGTTATTTGTTCAACCCTTTTTATGTCATAATATTATCAGATCTATAGGCCTTCGATGCTTTAATCAATTTATTTAGTGTAATTTGTTAGATCTGTGACTAGTGAATTATCATCTTCTGCCAGTCATTATGTCTATCTTTTCATGGCATTTTGGTTCATTCCCTTTTTATCCACGAATCTAGATTTATCTATAATCTAGGATGAAATCACGATTACACGAACGATGGGAATACAATTTGGGCAAATCATAAATTTGATTTAAACATGGTTGTAAACTTGGAAATTGACATAATGTGGAACATGAACATAATTATGATTGACATAATTTAGAACCTGTATTATGGCATGTTTATTAGAATGCAAATTTGAAAATTTGACATGAATTATGGAATATGTAATTTGACATATTAAATTTAGTATTGGCAAGTAAGCTAAGTTTTAGGCGTAAACGGTAAACAAGAATAATAATTATAGTCTTGCTATAAACTGTAAATTAGGATGTTAATCAGAATTGGGTCAATTAAAGTTAATTTGGCAGAATAAGTATATTAGCACAAATTTTGAATTTAGTCATAATTGTTAGTAATTGTCATGTTTAAAATAATCATGGTTAGTGACACTTAATTTGGTATAATTTACATACCAAAAACTATAAATATGATATATAGGGAAAATGGGCCATAATAATAAATGTTGACAATGTACATTAAAAGAGTAATAATGGAATAAGTAAATTAGGGAAAATTTACTTATAGAATTTATCCTAAATGAGAAAAGTAAATTTAGAAAATAAGAACATGCTTAACCCAAGGTTGGATTGAGTTGTGATGTAAAACTACCCGGACCCGCCCGGCTATCGAGTGATCACAACAATACCTATCCAATGAGGGAGGTTAAGGCATTGAGCCTAATAAAGGCCCGAGGTTAGACAGAGTTGTGGTGTAAGACTGCCCGGAACCAACCGGCATACCGGCAGCCACAACAATACCTGTCTAATGTGAGTGGCTGGTGCTTTAATAAGACAATTAAAGTTAAGCTAGAATGGGAGGGTTAAGTCCATAAGAACACTTAACCAACTTAACACGGTTAAGCTAGAATGGGAGGGTTAAGTCCATAGGAACACTTAACGAACTTAACATAGCTAAGTTAGAACGATAGGGTTAAGTTAACTAGAACACTTAACCAACTTAACATGGTAACAAGACAAGATTTGTAGGGGTTAAGTAACTAAAAAAACACTTAGCCAATTTAATATGTTAACCAGACTAGAAAGTGGGGGTTAAGTAAATTCAATACACTTAGCCAATTTAACATGTTAACTGACTAGAGGTTGGGGATAAGTAAAGTCAATACACTTAGCCAATTTAACATGCTAACTAGACTAGAGGTTGGGGTTAAGTAAATTTAATACACTTAGCCAATTTAATATGTTAGCTGGACTAGACCGTAGGGTTAAGTAAGCTTGAACACTTAACCATCAGAGTGTGATAAATGAATAGGGTTAAGTTAAAAACATGAAGGGACAATACTTAACCATTAGAACATGTTAATCAAACCAATGTTAGGGTTAAGTTAACTAAGGGAACACTTAATCGTTATAACATGTTAGTTAAAACAGATAGGCAAGGTTAAGTTAAAAAGGAACACTTAACCAATAAAAGATGAATGGGTATGGTTAAGTAAATACTTAACCAATATAACTTGATGCTGGTAGGGTTAAGTCAACGTGAATTACTGTAACACTTAACCAGTTTAACATGACATAAGTTAACTTGTATCGACTAATGACACTTAACCAATCCAACTTGACGAGAAAGAGAACTAAGTGGTAAACCTTAGTTAAAAGGACTAAGTGGTAAACCTTAGTTAAGAAAATGATGATTCAGGAAACTAAGTGGTAAACTTTAGTTAGGAAAACTAAGTAGTAATTCTTAGTATAACACGAGGAGGAGCGAACGTCCATCTAATCTTAAAGAAGGCTCCAACGAATTGGGTTACGAAGCCCGAGGCTTCGAGGGGACGTGAGGGTACTCTTGGTATCCCTCTGTGAGGCTGAAGATGATCCTCCTGAGCTCACAGAGGTTAAGGTCCGCGTTAGGAGAACTAAGGGTATGCCTTGGTTGCAATTTAAGGCAACCTAAAGACTAGGGTGGACCAGCGTGATTCGGCGAGACCAGTAGCCCTGTGATAGCAACTCGTCATCTACCTACCATCTTGAGTCAGTCGAGATACGTAAAGCGAAATGGCGGAGAACTCCAAAAGACCATATACTTGCTATCTAGTTATGGGTGAGGATGGCCATAAGAAAGTGGGGCATAGGGGGCCTGCGTATAGTTCTCAATTTTTCAAGGGTGGCCTTTCATTAGTTGAGGGATGGGTCAGGTGGGACCATAGCCACTAGAAAAGCAGACCTTAGCATCTGCATCGGCAGATATCTGAAAGATCCCGACCGAGTTCCATGTTTCTAGAATAGCCCTGCCACGGGACTAGAGTCGCACATTTCAGGACATGTGCATCTAGATAGCGATAAACGATTCGCAACACATATGTGGGGAAAGTCTAGGAACATATACCACTCTAGGTAGTGCGTCCTAGACTAGGGGCATCATTCGACAGGTAGCGAAATCCCTAGTTGGACCTAGGTGGCATAAACCCAGAATTTGTGAAGCATTAGATAAGCCACGTAAACCCGAGTGGAATCTAGGAAGCACTTTGATATAAAACCCTAGATTAGATATAGGTAATAAATAATAAATGTACGCCTAAAGGCAACCACAATTACTGGGATTGGGATCGCGTTATCATTTTAGACAGATTACTAGTTGGGACACTAGATAGGTGGTGCAGAGACATAGAAACCATAATAACAAGTTAATAGCGAAGCTGAGAAAGTATTAAAGCATATCCAGTTTATCTTGTCTTAGCATATCTTGTGTTAATCTTATCCTACCTTGTTGGCCCTATCATCATGGTATTGTCTTGTATTCAGTTAATTCATGTCGTTTTGTTTTTCCTTGTTCACATGCTAGAAGTAACTGAACTTACCAGACTTTATGTCTGACCCAATTTTCTTTCGTCTTCTTTTCTTCCGTTCCCCCCCCCCCAAGGTAGTTAAGGAGGTAATAGTATAGCTCAGGTTAGATTGGACCGTCACTCTTCCCAAGCTCGAAGATTCTTTGACAAAGTGATTTAGACTTTCTTTTTCTGCTGCAATGGCTGGCTTATGCTACATTGGGGAATATAAATGTTATTTTATGCTTCTCTATTTTGTAAGACAGATGATACTCTGATATTAGAAAACAATTTTTGTACAAACTATTTTATCAATAAAGTAAAGTTTTATTTTCCGCTATTTTAATTTTGTCTGTCTTGTAATTTATCTGCATCTTTTACCCTAAATGCTCCACAGAACTTAGTGCATTCCCTTTGTGAGTGACACTAAAGGATGTGGGGTGTTACACGTGGTATCAGAGCTGAAGGTTACTGGATCAGATAAAAGATTTGAAAAAATTTATTATTTTCAAACAGTTTTAAAAGATGCATTTTCAAAAGAAAAGTTTTGTTTTAAAGGCATATTCTCCAAAAGTCATACGCACTATCTTCTGACTCTCTGTTTGAATTCTTGTCCCCTTCTTTCTTGAGTCTCTGGGGCTCCTGGCTTTCTGGGAGGTAACCTCATCGAAGGGAGAAATAGTGCCTGACTTCCATCTATAACCGTAGTAGTTTCACCTGCGGCTAGTTTTCTTTCAAGTTTAGTAGGGTTTTCTGTACAATGGAGGCAGCTTTTGAGAGATTTGTCAACATGATTACACACAAAAGAGGGTGAGGAGTTTGGCTAAGGAGCACAACCCAAGGATGAGGAATTCATGGATGTAGACTTGGCTCACGAAGGAGGAAGGGATTATAAAACCTAAGACAAGAGGAAGTATCTTTACTATGGCAGAATAGGGCATATAATTAAGAACAAAGGACAAGATTTTCAGAAGGGCAAGTACATGCTTTCACCACTAAGCGTACCTAGGACAAAGGTAGTAAAGTTCTATTGGAAGAGTCTAGCTTTTTTGTTTGTACTCTATCTTTTGGTTTTAGGACTTCGCATTTGTTCATATTTGCTTCCATAGTTGAGTCTCTGCACCTTAGTACTTGTATAGTAAAAGATCCCAACTAGTGCTCAAGTGTTTGGTTGTTTTTGCTTAGATCATCTCACGTAGATCATTCAAATTCGGAGGAGACATTCCTCAGGTGCTTGTCTGATATTGGTTTAGGCCTTTGGGGCTTGTACTTGAGAGATGTCGAGTTCGACTAGGATGGTTTGCTTGAGAGATGAATAGTTGTGGCAGGCGCTCTATATAGAGAAGGACTAACCTTAAGAGAGGTAAAAAGTACGTAGTGACCTTTTGACCCTCATAGTTATGGCATGACGGATAAGCTAAGAGGAGAGACCTCTGATCATCCTAGTATATACAGTCAGTATCATGGTTGACATTTGTTTATTTGGGAAATGGAGGTCAAGAAACTACGCAATCGTGAAGTTGAATCTGTTAAGGTACAGCTGAATAAAGCTCAAGAAGACGTGATACGGGAGATTGAAGATAAGGCATACGCGCCTCATACCCTTTTTCTTAAGGGTACATCCTTGATTCCTTTTTTAGGAATTCTATGCATACTAATTTCTAGCTTTTAAGGTATATCCTCTAGGACGTATCATCGATCCTTAGGTAGAAACCCTTTTGGATGTAAACATGTATTTGAAACATGTTATGGTTGATGGTTGTGAATGGTTGCTAGTGGTTGCTCGTGAATGCATATACACACGTATTAGGTACTAGATCAGCTCAGACGCCTTCATATTTCATTTACATATATGTATTTGTTTATGAATTGAACTTAATGTGTTATCATATGGATGTCGCATTTGAGTGAATGATTGTGCACTCATATAAAAATAATATGTATCATTAGGATTTGCATACATATTGGACGCATGGCACTGACATGATTTGCATTAAGGAGGTCAACTGAATCAGTAGACCGCCTGATTTTGCATTAGATAAAGACATGTACACACACTATGCATATGAACATACAAGCATTAGAAGTATTTAAGGACAATGGATGCCTGTGTTTGATGGTTGAGTAGATGGATGATTGGATGGTAGGATTTACATTCTTCTTGGCTTGAAGATTTCGAGGTCGAAATCCATTAAGGAGGGGAGAATGTAACACCCCGTATTTCTGTTAACACTAAAGTTACTAATTTAATAATAAATGTGTAAAGGGGAGATGTATCTAATGTGCATACAAATTTAATAATAAATGTGTAAAGGGGAGACATATCTAATGTGCATACAAATTTAATAATAAATGTGTAAAGGGGAGATGTATCTAACGTGCATACAAATTTAATAATAAATGTGTAAAGGGGAGATGTATCTAATGTGCATACAAATTTAATAATAAATGTGTAAAGGGGGGATGTATCTAATATGCATACAAATTTAATAATAAATGTTAATAATGTACATTAAGAAAGTAATTGTGAACATAATTGGCTTCTCTTTAGAACGGATGGCTTTGATTAACCTTAGCTTCATCGACGGCTCAAATTAACTTGCAATCCTATATAAACAGCCCCCTATTCTCCTTCTCTTTGCACCATTCTTCTCTAACCTTATGCTGCACAAATTCTTGATGGACATGGCTTCTTCTTCTTCCTATGAAATTAAATAAATAGATTAAAATAAAATATAAATCAAGACGAGGATATTCCGCTCAAGTCTTTCAAGAGAAGATTCAAAATAATTTAGGATTCAAGTAAAGATTCAACGGCTTCAAGCAATGCTATCTTTCTATTCTTTTCTAGATCCAATCAATGTAAGTCGGTTACTTTTTAGATTTGAAAGCCTTTTCTATTTGTGACATGAAATTAAAAGAATATAAGAAATATGCCTTATCATTTCATTGAATCTGTGCTTGTTTATGACTTTGGATCTGATTCTTAATTATGGCCTAGAACACATTGTGACTAAATTGCCAATGCTTAAGATTATGACTATGGAACTGTGACCTTTGAAACCATAAGCCTTTGACTATGAACATAAGCCTTTGACTATGAACATAAGCCTTTGACTATGAACATAAGCCTTTGACTAGGAGCATAAACCAATGCCTATGACTGTGACAAGGACAATAGTGGATAATTACCTATAATTCATGAACATGATATTATTGCCTAGGATTATGACTGTGAGATTGGATCTAAACTTGATTATCAATTCAGTTTATTCTTAATTATCCTTGGATCTTGATTTTGGGAATTTATCTATTAAGTTAGATCTACTCATATACTTGAACCTATGTTATTTGTTCAACCCTTTTTATGTCATAATATTATCAGATCTATAGGCCTTCGATGCTTTAATCAATTTATTCAGTGTAATTTGTTAGATCTGTGACTAGTGAATTATCATCTTCTGCCAGTCATTATGTCTATCTTTTCATGGCATTTTGGTTCATTCCCTTTTTATCCACGAATCTAGATTTATCTATAATCTAGGATGAAATCACGATTACACGAACGATGGGAATACGATTTGGGCAAATCATAAATTTGACTTAAACATGGTTGTAAACTTGGAAATTGGCATAATGTGGAACATTAACACAATTATGATTGACATAATTTAGAACCTGTATTATGGAATGTTTATTAGAATGCAAATTTGAAAATTTGACACGAATTATGGAATATGTAATTTGACATATTAAATTTAGTATTGGCAAGTAAGCTAAGTTTTAGGCGTAAAAGGTAAACTAGAATAATAATTATAGTCTTGCCATAAACTGTAAACTAGGATGTTAATCAGAATTGGGTCAATTAAAGTTAATTTGGCATAATAAGTGTATTAGCACAAATTTTGAATTTAGTCATAATTGTGAGTAATTGTCATGTTTAGAATAATCATGGTTGGTGACACTTAATTTGGTACAATTTACATACCAAAAACTATAAATATGATATATAGGGAAAATGGGCCATAATAATAAATGTTGACAATGTACATTAAAAGAGTAATAATGGAATAAGTAAATTAGGGAAAATTTACTTACAGAATTAATACTAAATGAGAAAAGTAAATTTAGACAATACGAACATGCTTAACCCGAGGTTGGATTGAGTTGTGATGTAAACCTGCCCGGACTTGCCCGATTGTCCAGTGATCACAACAGTACCTATCCAATGTGGGAGGTTAATGCATTGAGCCCGATAAAGGCCCGAGGTTAGACTGAGTTGTGGCGTAAGACTGCCCGGAACCAACCGGCATACCGGCAGCCACAACAATACCTGACTAATGTTAGTGGCTGGTGCTTTAATAAGACAATTAAAGTTAAGCTAGAATGGGAGGGTTAAGTCCATAAGAACACTTAACCAACTTAACACAGTTAAGCTAGAATGGGAGGGTTAAGTCCATAGGAACACTTAACCAACTTAACACAGTTAAGTTAGAATGATAGGGTTAAGTTAACTAGAACACTTAACCAACTTAACACGGTAACAAGACAAGATTTGTAGGGGTTAAGTAACTAAGAAAAACACTTAGCCAATTTAATATGTTAACCAGACTAGAAAGTGGGGGTTAAGTAAATTCAATACACTTAGCCAATTTAACATGTTAACTAGACTAGAGGTTGGGGATTAGTAAAATCAATACACTTAGCTAATTTAACATGCTAACTAGACTAGAGGTTGGGGTTAAGTAAATTTAATACACTTAGCCAATTTAATATGTTAGCTGGACTAGACCGTAGGGTTAAGTAAGCTTGAACACTTAACCATCAGAGTGTGATAAATGAATAGGGTTAAGTTAAAAACATGAAGGGACAATACTTAACCATTAGAACATGTTAATCAAACCAATGTTAGGGTTAAGTTAACTAAGGGAACACTTAATCGTTATAACATGTTAGTTAAAACAGATAGGCAAGGTTAAGTTAAAAAGGAACACTTAACCAATACAAGATGAATGGGTAGGGTTAAGTAAATACTTAACCAATATAACTTGATGCTGGTAGGGTTAAGTCAACGTGAATTACTAGTAACACTTAACCAGTTTAACATGACATAAGTTAACTTGTATCGACTAATGACACTTAACCAATCCAACTTGACGAGAAAGAGAACTAAGTAGTAAACCTTAGTTAAAAGGGCTAAGTGGTAAACCTTAGTTAAGAAAACGATGTTTCAGGAAACTAAGTGTTAAACCTTAGTTAGTAAAACTAAGTAGTAATTCTTAGTATAACACGAGGAGGAGCGAACGTCCATCTGATCTTAAAGAAGGCTCCAACGAATTGGGTTACGAAGCCCGAGGCTTCGAGGGGACGTAAGGGTACTCTTGGTATCCCTCTATGAGGCTGAAGATGATCCTCCTGGGCTCACAGAGGTTAAGGTCTGCATTAGGAGAACCAAGGGTATGCCTTGGTTGCAATTTAAGGCAACCTAAAGACTAGGGTGGACCAGCGTGATTCAGCGAGACCAGTAGCCCTGTGATAGCAACTCGTCGTCTACCTACCATCTTGAGTCAGTCGAGATACGTAAAGCGGAAAGGCGGAGAACTCCAAAAGACCATATACTTGCTATCTAGTTATGGGTGAGGATGGCTATAAGACAGTGGGGCATAGAGGGCCTGCGTATAGTTCTCAATTTTTCAAGGGTGGCCTTTCATTAGTTGAGGGAGGGGTCAGGTGGGACCATAGCCACTGAAAAAGCAGACCTTAGCATCTGCATCGGCAGATATCTGAAAGCTCCCGACCGAGTTCCGTGTTTCTAGAATAGCCCTGCCACGGGACTCGGGTCGCACATTTCAGGACATGTGCATCTAGACAGCGATAAACGATTCGCAACATATACTTGGGGAAAGTCTAGGAACATATACCACTCTAGGTAGTGCGTCCTAGACTATGGGCATCGTTCGACAGGTAGCGTAATCCCTAGTTGGACCTAGGTGGCATAAACCCGGAATCTGTGAAGCATTAGATAAGCCGCGTAACCCGAGTGGAATCTTGGAAGCACTTTGATATAAAACCGTAGATTAGATCTAGGTAATAAATAATAAATGTACGCCTAAAGGAAACCACAATTACTGGGATTGGGATCGCGTTATCATTTTAGATAGATTACTAGTTGGGACACTAGATAGGTGGTGCAGAGACATAGAAACCATAATAACAGGTTAATAGCGAAGCGGAGAAAGTATTAAAGCAAATCCAGTTTATCTTGTCTTAGCATATCTTGTGTTAATCTTATCCTATCTTGTTGGCCTTATCATCATGGTATTGTCTTGTATTCAGTTAATTCATGTCGTTTTGTTTTTCCTTGTTCACATGCTAGAAGTAACTGAACTTACCAGACTTTATGTCTGACCCAGTTTTCTTTCGTCTTCTTTTCTTCCGTTCCCCCCTCCCCCAAGGTAGTTAAGGAGGTAATAGTATAGCTTAGGTTAGATTGGACCGTCACTCTTCCCAAGCTCGAAGATTCTTTGACAAAGTGCTTTGGACTTTCTTTTTCTGCTACTATGGCTGGCTTATGCTACATTGGGGAATATAAATGTTATTTTATGCTTCTTTATTTTGTAAGACGGATGATACTATGATATTGGAAAACAATTGTTGTACAAACTATTTTATCAATAAAGTAAAGTTTTATTTTCCGCTATTTTAATTTTGTCTGTCTTGTAATTTATCTGCATCTTTTACCCTAAATGCTCCACAGAACTTAGTGCATTCCCTTTGTGAGTGACACTAAAGGATGTGGGGTGTTACAGGATTGGAGCCCGAGATTGTCGATAGACCTTTAGTGGTGACGAACCCTTGGTGGTTCGACTAGCCTTAGCATGATTTGTCGTAATGTGTTCTTATCGAGTCATGGATGCATGTTTTTTTGTGATTGCTTTATTTTGGGCTTTACTGGGTTTGGCATTATTTTGGGAGTAGATTGACTCCAAAGATACGGGGTGGTGGTAGACTGTGAGGGCTTTTTGGTGACAGCTAGAACGAATGATGGGCGGAGGATAGTGTTTGGTGTTCTACCCAGTGAGGGGGTATTGGCTAGTTTTCTAAACTCCCTCAACATTCCGAATAGTGAGTTGTCAGGTTTGCCCGTGGTTGGCCAGTATCCGGTTGTCTTCGAAGAAGTGACCGGGCTTCCACCACATCGAGAGATTGAGTTCCGTATTGATTTGGTGAAAGATGCCAGACCTATAGCGATGCCACTTCTTCGTATGGCACCAAGGGAGCAGCGAGAGCTCGAGGTGCAAGTCAGCGATCTTTTGAAGAAGGGATTTATCAGAAGGAGTGTTTCTGAATGGGGAGCACCAGTTGTGTTTGCTACCAAGGCGGATGGTTCCCTTCGTTTCTGTGTATACTACCGCGAGTTGAATAAAGTGACGAGGAAGAACAAGTATCCTCTACCATGGATAGATGATTTGTTTTATCAGTTGAGTGGCACGAGAGTATTTTCTCAGTTGGATCTCGCGACAGGCTTTCATCAACTTAGAGTGGAAGCTAGGAGTATAGCTAAAACGGCATTTCGGACGCCGTCTGGATTTTATGAGTGGTTGGTCATGCCATTCGGGCTGACCAATGCCCCAGCATATTTTGTGGATCTTATGAATAGGGTATTCAGAGATCAGTTGAATAAGTTTGTCCTTGTGTTCGTTGATGATATTTTGGTCTACTCGAGGACAGAGGAAGAACACAAGGAACATTTAAGAATAGCGATGGAGGTGTTGAGAAAACACCAATTGAAAGCAAAGTTTTCTAAGTGTCACTTCTGGAGGAGGGAAGTGAGGTTCTTGGGCCATGTTGTTTCAGAGAATGGTATCGCCGTGGATCCTGCGAAGGTGGCTACGGTGCAAGATTGGTCTACGCCCAAGAATGCAACAGACATAAGAAGTTTCTTGGGATTAGCTGGATATTATCGTAAGTTTATCCAAGGTTTCTCCAAGATAGCAGCACCATTGACCCAGTTGACCAAGAAGAATCAAGCTTTTGTCTGGGATGAAAGGTGCGAGAATGCATTCAAGAGTCTAAAAGAAAAGTTGACGAGTGCGCCAGTGTTAGTTATTCCTAAAGAGAATGAAGAAATGATAGTATACACGGATGCTTGTGGTACCGGACTAGGTGTTGTATTGATGCAAGGCGTTAGGGTTGTAGCTTATGCAAGTCGGCAATTGAAACCGCATGAGAGAAGATACCCTACCCATGATTTGGAATTGGCAGCGATCGTGTTCGCATTTAAGGTGTGGAGACATTATCTCTTGGGAGAAAGATTTGAGTTGTTTACAGATCATAAGTCGTTGAAGTATCTTTTCTCTCAGAAGGATCTAAATCTCCGACAGAAAAGGTGGTTAGAATTCTTAGCTTCCTATGATTTCGACATCGCATATACACCGGAAAAGGGGAATGCGGTGGCTGATGCATTGAGTAGGAGACATGCCAGTTTAGGGGCTATGTTTCTAGAATGGAAGCAACTGGAGTACATCGCTGGGTATGATTTCAGACCAAAGTGCGAATTGGATCCAGAAATGTTAGCAAGTTTGACGATCAGACCCACTTTGATTGAGCGGATCGGCTCTACTCAGAGGGACGATCCTAACCTATTGGAAATCATCTCAAAGTTAAAGATGGGTATTAATGAGGAGATGAACAAATATGGGCTTGGTCGAGATGGATGGCTTAGAAAGAACGGAAAGCTTGTGGTACCCAATGTCAAGGGATTGAGAGGTGAAGTGCTTAGAGAATGTCATCACTCAAAACTGACTACACACCCGGTGGTAATAAGATGTATCGAGACATGAGACAGACTTACTACTGGGAAGGGATGAAAAGAGACGTTGGGAAATTTATATCCAAATGCATGAATTGCCAGCTAGTTAAAGCCGAGCAAAAGAAGCCTAGTGGGTTGTTGCAGCCATTAGAAATTCCCGAATGGAAATGGGAGCAAGTCTCGATGGATTTCATCGATGGTTTACCAAGGAATAAGTCGGATATGATAGCATTTGGGTAATTGTGGATCGATTGACTAAAAGCGCAAGATTTATACCAGTCAAATCGACCAGAACGGCAGCTAAGTTAGCAGAATTGTATATGAAGTGTGTAGTGAGATTTCATGGAGTACCTAAAAGAATTGTGAGTGACCGAGACCCGTTGTTCACTAGTGGGTTTTGGAAGAGCTTACAAGAGGCTCTAGGGTCAGAGTTACATCTCAATACCGCATATCATCCTCAGACCGATGGTCAGACGGAGAGGGTGAATCGTATTTTGGAAGATCTCTTGAGAGCATGTATATTGGATTTTGGTGGATCGTGGGATGACCATCTGCATCTAGTAGAGTTTGCATACAATAATAGCTACCAATCCAGTATCGGTATGGCTCCATATGAAGCTTTGTACGGAAGACCGTGCAACTCACCATCATGTTGGATAGAGACTGGTGAGAAGTTTATGCTTGGACCAGATGTGGTGAGGGAAACTTCAGATAAGATCAAGATCATTCAACAACGAATGAAAGCTGCCCAGGATAGGCAGAAGAGTTATGCTGATAGGAGGAGAAGAGACTTAAAATTCTCCATTGGCGATTTGGTGTTTGTCAAGATTTCTTCGTTGAAGAGCGTGATACGATTTGGCAGGAGAGGCAAGTTAGCACCAAGATTTGTTGGCCCATTCCCTATTCTTGAACTAGTCGGGAATTTGGCATATAGAGTTGACTTACCAGAGAAGATGGCGGGAGTTCACAATGTATTTCATGTTTCCCAACTAAGGAAGTTCGTTCACGACTCAGATATGACTATCTCACCTGATCAGTTAGAGGACTTCGAAGTAGAACCCGAGGCGGTTGGGAACCGCAAGCCGATCCGTATTGTCGAGCACGTTATGAAGCAACTTCGAAGGAAGGCGGTGAAGCTAGTCAAGGTTCAGTGGGGCGAGAACGAGAATGACTGTACTTGGGAGACAGAGGAGAGTATTAGAAAGCAATATACAGAACTCTTCGCCTGGTAAGATTTTAACTTCGATTTAGTTTTCCGCATGCTAGGATAGGCTTGTTTGCATGTTTGATTGTTGTATGTGGTTGTTAGGCATGTAGGATCCTTTGTATGTTTTGGGTTAAGGAATTTCGGGGACGAAATTTCTTAAGGGGGGGAGAGTGTAACGACCCGTATTCTATGCATCATAGGATCGTAGAATATTTATTTCTTTCACATGCGTAGTCATATGGTCATGTAACTTTGGGAGACGACTATTGGGGTCATTTCCCATGCTCATGATTTTTGTCGATTTTTAAATGACCATTTTACCCCTAGTTTGTACTATTTTGGCCATAACTTTTGACTGGAAAGGAATTTTGACCTGAAACCACTTCCATTGGCTCCAGATGATGGTTTACAAAGTGGTCACATTAGCCAAACGGACTCACCGTTTGGGAGATATGGCTGAAAAAAGTTTCAGATGGTGAAAAACAGCTTAATTGGGCTTAACCGGGTAATTAGCAGCTAGGCCCAAAGGGGATTTCGGGATTGGAGATGTATAGGGGCTGATTAGGGTTAGAAAACATTTCTTTCAGCCGCCACTTCATACTTGGAACCCTAGCAATGGCCTCCAACACCCAAATCACATTCTAATCACTTTCTAATCAAGTTTTGGCTTAATCTACATCAAATTAAGGAGAGAAAACATGAAAGCAAGATTAGAACTGTTGTTAGACATTAGAATTCACCCAAATCAGTGAGCTTTCAATTCTGAGAATTTTATTTGTGGCCAAGGTGAGTGATTAGCATTGTTTTGACACTAATTACAGTTAATTAAGGGTAATTAGTGAACATTAGCAAATTTATACACTAATAAATTCTGGAAAAATATCTATAAATTCGAAAATAATATTTTATGCCTCTGGTAGAAATTTGGTTTAGTTTGGTTAAGTTTTGTTAACCCTATGATTAGTTTTGCTTAAATATGCTTAAGGGAAAATATGGGGTTTTGGGTATATTTGATCCATTTTGACACGTAAATTCATTGTTTTGGTGTTTTTGGTTAGTTTGCTATGTTGCTATGACTGTTTGGAATGATTTGTGGTTGATTAGAATAGTTAGATTGGTCGAAAACGTCGTCGAATGGCGTAAAAAAGTTGCTGGAAAAAGTTGCAGAAAGTTGTGCAGGGTTTCGGATCGGATCGGGTATGGGCTCGGGTTGGATAGGAGAGCTGGGCAAGGAATCCGACCCGAACTGGAATCTGGCACAAAAGAAGTTTGGAAAGAAGGAAGGCCACTGCTTAGAGTTGGAGTTGGACAGAGGATCAGATCGGAGCTATGGAGCAGGATCGGATCGGAGTAGGCTAGGGAGCAGGATCGGATCGGGGTAGGCTAGGGAGCGAGATCGGATCGGAGGAGGCAAGCAAGGGGGATCGGGTCGGAGCAGGCAAGCTGGTGTATGTGGGACGAACCGAACCGAATGGAGCGTGACATCCGAACTGAACCGACGTCTGAAGGGGGAGAATCACCGAACCGAACCGCACTCAGGAGTACACTTTAAAGCATTGCACCGAACCGAACCGTGTCATACGTATGTATCCGAACCGAATCGAATTCAGGACCACTTCTATGCGACGACTCTTTTGAAGACCAACTCCAATTCAATCAAAACCCGAGATGCAAAGGAAGTCCAAATGAGGAGCTTTGACCCAGGATCCAGCTGGGAACCAATGAGTGAGCTTCATGATTGGGCTTTGCTGCGGGACGTGTGCCAAGGGGCTGTCGATGTCTATGACTTTGGATCACTATGTATGGGAGGTACGTGAACAGATTCAAGGCCACAGTGTCCTAGGTATGACTAAAGGGCTATAGACCAATGAAGTGGGGTCATTTGTAAAGATTTGGTCATGACTCCATGTGGTAAGCTTGGTAGTAGCAGTAGTTGTACAAGTTGAACTCCGTCACTACTTCGATGGGTCTAGTGATTGACAGTGGTGGACATTGTATGCTTTACACACTGAGTGAGAGATGTGAGGATGGTTGCTATGGTTGATTGTTTGCCATCATCATGACATACACACCCCACCCCCGTATTCTTTACACTATTTGTTATGGCACCTTAGAGTATTGTATGGTGTGTAGTGCTAACTCTTTGGTTGCAGTTCCAGGTTCAGGTATGGTTTAGTATACCTGTTATTGTTCTGTTTAGATGCTTATCGCTCATACCAGACTTTTTGTCTGACCCAGAGTTTTATGTCTCTTCTTATTACTTTGGGTGCTCACACGAGCAGACTAGAGACAGGTTAGCTGGTGATGCACGGGTAGATGATCCGGAGACGAGCGGGAGGCTTCCACATATGATATATATATTGTATTCTCCCTGTGTTGTTGAAGATCACTGCTTGGGCATTAGTAGTGCATTTTCTACTTTAGCTTTCTTTTGTTTTAGAGACAGTAAATTTGGAAAGTTGTAATAAGCTGTATTTGGATTTCCGCTGCTCTGATGTTGATGTTGGTTTTAGTTATCAACTTATGCATTGTCTCACCTATTTTATGTCAAGTATGTTATTATTATATTTTATTCCATGCTATGTGATACATTCTACAAGTTCTTGATTAGCTCATTCTCTTCTTTCCTTTCTTTGGCGACCATTCCGTGCTAGTCGGGCATGTGTACAACGCACTTTAGGAGGAAATGCCAGCTGGTGCGGGGAGGGCCGTCACAGTAATGGTGCAGAGAAAATTGGTTCAGAAGCAAAGTCTATTTTGTTTATCATGTTCATCCTGTTTATACCTGTTGTATGTTATCGTTATCTCTCATCCAGTTTATTTTCTTATCTTAATACCTTTACTTCTTATATGTTAAAATTCACTGTACTCGCCAAATTTTATGTCTGACCCTTTTTGTTTCCCTTTTCTCTATTTCATTTCCCACACAGGCTCTCAGGGTGGGAACGCTCAGGCGTGATTAGGACATTCCCTCTCTCTTTTTTCTACTTGGTTATGGACCTGCTTTGATGTATCGCTTCGATTACTTGTCTACTTTATTATAGCTATTATTGGGGATTATGACTTTACATTTCTGTACTCTGATGGTTTTTGGTGGAAGGCGGATGTTTTGGCTTGATGTATTTGGTTTCAGTATTTTAGCTTGACGTTGTAACTGGTTCTAAGACTACGATGTTTTTCAGCTGAATAATGAAGTTTTAAATTTCCACTGCTTTTTTATATCTATCTTGTGAGGTTCTGTTTCTATTTACCTATAGCGCTTCACGAAACTTAATGCATTCTGATAAAGAGTGTCATTAACGAATGTAGGGTGTCATAGCGGTGTGTTGTAAACCTATTCCTCCGGTGAACTGTGGGTGTTGCTAGCGAAAAGCCAGAAGAAGTCTAGGAGTGGACGTAGGACGGTGCACCAAACACGTACAAAAATTCTTAGTGTCATTAACTTTACTACACAACATTTACATATTTTTTTGATACTGATATATTAACTTCATCAATTTTTACTTGCGTAACTACTGTATAAACAAAAATATATATATATATATCACAGCTTCCGCATATCTATCCATATCAATCGATCCTACTCTATCACTGCTTTTCATTTGGTATTAGAGTAGAGCATCCTATAACCATACAAAAATTATTTGATACTTGATAAGATGGATAACAACACAAACACTAACAGCAGTACTAACACAAGTCACAATGAAGGTCAATCAACTGCATGACCTCCATTTTTCAATGGCACGAACTATAATGATTGGGGTACACATTTGAGAATATATATATGCAAGAAAATGGTATCGACACTTGGAATATTAATCAAAAAGAATGCACACCCTCTACGACAAATTAATCCAAGTGATCAACCAATTATAAAGCAGAAGCTACAGCTAATGCTAAAACCATGAATATGTTGCATTGTGCCTTGGATAAAAATGAGTTTAATCGAATTTGCATTTGCAATATTGCAAATGAAATTTGGAGCACAATCAAAGTTACAACCGAAGGAACTAGCAAAGTTAAACAAAGCAAGATATCCATGCTTAAAAATCAATTCCAGAACTTTAGAATGGATGAAAATGAGTTATTTAATGATATGTATTCTAGATTTCAAAATAATTATCATTCATTATTGGGCTTTGGTGAAGAATATTCTAATTTTGATATAGTATCAAAGATCCTAAACTCTTTGATGGAAGATTGGAAAAGAAAGGTCTTAGCTGTCGAAGAAGCTAATGATATTTCAGCCATGAAACCTGAAGAATAAATAGGTAATCTAATGTCATATGAAATAAATATGCAGGCTAAAAAGGTTCATGCACAAGACAAAAAGAATTTAACTTTCCATGCTGAAAAGGATGAATCAAATTTAGATGAAGAAGAAGACTTAGCTTTCATTGCCAAAAATTTCAGAAAATTTCTGAAATACAAGAAAGGATTTAAGAACAATTGAAAGAAGAATCTCTAAAACAATAACAATAAAGCTGTTCCATCTACAGTTGAATTTTTTGGCTGTCACAAAACATGACATTATCGAAAATATTGTCCAGAACAAAAGAAAGAACAATACACAAAAAAAGGAGAAAAAGAAGTGTGCTTTCTCAGTAACTTGGGATGATTTAGACTCTTCATCTTTTGATAGTGATAGTGAAAACAACAGCTAACAAGCTAACGTGTGCTTCATGGCTAAAGAAACTAAGGTTTGTGATTTTACTTTCGAAGATATGGTAGAAACTAATGCAGAAATACTAGAATCCAGAACCAATTTTAAAAGGAAATTTAAACAAGCAAATGAGGATAAGAAGAGAGCAAAATTTGAAAGAGATTTGCTGAAGATGAAAAAGAGATATTAGAAGATGAAATAAGAAAACTTCAAGAATCTCTATCTAATGCAAACTCTCAACTTTCCTTATTGAGTAAAGAAATTGAAACTCAAAAAGAAAAGAACAATCCACTTTCTTCCGAAAACCATGAGCTCAATACTACGATTAAAATTATGGAATTAAATAACTCTAGTCTTAAAGTTAAGTTAGATGATATCACTAGAAATATCACTAGTTTTAACGAAGGTAGAGAAAATATTTCTAAAATTATAGAGAATTCTAAACCTACATCTAGTAGAAAAGGACTAGGATATGTACAGAAAACTAATATTTCTAAGAAAATCGAGAAGAAAAAAAACCTGGATCTTGCAAAATGGTATAAACGTCCATAAGACCTGAAAAATTTTCTAGTAAGAAAAAGTTTTCTAGAAATGTTGATATATGGGTTTCTAAAACAAACAATTACTTGATTAGGAATAAATATATCAAAACATTTTCAGAAACCGTACATAACAATAAAGATTATATTTTTAAAAGCGAAACTGAATCCTCTTAGGTTTGGTTTCCTAAGACCTAACTCTTAGGACCCTAACGAAGGAAGTGGGTACCAACGTCATTACATATTTTTTGCAGGTCCCACTAAAGTAGAGAGGAAAATGGATACTCGACAATGGTTGCTCGAAACATATGACAGGAGACAAAGAAATGATAACAAATATTATCTACTCAAAAGGAGGAACTATCACATTTGGAGATAATTCCAAAGGATATATCATTAGCAAAGGCGATGTGAAAAATTACAGCATATCTAATTTACCTTTTATTTCTGATGTTGTATTAGTTAAAAACTTAAAACATGATACGTTAAGTATTAGTCAATTATGCGATAAAGGATTTAAAGTATCATTTCTGATACAAATGTAGTATCTTTGATAAAAAAATATTGTTTTTGAAGGAAATCGAGATAAGAATATTTATATTTTAAATACGAAAATTAATAATAATCCAGATTTGTGTTTAGTGCCCAATGATAATGATCCTTGGTTATGGAATAAGAGATTTTGTTACATAAATTTCAAAACCATTAATAAGATTTTGAAAAGTGAAATAGTTAGAGGTTTACCAAAAATTAATTTTAGACTTGTAGGAAAATTAACTAAATGTTCAAATCTAAAAAGGTTATTTCAACTTTACAACCACTGGAATTACTATGTATGGATTTATTTGGGCCAACTCAAATTCAATCCATAAATCACAGTAGATATGTTTTTGTGATAATTGATGATTTTTCCTGACATACATGGATGATATTCTTGAAAAATAAAAGTGATACTTTCGATAATTTTAAAATATTTGTAAAACAAATTCAAAATCTAATAGATTCAAAAGTTAAAAATATATGAGCAATCATGGCGGAGAGTTTGAAAATGAAATTTTGATTTATATTGTAAAAAGAAAGGTATTTTTCACAGTGTTTCGTTTCCTAGAACTCCACAACAAAATGGAGTTGTTGAATGGGAAAATAGAACGCTACAAGAGTGTGCCAGAACAATATTGAATGGAAGCTCATTACCAAAACATTAATGGGCAGAAGCAGTCATAACATGCTATTATGCTTAAATCATGTTCCCATTTGACCACTTACGAAAAATACTCCATATGAACTTTTCAATGGAAGAAAACCAAACTTTTCATATTTTAAGGTGTTCGGTTCAAAATGCTTTATTTTAAATATTAAAGATCAGCTTGGAAAATTCAATTCGGAATCCAATGAACATATATTTCTAGGATATTCAGATCAAAGCAAAGCTTATCATATTTTTAATAAAAGACCAAATATAATAGAAGAATCACTTCATCTTTCTTTCGACGAATATTGTATTCAAAATTCAAATAATTCTGGAATTTCGAAAAATAAAAGATTTAGTTTATAATTCTAGAGAAGATGAAAACATTGTTTATAATATAAACGAAAATACTACTAAATTTCAAGTTATTTCTAAAAATAAAAATCAACCTAAAAATATTATTACAGAAGATAATAATAATGATATTATAATTCAAACTAATAATTAAATAAGATCACCACCAAGAATATTACGAGATCATCGGACTTAGAATATTATTGGTGAAATAAATTCAAGTGTTAGAACTAGAAATTAGCTAAATCTCATAAGTCACGTTGCTTTCTTATCTAATATTGAAGCTAAGAATCCAAAAGAAGCATCTACTGATGAAAATTGGATTATAGCGATGCAAGAAGAATTAAACCAGTTTGAACGTAAGGAAGTCTTGGAATTAGTTCCAAGACCAAATGATCAAGCTATTATAAGAACGAAACGGGTTTATAAAAATAAAGCAGACGAGTTAGGAAATATAACTAGAAATAAATCTAGACTCGTTGCACAAGGATACAACAGAAAGAAGGAATAGACTATGAAGAAACATTTTCTCCAGTCGCTAGACTAGAAGTAATTCATATCTTATTAGATTATGCATGTCATCATAATTTCAAATTATATCAAATGAACGTAAAAGGTGCCTTCTGAAATGGTTATATAATAGAGAAAGTATACATTGAACAACCACCATTATTCGCACATAAAAATATCGTGATCATGTTTATAAGTTGAAAAGGGCATTATATTGATTAAAGCAAGCACCTTGTGATTGGTATGAATGTCTTAAGAATTATTTGATTGTTTCAGGATTTCAAATTGGAAAAGTTTATCAAGCGTTAATTATAAAACGAGATAAGAAAGATATTTTAATAAGAGGTAACTGGAAGAAGGACAAACTTTGCCAAAAAATTAGGCTGAAGGACACCAAGTTTTATTTTTGGTCTGAAGGACAAACTTTGAATCAAAATTAAGCTGAAGGAAAATGCTAAATATAATTAGCATTATATTCAGTTATTTACACTACACGAAAATGCCAGTTTTAACTAGCATTATTCAGTTTTACACTGCAAAAATTGCTAATTATATTTAGCATCGTCCTTCAGCCTAATTTTTTTCAAAGTTTGTCCTTCAGCCTAAAAATAAAATTTGACGTCCTTCAAACTAATTTTTTTCCAAAGTTTGTCCTTATGCCTATTTTCCACTTTTAATAATTCAAATATATGTTGATGACATTATTTTTGGTTCCTTTGATGAAAAATTATGTCAAGAATTTTCACAAATAATGACAACCGAATTTGAAATGTCACATATAGGTGAATTGTCATATTATCTAGGATTACAAATTAAACAACTATTAAATGGTATTTTATGAAAAATATTGTGCAAATCTAATAAAATATTTTAGAATGGAAAATACTTCAACCAAACCGACACCTTTGAGTACAAGAACACACTTAGAAAAAGATGAATATGGGAAAAGGGTCTACCAAAAATTATACCGTAGTATGATAAATTTACTATTATATTTAACAGCAAGTCGACCAAATATAATGATGAGTGTTTGTTTGTGTGCTCATTGTGACAACCCCAAACTTCTGTGGTATGAAAGCAAGGATAATCATAGGAACATAACATAATTACAACAATAACAGATCTCAGACAATAGTATAACACATAAGTCATTGCAGCGGAAATAAGAATGTCATCACAACATAAAATCACAAACATCAGAGTACGCAGTACAAGATACACTTAGCAAAATAGAAGCCTAAAACAAGGAAAGAAATAAAGTCTCAATCTCCACCAAATACATCAAAGCTCAAAAATATATAAATGTCTCAAGAAGCAAATAAAAGATAAAAAGAAAAGGGTTCTTCATCTTCTCCCTAAGAAAGCCCCAGTCCAGAATGTGTCCATATCTAAAACCTGTCATTTGGCTGTCCGTCTGGAAAGAGGGCACCTAATTTTGCAAAGTGATTGTAACAACCCGCAAATTCTGAACCAATTTAAAAAATTTATTTTAGAAAATTTTAATGAATTTTTATAATATAATATAATTTATTATAAATAATAATGGCTAGAATTTATTTTTATCGAAGTTAGAACGAATAAATTTAAGGACTGTGAGATTTATTTAATTTAAATTAATTAGATAATTTATTTATTTTTATAATATCCGTTCAGATCTGACTTGTATGATATGTTATGTTGATTTTCTGTTGGATGAATGTATTATCATATTGGCTGTTGTGCATACTCGAATACTTTTATTATAGATTTGGTTTTTATTGAATTGAGTTATATAAATTATTAAATTGGTTGTTGTGTGAATTTAAATTAATCTAATTAAATTATTAAACAATAAAAGAATGAAAATTAAATTGGTTGAATAAACGACTTTTAGCTTCATTTCCTTTTCAAGGACGAAAAGATTTTAAGTGGGGGAGATTGTAACAACCCGCAAATTATGAACCAATTTAAAAATTTTATTTTAGAAAATTTTAATGAATTTTGATAATATAATATAATTTATTATAAATAATAATGGCTAGAATTTATTTTAATCGAAGTTAGAACGAATAAATTTAATTTAAATATAAATGGAATTAGAAATAACGCGGTAGTTTGAAAAGTCAAACTTGAACTTTGATTGAACGTACAGGATTCAAAATAAATCAGAATTGAGTGAAACCAGAAATATTTAAATTTGTTTAATCATATCTTTCTAACGAATCTGAAAAATTGAAATTTCATAACGGAAATCAAAAGTTATGGCTAGTTCAATTTTTAGAAAAGTCGCTATAGAATTTAATTATATATAATATATATGGCCCAAAAGACTACTTTTCACATATGAAGGAATTTGGACTCGAAACCACTTCCATTGAGTCCGAAATGATGTTTCGGCATTTAAAAAGTATAAGCACATATATATTTTAAGTTTCGGAAATTATTTGTTTAAAAATGTATTTTTAATATTAAATATATAGGCCTTGAAAATAGTCAATTTTCAAACGACCTCCGTTTTCGACGAAACCACTTTTGTTGGATCCGGAATGTCAAAATATTGTTAAATTTAATTTTTCATAATTTTTAGAATTAATTTGTGGCCGTGGCAAAAAGATTTCTGTTATGTCAATTTCAGTGAATTTTAATCGATTGAAAAATAGCCATTTTTTAAAAATCTCAGAATTTGATGAACTAAATTTTGTTAGGACCGTATCGTCATAGGAAAGCCAAAAATAATTTTTCTGGATTTTTCTGAGTTAATTTGTAGTCCCGGTAAAATTATTTGTTCGGAAAAATTAAAAATAAAGGAATCAAATTTTAAAACTGAAAAATGGAGGCCAAGAAGACAGCTTGGGCTAACGAGACAGGTCCAGATGAGTCTGGAATGGGGGCTAAATGGTAGGAACGACAGTCGTTGGGCCTAAATCGGAGTTTGGACCAAAACGGGCTTTAACGGGCTAATTAAATAATAATTAAATAACCCTAATATTTTAATATAAAAGAGACGTCGGGTCTTCTTCTTCCTCCCGTCCATAGCCACACAAAACAACCCATCATGGCCGAAATTTGATGCCCCAAATTCTCCCAATCCACTAAGAATTATATCATGCCGTAGTACAACTTTTTGAAGCTCTTCTCTTCCTCTTCCTTCTCCGACAAGTCTCACATCAAACCGCGCCCCGAATCACCATCACCACCTCCCCAAACCCGCGCTGAACGGACCCCTGCCACCCCTTCCACGTTGAGCCGCACCTCCTCCAACTCCCGGTGAAGATAGCCCTCTCGTAGCTCTACAATCCCTCGCAAACCGTTCGTAAAACGGTCGACTACAACTCCCGAAATCCGCATTTGAAGATTTGAACAATTCTGAAAATTAAGGTATAAATATTTCAGAATTAGCCACGCTTATTTCCGTTACTGTGCCAGTTGTTAAAAGCCAGAATTCTAATTTGTACATAAATTTCAAATTGAAATCTTTCAGATCCGCAACAGCCGTGCCTCCAAACACGAGATCTGATTTAAACCACTTTCATTTCAGATTCAAGCAAGGTGAGAATTTATTTTTAATTTAATATTTATTAATTTAATTATTATTCTTTTATTGTTTAACGTTGAATGGTGAAAATGAATCGTTATGCGATGGATGTTATTCAATGTTGTGAATTCGATTTGTATTTAGATGATGTGATATTAGATCTGAGTTTGAAGCGCTAGATTTGAATAGATGATGTGATATTTTATCGTTTGTGGTGGAATTGGATATGAAGATGTTGGACAAAAAAATAGAAAGGCAAAAATTTTATGATGTTGCTAAAAAGATCATCTTTTTATATTGAAAATAAAAAGTTGAAAATTTGATGATGTAAATAAAAAGACAATCTTTTTATATTGAAAGTAAAAAGACAATCTTTTTATGTTGTAAATAAAAAGACAATATTTTTATGTTGAAAATAAAAAGTCAATCATTTTATGTTAAAGTAAAAAGACAATCTTTTTATGTTGAAGAAGAAAAAGAAAAAAAAATTAAGACAATATTTTTATATTTAAAATAGAAAAGGTCATGTTTTTACATCGTAAAATAGAAAAGTTAATATCTTTACATTGTAATATAGAAAAGTTAATCTTTTACATTGTAAAATAGAAAGGTTAATATTTTTACATTGTAAAGTAGAGAAGTTGATATTTTTACATTGTAAAATATAAAAATTGATATTTTTACATTATAAAAAGAAAAAGTTGACATCTTTACATTGTAAACATAAAAGTGAATATTTTTATATTGTAAGTAAAAGAATGAAATTTTATGATGTAAAATAAATTACATTTTATTACGTAATTTATGAATGAATTTACACCGTATGAAATAAATTACATTTTATTATGTAATTTATGAATGAATTTACTCCGCATGAATGAAATTTCATTTTATTTTGTAATGTATATGAAATGAATGTATGAACTTGCTTTGTAAATTAAAAATTACATTTTTATAGGTAATTAAAATATGAATTTACACTGTATGATAAAAATTACATTTTTAGATGTAATTTAGATATGAATTTATGTCGTATGATAGGAATTACATTTTACTATGTAATTAAAATATTAATTTCCATCGCATGATGAAAATTACATTTTTCTATGTAATTTAAAATTGAATTTGTATCGCATGATAAAAATGACATTTTTCTATGTAATTTAGATGTAAATTAGAACGGTAAAATAAAAATGACATTTTTCTATGTAATTTATATATGAGTTATATTGGTATGATAAAAATTACATCTTTCAATGTAATTAGAATATGAATTTGTATTGCATTATAACAGTTACATCTCTTTATGTAATTGGGACATGAATTTACAATGTAAAATAAAATTTACATTTTTATATGTAGTAAGAAATTGAGAATTCGCATCGATATTAAAATAACACTTTTGTTAAAGACATTGAATTAGAATAAAAAGATATTTTTTTGATGTTTTTTTCTTTTTAGAATTAAAAAGCATATTTTGTCACCTTTTCTATTTTAACATGAAAAGGGTCATTTTTGTCGCTTCTTCTTTTTAACATTAAAAGAACATTTTTATGTCATGTTTCTTTTTAGCATTAAAAGAAGCATTTTTGTTGTTTTTCTTTTTAGAAATAAAAAAAGAACATTTTGCTTTCATCTCTTTATGTTGAATATTTTATCGTCATTATTGAATGTGGTAAAAATAGAATAGTTAATGTTGAATATTTTATCGTCATTTTGAATGCGGTGAAAATAGAATGGTTAATGTTGTCATTTTTATCAACATTTTTAGGGTGATAAAAATAGACAATGTTAGTGATTCACTTTTATCGACATTTTAGTGCGATAAAAATAGACAATGTTAGTGATTCATTTTTATCGACATTTTAGTGCGATAAAAATAGACAATGTTAGTGATGCGTTTTAACGACATTTTAGGTGCGATAAAAAAAAAATATTTTTGTGTAACCTTTTATTTGTCTTTCTAGAGACAATAAAAAGAATAGAATTAAAGAATTACATTTTTATGTAAAATTGCTTTCATTGAAAAGAATAGATATAGAAGATGAGATTTTTTTTATTTGTTAATAATAAACAATGAAAAAGTGGACATTTACCTGTTTATGTACATAAACAATAATAACAAAATTTACATACAAAATGTAAGTTAGAAATAAAAGGATTGTTTGCATTCTACAATGCAAATGAAATGTTGAAAATAGAAAATACATTTTTATTTGCATCCTATCATGCAAATAAAATAAAGAGATAAAATTTCATTTGTTGTTTGCAACCTTAGTTGCAAACAAACAAGAAGAGAAAAAATTACATTTGGTTTGCAAATTTAGATGTAAACAAATTTATTAAAAACAAAGGTTACATTTTTGTTGCATGTTTTAAATGCGAACAAAACATTAAAATAAAGGTTACATTTTTATTTATTTATTTACTTCACTTGATGTAAATAAACATAAAATAAGAAGTTGTTCTTTTATTTACATTTCTTAATGTAAATAAAACCAGAAATTAAAATTTACATTTTTATTTGCATTACCCAACGCAAATAAAACATGAGAGTGAAAAGATACATTTTCATTTGCAATCCTTAATGCAAATAAATTATGAAATGAAAAAGTTACGAATTTTATTTACATTCCTCTATGTAAATAAACATCAAATAAAAAGGTTGAATCTTTATTTGCATTCTCTATTGCAAATAAAGCATAAAATGAAAAGTTATATTTTTGTTATTATTTGTATCCCCTATTACGGATGGAATTAAAAGATTACAATTTTCTTTTCATTTATTTACAACGAAAGGAATTGAAATAAAGATTATACTTTTATCGTCATTTTAGATGCGATAAAAGAATAGAAATAAAGATCACATTTTTATTGACCGTTTATATGCAATAAAAAGGATAGAAATAAAAGAGATATTTTTATCTTCGTGTTATATATTGTGATTACACTACCATAGACAAGTTACCTGACTTGTTTATGTGATTGGGTAGATTATTTTCACACATCGCCCAAGTGCACAAATAAATTTATTATTTGTTTATTGGTTGAAACCCCACACGGGTGTTGGGATGAAAATTAACATACACTAATCCCAATATTTAGTTGTATGTTGATCGTTAGATCGACAGGCTGCGATGAGCGTTATTATTTAATTTTAACGCCTACGCAGTGGAATTTATACTTTGGATGAAATGGATGATTTTACTGTTATTGTTATATATGATATGTGTGAAATCCATATAATCCAAAATTATATGGTAAATGTTTGAGTCGCATTTTGATTCAGATGTTCTTTTAAATAAGAATATTCTTACATTAGAAATTCTTTTTATATAAAGAATATATTTTAATATAAAAATATATTTTTAATCAAGTATATGTTAAAACAAAGAATATTTGTAAAAGATAAAATCTGTTGTATAAAGAATATTTTTAATGATTATTTTAAATATGTTTTTTTATAATAATTAATATTTAAAGAGAAATCCTTTAATTAAGATTATTAGAATTTGCCATTATACTTTGTGATATGAAATTAATTGAGATTTGAAGTGGATTTATTGTGGACGGTGTTTTTAAACGACATTTGTCCTTTAATCCAATTTACATCGAAATTATTATTTGGAATTTATAAATCTATTTTATAGATTTAAAAAGGCATTTTCTAAAAATCAAGTTTTCCAATTTAATAAAATAAATTGGAATTAAGTGGAAATTCGATTGGTAATAATCGAGATGGGCTTCTGTAATAGAAGACCGATATTATATATGGATTTTAAGAGGCTTTGCCGTTATTCCCGTATATTGTTAGTCTGATACAGCAATTTATATCCATTATGTATTGATTGATTTCTGTGGAATTTCATATTTTGAAAATTGTTTTGTGGGTTTATCGTGAACTGTGTTTTAAATGACACTAGTTCTTTAACCCGTTTAAAACAAGATTTATTCCTTAAATAAATGATCTTGTAATAATGATTTTTGATATTAAATCAAAATTAGAGTTTTAATAAATCTTTTAAGGAAGATTTAAGATTTAATTTATTAATTTATCTTTGATAAAATTAATGAGAAGCTTTTAATATGAATATCTTATTAAAAGAATATTCTGAGTTAGAATGTGGCGTAGTGTTTGATTTTCCAATATTTGATTTTTAATCACCAATTACGCGAGTTATTCAGAAAGACCGGGTTTAACCCATTCTGAATAATCATCACGACGATCAAAAGTCGAAGATGAAGACGGTGATTGAAGACCGAAGAGCTTCAAATCGTTTGGTTGATAATGAATGATATCTTGAATTGGGACTGATCCCCCAAGGCAAGGTAATAAGTGATGATCTTGCAGACGTACTGGAGATCGACGGATACGTTGTTTCGTTCAGACCCAGAGCGGACTTGTAAATGGATTGTGTGTCTGACATTATATTTTTTTTCTACTGTATTTGTTGAATGCTACTGATTATATATTTCTGTTTGGTGGTGGAGAATTTATTCTTCACTTAACACCCTTCTCTAAGACGTATGAGCTTGGAGGTTATATATATATTGGTAGATGATCAATGATATGGTAGAGTCTGGCAATGTGACATGCTAAGATGCAAATGATCAAGGCTTTGTTGAAAAGCAGGCCTTGTGGTTGATGATCAAAGCACAGTCTATTTAGGCATAGCTTTGTGTATATCGTGACTTCGCGAGCCTCACACACCGGTTGAGTCTAAAACGGGAGAAGGGAACGCATGGAGTGCACACGATTCTTTCTAGCTAGAAGTGGTGTTGGGCTTTAACACGGCCCGACATTTGCTTATGTGGTTGATGGAATTTTTGCGAGGCCTCGGTTTATTCTTATCGGTCGCCCTCGGCCGATTTGTAGATCCAGTAGGATCAGGGAGCGTGTGTTCAGGCATAACTAATCCACTAAAGTATTTGTGGACCGGCCCTGCTGTATCCAAGGGTTCGCCAGCGTCCGAATCCTGGGACACTGCTAGAGTGTCTCGAACCGGTAAGGATCTCCTCCCTAGCCTTGACTTATGATGGAAACCCAATTTCCAATACGCCCCTTTACGGTTTTGATTGTATTACTAGTATGGCGACATAGTAGATGGTATCTATGCCGTCTAAGATTGATACATTTACTTTGAAATGTTTAAATATATATATCTATACACACTAATAATAATATCGTTTTCACGTATCAAGCATCTTTTGATCATTATAAGGTAAAACCCTATCCTCTGGTGTGCGTTGCATTGTGTGATGGGACCTGGGTTTTATAATGGTTTCATTTTTCTAAAAAGCATTGCGTTATTTCGACGATTTACTTTAGTTATGCATTGGCAATCCAATGGAGTAAACCCGTTCCGCGTTAGCGGCGTGGTCCTGTGATTAGCCTTATTACTAGTTAAAGTTAAGTTAAGAATTCTCACACCAGTCCCACGACTGACCTGTAGTTTGTTTCACATTGCAAACTCGGGTGCCCTCTTTCCACACGGGCAGTCGAGTAGCTCATTTGGCAAATATATTAAGCAAAGATCCTGGATTGAAGACTGAAGCTGTGGCCAGAATGTTGATAGCCTTCCACTGAGATTAGTTCCGCTGAAATGTATTAATTTTTGTAATTTATCTTCCGCTGTAATATTATCCAATGTACTCTGATATATATTATGTACTCTGATGTAACATTTATTATGATGTTATAAAAGTCTTCTGTATTTGTTCTGATGTGTTGTATGCCCAAAGTTGATGTATCCGCAGATTTCCATTCTTTGGTTCAGACCTGTGTGGTTTATGGTCGATCCAGAGGGTGGGGATTTCCGGGTTATCACAGTGAAACAAACTACGAGTCAGTCATGAGACTGGTATGAGAAATCTTTCTTAACTAACAATATGGCAAATCACAGGACCACGCCGCTAACGCAGAACGGGTTTACTCCACTAGATTGTGTAACGACCCAGATTTTTGATCGATTTATTTTAAATATTTAATATTGTTTTAAATATTTATTTTATAATATAAATAGATTTTTATATTTAGTTATCAATTTAATAATCGATTTCGATTTAATATTGAATGTATTGAATTATTGTAATATGAAATATAATTGATATCGAAGTTAAAAACTGAATCAAAATGATTCAGATGATAAATAGGAATTTTATTTGACTATAAAAGATAATAATAATTTATTATCGAGAAAATGTTTAGTTCTGAATTTAAATTAAATTATATTAATTTAATATGGTATATACGATCAAATTAAATTTTAGAATATATATCGTTCAATTCAGTATAACGCTATAACACTGGAACGACAGTCGGTACGCTAAAATAGCGGTTCACGATTTTTAATTATGAACCCCGAGATATTTATAATGGATAAGATCGAAATCGAATCGAAAATTAAATCGATATCTATTTAAAAAGAATAAAAGAACTCTTTATATCGAATCAAAATCAAATCAAATTAATTAGAAAATCTTTTTAAAATAAATACAAAGATTTGTTGTGTACTTCTGGTCCCCTCTCCACTTCTTTATAAACGCGACTGCCTCATCTCCTTTCTACAATCCCTCCTTCATTATCTTCAGTTCACAAAATAACCGAAGCCTTCATTCATTTTTCCTATTTCATGAAAACCACCAAATCAGTTATCTTCCTTTTAAAACTGTTCTCTCCACTCAATGAATGAAATCAAAAATCAAATTCCCCCTTTTCTTTCAGAATATCGCGAGTTTTGGGAGCGACGCGAAGATGACTATGAAGCTAGGGCTAGCGATTCATGGGGGTGTGACGGTTTCTTTGAGTCTCGAACAGTCGATTTAGGGTTGAGGGGCAAGGAGCGATGATGAAAACACCGATTCATCTTTTGTTTTGTGGATCGCGATGCTCTGTGTGGTCGGTTATTGGTGCAGGCGAGATTGTCAGAGTGTGCGAATGGGTGCGGTTTCAGTCAACTTCAGTCGCAATGGTTCTGGTAGTGACAAAGTTCGGATTCAAGGCAGTGTCGATGTGGGTTTGGTAGTTCGACGACTGATCTGAAGTGATTTGGTGTGACAGTTGAACAATGGAAGGGACGATGCTTGTATTGGGATGAAACTAGAGTACTGCGATGTAGAGGATGAAGTAGGGCTATTCGAGTTTAGGATAAAGGATACAGCAACTGTCGCTTGTTGGTGTTGTGTCTGGAACAAAAATGAAATGATGTTGAACTAAGGTATTGGTGATTGTTTAGGTAGGGTTGATTTGGGAGTGTAATCATTTAGAGAAGATAAGCTAAATAGCGAGTTAAGGTAAATTACTTATTTTATTTAGTTAGTAAAAACAAGTAATTTAATAGGTAGTTAATTTAATTGCTTTTCACGTTTAATCTGTTTATACGTAGAATAATTTATTTAGATTATTTTAGTAGTAAATTAACAACTATTTAATTGATAAATTAAATCAATTTATCGTAGGTGCAAGATGCAGTTCGTATAGATGCGTAGACGCAGCGATATGGGAATTAAACGGGGTATTCGGAAAAATAAAATCATTGTGAGTAAACTCACTTTGCATTTTATTTAAATAATTTTTATATATGTTGTTGTTGATTGTTTGTATGCGTTTAAATATTTTTGTGTGGCTATTATAAATATATTAGTTACTTAGGATTGGTGTTTGTTGCTATTATATATATATATATATATATAGTGATTGGATAATTCCCGCAGTACCATTAGCGAATGCCCGCAGTATCATTAGCGGATGATTACCCTATACGCCCCACGCTATGATAGTGGATGACCTTCTATACCGTGATATCCTGCCTCGAAGCAGGATGGGTATTATTTATGTTGGCTAACGTCTGTGGACGCAGGAAAATAGGTTGGAGGAATCCAACTGAATTCCTAAAATTTTATCATTTGTTTGTTCTCATATATATATATATATATATATTATCAGATATAACGTGTTGATTGAATTGGTTTGATTGTTTAAATATCACAAGGGGCCAAAATGTTGATTTATAAAAATATCATGAAAATGATATTTGAGTTTTAAAACGGAAAATTCTATTTTCTAAAATAGAATTTGAATTTAGAACGGGCTAAAGATATTTACTTGTTTTGAAAATAAATAAAACAAGTATTGAATTTATAAACGATGTTTATAAATTAAATAATACATGAAATTGGAGTGGTGAATTTATAAACGATGTTTATAAATTGAATAACATGGGAAATTGAGATAAATTTATAAACGGTGTTTATAAATAAATTGGAATGATTTTCATTGGATAATCAGGGAATTAAAATGAATTTATAAACAGTATTTATAAATAAAGTGGAAAAATTATCATTGGATAATTTTAATATTTAAATTCAAATGTGAATTTAAAAATAGAAATGGAGAAATCATTTTAAAGAAATAAATGATGGAATTTATTCTGGTGTTCAGAATATAAATTAAACTAAAATAAATCCGAAAGGATTAAGGATTTGAATTCGATTAATTCAAATTTATTTAAATAGAAGTTAAATTGAATATGAAAATATATTGGATGCTATATATATAAATTATCAGAAATAGAAATTTCCAAAAATAGATGTTGGTTTTAAATAGATTTCGAAATGGACTTGTTTACATATAAATCAAGTAAATTTATGAATAATCTTTATAAATATGGTGAATAAATTATCAAGAGATAATTGGTAACTTTGAATTCAAGTATGAATTTAAAATAGAAAGTTGAAATCATTTTAAAAATGAAACAACAGCTTTTATTCTGGAATTCAGAATATAAAAGGAGTTGAATTTCAAAAGGGATTTGAAATAAAAAAAAACTTGTTTTAATATATAAAACAAGAAAGATGGATTTACGAATGATGTTATAAATCTACTGAAATAAATTATCACTAGATAATTTAGAAGTTTAAATTCAAGGAAGAATTTAAAAAGTGAAATTGGAAAACGTGTTGAAAATAGAATAATTGATTATATTCCAGGATTTAGAATATAAACTGAATTGAGGAAATCCAAAGGAGTTATAATTAGAATTCGATTATATTGAATTTTATAATTTATTTATAAAAAGAATTGGGATTTAAAATAACAAATCGAGTATAAATAAATGTATAAACGAGTAAGGAAAAATCAGCAATTTTAGATAACCAGAAGTATAAGTTGAAATGGGGAAAATGGTTTAATATATATTGAAATATATTAGAATGAAGTTAGAGTTTATATATAAACGAAGTTAAAACGTTTATATATTAAAAATAATTAAAACGAACTCGCCACGGTGCGGTAGTTCATAAATTGGCGTTTTGAACTTCAATTGAATAGATAGAACTCAATTCAAGTTGGAATTCTTTGAAATAAGAAGCTCCAGGACCAATTAAATAATAGTTTTCTAATGGTAGAGAAAAATCTGGATTTCGTCGAATGGATTTTGATTTATGTCAAAATCAAATTTTTAGAAAAACAGCGCCAGAACCATTATAAAACCATAACGGTTTATCAAAAATAAATAAAAGGATTTTAAACAAATAAAATCTGAATTTCCACAAGAAAATTCAGATTTTAGTTGTAAAATAAGTATGAACTCGAGTGGAGTAAATGGATTGATTTTTGAAACAAAATCAGTTATTTATTTTTTAATAGAATTAACTAATTGGAAGAATAATTTGTTAATCGAATCTTAGATCGAGATATTTCTTTTGATAAGTAAATGAGACTTGTGAATTTCATATTTGAAATCGAATATGAAACCTGAAATGAAAATGGGATTCAATTGATTTATAAGCAAACTAAAATACATGCGAACATGATATGTTCAAATAACAAGTGAAATAGGCTAAGAAGCTAATTAAAGAATAAATGGGCGAAACGAATTCAAACAACTGGATTGAGTTGAATTGAAAACAGGTGAACATAGAGTAGACAGGTTTGGAGTGAAGTGTATGAAGATTATAATACGTGTGCTCGACGATAAGGTACATGTTTAAATACCATATGAGGTTTTATGCGCCGAATCGGCAAGCCACTTGATTTTCTGATTTTCTTTCTGAATGGAAAGGGCCTAGAGAGGCGAGTTGAGGTTTGAACTATTGACCGGCACAAAGGAGGTTATGGCGAAATTTTCCGGAAATTTAAGGAGTTAGAATATTTTTAAGATAATTTGATAATTATGAATCGATATATCAATACATGTAGAATTCGATAAGGAAACGAAATTAAAATAGAATGTTATAAACAAAGGGGAAATCTATAATTAAATCCGATAAAATTAGAAAGAGAAATGTATGCAGGTTTAAAAATGAATAAATGGTTTGTATGATGTTGATTATTCGAGGTAAGTGGTTTTGTCCATTTTGAAGTTAAGGATGTTCTCGGTCAAGGTCTAAGAGGTAGTTATACCCCAACTTGATTGATTTCATTTTTAGTTGATAAATAGCAAGATCCAGTCTCGAAGAGAAGTGTTTGAATAAGAGTTAGTTGAATAAAATATTTTGGGTTATTGTAACGATGTTTTACACAGCATTCGTTTTAACCTAAGTGGTGGAATTTCGGAAATATAAGAGTAAATATTTCCTGAGTATAATTAAAGTAGCCGGGAAAGAGATAAGTAATTGGAATGTTTTTTTTCAATTATAAATAGAATATATTTTCTAAGTATAGAAAATAAAAGAAGGCGGTATATGGAAATGTTTTCCAAATAGCGTAAGAGGTCAAGATGATTATCGAAAATATCGTGTTAACGAATATTGATAAGGAAATGGAGTAGTGATTTAATTAATGAATGAAATATCAATTAAAAGGCCCAGTGGTTGTTTGATGCTTTTAATGGATATTTGTTTTTCTTCGACAGTTAAATAACCGATTATTGAAGTGTTTGCCAATATTGTTGTCAATATGGAGAGACCGTTTGGATTATTATCCAAGAACTACTCTGTATTGGCATTAGCGGTGCGAATTAGATTATATGAAGATAATCGAAGACGAAGTAAAGTGCAAGGACTTTTTCTATTAATAGAAATTGTGCCCTTGGTTTCGTTCAGTCCCAGAACGAAGTGTATGGACGAATGTCTGACAGAGTATTTCCAATGATCGCATATGTTGGTCTGTATAGATATATATGGTGGCAGAGGATTTATTGTCTTAGCATAATATCCAAAATATATTTGTGAAAATCAATTAGTGATTAACGGATCTGATGATGTGGCATTCAAAGTGATTGTGCTATCAATGAATTGCAGGTAATCGTAGCCTCAGCCCTCAACAACAAAGAAATGACAAAAATCGGGCAGGCAGCATGGCTAAGTGGGTCGCTCCCATTAGGGTGCATTATCACCTATCTAGAGAAATTCATTTAATTTTCTTTAATCTATCGATGTTGTCCCTTTTCGGGAAACGGTTGCTGATCCCAGCTGTTGGTGATATACATTCGATACACTCAAGCGAAATGAGTGGTCGGTCATGTGTGGGTCGGGTTGCAAGATGTTCTTGTTAAACCCCAGTGTATTCCCTCTAGATACACTGATCGGAAGGTGGTTCCATACCTTGTCATGTTGGAAATCCAATCTCCAATAAGCGCCATGGGGTTTTTGATTTTATATTATATATGGAGCGTGAGATGCAAGCGTTCCGCTAGATTCTATTTATTTGATGTAGACATTATTATAATATCACTGGATTTGATATCAAAAATATTTTGGGTTATCGTAAGGTAAAAACCATCCGTGTTTATGTGTGGATCGGTCTTATGATTATCATTTCTTTCGAAAGGATTTTTAAAGTTAAACAAATGATTGGAGTTTACTCACACCAGTCCCATGACTGACCCAGAGTTTATTTTGTTTTTGTTTTCCCTAAACTCTTGGGTGCCCAAATTTGTACGGGTAGTCAAGTAGTCGGGATTTTTCAGATTCACTTGGAAGAGCTGGAAGCAGGAGGCTTCACCAGTTAGCTATAAACTATCATATTTCCGCTGTGTACTATGTTGTATCTGGAAACAGGTGTTTATAATTGTTCCAGGAATAACTATTGTGCTCTAATGGTGGTATGTATATAAAGTTACTAATTTGTATTTCAAAATTTTTTATGTTATTTAATATATTTTATTCGTTCCGCTGTGAGTTTGTGATCTTCGTTTTCTTCTATTCTAATATTTCTTTCTTTCTATTTCTCATCCTCTAACTTCTTTCTAATAATGATTCGTATTTCTGTGCAATTTGGGTTGGATGTATGGTGTTATTATTCGACTCAGATAGTACGGATTTGCGGGCCGTTACAATTGGTATCAGAGCTTAGGTTGAGCGAATACCTAGGCTTTGTTGTGTTGTGCTCATTAGGGATAGGGTCAGTAGAACCCTAGAATGAGTTGAGCATATATGTACGAGAGCGCGTATTTGTTAGTTGATATAAAAGTTGTTTTATATTGTATTGGTTAGTCTGTTGAGTGGTTTATGAATTCTGATCGAATCGTGGGACGCCACGAAGTCGGTAGAAATTTCTAAACACTTGGGCAGAGTAATTCGACATGATATTGTTTTAAAGTGGGTAAATGAAATAATTTTATCCAAAATTCTATTTTGATATAGAAAGGAATACTTTTTAGGAATTATTTTAATAGATGGATGTGTTGATTGTTATCGTTATAATGAAATGAGATTATAAAACTGAAATGGTTATATATAACCAAATAGACTTGTATACAAATGAAATATACAAATGAGATGAATTAAAATTGAATTCAAACCAGAATTTGGAATTTAAATCCTGGGAAGTTCGAAAATATTTTTAAAGTATATTAAAATAATATAGCTTTGTTTTGAAAGGATTTTTGAATAAAAATCATTTTTGAATGGATTCTGAAAGTGTTAAAGCATTGAACTCACTTCAGTGGCTGGGAAATAATTCTGACGATGACTGCAACATCATCAGTGTTCTTTTTGAGTTCTAAGTGATGAATTGCTACCTTAGAAAAGATTTTCAAGAAAATTAGTTGAAAGAAAACAAGTTTAGTTGGAAAATTCAAATGTTTTGAATTTGAGACAGTTATAAATATATGTACATGTTTATATTATTTCAAAAAGAGATTTGAAATAAAAACCCAGGGGTTTGAATTCTGGAATATAAATTTGACTTATGCAGGTTAAGAGGATGGAGGTGAAAAAAAAATCAATTTGAATGAAACTAGAATGAATATGAATTGGATATGAATATATTTAATTTAAATCATTCAGATTATATGAATAGAAACCAAAATTTTATAGAAACTAAAATTTGTAGAAATTTGAAATGTTGTGTTTCACCATAGATGGATTTTGATAAATAAATGGGTTTGTAACACTTTTCCTACCTTGGTAAATTTCAGGGATGAAATTCTTTTAATGGGGGAAGAATGTAACAACCAGATTTTTGATCGATTTATTTTAAATATTTAATATTGTTTTAAATATTTATTTTATAATATAAATGGATTTTTATATTTAGTTGTCGATTTAAAAATCGATTTCGATTTAATATCGAATGTATTAAATTTTCGTAATATGAAATATAATTGATATCAAAGTTAAAAACTGAATCAAAATGATTCAGATGATAAATAGGAATTTTATTTGACTATAAAAGATAATAATAATTTATTATCGAGAAAATGTTTAGTTCTGAATTTAAATTATATTATATTCATTTAATATGGTATATACGATCAAATTAAAATTTAGAATATATATCGTTTAATTCAGTATAACGCTATAACATTGGAATGACGGTCGGTACGCTTAAATAGCGATTCGCGGTTTTTAATTATGAACCCCGAGATATTTATAATGGACAAGATCGAAATCGAATCGAAAATCAAATCGATATCTATTTAAAAAGAATAAAAGATCTCTCTATAGCGAATCAAAATCAAATCAAATTACTTAGAAAATCTTTTTAAAATAAATACAAAGATTTATTGTTACTTCTGGTCCCCTCTCCACTTCTTTATAAACGCGACTGCCTCATCTCCTTTCTACAATCCCTCATTCATTCTCTTCAGTTCAGAAAATAACCGAAGCCTTCATTCATTTCTCCTATTTCCTGAAAACAACCAAGTCAGTTATCTTCCTTTTAAAACCGTTCTCTCCACTCAATGAATGACATCAAAAATCAAATTCCCCCTTTTCTTTTAGAATATCACGAATTTTGGGAGTGACGCGAGGATGACTTTGAATCTACGGCTAGTGATTCATGGGGATGCGATGGTTTCTCTGAGTCTAGAACATTCGATTTAGGGTTGAGGGGCAAGGCGCGATGATGAAAAATTCGGTTCAGCTTTTGTTTTGGGGATCGCGATGCTCTGTGGTGGTCGGTTTTCGGTGCAGGCGAGATTGTTAGAGTGTGCGATGGGTGCGGTTTCACTCAACTACAGTCGCGATAGTTCTGGTGGCGATGAAGTTAGGATTCAAGGCAGTGTCAATGTTGGTTTGGTAGTTCGATGACTGATTTGAAGTGATTTGGTGTGACAGTTGAACAATGGAAGGGCCGATGCTTGTATTGGGATGAAACTAGAGTACTGCGATGTATAGGATGAAGTAGGGCTGTTCGAGTTTGGGATAAGGGATGTAGCAACCGTCGCTTGTTGGTGCTGTGTCTGGAGCAAAAATGAAATGATGTTGAACTAAGGTACAGGTGATTGTTTCGGCAGGGTTAATTTGGGAATGTAATCATTTGGGGAAGATAAGCTAAATAGCGAATTAAGGTAAATTACTTATTTTATTTAGTTAGTAAAAACAAGTAATTTAATAGGTAGTTAATTTAATTGCTACCTACGTTTAATCTGTTTATACGTAGAATAATTTATTTATATTATTTTAGTAGTAAATTAACAACTATTTAAATGATAAATTAAATCAATTTATCATAGGTGCTAGATGCAGTTTGGATAGATGCATAGACGCAACGATATGGGAATTAAACGGGATATTCAGAAAAATAAAATCACGGTGAGTAAACTCACTCTGCATTTTATTTAAATAATTTTTATATATGCTGTTGTTGATTGTTTGGATGCATTTAAATATTTTTGTGTGGCGATTATAAATATATTAGTTATTTAGGATTGGTGTTTGTTACTATTATATATATATATATATATATATATTGGTGATTAGATAATTCCCACATTACCGTTAGCGGATGCTCGCAGTACCATTAGCGGATGATTACCCTATACGCCCCACGCTATGATAGTGGATGACCTTCTATACCGCGGTATCCTGCCTCGAAGCAGGATGGGTATTATTTATGATGCTAACGTCTGTGGATGCAGGAAAACAGGTTGGAGGAATCCAACTGGATTCCTCAAAATTTATCATTTGTTTGTTCTTATATATATTATCACATATAACATGTTGATTGAATTGGTTGGTTTGGTTGTTTAAATATAACTAAGGGCCAAAATGTTGATTTATAAAAATATCATGAAAATGATATTTGAGTTTTAAAACGGAAAATTCTATTTTCTAAAATAGAATTTGAATTTAGAACGGGCTAAAGATATTTACTTGTTTTGAAAATAAATAAAACAAGTAATGAATTTATAAACGATGTTTATAAATTAAATAATACATGAAATTGGAGTGGTGAATGTATAAATGATGTTTATAAATTGAATAACGCGAGAAATTTAGATAAATTTATAACGGTGTTTATAAATAAATTGGAATGATTTTCATTGGATAATCAGGAAATTAAAATGAATTTATAAACAGTGTTTATAAATAAAGTGGAAAAATTATCATTGGATAATTTGAATATTTAAATTCAAATGTGAATTTAAAAATATAAATGGGGAAATTGTTTTAAAGAAATAAACGATGGAATTTATTCTGATGTTTAGAATATAAATTGAACTAAAATAAATACGTAAGGATTTAGGATTTGAATTCGATTAATTCAAATTAAAATTTAAATAGAAGTTAAATTGAATATGAAAATAAGTTGGATGTTATATATATAAATTATTATAAATAGGAATTTCCAAAAATAGATGCTGGTTTTAAATAGATTCTGAAATGGACTTGTTTAAATATAAAACAAGTAAATTAATGAATAATGTTTATAAATATGGTGAATAAATTATCAAGAGATAATTGGTAACTTTAAATTCAAGTATGAATTTAAAATAGAAAGTTGAAATCATTTTAAAAAGGAAACAACGATTTTTATTTTGGAATTCAGAATATAAAAGGAGCTGGATTTCAAAAGGGATTTGAAATGGAAAACTTGTTTTAATATATAAAACAAGAAAGATGGATTTACAAACGATGTTATAAATCTACTGAAATAAATTATCACTGGATAATTTAGAAGTTTAAATTCAAGGAAGAATTTGAAAAGTGAAATTGGAAAACGTGTTGAAAATAGAATAATTGATTATATTTCGGGATTTAGAATATAAACTAAATTGAGGAAATCCAAAGGAGTTATAATTGGAATTTCTATTATATCAAATTTTATAATTTATTTATTAAAAGAATTGGGATTTGAAATAACAAACCGAGTATAAATAAATGTATAACCGAGTAAGGAAAAATCAGCAATTTTAGATAATCAGAAATATTAGTTAAAATTGGGAAAATGGTTTAGTATATATTGAAATATATTAGAATGAAGTTAGAGTTTATATATAAACAAAGTTAAAACGTTTATATATTAAAAATAATTAAAACGAACTCGCCGTGGCGTAGTAGTTTGTAAATTGGCGTTTCGAACTTCAATTGAATAGATAGAACTCAGTTCAAGTCGGAATTCTTTGAAACAAGAACCATCAGGACCAATTATAATAGTTTTCTAATGGTAGAGAAAAATCTAGATTTCGTCGAATAGATTTTGAGTTATTGTAACGACCCGCCTTTTTGCCCGTTCTTACCGGTAATTAAACCAACTAAAACCGTTCAGAAAGACGAATTGTTATGGGTACATACATACATTGAACAAAATAACAGAACTTTCCATTGCTCAAGAACAATATTTCATTAGAGTTACCTGAATATAAGAGTTACACATACATATATACTTTACAGCAGAAGAAAGAAATTTACTCTCATCGGAAGATCAAAAGACACAGGGGAAACTTTAACTCTAGCGTGGACGCCAAAATGTGCTTCGAACTTTTCTCCAACGAATGATAGCTGCAAAACTAAACTACTAGCTGCCCGTGTCACAATTTAATGGGAACCCAGAGTTTAGGAAGGAACAATAAACTCCAGGTCAGTCATGGGACTGGTGTGAGAACATAAAACAGTTGTTTTTAGGATTTATTTTAAAGTTGGGACATTCACCGGACCACGTCGCTATCGCGCAACGGGCTTTTGCTCCATGTGAACACCCGTGCATATAAATACGAAATGATATTTTTAAAATGAAGCTATCATAAGCTCGTCCCACATCGCATAATGCAAGCGCACACCAGATGGGCAAGTTTTGTCTTATGATAACCAAACGTGCTTTCATACGTGAAAATCTTCTTTTAATATTATCATATAGTGAGGAAAACAAATTTCGCAAATAAATGTATTAATCCTAGACAGCATAATACCATTAAAATTATGTCGCCACATATATATACAAACCAAAACGTATGGCTCGTATTGGAGATTGGGTTCCCAACTTGATGATTCCTGGCATGAAAGATCAATCGGAACACCAACGAAATGTAATCACGGGTTTTCTTCCAGACGTGGACACCAATACAAATCGCGAGGCAGGTCAATGGTTTTCGACCAGACACGGCCCCCCGAACATACCTTATTCCATCATTCGTAAGTGGTTTCCCACTGCTACAGCGGTCATCATCAATTCACATATATATACACAACCTAACCGCCAGTTTCTCATCATCCGGGGTGTGAGGTTTGTCGATGTCACGTCATACACAAAGCATGCCTAGAAAAGCAATGCCTTGATCATCACTAGCTCGTTCATAACTCGGGTATGCCACATTGACAATTCACGACATATCACTGATTTCAATCAATGCATACCCTCTAAGTTCATATGACTTAGAGATGAGGATAAAATATTTGCCATAAATCCGATATATATTAACGGAGATCAGTGCTATGCGGTCAATTTCAATGTCAGACACACCATCCATACACGTCCGTCCTGGGTCTGAACGGAACGAAATCCGAAAGTTCTCCCCATACGTTCGGACTTCCTGCCACTCCGGGAATAGGGGCATCTTTCTACTGTAGCTATCAGTAAAGAAACCAATCGGCAATCAGTCCGTTCGATTTGAAGAACCACGGTCTTCACTCGTCGATTCCAAGTCTTGAATTTGCTTCATGCGTTGTATTATTACTTGGAATGGTTTCGAAATTAAATCCGATCTCGGTCTTTCCAAGTAATAAGCGTATTAATAAAACAATAGTCATGGACCACACAGGGTTACAATTCAATCTCCTTCCAGTCGTTATCCGTTCATTTCTAAATCAGGGTTGGATTTGATATTAACTTTCGTTACCGTTTAACTCTTATTTTTAAAATCAAATTTTCATTTTTCCCAACCATATCATCAACATAACCCTTCGATCCTTATGTTCAAAACATAATTCCATTGATTTCATAAGTCATTAAATTTCTCAAATCTTTACTTGGATTACAAATACATTTACGATTATCTAACACTTCATATTTAAACGTAAGTTTTAATGGAGTTAAATCGACTTATATTTGATCTCAATTCCATGTACAAATATTTAACCACTTAAAAATCTTTTAACCATTGAAAATAATGGTTTACGATTAATAAATTTAAAAACCATTTGTCTTTGGAAATGAGATAATAACGTTTTGAACGTTACTACAAGCGCTGTGATAGCCATTTAAATCAAGTAGGTTTCAAATCATTCAAAAACTCAAAACTTTTTAATACTAATTACTTTAAATAAATAAAGTAAGATTTATCATAAATTTCCTCAAATTTTAAACTTGATTTATTTGAATTCCGTTACGACCGCCGAACTGCACTTATAACAACTTTTTCCCGATTTGTTTGAATATAACTTAAAAATCATATATTGAAATTCGAAAATTTCTCTTTTATTCAAAATTGTTAATACTCAAAATCAACGTTTCATGTTTCAAATCGAATTGATTTCAAACGATCAAGTTATAACTAATTGAAAAATGTAAATCGATATTTACGAACTGTCGCGCCACAGCGCGTTATAAAACGATTTAAATATAATTCCTTTGAATCCTTTTGAATTTAAATTAAAATTTTCAAAACAACTTAATTTAAAAACCGATTTTAAGTTAAATAAAAAAATCATTCCAATCTTAATTTAAATTTAAATAAGTTGTAAACCATAGGAATTCAAAAACCCTTTTAATTTTAATTTATTTAAATTTAAACTTCAAAAATTTTAAACTTCATAAATAGTCCTTACGCGACATTTGTTATTCTAATTCAAATCGGTTTTTCTAAGTTTAAAACAAATTTCAAAATTTGAATTCAAATTTTATTTGAATTAACCGTTCCGTCCGTCGGACCAGTCAGGGATAGCCAGGGAGAGCAGGAAACTGAATTTCCAAACCTAAGCCTAGACACTATCCTCTCTGTCATCCTATACGGTCTGGTATACATTATTATAATATTTATATTTAATTTTCCAAACCTCTTTTCAAAATTAACTGGGCTTAAGAAAAATAATATTTTAAGATTCGAAAGATAAATCTTCATTTGTATGGAAGGAGGATTGAATCGATCATCTGTACGATTCCACAACCATGGTGTTGTGTGTGCATCATGCAAACATAATTAAATCAACCATATAAATCAGATGGTCATGAATTATAACCATCACCAATAACAAAAAATTCAGCTGTACACAAGCGTTACGGTCGATAACGCTTATCAGTGTTCGGTGTGGGTCTAATTACATGCACATCCATTCACACAATAATATTCATATACAAACAATTATCATAAATCATCGCATTCCATTTTAATCACTACTATTTAAAATAAATGATTAAATTAATTGTTCTCACCTTAATGCCTCCAAAATCTTTATTAATGTCAATGAACCGTATCAACCACATACAAAACTCCAAATGTTCACGTACCCTTTTCATGGATGCTCACGCCGCTTCTTTTGCCACTGCTTGTATATATTACCAGTGTTAAATTATTTAATTAACATAATGATAAATTTCTAATTAACACGACCAATCATAATTTACTTTCCATAAATTTGTTATTAACTAAATTATAACTAGTTACTAATATTATAAATTAAATTTAAGTGTTCTCACCCTTAGCTTTCCAGCAAAGGTCCAGCTCCTCTGTCCTGGTACTCTCTTCCCGTGTCTTTCCTTTCACGCCTCTTGCGCTCGCCCTCTCTCTCTCTTTGACTCTCTCCTCTTTTTTTTTATAACTTAAAGACTTGAACTGCAAAAGGAAACTTTCGCATGCATGCATGTGCTCTGCTTGGTGCAACTGTCTTTCACGTTTTTTTTTCCTTTGCTTTTAAATCTACAAAGCTTACTGCCAAATAAGATACATGCGCAAGCATTCAAACGATTGATATTGCGGCTCGGGTGACTGCATGCATCTTTCTTATTTTCTTTTGAGTGACGGGCTCGGTCGGTGGGTGTTTGCATGCAAGGAAGTGGCAAGATGGTTGAGACATTTGCTTGTTGAATGGAGAAAAGAGAGGTTAGCTGGCAAAATGGCTCGGGGTTTTCTGAACGCGGAGGAGTGAGAGGAACAATGGGGAGTTTGCTAAATATTGGAGAAGGGAATGGCGGTGAGGTACAAGTGGGGATGACATGCAGCACGTTAAATGGGGAAGGCTTTTGGGATATATTTGCTTTTGGTGATAAAACTAACGCATGCACCTTATCAACATTGATGTGTTTGCATGGATTGGTGCCATGCGTTTTCATTCAATACCGTTTCTCTTTCTTTTTTTTAAAAAAAAATTGGTGGAACCAAATGGAGGAGAGGAGTAAATGTAATGGGCGGAAGAATAAGATAAAGATGGGAGAGGAGAAAGATTTCACAACATGCAGCAAAAGATGAAGATAGAAAGCACGCATGTTAAACCCACTTGTTTCAATATACCCATGCATGCCTTCCACGTTTCATTTTATTTTGTTTATATATATTTTTTTTCATGCGTTAAGTGTAAATAAAGTCAAATTGATTTATGCGTTCCAACATGTTCATGGAACAAAGTCCAAAACAAAAGCAACACTTAGAGCGTTCATTGTACACAAATTTCTTCTCCAATTTCTTTTGCTCTTAATTATCAATAACCACTAATAACAAACTAACAATACATTCATGTAAAATAATGTGCCATAATCCTAGAACAGTAATAAAATAGACCGATTGATTAGTTTTGTAAAGTGCCAAAAGGGACCACAATTACCCCAAAATACGCTAGAAAAATATATGCTTATTTTCCGAAATAAAAATTACAGTAAAATTTTATAAAATATTTTAAGACGACGCAAGCTAAAACTGAATAAAAATTTAAAATGAATATTTAATTAATTAAATTTCAAAATTCTAATCGTTTCGATGACTAAATTACAACTCGCTTTAATAATTCACCTAGCGACGAAACGCTCTATCGAAACAACATTGGTTTAACTAAATTTCACAATAAAACTTTTAATTTTTAATCATTTAAAATACTATTATCGCCTTAGAATTTGATTCAGCGTTTATTTAAACATTCTAAACTTTATTAAAAAATCAAATTTAATTTTCAAAAATCTTAGATCGTTACATTCTCCCCCACTTAAGGCTTTTCGTCCTCGAAAAGGAGAGCTCGTGAAATTATACATAAACAAAATAAATTTTACATATAAAATTCATTAAACTTCAATTCTTATATTAAATCTAAATTTATAAATGCGACTTATAGGAAATTTTCATATGATTAAATTTGTCAAAACTTCTATAAGAAAGCTTATTAAAACAAACTTAAATTGTTATATTAGAGAGGTAATATTTTGAGAAGGTTGATTTAATGAAGTTTGAGTTTTAATTATTACTACAAATCATAGTTTGCAAAGCACTTCAAAATGAATTCTCTGACTTTGAATCCCATTTCATTTCAAACCATTGAAATATTATTTCATAATCATACTTTACTTCGGGATTTTCAAAAATCTAATTTGTTTCCAAAATTTTCAAACATACCATATTCAAATCTATATATTAGTAGTTCGAGAGGTCCATCCTCATGACAGGGCCACTGAGTACCACTCATCATACTAAATCAAGTCCTTCATCACAACCCAGTTTTAGTCACGGTTACTCGAACAAACCAAATCATTTCATATCCCGAAGTTGTAAACCAAAATTTGCAAATACTTAACCATAGTTTGGCATTTCTAAATATTTTCAAAATATCGGGATTCAAGTCGTCGAAATTTCTTTCATAAACTATTCATCATATCTAAACTAGTTGGAACCCAAATTCGTCCAATTGAAAAATAAAATTTTCAACTTTCAAGGATGCAATTTATATTTCATATTTTGAAATCTACGATCGTATTTAAACCATTCGAACCTTTCAAATCAAATCTCATACTAATTCAAGCCTTTCTAGTTTTTGAAGTTTCGAAAATCGTTTACACTTCCTTCATTTCAAACATCTTCGTATATCACAATATAGAATATTTTAAGAGCCATAAGTCGAAATCTCAGAAATCTCTTTATGATTTAAATAGTTGCACCTTTTTTTCTCTTCAAACATAACTCATTTTAACCATACTATAGGGCTTTATTCATTCTTATTCAAATATATCATCACGCTTTCGCTGCGCACTCTAATTTGGTACGTGCATGTTTCAAACTATCATTATTCAAACATTAGAGATAAGTTTCAATATTTGGAACCAACAGTTTAAATTCATCTTTCAAAATTCATTTTCCTTGCATAAATTGAATTCCATATTTCAAACTCTTCTAATTTCCATGCAAAGCTCATTTGTTTATGTTTCGTTAACCTCGTGTCTTGGATAAATCAAAGTTATCTTGGTTGAGCTAAATTTTGGTTTCATTCGATAAACGACACCAAAGATATACATACATGGATCAAGTCAAATTCCACGTGTTCAGGACAAAAGCTCAATATTAAATGGGCATCAAAAGGTATAATGGCCTAAACCCAAAAGATGAACTACTCAAGGTCAATAAGTTTGTTTTAAATTCTCAAACAGGATCAAGACGAGGAAATCAAGGGCACCAAGGATACGAGTATAGGCGGTTCAAAAGTACGATGATTCGAGTCAGGATATTCAACCAAGCTTAAATAAAAGAGGATGAACGACGCTACTCAACGGTTCGAATTAAACAATGGAACTAACTAAGGCCAAGCTAGGAAAAACGACCGCATTTAAGGATATAGGCATAAGTAGTTTATTCTTGGGATATTCGTTTTTTTTTTCATTAACTACCTCTTGAGTAAATCTTACTTCAAATTTCGTTTTCATTTATATCGTAAGCGGTTACTTTTTAATACTTTCTATTTGGATTGCTCATACAATTTCAATTTGGGGAAAAGCAGTTTTCTCCCCCACTTAGATATTTGTTAAAAAATTTAAATCATCTTTTTAACCAAATTCTTAATTTAAGTCAAAAATCATTTTTTTTTTTGATTTCTTAAGAGGAGTTTTGATTTTTCCTACAAATATAATTTCAAGCAAAATGGTTTAACTTGTGCATTGTCATTTACAATTCATGTCGATTTCAAATCTATTACTTATATTCACACATCTATTATGACTTGTTTATTTTAGAATATGGGCAGTATTTTTGATACAATTTCTTTATGAATTTTCCTTACTTCCAAATTTTCCTTCTAATCTTTAAATGAAATTTAATTCAAAATTCCTTTTGGTTATTATCAAATAGTTGGTTTTGCATTTATACATATCGTCCTTACATTAAACACCCTCTTAATAGTTCTAACATATCGAAGTAGTTCAAGTATCCCTCGACGTCTTAACTGGAGTCATTTAGTCATCCCACTTTCGAAACTCGAAAATGATTACTGATGATGTTGCAATCATCATCAGATCATCCCCGGGCGACTAGAGTGTGACTCTATATCTATTGCATATATATAAGGATTCGTACATACACCGGCCTTGCGCATATTCGAAATCTTCATATATACCAATAGTCCTATCACGACGTCGATTAAAATACTCAAACATTTATTATTAAAAGTTATCTTTCAACATGATTACGTTCTTTAAAACACTTTATTTTGTTTTGAAAATCTATTTTCAGAGTACGCTCTCTCGATCATAATACTCCGGAATCTCATTCTAGGGCATTTCTAACCCTATCTCTAATGAGATGCTATAACTCTTATGAGTCCTATCCTTTTTTCAAATATGTACGTACCCTATAGCTTTGTATAACCAAAGCTCTGATACCAACTGTAACGACCCACCTTTTTGCCCGGTTCTTGCCGGTAATTAAACCAACTTAAACCGTTCAGAAAGACGAATTGTTATGGGTACATACATACATTGAACAAAATAACAGAACTTTCCATTGCTCAAGAACAATATTTCATCAGAGTTACCTGAATATCAGAGTTACACATACATATATACTTTACAGCGGAAAAAAGAAATTTACTCTCATCAGAAGATCAAAAGACACAGCGGAAACTTTAACTCTAGCATGGACGCCAACTCAGAAAGTGCTTCGAACTTTGCTCCAACGAATGATAGATGCAAAACTAAACTACTAGCTACCCGTGTGAAAATTTAATGGGCATCCAGAGTTTAGGAAGAAACAATAAACTCCAGGTCAGTCATGGGACTGGTGTAAGAACAAAAACTGTTGTTTTAAGGATTTATTTTAAAGTTGGGACATTCATCGGACCACGCCGCTATCGCGCAATAGGCTTTTGCTCCATGTGAACACCCGTGTATATAAATACGAAATGATATTTTTAAAATGAAGCTATCATAAGCTCGTCCCACATCACACAATGCAAGCGCACACCAGATGGGCAAGTTTTGTCTTATGATAACCAAACGTGCTTTCATACGTGAAAATCCTCTTTTAATATTATCATATAGTGAGGAAAACAAATTTCGCAAATAAATGTATTAATCCTAGACAGCATAATACCATTAATATTATGTCGCCACATATATATACAAACCAAAACCGTATGGCTCGTATTGGAGATTGGGTTTCCAACTTGATGATTCCTGGCACGAAAGATCAATCGAAACACAAACGAAATGTAATCACGGGTTTTTCATCCAGATGCGGACACCAATACAAATCGCGAGGCAGATCAACAGTTTTCGACCAGACACAGCCCCCCGAACCTACCCTATTCCATCATTCATAAGTGGTTTCCCACTGCTGCAGCGGTCATCATCAATTCACATATATATACACAACCTAACCGCCAGTTTCTCATCATCCGGGGTGTGAGGTTTGTCGATGTCACGTCATACACAAAGCATGCCTAGAAAAGCAGTGCCTTGATCATCACTAGCTCGTTCATAACTCGGGTATGCCACATTGACAATTCATTACATATCACTGATTTCAATCAATGCATACCCTCTAAGTTCATATGACTTAGAGATGAGGATAAAATATTTGCCACAAATCCGATATATATTAACGGAGATCAGTGCTATGCGATCAATTTCAGTGTCAGACACACCATCAATACACGTCTGTCCTGGGTCTGAATGGAACGAAATCCGAAAGTTCTCCCCATACGTTCGGACTTCCTGCCACTCCGGGAATAGGGGCATCTCTCTACTGTAGCTATCAGTAAAGAAACCAATCGGCAATCAATCCGTTCGATGTGAAGAACCACGGTCTTCACTCGTCGATTCCAAGTCTTGAATTTGCTTCATGCGTCGTATTATTACTTGGAATGGTTTCGAAATTAAATCTGATCCCGGTCTTTCCAAGTAATAAGCGTATTCATAAAACAATAGTCATGGACCACACAGGGTTACAATTCATTCTCCTTCCAGTCGTTATCCGTTTGTAACAACCCGGAAAATGCGAGCCAGTTTGAAAATTTTATTTTGGCAATTTTAGCGAATTTTGAATATTTAAAATAGGTTATTTTAAATAAAATCGACGAGAAATTTATTTTGAATATAGTTCGAACGTATATATTATATACGTCGTCGTTAGAATATAAATAATTATATATAATTATAAATAGAATTGAAAATGGCGCGGTAGTTCGATAATTCGATTTCAAACTTCAATTGAATGTACCGGGTGCAAAACAATCCGGATTTTAGTGAAACCAAAAACAATAGGATCTATTTGATAATATCTTTCCAACGAATCTGAAAAATCAAGATTTCATAGCGGGAATCAAAAGATAAGTCCAGTTGAAAATTCTGAATAGTCGCTATGGAATTCAGGCCCTTAAAAAAATGGACATTTTGCAAATGACCTCGGATCTCGACGAAACCAGTTTTGTTGGGTCCATGATGTCGAATTATTGCTAGATTCCAAATTTCATAATTTTTCGAATCAATATGTGAGCGTGGCAAAGGAAAACGCGTTTGACCAGTTTCAGTTGATTTTAATTGACTGGAAAATGGCCATTTTTCCAATGGTCTCAGAATTCAATGAAATTAGTTTTGTTAGGACCGTATCGTCAATACGAAGCTAGAAAATATTTTTCTGGAATTTTTCTAGTTAGTATGTGACCCCGGTAAATTGAAATACGCGTTCAAATTCAATATATAGAGTTATACGTTGATTTTGACGAAAAGTGATCGAAACGATCGAATTAGCTTACGATACATATCCCATTGTGTTCGGAATGGGGGTAAAACGCTATGGGCGACAGGCGGTGGGTCTCGTTTCGAGGTCGAAAAGTAAAGTTGCTTTTTGAAATAGTTTAATAATAAATAAAATATATATATTTATACACATACAACCCCTTCTCCTTGACAGTTCAAATCGAAATAAAAATAAAAAAAATCCTAAACCTAAAAACGTGAGCGACGCAGTCCTTCCACTGTTCCTTCGACCGCCGCCGCCACATGCCCCTTCTCCGCCACATGATCCATCGCCTCCCCTGTCGCTCCCATCTCCTTCTCCCTCCCTCCTCCATCTCAACCTAGCACGAGACCCAAACACCCCACCGACGCGACCACTCCCATTTGCCCCATCGCGTGGACCCCGCCGATGCACCGCACCCCCTGACGACCGGACGCCACCTCCACCGCGCAGCAGCGCCCCTCCCCTCCGCCTCAGGCCGACCAGTGGACCCTCCTTCGTGAAGCAGTAAGTCTTTAATTTTAAATCATAGAAAAACTGATTTCTTTCGTTTTAAAAATATGATCTTGGTTGTTTGAAAATATGAAATCTTTGAATGTGAAAATATAGATTTTCAATAAAGGAAAAACTTTGATTTTTATTATGTATAAAGATTTGATTTTTCATTTATATGAATGCAAGTAAAATAGAAAAGGTTAGATTTTTAAAATAGTAAAGACGTGATTTTTAAAATAGTAAAGACGTGATTTTTTTTAAAATAGTAAAGACGTGATTTTTAAAATAGTAAAGACGTGATTTTTAAAATAGTAAAGACGTGATTTTTTAAAATAGTAAAGACGTGATTTTTTAAAATAGTAAAGACGTGATTTTTTAAAATAGTAAAGACGTGATTTTTAAAATAGTAAAGACGTGATTTTTTAAAATAGTAAAGACGTGATTTTTAAAATAGTAAAGACGTGATTTTTAAAATAGTAAAGACGTGATTTTTAAAATATAAAAGACGTGATTTTTAAATATGAAAAGACGATATTTTGAGATGAGTAGTGAAGTAAAAATGTGATTTTTATATATTGAACATCGAAGTAAAAATGTGATTTTTATATATTGAACATCGAAGTAAAAATGCAATTTTTATATATTGAATAGCGAAGTAAAAATATGATTTTTACATATGTAGTGGCCGCGGGCAACGAAGTTGACAAAGATGCGATAACGATGAAGATTTCTCTAAAGGAAGAGTCGTGTAGGTGGATAGCTATATGTGAGAACTTCTCACCTTTCAATTTAATTTTTCTAGTTATATATATACTAGGATGCAGACGGTGTTTAGTAGCACCCGACACCCGTCATCCACAGACCATGGATGGCTTGTTTGTTTAATAGTTTTGTTGTGTAGTTGGTTAGATTATTTGGTTTGAAATTGAATTGTTTGGTGAGATGAATGGATTTGATTGATGTGTGAATGGCGTGGGCCTTAACTAGACCGGGGATAAGGCTAGGCCTCGTCCCGTTTCCAGTATCGTGCCGTTATGCCGCCGAAATTTTCTAAAATAGGTTAGAAAAATGAAAATATCATTTTATTTAAAGAATGAACTGAATAGAAATTCATAAGTTAAAATAAAATGTTTTGTCGTTAAAAATATAATTTTTAACGTGAAGATGAATATAGTGAATGTGAATAAATAAAATATTCATTTACAAACCGGACGGTTTGTTTATGTACACCTATTTGAAGGACATTGATTGGGACGATAAATTTTACACATCGCCCAACAGCACAAATAAAATATGTGTTTGATTGTTTGAAACCCCACACGGGTGTTGGGATGAAATTTGAAGTTCACTCATCCTGATTGATTAAATATGACGATCGATTGATTGACAGGCTGTTATAAGCGTTGAATATCTATATTTGATGCTTATACCGTGTAGTGCACTTTGGTTGATGGTTGATTATTTTCAATGCTATTATATACATGTGTTGTATGAAAATCCATATAATTAATTTTATATGGTAATTGATTGGGCCTCATTCCAATTTGAAAAATAAAGTATAATATAAAATAAAGGTTCATGTGTTGACAGTTTCATCCATTGAGATTGGTCATGTGTTGAACGAAACATTTTAGTAATAAAATTTATATCTTTATCAATATAAAATAAAGGTTCATGTGTTGACTGTACTCATCCGTTGAGATTAGTCATGTGTTGAACGAAATATTTTTATAATAAAATTTATATCTTTATCAATATAAAATAAAGGTTCATGTGTTGACTGTACTCATCCGTTGAGATTAGTCATGTGTTGAACGAAATATTTTAACAAAAATAGTCACACGTGGACGGTACTCATTCGTTGAGATTAGTCGTGTGTTGACAAAAAGAAATGAATTGAATATATAACGATTTCGAAATGAATTGAATATATAACGATTTCGAAATGAATTGAATATATAACGATTTCGAAATGAATTGAATATATAACGATTTCGAATTTGAATGGAATAGAAAGCCAATTTGATTTCAATTGAATATATAATGAATTTGATTCAAATAGAAAACGAAACGAATTTGATTTTAATAGAAAATGAATTTGAATCGAATAGAAAACCAATTGAATTGAAAGTGAATTGAAAACGAATTCAAATTGAATTGAAATGAATTTTAAAACGAATTTATAAGGAAAAACTCAGTTTTGATTTGAATTGAAATGGAAGTTGAAATTGTTTTTGAAACGAATATAAAACTATTTATATAATTCGTTTTAAATAGAAATCGACAAAATATATATTATATATATTATATATAAAATATAATGGCCTGAATAGAACGCGCCACGCCGCGGCAGTTCGTAAATTTCGACCATTTATTTCAAACGGACATTACGGGAGATCCGACCATCGGATTCTCCTATAACCGGAACCGTTGGGTTCGTATCGAAAAGAGGTTTCTAACGAATATTAGAAATTTGAAATCTAACGGTTGGATTTGGAGATACGTCCAAATCAAATTCGAAAAAGGTCGCTGTAAGTGCAGTTCGATAGCCGTTGATGGAGATCGACTGTACGGACCTTGATAAAATTATTAAAAATAGTAATAATTTGTGTAAAATCATAAGAAATGATTTTAAAAGAATTGGGATGAAAAACTCCATATTTGAAAAGATAAAAATAGATTTTTATCGATATGAACTAGTTTTGAATTAGAACTATAATTCTATTTATTTTTAAATAAATAAATTGAATTTGAAAAAGGGTTTTAAAAATAACCAGAATTTCCAATGATTGCATTGGAATGGATTTGAAATCGAAATTTGCCTTTGGATTATTTCGATGTTGGATTTCGTGATGATACAGATTTTGTTATGGGAATTTGAAAGATATATATATATATCGTTATTTCCAATACGACATTTGTTAATCGTAGAATTTGATATAAAATATAAGCCGATATATTTTCTATTCAGAGCCTTGTATTGAATATCAAATGTGATTTGGGTTTGTCGTGAATGGTGTCTTCATTAACACTATTCTTGAACCCAGTTGAGAAAAGATTAAATCTTTTTATTTAGATTTAATGAAGTGTACCAATTAAATGATATTTAATTGGAATTGAATTGATATTGGTTTTTGGGTTTATCGTGAACAGTGTTTTAAATAACACTCGTTCTTTAACCCGATAATTAATGGAATGTGACTTTGGGTTTATCGCGAACCGTGTTTTTAAATGACACTGATTCTTTAACCCAGTTAACGATTAAAACTAAGTGGAGTTTTAATGAATCTTTAATTAGATTGAAAAGATCGAGAATGGAGTATCACCAGTTTTGCTCCAGGCGATAGTTAAATCTTTAATTAGATTTGAACGTAAAAAGGTAATTGAATTTACCGATAACACCGTGGTGTTAGATATGAAGTATTATCAGTTTTACTTCATGGGGTGAATAGGCTGGGATTGGGAAATTAAAACAAATGATTACTTCGGTAAGGTTCGCTAATCCCGACTAGTTTGAATTGATATTCAAAAAAAAAAATAGATTAAAGAATAAATTCAAGAAATTTATCTTGGATAAAATTAATGGGAACCTTTCCCTATGAATGAGAAATTCAGAAACTAACTGTCGGTTAGCCAAGCAGAATGGTTTTCTGGATATTGATCTGATGTTGGTTTCGGCCTTCGGGGTTAATATTTGGGGAATTATTCTCTTGATTAATTTACGGTTAGTTACGGATGAATATGAATGAGGCGTATGTTGTGTTTGTGTAACACTTATTTAAAATATACGCGAGTTATTCGGAAAGACCGGGTTTATCCCATTCTGAATAACTGATACGACGATAAGTCGAAGATGAAGACGATGGTCGAAGACCGGAGGTCTTCACGTCGTTTGGGTAATTACTGATGATCTTGATTGGGCTGTACACCCAAGAAGATGGAAACAGTTAGTGATCGTCCAGACGTACTTGGAGATCGATGGATATGCGGGGTACTAGGTGCCTCCGGTTTCGTTCGGACCCAGAACGGACTTGAAAAAGGACGGTGTGTCTGACATTGGATTTTAGTCCGTGTGATTGATCTCTATTAAATATATATCTGTTTGGCGGCGGAGAATTTATTCTCTTGCTTAACGCCCTTCTCTGAGACGTACGAGCTCAGGGGTTATATATTGATGGATATCAAACGCATGGAGTGAATTGCCTGTGTGGCATGCCTAAGTGGCAATTGATCAAGGCTTCTGTTGAAAAGCAAAGTCTTGTGGTTGATGATCGAAGCACGGCCTTTGTGGCGTAGCTTTGTGTAACGTTTACTTCGCGAGTTTCACACCCGGTATGAACCAAAAACGGGAGACGGACCTCAGGGAGGGCCTACGTTTCCTCCTAGCTAAAAGTGGCGTCAGTGGTTTTACACGCCCTGACGAGTTTGACTTATGTGGTTGTTGCTGTTGCGAGGCGCCTCGGATTGATCGGTCGTTCTCGAACCGATGGAGTCATTTAGTTGGCTCGCTTACGCCCCAAAGGGCGGCGAAACGTAGTGCTCAGGTATAATAATCCACATCGGTGGACCGGCCCTGACGATCCATGGGGCAGTTGCGGCTGTTCCTGAGACTCGGGCTAGGCAGTCTTGAATCAGTGAGGATCTTGCCCCTAGCCTCGGTTCATACCATAAATGATAACCCAACTTCCAATACGACGTCTTGCGGTTTTGATTGTAAACTTATATATGGCGACATAGTGTTATGGGGCATTCATGCCGCCTATGATTGATACTTATGATTTGAAGTTGTTTTATACACTATGCACTTATAGTAGTATCAAATGATTTGTTTTAAACGTATTAAGCATGTTTGGCTATTATAAGGGAAAACCCTATCCTCGGCTGCGTTGCATTGTGTGATAGGACCTGGGTCTTATAATAGCTTCATTTTTCTTTATTTAGCATTGCGCTGTTTGTTTTATGCACTGGTATTCTTGGGAGGAAACCCGTTCCGCGTTAGCGGCGTGGTCCCTTGATTTACCTAACATTAAAAATAAAGAATAATAACTGTTTTTTTGTTCTCACACCAGTCCCATGACTGACCTGGAGTTTATTGTTTTAACCTAAACTCTGGGTGCCCTTATTTTGACACGGGCAGCTAGTGGTTTTGGTTTTGCAGATTTATATTCACAAGATCTTGGTTTACAGCTGGAACGATATCCGGAAAGCTTTGTATCCGCATATCTACTTCTAGTTGTGTATTGTATTATTTTCCGCTGCTATGTATTTAAATGTAATTTAAATCTCTGATATTTCTGTGTAATATTTATTCCTACTCTGTATATTCTTGTAATCTGATGCATTGTTGTAATACACAATGAAATGTTCTTCTGCATGCGTTCTGTTTTGTCCTGTTCTCAAACGATAGGGCGTTTCGAACGGTCTAGATCGGTTTAACGACTGATTCGGATCGAGCGAAATTCCTTGCCGTCACATTTGGTATCAGAGCTTTGGTTTACAAAGCTCAGAGGACAAGACACATTAGAACCATACGAAAGAATTCATCAGATATTGGATTAGTAATATCCAATTAGAAACTCGTTAGAGATAGGATCAGTAGTATCCTAGAACGAGTGTGAAGAGTATATTTTTCAGATGAAAACAATTTTGTTTTGAAATTTAAACCATTTTAAAACGTATTTGAATATTTATTTATTTTTGAATATCGACAATCCAATATATAAAGAATTTGCATATACGCCTTGCAAACGTATATTCAAAGTTTTAATATTCTGGATAGATATAGAATTACACTCTAATCGCCCGCAGATGATTTTGATGATGGAGCTCCATCATTAGAATTTATATTCGAGTGACGAACGTGTAATATCTATATATTTCCTATTGACTGGTGTGAGAACCAAAATTAGATAGGGCTTATTGTTGTGATTTGTCATCAAAAATATGATTTGTATATATATCAAAATTATGAATTTGAAACTCTAATTCACTGATTGATTGATGTTTGTGTTGTTTATTTATTTGTTTGCTAATTTTTAGCCATGTAGCCTAATTGAATCACATATTGAATTGTATTGAAAATTGGACGCATATGCTTACATATACCTATACTTACCTTGAACAGGTCATAACAAAGAGGCTAGAGCAGAGAATAAAATTTGTTTGCCCGACAAATAGGTACATGTTTACTACATAATTTACTGTTTTGTTTGGGTGATGATGATTTTATGAGCCTATTGGCTAGCCGCTTGGCTTTTTCTTTTTCTTTTTGAGATCTGAAGGACCGGGGAAGCTATTTGAAATTCCCCGTTGCTCCCGGTGCAGGGGAGGTTATGGCGAAATTTTTCAAAATTTAGGGTGTTAGCCAAATTTTTGAAATTTTTGAAAATTCTCAGAAACTGAAAAGTTGGAGAATGGAAGCCAGATCGAACGTAGGGTTGATTAATCAAACCATTTTTGACATTGTTCCTTTTCGGGGACGAAAAGTTTTAAGTGGGGGAGACTGTAACAACCCGGAAAATGCGAGCCAGTTTGAAATTTTTATTTTGGCAATTTTAGCGAATTTTGAATATTCAAAATAGGTTATTTTAAATAAAATCGACGAGAAATTTATTTTGAATATAGTTCGAACGTATATATTATATACGTCGTCGTTAGAATATAAATAATTATATATAATTATAAATAGAATTGAAAATGGCGCGGTAGTTCGATAATTCGATTTCAAACTTCAATTGAATGTACCGGGTGCAAAACAATCCGGATTTTAGTGAAACCAAAAACAATAGGATCTATTTGATAATATCTTTCCAACAAATCCGAAAAATCAAGATTTCATAGCGGGAATCAAAAGATAAGTCCAGTTGAAAATACTGAATAGTCGCTATGGAATTCAGGCCCTTAAAAAAATGGACATTTTGCAAATGACCTCGGATCTCGACAAAACCAGTTTTGTTGGGTCCGTGATGTCGAATTATTGCTAGATTCCAAATTTCATAATTTTTCGAATCAATATGTGAGCGTGGCAAAGGAAAACGCGTTTGACCAGTTTCAGTTGATTTTAATTGACTGGAAAATGGCCATTTTTCCAACGGTCTCAGAATTCAATGAAATTAGTTTTGTTAGGACCGTATCGTCAATACGAAGCTAGAAAATATTTTTCTAGAATTTTTCTAGTTAGTATGTGACCCCGGTAAATTGAAATACGCGTTCAATTTCAATATATAGAGTTATACATTGATTTTGACGAAAAGTGATCGAAACGATCGAATCAGCTTACGATATATATCCCATTGTGTTCGGAATGGGGGTAAAACGCTATGGGCGACAGGCGGTGGGTCTCGTTTCGAGGTCGAAAAGTAAAGTTGCTTTTTGAAATAGTTTAATAATAAATAAAATATATATATTTATACACATACACCCCCTTCTCCTTGACAGTTCAAATCGAAATAAAAATAAAAAAAATCCTAAACCTAAAAACGTGAGCGACGCAGTCCTTCCACTGTTCCTTCGACCGCCGCCGCCACATGCCCCTTCTCCGCCACCTGAGCCATCGCCTCCCCTGTCGCTCCCATCTCCTTCTCCCTCCCTCCTCCATCTCGACCTAGCACGAGACCCAAACACCCCACCGACGCGACCACTCCCATTTGCCCCATCGCGTGGACCCCGCCGATGCACCGCACCCCCTGATGACCGGACGCCACCTCCACCGCAGCAGCGCCCCTCCCCTCCGCCTCAGGCCGACCAGTGGACCCTCCTTCGTGAAGCAGTAAGTCTTTAATTTTAAATCATAGAAAAACTGATTTCTTTTGTTTTAAAAATATGATCTTGGTTGTTTGAAAATATGAAATCTTTGAATGTGAAAATATAGATTTTCAATAAAGGAAAAACTTTGATTTTTATTATGTATAAAGATTTGATTTTTCATTTATATGAATGCAAGTAAAATAGAAAAGGTTAGATTTTTAAAATAGTAAAGACGTGATTTTTAAAATAGTAAAGGCGTGATTTTTTTAAAATAGTAAAGACGTGATTTTTAAAATATTAAAGACGTGATTTTTAAAATAGTAAAGACGTGATTTTTTAAAATAGTAAAGACGTGATTTTTTAAAATAGTAAAGACGTGACTTTTAAAATAGTAAAGACGTGACTTTTAAAATAGTAAAGACGTGATTTTTAAAATAGTAAAGACGTGATTTTTAAAATAGTAAAGACGTGATTTTTAAAATATAAAAGACGATATTTTTAAATATGAAAAGACGATATTTTGAGATGAGTAGTGAAGTAAAAATGTTAATTTTAAATATTGAACATCAAAGTAAAAATGTGATTTTTATATATTGAACATCGAAGTAAAAATGCGATTTTTATATATTGAATAGCGAAGTAAAAATATGATTTTTACATATGTAGTGGCCGCGGGCAACGAAGTTGACAAAGATGCGATAACGATGAAGATTTCTCTAAAGGAAGAGTCGTGGAGCTGGATAGCTATATATGAGAACTTCTCACCTTTCAATTTAATTTTTCTAGTTATATATATACTAGGATGCAGACGGTGTTTAGTAGCACCCGACACCCGTCATCCACAGACCATGGATGGCTTGTTTGTGTAGTTGGTTAGATTATTTGGTTTGAAATTGAATTGTTTGGTGAGATGAATGGATTTGATTGATGTGTGAATGGCGTGGGCCTTCACTAGACCGGGGATAAGGCTAGGCCTCGTCCCGTTTCTAGTATCGTGCCGTTATGCCGCCGAAATTTTCTAAAATATATTAGAAAAATGAAAATATCATTTTATTTAAAGAATGAACTGAATAGAAATTCATAAGTTAAAATAAAATGTTTTGTCGTTAAAAATATAATTTTTAACGTGAAGATGAATATAGTGAATGTGAATAAATAAAATATTCATTTACAAACCGGACGGTTTGTTTATGTACACCTATTTGAAGGACATTGATTGGGACGATAAATTTTACACATCGCCCAACAGCACAAATAAAATATGTGTTTGATTGTTTGAAACCCCACACGGGTGTTGGGATGAAATTTGAAGTTCACTCATCCTGATTGATTAAATATGTCGATCGATTGATTGACAGGCTGTTATAAGCGTTGAATATCTATATTTGATGCTTATACCGTGTAGTGCACTTTGGTTGATGGTTGATTATTTTCAATGCTATTATATACATGTGTTGTATGAAAATCCATATAATTAATTTTATATGGTAATTGATTGGGCCTCATTCCAATTTGAAAAATAAAGTATAATATAAAATAAAGGTTCATGTGTTGACAGTTTCATCCATTGAGATTGGTCATGTGTTGAACGAAACATTTTAGTAATAAAATTTATATCTTTATCAATATAAAATAAAGGTTCATGTGTTGACTGTACTCATCCGTTGAGATTAGTCATGTGTTGAACGAAATATTTTTATAATAAAATTTATATCTTTATCAATATAAAATAAAGGTTCATGTGTTGACTGTACTCATCCGTTGAGATTAATCATGTGTTGAACGAAATATTTTAACAAAAATAGTCACACGTGGACGGTACTCATTCGTTGAGATTAGTCGTGTGTTGACAAAAAGAAATGAATTGAATATATAACGATTTCGAAATGAATTGAATATATAACGATTTCGAAATGAATTGAATATATAACGATTTCGAAATGAATTGAATATATAACGATTTCGAATTTGAATGGAATAGAAAGCCAATTTGATTTCAATTGAATATATAATGAATTTGATTCAAATAGAAAACGAAACGAATTTGATTTTAATAGAAAATGAATTTGAATCGAATAGAAAACTAATTGAATTGAAAGTGAATTGAAAACGAATTCAAATTGAATTGAAATGAATTTTAAAACGAATTTATAAGGAAAAATTCAGTTTTGATTTGAATTGAAATGGAAGTTGAAATTGTTTTTGAAACGAATTTAAAACTATTTATATAATTCGTTTTAAATAGAAATCGACGAAATATATATTATATATATTATATATATAATATAATGGCCTGAATAGAACGCGCCGCGCCGCGGCAGTTCGTAAATTTCGACCATTTATTTCAAACGGACATTACGGGAGATCCGACCGTCGGATTCTCCTAAAACTGGAACCGTTGGGTTCGTATCGAAAAGAGCTTTCTGACGAATATTAGAAATTTGAAATCTAACGGTTGGATTTGGAGATACGTCCAAATCAAATTCGAAAAAGGTCGTTGTAAGTGCAGTTCGATAGCCGTTGATGGAGATCGACTGTACGGACCTTGATAAAATTATTAAAAATAGTAATAATTTTTGTAAAATCATAAGAAATGATTTTAAAAGAATTGGGATGAAAAACTCCATATTTGAAAAGAAAAAAATAGATTTTTATCGAAATGAACTAGTTTTGAACTAGAACTATAATTCTATTTATTTTTAAATAAATAAATTGAATTTGAAAAAGGGTTTTAAAAATAACCAGAATTTCCAATGATTGCATTGGAATGGATTTGAAATCGAAATTTGCCTTTGGATTATTTCGATGTTGGATTTCGTGATGATACAGATTTTGTTATGGGAATTTGAAAGATATATATATATATCGTTATTTCCAATACGACATTTGTTAATCGTAGAATTTGATATAAAATATAAGCCGATATATTTTCTATTCAGAGCCTTGTATTGAATATCAAATGTGATTTGGGTTTGTCGTGAATGGTGTCTTCATTAACACTATTCTTGAACCCAGTTGAGAAAAGATTAAATCTTTTTATTTAGATTTAATGAAGTGTACCAATTAAATGATATTTAATTGGAATTGAATTGATATTGGTTTTTGGGTTTATCGTGAACAGTGTTTTAAATAACACTCGTTCTTTAACCCGATAATTAATGGAATGTGACTTTGTGTTTATCACGAACCGTGTTCTTAAATGACACTGATTCTTTAACCCAGTTAACGATTAAAACTAAGTGGAGTTTTAATGAATCTTTAATTAGATTGAAAAGATCGAGAATGGAGTATCACCAGTTTTACTCCAGGCGATAGTTAAATCTTTAATTAGATTTGAATGTAAAAAGGTAATTGAATTTACCGATAACACCGTGGTGTTAGATATGAAGTATTACCAGTTTTACTTCATGGGGTAAATAAGTTGGGATTGGGAAATTAAAACAAATGATTACTTCGGTAAGGTTCGCTAATCCCGACTAGTTTGAATTGATATTCAAAAAAAAAAATAGATTAAAGAATAAATTCAAGAAATTTATCTTGGATAAAATTAATGGGAACCTTTCCCTATGAATGAGAAATTCAGAAACTAACTGTCGGTTAGCCAAGCAGAATGGTTTTCTGGATATTGATCTGATGTTGGTTTCGTCCTTCGGGGTTAATATTTGGGGAATTATTCTCTTGATTAATTTATGGTTAGTGACGGATGAATATGAATGAGGCGTATGTTGTGTTTGTGTAACACTTATTTAAAATATACGCGAGTTATTCGGAAAGACCGGGTTTATCCCATTCTGAATAACTGATACGACGATAAGTCGAAGATGAAGACGATGGTCGAAGACCGGAGGTCTTCACGTCGTTTGGGTAATTACTGATGATCTTGATTGGGCTGTAAACCCAAGAAGATGGAAACAGTTAGTGATCGTCCAGACATACTTGGAGATCGATGGATATGCGGGGTACTAGGTGCCTCCGATTTCGTTCGGACCCAGAACGGACTTGAAAAAGGACGGTGTGTCTGACATTGGATTTTAGTCCGTGTGATTGATCTCTATTAAATATATATCTGTTTGGCGGCGGAGAATTTATTCTCTTTCTTAACGCCCTTCTCTGAGACGTACGAGCTCAGGGGTTATATATTGATGGATATCAAACGCATGGAGTGAATTGCCTGTGTGGCATGCCTAAGTGGCAATTGATCAAGGCTTCTGTTGAAAAGCAAAGTCTTGTGGTTGATGATCGAAGCACGGCCTTTGTGGCGTAGCTTTGTGTAACGTTTACTTCGCGAGTTTCACACCCGGTATGAACCAAAAACGGGAGACGGACCTCAGGGAGGGACTACGTTTCCTCCTAGCTAAAAGTGGCGTCAGTGGTTTTACACGCCCTGACGAGTTTGACTTATGTGGTTGTTGCTGTTGCGAGGCGCCTCGGATTGATCGGTCGTTCTCGAACCGATGGAGTCATTTAGTTGGCTCGCTTACGCCCCAAAGGGCGGCGAAACGTAGTGCTCAGGTATAATAATCCACATCGGTGGACCGGCCCTGACGATCCATGGGGCAGTTGCGGCTGTTCCTGAGACTCGGGCTAGGCAGTCTCGAATCAGTGAGGATCTTGCCCCCAGCCTCGGTTCATACCATAAATGATAACCCAACTTCCAATACGACGTCTTGCGGTTTTGATTGTAAACTTATATATGGCGACATAGTGTTATGGGGCATTCATGCCGCCTATGATTGATACTTATGATTTGAAGTTGTTTTATACACTATGCACTTATAGTAGTATCAAATGATTTGTTTTAAACGTATTAAGCATGTTTGGCTATTATAAGGGAAAACCCTATCCTCGGCTGCGTTGCATTGTGTGATAGGACCTGGGTCTTATAATAGCTTCATTTTTCTTTATTTAGCATTGCGCTGTTTGTTTTATGCACTGGTATTCTTGGGAGGAAACCCGTTCCGCGTTAGCGGCGTGGTCCCTTGATTTACCTAACATTAAAAATAAAGAATAATAACTGTTTTTTTGTTCTCACACCAGTCCCATGACTGACCTGGAGTTTATTTTTTTAACCTAAACTCTGGGTGCCCTTATTTTGACACGGGCAGCTAGTGGTTTTGGTTTTGCAGATTTATATTCACAGGATCCTGGTTTACAGCTGGAACGATATCCGGAAAGCTTTGTATCCGCATATCTACTTCTAGTTGTGTATTGTATTATTTTCCGCTGCTATGTATTTAAATGTAATTTAAATCTCTGATATTTCTGTGTAATATTTATTCCTACTCTGTATATTCTTGTAATCTGATGCATTGTTGTAATACACAATGAAATGTTCTTCTGCATGCGTTCTGTTTTGTCCTGTTCTCAAACGATAGGGCGTTTCGAACGGTCTAGATCGGTTTAACGACTGATACGGATCGAGCGAAATTCCTTGCCGTCACATTTGGTATCAGAGCTTTGGTTTACAAAGCTCAGAGGACAAGACACATTAGAACCATACGAAAGAATTCATCAGATATTGGATTAGTAATATCCAATTAGAAACTCGTTAGAGATAGGATCAGTAGTATCCTAGAACGAGTGTGAAGAGTATATTTTTCAGATGAAAACAATTTTGTTTTGAAATTTAAACCATTTTAAAACGTATTTGAATATTTATTTATTTTTGAATATGGACAATCCAATATATAAAGAATTTGCATATACGCCTTGCAAACGTATATTCAAAGTTTTAATATACTGGATAGATATAGAATTACACTCTAATCGCCCGCAGATGATTTTGATGATGGAGCTCCATCATTAGAATTTATATTCGAGTGACGAACGTGTAATATCAATATATTTCCTATTGACTGGTGTGAGAACCAAAATTAGATAGGGCTTATTGTTGTGATTTGTCATCAAAAATCTGATTTGTATATATATCAAAATTATGAATTTGAAACTCTAATTCACTAATTGATTGATGTTTGTGTTGTTTGTTTATTTGTTTGCTAATTTTTAGCCATTTAGCCTAATTGAATCACATATTGAATTGTATTGAAAATTGGACGCATATGCTTGCATATTCCTATACTTACCTTGAACAGGTCATAGCAAAGAGGCTAGAGCAGAGAATAAAATTTGTTTGCCCGACAAATAGTTACATGTTTACTACATAATTTACTGTTTTGTTTGGGTGATGATGATTTTATGAGCCTATTGGCTAGCCGCTTGGCTTTTTCTTTTTCTTTTTGAGATCTGAAGGACCGGGGAAGCTATTTGAAATTCCCCGATGCTCCCGGTGCAGGGGAGGTTATGGCGAAATTTTTCAAAAATTTAGGGTGTTAGCCAAATTTTTGAAATTTTTGAAAATTCTCAGAAACTGAAAAGTTGGAGAATGGAAGCAAGATCGAACGTAGGGTTGATTAATCAAACCATTTTTGACATTGTTCCTTTTCGGGGACAAAAAGTTTTAAGTGGGGGAGATTGTAACAACCCGGAAAATGCGAGCCAGTTTGAAATTTTTATTTTGGCAATTTTAGCGAATTTTGAATATTTAAAATAGGTTATTTTAAAAAAATCGACGAGAAATTTATTTTGAATATAGTTCGAACGTATATATTATATACGTCGTCGTTAGAATATAAATAATTATATATAATTATAAATAGAATTGAAAATGGCGCGGTAGTTCGATAATTCGATTTCAAACTTCAATTGAATGTACCGGGTGCAAAACAATCCGGATTTTAGTGAAACCAAAAACAATAGGATCTATTTGATAATATCTTTCCAACGAATCCGAAAAATCAAGATTTCATAGCGGGAATCAAAAGATAAGTCTAGTTGAAAATTCTGAATAGTCGCTATGGAATTCAGGCCCTTAAAAAAATGGACATTTTGCAAATGACCTCGGATCTCGACGAAACCAGTTTTGTTGGGTCCGTGATGTCGAATTATTGCTAGATTCCAAATTTCATAATTTTTCGAATCAATATGTGAGCGTGGCAAAGGAAAACGCGTTTGACCAGTTTCAGTTGATTTTAATTGACTGGAAAATGGCCATTTTTCCAACGGTCTCAGAATTCAATGAAATTAGTTTTGTTAGGACCGTATCGTCAATACGAAGCTAGAAAATATTTTTCTGGAATTTTTCTAGTTAGTATGTGACCCCGGTAAATTGAAATACGCGTTCAAATTCAATATATAGAGTTATACGTTGATTTTGACGAAAAGTGATCGAAACGATCGAATCAGCTTACGATACATATCCCATTGTGTTCGGAATGGGGGTAAAACGCTATGGGCGACAGGCGGTGGGTCTCGTTTCGAGGTCGAAAAGTAAAGTTGCTTTTTGAAATAGTTTAAAAATAAATAAAATATATATATTTATACACATACACCCCCTTCTCCTTGACAGTTCAAATCGAAATAAAAATAAAAAAAAATCCTAAACCTAAAAACGTGAGCGACGCAGTCCTTCCACTGTTCCTTCGACCGCCGCCGCCACATGCCCCTTCTCCGCCACCTGAGCCATCGCCTCCCCTGTCGCTCCCATCTCCTTCTCCCTCCCTCCTCCATCTCGACCTAGCACGAGACCCAAACACCCCACCGACGCGACCACTCCCTTTTGCCCCATCGCGTGGACCCCGCCGATGCACCGCACCCCCTGACGACCGGACGCCACCTCCACCGTGCAGCAGCGACCCTCCCCTCCGCCTCAGGCCGACCAGTGGACCCTCCTTCGTGAAGCAGTAAGTCTTTAATTTTAAATCATAGAAAAACTGATTTCTTTTGTTTTAAAAATACGATCTTGGTTGTTTGAAAATATGAAATCTTTGAATGTGAAAATATAGATTTTCAATAAAGGAAAAACTTTGATTTTTATTATGTATAAAGATTTGATTTTTCATTTATATGAATGCAAGTAAAATAGAAAAGGTTAGATTTTTAAAATAGTAAAGACGTGATTTTTAAAATAGTAAAGACGTGATTTTTTTAAAATAGTAAAGACGTGATTTTTAAAATAGTAAAGACGTGATTTTTAAAATAGTAAAGACGTGATTTTTTAAAATAGTAAAGACGTGATTTTTTAAAATAGTAAAGACGTGATTTTTAAAATAGTAAAGACGTGATTTTTTAAAATAGTAAAGACGTGATTTTTAAAATAGTAAAGACGTGATTTTTAAAATAGTAAAGACGTGATTTTTAAAATATAAAAGACGATATTTTTAAATATGAAAAGACGATATTTTGAGATGAGTAGTGAAGTAAAAATGTGATTTTTATATATTGAACATCGAAGTAAAAATGTGATTTTTATATATTGAACATCGAAGTAAAAATGCGATTTTTGTATATTGAATAGCGAAGTAAAAATATGATTTTTACATATGTAGTGGCCGCGGGCAACGAAGTTGACAAAGATGCGATAACGATGAAGATTTCTCTAAAGGAAGAGTCGTGGAGCTGGATAGCTATATGTGAGAACTTCTCACCTTTCAATTTAATTTTTCTAGTTATATATATACTAGGATGCAGACGGTGTTTAGTAGCACCCGACACCCGTCATCCATAGATCATGGATGGCTTGTTTGTTTAATAGTTTGGTTGTGTAGTTGGTTAGATTATTTGGTTTGAAATTGAATTGTTTGGTGAGCTGAATGGATTTGATTGATGTGTGAATGGCGTGGGCCTTAACTAGACCGGGGATAAGGCTAGGCCTCGTCCCGTTTCCAGTATCGTGCCGTTATGCCGCCGAAATTTTCTAAAATATGTTAGAAAAATGAAAATATCATTTTATTTAAAGAATGAACTGAATAGAAATTCATAAGTTAAAATAAAATGTTTTGTCGTTAAAAATATAATTTTTAACGTGAAGATGAATATAGTGAATGTGAATAAATAAAATATTCATTTACAAACCGGACGGTTTGTTTATGTACACCTATTTGAAGGACATTGATTGGGACGATAAATTTAACACATCGCCCAACAACACAAATAAAATATGTGTTTGATTGTTTGAAACCCCACACGGGTGTTGGGATGAAATTTGAAGTTCACTCATCCTGATTGATTAAATATGTCGATCGATTGATTGACAGGCTGTTATAAGCGTTGAATATCTATATTTGATGCTTATACCGTGTAGTGCACTTTGGTTGATGGTTGATTATTTTCAATGCTATTATATACATGTGTTGTATGAAAATCCATATAATTAATTTTATATGGTAACTGATTGGGCCTCATTCCAATTTGAAAAATAAAGTATAATATAAAATAAAGGTTCATGTGTTGACAGTTTCATCCATTGAGATTGGTCATGTGTTGAACGAAACATTTTAGTAATAAAATTTATATCTTTATCAATATAAAATAAAGGTTCATGTGTTGACTGTACTCACCCGTTGAGATTAGTCATGTGTTGAACGAAATATTTTTATAATAAAATTTATATCTTTATCAATATAAAATAAAGGTTCATGTGTTGACTGTACTCATCCGTTGAGATTAGTCATGTGTTGAACGAAATATTTTAACAAAAATAGTCACACGTGGACGGTACTCATTCGTTGAGATTAGTCCTGTGTTGACAAAAAGAAATGAATTGAATATATAACGATTTCGAAATGAATTGAATATATAACGATTTCGAAATAAATTGAATATATAACGATTCCGAAATGAATTGAATATATAACGATTTCGAATTTGAATGGAATAGAAAGCCAATTTGATTTCAATTGAATATATAATGAATTTGATTCAAATAGAAAACGAAACGAATTTGATTTTAATAGAAAATGAATTTGAATCGAATAGAAAACCAATTGAATTGAAAGTGAATTGAAAACGAATTCAAATTGAATTGAAATGAATTTTAAAACGAATTTATAAGGAAAAATTCAGTTTTGATTTGAATTGAAATGGAAGTTGAAATTGTTTTTGAAACGAATTTAAAACTATTTATATAATTCGTTTTAAATAGAAATCGACGAAATATATATTATATATATTATATATATAATATAATGGCCTGAATAGAATGCGCCACGCCGCGGCAGTTCGTAAATTTCGACCATTTATTTCAAACGGACATTACGGGAGATCCGACCGTCGGATTCTCCTAAAACCGGAACCGTTGGGTTCGTATCGAAAAGAGCTTTCTAACGAATATTAGAAATTTGAAATCTAACGGTTGGATTTGGAGATACTTCCAAATCAAATTCGAAAAAGGTCGCTGTAAGTGCAGTTCGATAGCCGTTGATGGAGATCGACTGTACGGACCTTGATAAAATTATTAAAAATAGTAATAATTTGTGTAAAATCATAAGAAATGATTTTAAAAGAATTGGGATGAAAAACTCCATATTTGAAAAGATAAAAATAGATTTTTATCGAAATGAACTAGTTTTGAACTAAAACAATAATTCTATTTATTTTTAAATAAATAAATTGAATTTGAAAAAGGGTTTTAAAAATAACCAGAATTTCCAATGATTGCATTGGAATGGATTTGAAATCGAAATTTGCCTTTGGATTATTTCGATGTTGGATTTCGTGATGATACAGATTTTGTTATGGGAATTTGAAAGATATATATATCGTTATTTCCAATACGACATTTGTTAATCGTAGAATTTGATATAAAATATAAGCCGATATATTTTCTATTCAGAGCCTTGTATTGAATATCAAATGTGATTTGGGTTTGTCGTGAATGGTGTCTTCATTAACACTATTCTTGAACCCAGTTGAGAAAAGATTAAATCTTTTTATTTAGATTTAATGAAGTGTACCAATTAAATGATATTTAATTTGAATTGAATTGATATTGGTTTTTGGGTTTATCGTGAACAGTGTTTTAAATAACACTCGTTCTTTAACCCGATAATTAATGGAATGTGACTTTGGGTTTATCGCGAACCGTGTTTTTAAATGACACTGATTCTTTAACCCAGTTAACGATTAAAACTAAGTGGAGTTTTAATGAATCTTTAATTAGATTGAAAAGATCGAGAATGGAGTATCACCAGTTTTGCTCCAGGCGATAGTTAAATCTTTAATTAGATTTGAACGTAAAAAGGTAATTGAATTTACCGATAACACCGTGGTGTTAGATATGAAGTATTATCAGTTTTACTTCATGAGGTGAATAGGTTGGGATTGGGAAATTAAAACAAATGATTACTTCGGTAAGGTTCGCTAATCCCGACTAGTTTGAATTGATATTAAAAAAAAAATAGATTAAAGAATAAATTCAAGAAATTTATCTTGGATAAAATTAATGGGAACCTTTCCCTATGAATGAGAAATTCAGAAACTAACTGTCGGTTAGCCAAGCAGAATGGTTTTCTGGATATTGATCTGATGTTGGTTTCGGCCTTCGGGGTTAATATTTGGGGAATTATTCTCTTGATTAATTTACGGTTAGTTACGGATGAATATGAATGAGGCGTATGTTGTGTTTGTGTAACACTTATTTAAAATATACGCGAGTTATTCGGAAAGACCGGGTTTATCCCATTCTGAATAACTGATACGACGATAAGTCGAAGATGAAGACGATGGTCGAAGACCGGAGGTCTTCACGTCGTTTGGGTAATTACTGATGATCTTGATTGGGTTGTACACCCAAGAAGATGGAAACAGTTAGTGATCGTCCAGACGTACTTGGAGATCGATGGATATGCGGGGTACTAGGTGCCTCCGGTTTCGTTCGGACCCAGAACGGACTTGAAAAAGGACGGTGTGTCTGACATTGGATTTTAGTCTGTGTGATTGATCTCTATTAAATATATATCTGTTTGGCGGCGGAGAATTTATTCTCTTGCTTAACGCCCTTCTCTGAGACGTACGAGCTCAGGGGTTATATATTGATGGATATCAAACGCATGGAGTGAATTGCCTGTGTGGCATGCCTAAGTGGCAATTGATCAAGGCTTCTGTTGAAAAGCAAAGTCTTGTGGTTGATGATCGAAGCACGGCCTTTGTGGCGTAGCTTTGTGTAACGTTTACTTCGCGAGTTTCACACCCGGTATGAACCAAAAACGGGAGACGGACCTCAGGGAGGGCCTACGTTTCCTCCTAGCTAAAAGTGGCGTCAGTGGTTTTACACGCCCTGACGAGTTTGACTTATGTGGTTGTTGCTGTTGCGAGGCGCCTCGGATTGATCGGTCGTTCTCGAACCGATGGAGTCATTTAGTTGGCTCGCTTACGCCCCAAAGGGCGGCGAAACGTAGTGCTCAGGTATAATAATCCACATCGGTGGACCGGCCCTGACGATCCATGGGGCAGTTGCGGCTGTTCCTGAGACTCGGGCTAGGCAGTCTCGAATCAGTGAGGATCTTGCCCCTAGCCTCGGTTCATACCATAAATGATAACCCAACTTCCAATACGACGTCTTGCGGTTTTGATTGTAAACTTATATATGGCGACATAGTGTTATGGGGCATTCATGCCGCCTATGATTGATACTTATGATTTGAAGTTGTTTTATACACTATGCGCTTATAGTAGTATCAAATGATTTGTTTTAAACGTATTAAGCATGTTTGGCTATTATAAGGGAAAACCCTATCCTCGGCTGCGTTGCATTGTGTGATAGGACCTAGGTCTTATAATAGCTTCATTTTTCTTTATTTAGCATTGCGCTGTTTGTTTTATGCACTGGTATTCTTGGGAGGAAACCCGTTCCGCGTTAGCGGCGTGGTCCCTTGATTTACCTAACATTAAAAATAAAGAATAATAACTGTTTTTTTGTTCTCACACCAGTCCCATGACTGACCTGGAGTTTATTGTTTTAACCTAAACTCTGGGTGCCCTTATTTTGACACGGGCAGCTAGTGGTTTTGGTTTTGCAGATTTATATTCACAGGGTCCTGGTTTACAGCTGGAACGATATCCGGAAAGCTTTGTATCCGCATATCTACTTCTAGTTGTGTATTGTATTATTTTCCGCTGCTATGTATTTAAATGTAATTTAAATCTCTGATATTTCTGTGTAATATTTATTCCTACTCTGAATATTCTTGTAATCTGATGCATTGTTGTAATACACAATGAAATGTTCTTCTGCATGCGTTCTGTTTTGTCCTGTTCTCAAACGATAGGGTGTTTCGAACGGTCTAGACGGTTTAACGACTGATTCGGATCGAGCGAAATTCCTTGCCGTAACACCGTTCATTTCTAAATCAGGGTTGGATTTGATCATAACTTTCGTTACCGTTTAACTCTTATTTTTAAAATCAAATATTCATTTTTCCCAATCATATCATCAACATAACCCTTCGATCCTTATGTTCAAAACATAATTCCATTGATTTCATAAGTCATTAAATTTCCCAAATCTTTACTTGGATTACAAATACATTTACGATAATCTAACACTTCATATTTAAACGTAAGTTTTAATGGAGTAAATCGACGTATATTTGATCTCAATTCCATGTACAAATATTTAACCACTTAAAAATCTTTTAACCATTGAAAATAATGCTTTACGATTAATAAATTTCAAAACCATTTGTCTTTGGAAATGAGATAATAACGTTTTGAACGTTAGTATCAGCGCTATGATAGCCATTTAAATCAAGTAGGTTTCAAATCATTCAAAAACTCAAAACATTTTAATACTAATTACTTTAAATAAATAAAGTAAGATTTATCTTAAATTTCCTCAAATTTTAAACTTGATTTATTTGAATTCCGTTATGACCGCCGAACTGCACTTACAACAACTTTTTCCCGATTTGTTTTAATATAACTTAAAAATCATATATTGAAATTCGAAAATTTCTCTTTTATTCAAAATTTTTAATACTCAAAATCAACGTTTCTTGTTTCAAATCGAATTGATTTCAAACGGTCAAGTTATAACTATCTGAAAAATGTAAATCGATATTTACAAACTGTCTCGCCACAGCGTGTTATAAACCGATTTAAATATAATTCCTTCGAATCCTTTTGAATTTAAATTAAAATTTTCAAAACAACTTAATTTAAAAACCGATTTTAGGTTAAATAAAAAAAAATCATTCCAATCTTAATTTAAATTTAAATAAGTTGTAAACCATAGGAATTCAAAAACCCTTTTAATTTTAATTTATTTAAATTTAAACTTCAAAAATTTTAAACTTCATAAATAGTCCTTACGCGACATTTGTTATTCAAATTCAAATCGGTTTTTCTAAGTTTAAAACAAATTTCAAAATTTAAATTCAAATTTTATTTGAATTAACCGTTCCGTCCGTCGGACCAGTCAGGGATAGCCAGGGAGAGCAGGAAACTGAATTTCCAAACCCAAGCCTAGACACTATCCTCTCTGTCATCCTATACGGTCTGGTATACATTATTATAATATTTATATTTAATTTTCCAAAACTCTTTCCAAAATTAACTGGACTTAAGAAAAATAATATTTTAAGATTCGAAAGATAAATCTTCATTTGTATGGAAGGAGGATTGAATCGATCATCTGTACGATTCCACAACCATGGTGTTGTGTGTGAATCATGCAAACATAATTAAATCAACATATAAATCAGATGGTCATGAATTATAACCATCACCAATAACAAAAAATTCAGCTGTGCACAAGCGTTACGGTCGATAACGCTTATCAGTGTTCGGTGTGGGTCTAATTACATGCACATCCATTCACACAATAACATTCATATTTAAACAATTATCATAAATCATCGCATTCCATTTTAATCACTACTAATTAAAACAAATGATTAAATTAATTGTTCTCACCTTAATGCCTCCAAAATCTTCATTAATGTCAATGAACCATATCAACCACACACAAAACTCCAAATGTTCACGTACCCTTTTCATGGACGCTCACGCTGCTTCTTTTGCCACTACGTGTATATATTACCGGTGTTAAATTATTTAATTAACATAATGATAAATTTCTAATTAATGCGACCAATCATAATTTACTTTCCATAAATTTGTTATTAAATAAATTATAACTAGTTACTAATATTATAAATTAAATTTAAGTATTCTCACCCTTAGCTTCCCAGCACAGGTCCTGCTCCTCTGTCCTGGTACTCTCTTCCCGTGTCTTTCCTTTCACGCCTCTTGCGCTCGCCCTCTCTCTCTCTCTCTTTGACTCTCTCCTTTTTTTTATAACTTAAAGACTTGAACTGCAAAAGGAAACTTTCGCATGCATGCATGCGCTCTGCTTGGTGCAACTCACGTTTTTTTTTTCCTTAGCTTTTAAATCTACAAAGCTTACTGCCAAATAAGATACATGCGCAAGCATTCAAACGATTGATATTGCGGCTCAGGTGACTGCATGCATCCTTCTTATTTTCTTTTGAGTGGCGGGCTCGGTCGGTGGGTGTTTTCATGCAAGGAAGTGGCAAGATGGTTGAGGCGTTTGCTTGTTGAATGGAGAAAAGAGAAGGGAGCTGGCAAAATGGCTCGGGGTTTTCTGAACGCGGAGGAGTGAGAGGAACAAGGGGGAGTTTGTTAAATATTGGAGAAGGGAATGGCGGTGAGGTTCAAATGGGGATGACATGCAGCACGTTAAATGGGGAAGGCTTTTGGGACATATTTGCTTTTGGTGATAAAACTAACGCATGCACCTTATCAACATTGATGTGTTTGCATGGATTGGTGCCATGCGTTTTCATTCAATACCTTTTCTCTTTCTTTTTAAAAAAAAAAAAACAAATTGGCGGAACCGAATGCAGGAGAGGAGTAAATGTAATGGGCGGAAGAATAAGATAAAGATGGGAGAGGAGAAAGATTTCACAACATGCAGCAAAAGATGAAGATAGAAAGCACGCATGTTAAAGCCACTTGTTTCAATATACCCATGCATGCCTTCCACGTTTCATTTTATTTTGTTTATATTTTTTTTTTCATGTGTTAAGTGTAAATAAAGTCAAATTGTTTTATGCGTTCCAACATGTTCATGAAACACAGTCCAAAACAAAAGCAACACTTAGAGCGTTCATTGTACACAAATTTATTCTCCAATTTCTTTTGTTCTTAATTATCAATAACCACTAATAACAAACTAACAATACGTTCGTGTAAAATAATGTGCCATAATCCTAGAACGGTAATAAAACAGACTGATTGATTAGTTTTGTAAAGTGTCAAAAGGGACCACAGTTACCCAAAAATACGCTAGAAAAATATATGCTTATTTTCCGAAATAAAAATTACAGTAAAATTTTATAAAATATTTTAAGACAACGCAAACTAAAACTGAATAAAAATTTAAAAAGAATATTTAATTAATTAAATTTCAAAATTCTAATCGTTTCGACGACTAAATTACAACTCGCTTTAATAATTCACCTAGCGACGAAACGCTCTATCGAAACAACATTGGTTTAACTAAATTTCACAATAAAATTTTAAATTTTTAATCATTTAAAATACTATTATCGCCTTAAAATTTGATTCAACATTTATTTAAACATTCTAAACTTTATTAAAAAATCAAATTTAATTTTCAAAAATCTTAGATCGTTACAGTTATGTAAAAATCAAATTTTCAGAAAAACAACGCCAGAACCATTATAAAACCATAACGGTTTATTTAAAATAAACAAATGGATTTTAAACAATTAAAATACGAATTTCCACAAGAAAATCCAGATTTGAGTTGTAAAATAAGTATGAACTGGAGTGGAGTAAATGGATTGACTTTTGAAAAAAAATCAGTTATTTTTTTAAAAATAGAATTAACTAAGTGGAAGAATAATTTGTTAATCGAATCTTAGATTGAGATATTTCTTTTGATAAGTAAATGAGACTTGTGAATTTCATATTCGAAATCGAATATGAAACCTAAAATGAAAATGGGATTCAATTGATTTATAAGCAAACTAAAATACATGCGAACACGATATGTTCAAATAACTAGTGAAATAGGCTAAGAAGCTAATTAAAGAATAAATGGGCGAAACTGTATTCAAATGATTGGATTGAGTTGAATTGAATTGAAAACAGGTAAACATAGATTAGACAAGTTTGGAGTGAAGTGTATGAAGATTATAATACGTGTGCTCGACAATAAGGTACATGTTTAAATTCCATATGAGGTTTTATGCGCCGAATCGGCAAGCCACTTGGCTTTTTGATTTTCTTTTTGAATGGAAGAGCCTAGAGAGGCGAGTTGAGGTTCGAACTATTGACCGGTACAAAGGAGGTTATGGCGAAATTTTCCGGAAATTTAAGGAGTTAGAATATTTTTAAGATAATTTGATAATTATGAATCGATATATCAATATATACAGAATTCGATAAGGAAACGAAATTAAAATAGAATGTTATAAACAAAGGGGAAATCTATAATTAAATCTGATAAAATTAGAAAGAGAAATGTATGTGGGTTTAAAAATGAATAATTGGTTTGTAAGATGTTGATTACTCGAGGTAAGTGGTTTTGTCTGTTTTGAAGTTGAGGATGTTCTCAGTCAAGTTCTGAGAGGTAGTTATATCCCAACTTGATTGATTTCATTTTTAATTGATAAATAGCAAGATCCAGTCTCGAAGAGAAGTGTTTGAATAAGAGTTAGTTGAATAAAATATTTTGGGTTGTTGTAATGATGTTTTACACAGCATTCGTTTTAACCTAAGTGGTGGAATTTTGGAAATATAAGAGTAAATATTTCCTGAGTATAATAAAAGTAGTCAGGAAAGAGATAAGTAATTGGAATTTTTTTCCAATTATAAATAGAATATATTTTCTAAGGTAGAAAATAAAAGAAGGCGGTACATGGAAATGTTTTCCAAATAGCGTAAGAGGTCAAGATGATTATCGAAAATATCGTGTTAACGAATATTGAAAAGGAAATGGAGTTGTGATTTAATTAGTGAATGAAATATAAATTAAAAGGCCCAGTGGTTGTTTGATGCTTTGAATGGATATTTGTTTTTCTTCGACAGTTAAATAACCGATTATCGAAGTGTTTGCCAATATCATTGTCAATATGGAGAGACCGGTTGGATTATTATCCGAGAACCACTCCGTATTGGCAGTAGCGCTGTGAATCAGATTATATGAAGATAATCGAAGACGGAGTAAAGTGCAATGGCTTTTTCTATTAATAGAAATTGTGCCCTCGGTTTCGTTCAGTCCCAAAATGAAGTGTATGGGCGAATGTCTGAAAGAGTATCTCCAATGATCGCATATGTTGGTCTGCATAGGTATATATGGTGGCGGAGGATTTATTCTCTTAGCATAATATATAGAATATATTTGTGCAAATCAATTAGTGATTAACGGATCTGACGAGGTGGCATTCAAAGTGATTGTGCTATCAATGAATTTCAAGTAATCGTAGCCTCAGGCCTCAACAACCGGGAAATGACAAGAATCGGGCAGGCAGCATGGCTAAGTGGGTTGCTCCCATTAGGTTGTATTATCACCTATTTAGAGAAATTCATTTAATTTTCTTTAATATATCGATGCTGTCCCTTTTCGGGAAACGGTTGCTGATCCCAACCGTTGGTGATATACATTCGATACACTCAAGCAAAGTGAGTGGTTGGTCATGTGTAGGCCGGGTTGCAAGATGTTCTTGTTGAACCTCAGTGTATCCCCTCTAGATTACACTGATCAAAAGGTGGTTCCATACCTTGTCATGTTGGAAGTCCAATCTCCAATAAGCGCCATGGGGTTCTTGATTTTATATTATATATAGAGCGTGAGATGCAAGCATTCCGCTAAATTCTATTTATTTGATGTAGACATTATTATAATATCACTGGATTTGCTATCAAAAATATTTTGGGTTATCGTAAGGTAAAAACCATCCGTGTTTATGTGCGGATCAGTTTTACGTTTATCATTTCTTTCGAAAGGATTTTTAAAGTTAAACAAATGATTGAAGTTTACTAACACCAGTCCCATGACTGACCCAGAGTTTATTTTGTTTTTGTTTTCCCTAAACTCTTGGGTATCCCAATTTGTACGGGCAGTTAAGTAGTCGGGATTTTTCAGATTCACATTGAAGAGCTGGAAGCAGGAGGCTTCACCAGTTAGTTATAGACTATCATATTTCCGCTGTGTACTATGTTGTATCTAGAAATAGGTTTTATAACTGTTCCAGGAATAACTGTTTTGCTCTGATGATGGTATGTATATAAAGTTACTAATTTGTATTTCAAAAAGTTTTATGTTATTTAATATATTTTATTCATTCCGCTGTGAGTTTGTGATCTTCGTTTTCTTCTATTCTAATATTTCTTTCTTTTTATTTCTCATCCTCTAACTTCTTTCGAATAATGATTCATATTTCTGTGCAATTTGGGTTGGACGTGTGGTGTTATTAGTTGACTCGGATAGTACAGATTTGCGGGCCGTTACAGATTGCCAGTGCATAAGTTTAATAAATTTTATTTAAAAAACAACGCAATGCTTTTTAGAAAATGAAATCATTATAAGACTCAAGTCCCATCACACAATGCAACGCAAACCAGAGGATAGATTTTTACCTTATAATGATAAAAAATGCTTGATACGTGGAAAATAATGTTTTTAATATTATCATTAGTGTCTAATATGTTTCAAAAATATTTCAAAGTAAATGTATCAATCCTAGACGGCATAGTACCCAATCCTACTACGTCGCCATATATAGGTTTACAATCGAAACCGTAATGTCGTATTGGAGATTTAGGTTTCCATCATGAGTCTAGGTTAGGGACGATCTCTTAACCGATTCAAGGCACTCTAGCGATGTCTCCGGATTCAGACGCTGGCGAACGCTTGGATATTGCAGGGCCGATCCACAAATACTTTAGTGCATTGGCAATTCTTGAACACACGCTTCCTAGTCCTATTGAACCTATATAATGGTCACAATCGACCAATAAAACCGAGGCGCCTCATTCCATCAACCACATAAGTAAAAATGTCGGGCCTTGTAAAAACCCTAACACCACTTCAAGCTAGAAAGAAACGTGTGCACTCCCTGTGTTCCCTTGTCCCGTTTTTGACTCTATCGGGGTGTGAGGCTTGCGATGTAACGTAATACACAAAGCTATGCTGAAATATGCTATGCTTTAATCATCATACACAAGGCTCTGCTTTTCAACAAAAGCCTTGATCAATTACATCTTGGCATGCCGTATTGACAATTCACGCCATGTGATCGATAACTACCAGTATATAACCTTCATGCTCATGCGTCTCAAAGAAGGGTGTTAAGCAAGAAAATAAATTCTCTGCCACCACAGATATATATTAACTATAAATTGATTTAATTACATAGAATGAAATTCAATGTCGAACACATATCCATTTACAAGTCTGTTCTGGGTCTAAACGAAATTGGAGTCACCTTATACCTCGTCCCGTATGTCCAATACAAAAGAGAGGTGCTCGCGTATCCGGACAATCAACAAGTACGTCCGGACAACTACCACTTTAACCCTTTACTGGTTAAACCAATACCGGCCATCAGTAGTTATCCTTTCGATGTGAAGATTTCAGTCTTCAATCGCCGTCTTTAAGATCTTCAATTTGAATCGTCGTATAATCATTTGAAATGAGATTTAACTCGGTCTTTTCAAATGATCCTCGCATATATATAGTTTAAAATCATTTCATATCATTAATAGTATTTAATAACGATTCATCGCTATTTTTATTTATATAAAAATAGCCAAATTTATTTAACGACGCTTCGGGTCGATGGGCGGCCCTGGCGCTGTTTTTATCGAAATTTGATTTACATTTATCTCTAACCGTTGAATTTTAACAAAATTTATATTGTTGGAAAGATCTTCCTAAAGCGGTTGTAACGGTTCCAGTTTTGGGAAAATCCGACGGTTGGATCTTTCGGTATAATCGTTTAAAGTTATGATTTCAAAACGCAAACTACCGCGCGCTATTCGTTTAATTTTAATTTTAATTTATATATATAATTATATATAAATATAAACCATTCGACGATTTCTCTAACGTTTATAATATGCCAAATAAAAGAATATATAAATGAAATTTTGACAATGCATATACATTCTAGTCTATGCGATGTAATTATAAAGGCAAATTTAACAACACATATAAATTGTAAGATATGCGATGCAATTATAAATGCAAATTTAACAACGCATATAAATTCTAATATATGCGATGTAATTATAAATGCAAATTTAACAAGCATATAACTTCTAATATATGCGATGTAATTATAAATGCAAATTTAACAATGCATATAAATTCTAATATATGCGATGTAATTATAAAGGCAAATTTAACAACGCATATAAATTCTAATATATGTGATGTAATTATACATGCAAATTTAACAACGCATATAAATTCTAATATATACGATGTAATTATAAAGGCAAATTTTATCCATTTCATTATAAACAAGTTTTAATGTAAACGTGTTTTATTTTAAAAACATGAATGTTTGTCCAACTTTTGTTATTACATTAAAAGGTGAATTTTTAATGTAAAACATATTTTCTTTTTACAACATAATTTTTTTCTACATTCCTATTATTACATTAAAAAGTGAAATTTTAATATATGACATGTTTTGCAACTTAAAACATGAATCTGGGCTAGTTTTTCTAATATCACATTAAAAGTGTAATTTTAATGTATAACATGTTTTGCAATTTAATACATGAATCTTTTCTCTTATTTTTAGCATTACATTAAAATGTATGTTTATAATGAAATCATGTTTTGATTAAAAATATATACATTTTTCCTATTTTCAACATTACATTAAAAATGTATGTTTTTAATGTAATCATGTTTTGATTTAAAACATGTACATGTTCTTATTCTTATCATTACATTAAAAATGTATATTTTTAATAAAAATCATATTTCGATTTAAAACATGGACATTTTCTTCTTACATTAAAAATGTGTATTTGTTTTTAGCTTAATAACGTTTTGACTTTAAAACATAAACACTTTTCTTATTTTTAACTTTACATTAAAAATGTATATTTCTAATGAAATCATGTTTTGATTATAAAACATGAACATTTTTCCCATTTTTCAACCATTACATTAAAATGTATATTTTATATGAAATCATGTTTTGATTAAAAACATGAACATTTTTCACTACTTTCAATCATTTCTTTAAAATGGATATTTTATATGAAATCATGTTTTGATTAAAAACATGAACATTTTTCTAATTTTATTAATGACATTAAAATATGACTTTTAATGACTACATGTTTTTCTAAACATGTACATTTTCTCTATTTTTAACATTTCATTAAAAATGTATATTTTTAACATTTCATTAAAAATGTATATTTTTAATGAATTCATATTTTGATTAAAACATGAACATTTTCTTTATTTTTTTAACATTACATTAGAATGTAAACTTTTTAATGTAATGTCCTTATTTTTATCTAAAATATGAGCATTTCTATTTCTATAATAGTTCCATATGATGGATCTAGAATAACCCTAGAGGGGGGGTGAATAGGGTTTTTCACAGTTTTTAAATAAAATTGAAAAACTGACAGGATATTAAATAATAGACAAATCACAGAATATAGCAGAAACAGAAATGCAGAAAAATAAATCACACACAGATATACCCAGCTTCGGCAAAACCCTGCCTACTGCTGCATTTCTAAGGTTACTACTAGGTGATAGAACAGATCCCGCATACAAGACCATGTACACTCGCAAACCCTGCTCCTATTCTAACCCTACGCTCAAAACCCTAGACTGATTCAAACCCTTGAATCAGAATTTCCCCTAGTTTTACACAGACTAGTCAACTGCCAGTTAAACCCCTAACTGGTTCCCCCTAGATTTTGCAGAATCTATAAACTGTTCGGTTTACAAAGAAATTAAAACTGAAACAATACAAAAAAAAAAAAAAAAAAAAACTAAACCAAAGAAAAACCCTAGGAAATAAATAACAAGGGTCATCCCCTTTTAGCCTTTAAACAAGAACGTGGCCGGCCCAATCTCATTTTGTTTGCACCCGATCCCTTTTCTTTCTCTTTTACTCTGGGAAACAAAAATGGCGGCGGCTATAACTAGGGTTTCACTGAATCTTCCCCAAACCGATCGTTTCGTGTTGATTTTGATAATCTCTGAAGCTTGAAAGCGTTGCGGCTTGCTGGTTCTTCGATTTGAGATGTTCCTTGATCAAAACAATAGAAAATTGTGAGTGTTCTCTGAGTTTTTCTTTTCGATTTATGCTCAGAATTCTTTGATGCTTGGTTTTCGATTTTTTTCTCTATCTCTTTGCCTATGATGAGTTGGTGTTACATATAGGGTTAAGAACGAAACCCTAACCCTCTGATTTCGATATGATGGCTTGACTGATTTGTGTGTGTTTCCCTTTTTGATTTGCCTTGATTTCTCAGCTTTGATAAAATTGGCTCTGTTTAAATTTGAATCGGCCTTTGGTTAAAAAAAACTGCTTGATTGTCTGCGTGAATTTCTGCAATTCTGGTTTCCTCGGCTTAATTGCGTGATGTTTTCCCTTTCTGATTTCCTCGAATGAATTTGAAAAAATGTTGCCTTGAATAACTTTTCTGACTGAATCAAAATAGGAAACAATTAATATGATTTTCTGGATTGAAAAACGGTTTTGAAATGTTGCCTTAATTCCTTAGATAATAAATGAAAACAGGAAACAAAAAAATTGTTTCCACTAGCTCCTTGTTTGATTGAAGAACCAACTGTGGAAAAGTTTAAAAGCTTGTTTTCCTGGAATTACAACTTGCTAGATATGTATCCAAATCTGCACTGATATGTTACTGTTTCCATACCATATATATGTACACACTTGCACCATGTATGTATGCTTTTCACTCTGATTTAAGTCTGGAAATGTTTGCAATACAGGAAACAAAAGCTTGTTGCTTTAATTTGAAATGCATTGCTCGACATTAAATTCTCTGATTGAATTTGTTGGAAAAATACTGAGGAGAGAAAAAAAAACTTTTTCCATGATTGTTGCTAGATTTCTTGAAATAAAATTGTTGCCATCTTGAATTCATTTGCCCTTGGAATAAATTAAAAAAAAACTGTTTTGAAATCACACTGCATATTTTCGGAAATCAATTTGAAACCAGAAAATAATATCTTTCCCAAAAAGCTTGCTGAATTCTTGTTGCTGTATTTCAACTTGTACATGCACCATGGAACTCTGTTATAGCAGTATTTGCTCAAAATATTTGTTGTTTCTGGAGACTGATTGAGAAGTACTTTCCATGTTTGTTGCCGAAAACTGATGTGCACTTCTTTTCTGAAATCATCCCATTTGATTTTTGCCTTGATTGTTGAGGTTTGAATTTACAAAAGGTTGCCAAGATTGATTTTAATCTGCGCCATATATGATTTTCAAAAAAAATCTCTTGCCATATATATATCAGTGTGATTTCCTTGTTTGTCTTGAGCAATATATGCTCTGCCATAATTCTCTGATTGTTTCAAAACTGAAAACAATAGATTTGCCCAAACAAAAAAAATTGTGATTTCTGGAAAAAAAACTTAAACACTTGCCATGTATGATTTTCTGCAAAATTGAACTCTTTCCAAAAATCATTTATGCCACTGTATACTTGGAGACATACTGAATGATTTATGACCTGATATAATCCATTCTTGTATGATTTCTTGCACCACAATTCTCACTCAGTTGCACCATTATTCATATATAAGAAAAACATGAATTTCCTGAGTTACCTATTGGCTGTACTTGCTGTCTTTGCACTGTCATTTGATTGCTGCATATTTCAGTTGTCTTGCATCCTCGACTTCATTGAATTCTGGTATGTTTGTTGGTCTGAACATCATGTTGTATCGCCGTGCCATTTGTGTACACACACTTGCTGAATCACTTGTTGCTTTTATTTGAAATCCTGTAACATGCTTTACCATAACTATGTATTGCTTGCATTCACTCCTTGCTCGACCACAACCACAATGTTGCCTTGCTGTTTGTATATGCTCCAATACTTGATTGTTTACCTTTAAGTTTGGTCATGTCTTGACAACCTTGGTTTGAACCATTTGAACAGCACACATTTATTTTTGAACTGTCTTGATAATTGTAGCTGCACATGTTTGTTGCCATGATCACTCTAACTTTTGAACTTTATACTTGACCATTTTGGATTTGTATTGATATTTGCACTGAGTCGAGAAGGTCCTTGTGGCTACTCCTCAGTTGCAATCTGATTGGCGTGGCAGTGCACACGTGTACACGTGTGTTCATGCAGTCATCAGACGAATTGTCCCTGTCCCTACATTGAGATATATGTTGTCTGCCTTGTGGTATTTACAGTGTATCACTGTGAATATCACAAGCTGTCTAGACACAGATTGATGGTTTTTATAAATCAGATCAGGTCATGAAAAATGATGAGAAACACACCAGAAAACTGAGGCAAATAAAATTTTAAAAATAAAATTTATATTTGCATGAATTCTGTTTTATTTCTATTGCAGTGTACTGTGTGTGTGTTTCTGTGAATGACAGGTATGAAGACGATGACTGGACTGACAGTGACAGGACTGAAGAGACTGTGAAGACTGGACTAACAATGAAGACTGAAGACAGTGTTGAGTGTCTGCATATGTGTCAATGTGAAAGAATGTATATATGAGTTGTGTAAACAAAGTAAGTGTTGTAGTGATGAATTGTACTGAAGTTTGTAATAAACAAATTTATTTGAAATAAAATATCATTTTATTGTTGTCAAACAAACTTGTCTATTATATTCTGTTTATATATAAGTACAATATACAGTGAGTGTTTAAATAGAGGAGTTATACAGAGTTGTACTGTTTGAATGTCAGAAATATAATATTCAATTCAAATATTATATTCCTATCTGTGTTGTATATATAAAACATTACAATAACAAACACATTTATAATAATATATATTTGTTTGTTATCATCAAACAAAAATCATATAATTATGTATACAACTGCGTTATATACAACAATCTCCCCCTTTTGATGATGACAAACAAATAAAAGATTTTGATTACAATAAATGTGTTTGACAGTGAATTCTGAACTCCCCCTATTTATTAGCTCCCCCTACAACAGAAACTCCCCCTATAACTGTGCATGAGTGAAAAGGATGTAAAAGGATTCAGAATTCCCAAAATTAAAATATTTATAAAATATTCACTCATAAATCAAAATTAAAATATTTATAAAATATTCACTCATAAATCAAAATCTAATCCATTCTCCCCCTTTTGTTATAATCAAAAGGATACAGATTTTAAAACACCGATGAAAATTGACTAACAATATAATTTCAGCTGAAAAGGAAGAATGCTCATCATAAATTTCAATCAGTCAAACAAAAATCATAATATTCTAAGAACAGGTGGCATATTTCACATTGTAGAAAATGACGGATATACGATGAATTTTATAAAAAAAATGAGGAGAGTTATAAAAAATATGAATATTTCCCAATTATTTTCAAAAGAATTTTATAAGATTAAAGCACAAAAAAAAACGGTGATGGGTTTGGATTATAATTAAAAATTCAATTTAAGTGAGAAAATCGGATAATCTCAAATCTCAATATCTATTAATCAACAAATCATAATACGTCATAATATTTTCAACATATTTCACAGATTAGAGAGATGGATTGATAGGTTGATTTTTACACACCAAGGAGAATTTCAATTTTATTTCAGTTTTAGCACATTTTTTATTTATTTATTTATTTAAGAGCACACTGACCACGCATAACCAGAGCTTGGATTTTTAAATGAGGTCAGTCGCAGCTTAAATTGTAAGTTGTCTCTTAACCATGCATGACCAGAGCTTGGATTTTTAAATGAGGTTAGAGACACACTTAAATATTTATTATATATATTTATCATTTCACCTTTTAAAAAGAAACACTCCTTGGTATAAAACCAATATATGGATGATAGAAAATGTGGTAGGTACAGAAATGGACTGTGAAATAAATTTCTAAATTAATTTTATTATGAAATATGACCAACTGTACCGGGATTATTGAAAATTTTCAATTATCACTAATTCTGAATAATAATATAACCACAATTCCATCACAAATATTTTCACTGTTTATTTAAAATGAAAAAAAAAAAAATTAAACTCTCCACATTTATATAAAATCATAACGGATGGCAGAAGGATGATAAGTAATGAAGATGGTAGTGAAATAATTGCCAGTTCAAAGATATTATAATAAATATTCCACCATCATGAAAATCTAAATAAAATTCTCCTCTTGTTGTGAAATATACTGCAGTCATAATTCATCACAATTTCTAAATCTGGTTATAATTTTGATGAATTATAAATACAGTTTAATTTGGATATTGATTTCAATTTCTGAAAGAATAATCAATAAATAATTTTAAAATTGAAAATCAATTACAAGAGGAATATGCTGATCTATACATGACAAGAGGGAAAATATATATATATATATATATATACAGCAAAAAAAAATATGCAGCACTTTTAGACTGATACCACATGGTGTCTCTTCAAAGTGAAAAATCAGAACAGATGGATGAGACAAATATAAGGCGCTTCTGATATCAAATGTTCTCGCTTTCTCGAGGGTTTTAATGACACCCCGGTGGTAAACAAATGGTACCTCAGTCAACAAAAATACTTAATTACAAAGCAAGCAACTCAAGCACACAAATTCTATTTATCAAAGCACGATACACCTTTGATACCAAATCAAGCAGTCCAAAAAAAAATATTTACAAATCAATTTCTTATAATCAGAGCAGCATGGAGAAATCAGTATCACAACAGACTTGTCAAGATGTTGGTCACATAAGGTGATTCATGATCCAAGATTTGCAAATCATTTGAAGAAATGTGAAAGTATTAGGATTTAATGAATCTATCACACCAGGTTATATTTCAGATTCAAGATATGTGTGAGATCCAATAAATCAATAATTTCAAATGATTTTAAACAAACATATATTCAAATCAAATAATCATGAAATAACAATGATTTTCAAAGACCATTTTCAAAAAGAACATTTTCAAGCATTTCTCAAAACTATTTCCGACAAGCCCAAGAGAAATTTCAGGTCATTTACATCAAATTTGAAAATATTCATGATCGGGATAATTTATTTGAAATCACATGAATCAATGTAAAATTTTGGGATATAATGAATCAGTCACACGAGATTGACAGTTTCAAAAATAAGAAGTGTGTGATATTCAAAATATCTAGAATTTCAGATGATTTCAAACAAACATATTTCAATATAATGATCATGAATAAAGATGAATTCCAAGATGTATCACTGATATAAGCCAATCTGAAAATCAATGAAATTATCACAATTGATAAATAACAGAGTGTTGTAATGAGTCAAATATTTTGAGCTTTTCTAAAATGAATTAGAATAAACTCAGAACAACAAAGGTGTGTGACATTTCATTAAATATTCAGATCTTCAAAAAAAATTTAGGATTCAAATTAACAGTGTTCAAGATATGATAAGAATACATCAACACTGTTATGAATTCAGACATAAAAAAAATCACAAAAACAATTGCAGATATTTACAAGATTAAATTTAGGATATGGAAATGATTAACACACGATGATTTTATATAAATAAAGCATATTTCAAGAAAGATCATGAATTCTGCAACTGGAAGTTTAAGAAGAACAGACAGAGAAGAATATGGCAGTGTCAAATAAAAAAAAGATAGAGGAAAGAATAAAAACAGAAAATAAAAAACAAACAAAGAGAATATACAAAGGTGAGTTTAGAGATCATACCAGAATCCAATGTAAAGCAGAATCTCTAACTCAACAGATGTGGCTAAGGAACTATGAATGATTCTGTGATATGAAGCAGTTTGAATCCGTTTCTCTTTTCAGCACAGTTGTTCCTCAGCCTCCTTTGGTACCTAATGATTGAGATGATCAAGTGGTCGAACAAAATTAGTAAAACCACTCACAGTTGTATTCATTTGTTTTGGTACCCAAACTTGCTTATACAACAAACCATTAGAATTAACTTTTGTACCCTTAGGAGCCCAAATCGATTTGAATTTAACAAAAACCGTTTTATTTTTATTCGGGATCCAAGATTGTTTAAATGGTTTATTATAAAACGATTTCTCATCACAATTTCGATTCAAAAAACCTTTGAAATTTTCAGAGTTCAAATTTTCAATGTAGTTCTTTCCAAAGCAATTTGAGGGATTTTTCAAATCATTTGAATTTTGTTTTCCAAAAACATTATTCTTCCCAAAACCAAGACCACGTTTACTTCCAACAGAAAGTTGGTTTTTCAACAACATATCCAAAGATTTTTCACCGTTTGAAAATTTAGATAAAATTGTTTCAAGTTGTTGAATTTCAGTTTTAAGATCATCGTTTTCTTTTATTAAATCTGAACAACGACTTTTAGTGATCTTATATCTTTCAAACTCAGATTTCAAAACCAAATTTTCATCATTAAGCAATTTGATTTTGGTTTGGGACTTAGCCATTTCAGAATCAAAATATTTTCGACTTTCAGACTCAAGTTTCTTCCAATTTTCAATTTCGATTTCAAGCTCTTTCAAAATCAGATCTGTTTTCAACAAACTATCATTTTCAGCGTTTTCATGTTTGGAATTTTTGATAGCCTTGAAATTTATAAATTCCTTTTGTAAACAATTGTTTGCATCTTTCAGCTCAATCTCGTTATCTTTTAAAATTAAAATTTCTTCTTCAAGCCTTCGAACATTATTATTGAAATGAACGAGATCAGTTTTTAATTTCAAACAATTTTCACAATTAGAATTTTCAAATTTCACGACATTTGACAATTTCGATTCCAAACAATTTATCTTGTTGGTCAACTCAGAATTTATAGATTTCAGAGATTTATTTTTCGATTGGAGTTTGTCAACAGATTTGGTTAAATCAACACAAAAATAAACCAGATCTTCATATGAAAAATTTCTTATCTCATCATCTGCTGAGTCTTCATCAGCTGATTCATCTGTTGAACAAGGATCTGAATCTGAGTTGACAGTTGAGGGTTTTGAGAAGTTGCTGTCGTTTCCATATCTTGTAGTTAGAGCTGTCCAAATTTCCTGCGCAGTTAAACAATGAGAGATCAGACTGTATTGATTATCATCAAGGTGAGAATACAGAATATGTGTAGCACGAGAATTAGAAGCTTTATCTACCATGTCAAACCCATTGATAACAACATCCCAACATTTAATATCAACAGATTTTAAATAAAATTCCATTTCGGATTTCCAGTTTAAAAAATCTGTTCCAGTGAAAATAGTTGGAGATGAACTGGACTGACTCTCTGTGGACTGACAGCAAGGGTTACCCATGACTCTAGAGTTAAAGAAATTACCAGGCTCTCATACCACTGATGGATCTAGAATAACCCTAGAGGGGGGGTGAATAGGGTTTTTCACAGTTTTTAAATAAAATTGAAAAACTGACAGGATATTAAATAATAGACAAATCACAGAATATAGCAGAAACAGAAATGCAGAAAAATAAATCACACACAGATATACCCAGCTTCGGCAAAACCCTGCCTACTGCTGCATTTCTAAGGTTACTACTAGGTGATAGAACAGATCCCGCATACAAGACCATGTACACTCGCAAACCCTGCTCCTATTCTAACCCTACGCTCAAAACCCTAGACTGATTCAAACCCTTGAATCAGAATTTCCCCTAGTTTTACACAGACTAGTCAACTGCCAGTTAAACCCCTAACTGGTTCCCCCTAGATTTTGCAGAATCTATAAACTGTTCGGTTTACAAAGAAATTAAAACTGAAACAATACAAAAAAAAAAAAAAAAACTAAACCAAAGAAAAACCCTAGGAAATAAATAACAAGGGTCATCCCCTTTTAGCCTTTAAACAAGAACGTGGCCGGCCCAATCTCATTTTGTTTGCACCCGATCCCTTTTCTTTCTCTTTTACTCTGGGAAACAAAAATGGCGGCGGCTATAACTAGGGTTTCACTGAATCTTCCCCAAACCGATCGTTTCGTGTTGATTTTGATAATCTCTGAAGCTTGAAAGCGTTGCGGCTTGCTGGTTCTTCGATTTGAGATGTTCCTTGATCAAAACAATAGAAAATTGTGAGTGTTCTCTGAGTTTTTCTTTTCGATTTATGCTCAGAATTCTTTGATGCTTGGTTTTCGATTTTTTTCTCTATCTCTTTGCCTATGATGAGTTGGTGTTACATATAGGGTTAAGAACGAAACCCTAACCCTCTGATTTCGATATGATGGCTTGACTGATTTGTGTGTGTTTCCCTTTTTGATTTGCCTTGATTTCTCAGCTTTGATAAAATTGGCTCTGTTTAAATTTGAATCGGCCTTTGGTTAAAAAAAACTGCTTGATTGTCTGCGTGAATTTCTGCAATTCTGGTTTCCTCGGCTTAATTGCGTGATGTTTTCCCTTTCTGATTTCCTCGAATGAATTTGAAAAAATGTTGCCTTGAATAACTTTTCTGACTGAATCAAAATAGGAAACAATTAATATGATTTTCTGGATTGAAAAACGGTTTTGAAATGTTGCCTTAATTCCTTAGATAATAAATGAAAACAGGAAACAAAAAAATTGTTTCCACTAGCTCCTTGTTTGATTGAAGAACCAACTGTGGAAAAGTTTAAAAGCTTGTTTTCCTGGAATTACAACTTGCTAGATATGTATCCAAATCTGCACTGATATGTTACTGTTTCCATACCATATATATGTACACACTTGCACCATGTATGTATGCTTTTCACTCTGATTTAAGTCTGGAAATGTTTGCAATACAGGAAACAAAAGCTTGTTGCTTTAATTTGAAATGCATTGCTCGACATTAAATTCTCTGATTGAATTTGTTGGAAAAATACTGAGGAGAGAAAAAAAAACTTTTTCCATGATTGTTGCTAGATTTCTTGAAATAAAATTGTTGCCATCTTGAATTCATTTGCCCTTGGAATAAATTAAAAAAAAACTGTTTTGAAATCACACTGCATATTTTCAGAAATCAATTTGAAACCAGAAAATAATATCTTTCCCAAAAAGCTTGCTGAATTCTTGTTGCTGTATTTCAACTTGTACATGCACCATGGAACTCTGTTATAGCAGAACTTGCTCAAAATATTTGTTGTTTCTGGAGACTGATTGAGAAGTACTTTCCATGTTTGTTGCCGAAAACTGATGTGCACTTCTTTTCTGAAATCATCCCATTTGATTTTTGCCTTGATTGTTGAGGTTTGAATTTACAAAAGGTTGCCAAGATTGATTTTAATCTGCGCCATATATGATTTTCAAAAAAAATCTCTTGCCATATATATATCAGTGTGATTTCCTTGTTTGTCTTGAGCAATATATGCTCTGCCATAATTCTCTGATTGTTTCAAAACTGAAAACAATAGATTTGCCCAAACAAAAAAAATTGTGATTTCTGGAAAAAAAACTTAAACACTTGCCATGTATGATTTTCTGCAAAATTGAACTCTTTCCAAAAATCATTTATGCCACTGTATACTTGGAGACATACTGAATGATTTATGACCTGATATAATCCATTCTTGTATGATTTCTTGCACCACAATTCTCACTCAGTTGCACCATTATTCATATATAAGAAAAACATGAATTTCCTGAGTTACCTATTGGCTGTACTTGCTGTCTTTGCACTGTCATTTGATTGCTGCATATTTCAGTTGTCTTGCATCCTCGACTTCATTGAATTCTGGTATGTTTGTTGGTCTGAACATCATGTTGTATCGCCGTGCCATTTGTGTACACACACTTGCTGAATCACTTGTTGCTTTTATTTGAAATCCTGTAACATGCTTTACCATAACTATGTATTGCTTGCATTCACTCCTTGCTCGACCACAACCACAATGTTGCCTTGCTGTTTGTATATGCTCCAATACTTGATTGTTTACCTTTAAGTTTGGTCATGTCTTGACAACCTTGGTTTGAACCATTTGAACAGCACACATTTATTTTTGAACTGTCTTGATAATTGTAGCTGCACATGTTTGTTGCCATGATCACTCTAACTTTTGAACTTTATACTTGACCATTTTGGATTTGTATTGATATTTGCACTGAGTCGAGAAGGTCCTTGTGGCTACTCCTCAGTTGCAATCTGATTGGCGTGGCAGTGCACACGTGTACACGTGTGTTCATGCAGTCATCAGACGAATTGTCCCTGTCCCTACATTGAGATATATGTTGTCTGCCTTGTGGTATTTACAGTGTATCACTGTGAATATCACAAGCTGTCTAGACACAGATTGATGGTTTTTATAAATCAGATCAGGTCATGAAAAATGATGAGAAACACACCAGAAAACTGAGGCAAATAAAATTTTAAAAATAAAATTTATATTTGCATGAATTCTGTTTTATTTCTATTGCAGTGTACTGTGTGTGTGTTTCTGTGAATGACAGGTATGAAGACGATGACTGGACTGACAGTGACAGGACTGAAGAGACTGTGAAGACTGGACTAACAATGAAGACTGAAGACAGTGTTGAGTGTCTGCATATGTGTCAATGTGAAAGAATGTATATATGAGTTGTGTAAACAAAGTAAGTGTTGTAGTGATGAATTGTACTGAAGTTTGTAATAAACAAATTTATTTGAAATAAAATATCATTTTATTGTTGTCAAACAAACTTGTCTATTATATTCTGTTTATATATAAGTACAATATACAGTGAGTGTTTAAATAGAGGAGTTATACAGAGTTGTACTGTTTGAATGTCAGAAATATAATATTCAATTCAAATATTATATTCCTATCTGTGTTGTATATATAAAACATTACAATAACAAACACATTTATAATAATATATATTTGTTTGTTATCATCAAACAAAAATCATATAATTATGTATACAACTGCGTTATATACAACACCATAAAATGATAGAAAATTATATTTCATTTTTGTTGAATATTCCAATTCCACAAAATGACAAAATCTGATATTTCCTTTTTGATTGAAAATTTCAACTCAATCAAATAGCAAACAAAAGTGATATTTTGTTTTGATTGAAATTTCTAATTCAATCAAACCATAACAAAAGTGATATTTTTATTTTGATTGGAATTCTAATTCAATCAAACAATAACAAAAGTGATATTTTTATTTGATTGAAAATTTTAATTCAATCAAATAAATAAACAAAGGTGATATTTATATTGAATTGAAAATTCTAATTCAATCCAACAAATAAACAAAAGTGATATTTTTATTGAATTGAAAATTCTAATTCAATCAAACAAATAAACAAAGGTGATATTTTTATTGAATTGAAAATTCTAATTCAATCCAACAAATAAACAAAGGTGATATTTTTATTGAATTGAAAATTCTAATTCAATCCAACAAATAAACAAAGGTGATATTTTTATTAAATTGAAAATTCTAATTCAATCCAATAACAAAGGTAATATTCCATTTCTATTGAATATATTTGATTCAACCAAATAACAACCAAAAATGTTTGATTCATTTTTATGACAATTATAATTCCTACCAAGTATGATAAAAAAGTGATACTCTATTTTTGTTGAATATTTTGATTCAACAAAATAACAACAAAATATTTGATTCATTTTTAAGGAAATTTCATTTATAACATAATATCACCCAAACGAACAAATCAACATTAACACACCACATACAAATCAAATCACCTAGCATAGCATGTAGAAATATACAGCGAATCAATGAAAATACAATTATGATTTATTCTAATTATTTTAAAATAGATAATAATAAAAATAAAATAGGATTTCTCACTGTCATTTGAAACTGAGTGGTTCAGATCTGCAAATTTTTGGCTAAAATTCAATCAACTCCGAATTGGATCCAGTTAGTTTAGAAACGTAGATCTCGTGTCTACGATCGCAACGCTTCAAAAATTGTGCAGTTCTGAGTCAGTATGGATGAGTTATGATTTGTTTTAGGTTAATAACAATTAAAATAAACATATTAAATAATATAATTTAAAATTAAACCTTTCTCTTCACTACTCAGACAAGGGCCGCGACATTTCCTTTTTGTTCAAAATTAGGTTTGGGTTTAACTTCTGATTGATGTAGGGGGAGGCCGATCAGAGTATGTCACGTGGACGGGCACAGAAGGGCGCGTAGGAGGTCCCACCCGCGTCAGGTGCAATGCACCCTAGGGGAGACGGTGGCGAAGTGAACGGCAGTGGTTCAGGGGCTCGGTTCTCGGAGCTCGTGCCTCTTGAGGATGATCCAACCGCACAGAATCGAAGAGCAAGAAAATCTTTCGATAATCTCTAAAGGAGTGAGGACTAATTTGTGGTGGATTGAGAGAATTAGAGGAGGGAAGATTGGAGCTTTTCAACCATCAACACGATGGAGGCGGCGGCTAATATGAAATAGGGTTTGGGATAAGGACAAAAGCATTTTTATAATATTTTATTCCTAATTTTACAATTAAATCCATGAATTCTTAACAACTCCAATTTCAGTCCAACAGGAGTTGTATCCACCTAATTGCCCATATTCCGGAACTAATGGGCTAGGTCATGTCATCCCAAACGACTGTTTGTGGCCTGATTTCTTCAGTTTAAAATTTAAATTCTTTATTAAATTAATTCGATCGTATATTTAAATTCACCTTGGCCACATACGGACTCTAAAAATTCCAAAAAAATATTTATGGCTTTGTTTGGATGATACGGTCCTAAAAAAATTAATTTCATCGAATTTCGAGACCGTTTAAAAAATGGTCATTTTCAAGTCGATTAAATTTGACCGAAATTGACAAAACACATTTTCTTTTGTCACGCTCACGTATTAATTCCAAAAATTCTAGAAAATTAAACTTAGCAATACTTTGACATTCCGGATCCGACAAAAGTGGTTTTGTCGAAAACGGAGGTCGTTTGGAAAATGGCCTTTTATACGGGCTAGAAATTATACTACAGCGACTATTCTGAATATTCAACTGGCCATAACTTTTGATTTTCGCTATGAAATTTCGATTTTTTGGATTCGTTGGAAAGATATTTTCAAACAGATTTTGATATTTTTGGTTTCACTAAAATCCATTAAATTTTGAATCTTGTACATTCAGTCAAAGTTCAGCTTTGACTTTTCGAACTACCTTACTATTTCTATTTCTTTTGAAATTAAAACAAATATATTCACTCTAACTTCGATTAAAATAAATTTTTAATCATTATTATTTACAATAAATTATTTTATCTATTCAAAATTCACTTAAATAGCAAAATAAAAATTTTAAATTGGTTTTGATTTTCCGGGTTGTTACACTCATTTTCAAGCCAACCCCAAAGAATCACATCTAAGAGCAGTTAAACGTATATTGCGTTATCTAAGCAATACCAAAGATTATTCCTTCGAATTAGTGTCATACAGTGATGTTGATTTTGAAGGATCACGGATGAACCGAAAAGTACAAGCGATACTTGTCATTTCATTGGCAGGTCATTAATACCTTGGTTTAGCAAGATACAAAATTGTGTTTCACTATCAACGTGTGAAGTCGAATATATATTAGCAATATTGGCTTATGCTCAAATAATATATATGCAACAAACGCTTAAAGATTTTAGTATAAATTTAAATTATTCAACTATTATTGCGATAACACAAGTGCTATAAACTTATTTAAAAATCTAGTAAACCACTCTAAAACTAAACATACAGATATAAGACATTATTTTTTTAAGTGGTAATATAGAAAAACAAATAATAAATTTAGAATTTGTTAATTTTGATAGTCAAATCGCTAATATTTTTACTAAATCATTACTCGAATATACATTCATTAAGCTTCGTCGAGAACTTGACATAATTTCACTTAAAGATTTATAAAAATATAATGTTCTAAGAAAAAAAATTGGATTATCTAGAAAAATAATTTTTTCTTTTTTAACTCCAACAGGTCTCTAACCCAGGTTCCTTGATACCAAGCTAAGTGTTCTTACCAAATAAGCTATGCTATAATTCACATTGAACATATGAAACGACATAGTATTAAACCTATGATACATAAAACTATTTTAAGATAACTTATTAACAAACTAATAACTTCCCTAAATAAACTCAAGCCTGAAATTAAAATCACCTCTCGTTTAACCTTTTTCAGCTGCTATTCTTAAGTAATTCACTCTTATATATATATATAGAGAGAGAGAGAGAGAGAAAGAGAGAGAGAGACACACACAATAACACTTTATAGTCTTTATTTCAAACAATCATATTATTCCTATACAAAAGGTTATAAAACATGTCAAACATATCATCCTCAACCAAATCAACACCAGCAAAATCAACCGAGAAACACTCATCTGAATCAATTGAGATCTTGGCTTCTCCAACTCCAAATAAAGAGCCAAAATTATGTTGGAAAAATTATCACACTGGATATTCTCCAAACGCAAAGAAAAACAAAAAACAACTTTTCGTCTCACCTTCTACTAAGTATAAAATAAATGAGATTCATCACTACTAGCAATAGCAAGTGGAGCTACAACATGAGTTATATTTTGAGCAGAAAACAGTCGCACGACGACTAAGTTTTCTTGAGCAAGTTGCTATTCGAGTATGCGGAAAGTCCATTGTGCTAGAGCCACGTCACTACCCATTATCAACAACTGTGGAACGACCATCAACGTCTTGGAGTTCATGGAAAATTACCCCTACTACACCAAAATATAGTCCTAATTTTTGGGATAAAAATTATGCTGCAAACGAAGAATCAAAGGCAGATTCTCCAAGGAAGAAATTGACATCATCATAATCCGAATAAACATTCCTTCCTTTGATGATTATGTTTTCCTTACGTTTAATAACAAGTGCATGGTTATAATGCAACGAATGTATTTTTTCCTCTCAAGCTATCATAAATAAATAAGATTTGTTTCATTAACACATTTATGTAAGACTAACTAACTGAAATCAACGTTATTAATATAAATACGATGATAAATACAAATATATACAGATATGTACAGTAATAATAAAACTAGTTTGCTATAATTATAAATCCGTAAAAAGTAATAAAAATTATATATAATGTAGTAACATAATTATATATATACACTAGAAATAAATCATATGAATATATATATATAAGAAAACATATAAGTTTATATATACATATATATATACATATATACATATATCAAATGGTGCAAAATAAAAACTAAAGAACCCGATTTTACAGTAACTAGTCGATTGGTTACCCTCATACCGGTCGACTGGTACCCTAAATCTACCCGAATTATAATATCATACCCGCAATTCCTCTTTTCTACTTCATTTCAAACTCTCAAGCTTCTCAACCAAAAACCCTATCCTTCAAGCAACAACAAAATTCGATTTTTACCACTCAAATTATCAATTATTCGGCTCCTCTATCCAAGAGAACAAAAAGAGGTCATTTTTCATCACAAGAAAAATCCATGGATCGCTATATTGCAAAATGTCTATACAATGATATTGCTAAAGAAAGGTGGCACAAAATGGAAAAGATTAATTTCATAGAAGGCGTTTTCGTAAAGTTTCCGGACTTTGATTTATATGGATTGCATGGATTGGTTCAACAAGGAAGGCTAGTATCACTAATGGACCATGAGCTAAACAAAATGGAAATCAACGTGGTAATGGTAAAATTATTTTTAGCAAATCTTAACTTAGACCACTATACTCCTTGTAATCCAGACAATTGTGTATGGAGCTTAGTATGTGGAAAACCAATTTTTCCTTCCGTTTCACAAATGGGAAATGTCTTACAATCCCCAACCGATGGAATTCCGTTAGACTATTTAAATTGTGAGATTGGAGTGCACGATGAAGTAAATCATCATTTTATTGATGATGATTCTAATGGTTGTAGTACTAAGAGATTAAGTCCAAGTGCTAGACTATTGGACCATGCTTTGACTTGCACAATTCGACCTCGCACGGTTACCTTTGATTTGGTGTATGCCGAGACGTTCCAGGCCTTGTATGTTGTTTATAGCAACATACAAATAAACTGGATGAAAACAATTATGGATAGCTATTTACTTCGGGGACTCTAACTTACTTATATTACGGTGAATATCTCATGCGGTTTTTCTCTCATGAAGAAATTCCGGAACTGGCATCAGACAACAACAACAACAAAGCCATATATCCCAAACAAGTTGGGGTTGGCTAGATATGGAACCCAAAATTAAAATAAAATTAATAATGATAATAATATTATATATATATATATATAAAGGGTTTTAAATAACCAATCAAATAAAAAGTCATCCGATAAAGGTTTTTTTTAAATAATAATAATAATAAGTAAAAATGTTCAATAAAAGTGAAATAAAATCTAAAATAGTAATAAAAAATAAAAAGGTTCAGTAAACGTGAAATAAAGTCTTAAAAAACCTATGGTTCTGGTACATGGATTGCCAATTTCCGTGCACTCCTATCAACTACCAGCTCTTCCGATAAACTCCAGTAATTAAATCTCTCTTTATTATCTCTTCCCATGTCATTTTAGGTCGACCTCTACCTCTCTTTGGGCCTTCGGCGTGGCCTAGAATTCCAGCGCATACAGGTGCATCGTATGGTCTACGTTGGATATTGCCTAACCATCTCAAGCGGTATTGGACTAACTTCTCTTCAATAGGTGTCACTCCAAGTTTTCCCGAATATCGTCATTTCTAATCCGATCTCGTCCGGTATGCCCACAGCTCCAACACAGCATTCACATCTCTGCTATACTTATCTTTTGGACGTGTTGCCTCTTAGTAGGCCAACATTCTGCACCATATAACATTGCAGGCCTGATTGTTGTCCTACAGAAGTTCCTTTAAGCTTCTGAGGAATCTTCCGATCATAGAGAATGCCAGATGTTAGTCGCCATTTCACTCATCCTGCTTGAATTCTGAAACTAACATCCTTATCAATCTCTCCATCAAACTGCAACATAGATCCTAAGTACCGAAACGATTCCTTCTTGGGTACTACTCTACCAGCCAGGGTAACATCTCCCTCATCTGACCTGACACTGCTAAACTCACACTTCATATACTCTGTTTTAGTTCTGCTAAGCTTGAAACCCTTTGATTCCAAGGTCTCCCTCCACAACTCAAGTTGTCGATTAACCCCTATTCTACTTTCATCAATCAACACAACTTCATCGGCAAAGAGCATACACCAGGGAATCTCCCTTTGTATATCTTTTGTGATTTCATCCATCACTAATGCAAAAATATAGGGGCTCAAAGCCGAACCTTGATGTAACCCTATGTTAATTGGAAAGTCTCTGGTCTCAGCATCGCATGCCCTAACACTAGTCACAACCCCCTCGTACATATCCTTAATAAGGGTAATATAGTTTGATGGCACTCTCTTCCTTTCTAGCGCCCACCACATAACCCTCCTCGGTACTCTGTCATAAGCTTTCTCAAGGTCAATAAAAATGATGTGGAGATCTTTCTTTTGCTCCCTGTATCTCTCCATAAGTTGCCTAACCAAGAAAATTGCCTCAGTGGTTGACCTTCCCAGCATAAAACCAAATTGATTCCTAGAGACACTTGTCAACCTCCTCAAACGCTGCTCGCAAACTCTCTCCCAAAGCTTCATTGTATGACTCATAAGCTTAATTCCTCTATAGTTTGTGCAACTTTGAATATCTCCTTTATTCTTGAAGATTGGAACTAAAATACTTCTTCTCCACTCATCTGGCATTTTGTTTGATTTGAAAATATTGTTGAACAACTTAGTTAGCCATTTTATCCCTGCATCTCCAAAGCATCTCCACACCTCAATAGGAATATAATCAGGCCCTACCGACTTGCCTGATTTCATACGTTTTAACGCCCCCTTTACCTCAGCTTCTTGAAATCTCCGCACAAAATGTCTATTGGTGCTACCGGCTAAGTCTTCCAACTCGATCGAAGAGCTATCGCTTTCTTCGTTGAAAAGCTTATCAAAGTATTCTCTCCACCTATTCTTTATCTCATCTTCCTTCACCAAAAGTCTATCATTCTCATCCTTAATGCTCTTAACCTGATTGAAGTCCCTTGTCCTCCTCTCGCGTAGCCTAGCTGTTCTGTAAACGTCTTTTTCACCCTCCTTTGTACTTAGCCTTTGATACAAATCTTCGTACGCTCGTCCCCTTGCTTCACTCACTGCTCTCTTTGCAGTCTTCTTTGCCACTTTGTACCTGTGCATGTTCTCTTCGCTTCATGGTACAAGCATTTGTAGCATTCCTTCTTCTCTCTGATAGCCTTTTGCACCTCGTCATCCCACCACCACGAATCCTTGGGTTCTCGCTTGCTTCCTCTTATTATCCCAAATACCTCAGTGGCGACTCTCCGAATGCAAGTTTCCATCGCATTCCACATGACATTTGCTTCTCCTTCCACATTCCAAGCTCCTTCTCCCATCACTCTATCTTTAAACACCCGTGAAGCATCTCCTTTGAGTTTCCACCATTTCGTCATGTTAATCTTCGCTCTCTTATCCTTCACCACCCGAAGACGAAACAAGCATACCAACAGCTGGTGTTGTGAGACGACACATTCTCCAAGTATGACCTTGCAATCAACACAATCTCGTTTACTATCTCTTCTCGTTAGGACAAAGTCAGTCTGGCTAGCCTGTTGGCCACTACTGAAGGTGATCAGATGTGATTGCCTCTTTCTAAAGAAGGTATTAGCAATCATGAGATCAAAAGAGAGAGCGAAATTCAAAATATCTTCACCCTCTTGGTTCCTACTGCCAAATCCAAAACCACCATGCACTCGCTCAAAACCCCCGCTAGATGAGCCAACATGGACATTGAAGCCTCCTCCTATAAAAAGTTTCTCGCTACTATGCACATTCCTAACCATGACATCCAAGTCTTCCCTGAACTTCCTTTTGGCTTCTTCACTTAGACCTACCTATGGGGCATATGCGCTAATGACATTCAAAACAGCCTCGCCAACTACTAGCTTAACTAGGATGATCCTATCCCCTCGTCTTCTAACGTCAACCACATTGTTCTGAAGGTTCTTGTCAATCAGTATGCCTACCCCGTTCTTGTTATGTACTTCTCCCGTGTACCACAATTTGAAGCCAGTGTTCTCCACCTCCTTCGCCTTCTGACCCACCCATTTAGTCTCTTGAATGCACAAGATGTTAACTCATCTCCTAATCATAGTATCCACTATCTCTCTTAATTTTCCTGTTAAGGACCCTACATTCCAACTACCTAACCGAACCCTACTATCGTCGACTAGCTTCCTTGCCCCTCGCATCCGCCGAGAAAAATGCGAGGACCCTTGCTCAGTTATCACTACACCGGGTCGTCGGTGTAGCGCGCCACTAAGAGAATGGCGGCCCAGCCCTTGCATATTTAACACTATATCCAAGCCTCGATATAGCGCGTCGCTAAGAGGGTTACGCCCCAATGATATATCATAAGGTTCCATATCCATAAGAGTGGCTAAGTTTTTACGTTGGCTCGCCAAGCCAATCACAACCCTCCTCCTTTACCCTGGCTTGGGACAGGCTGCATAGAAAACTACATAGGCGGAGTTAACTGGCATCAGAAAAAATTAGGTAAAAATCTTAGATGCCAAAAACTTAAAAGTGATGAAACTACCACCTCTGGTTTGTAGTATAATGAGTTTAGAGGAATGGAAAAATAAAGAAAAAGCCTAATCTTTCTCCTTCGTTCCTCATGCAAATCCGGAGGATGTTCGTATTACCAATCCATCACAAGCAACTGTGAAGCAGTAGATGTTGTAGCACGAAATAAGCTATTATTTTAAGCGCATCTTAAGACAATGGAAAAGGATACAAATAAAAAATTCCATAAGATTAAAACCATTCTCGGAAACATATGGAACATTATGATATGAACTAGCTCTTGTTCCACTCAGAGCAGGAAACTGGAAAACGATCTGTGTCGCCATTCAACTGGGATACTTCGGATAGCACAAGTTACGATATTATTTGAGGTCGCTGCGGTAGTAAGTATGTCTATTTTCTAGATGAAACAAAGAGACTTGTACTAAATGGTCTCACTTGCACTACGTACTCTATTTGATTTCCGTGCTTGTCTTTGAACGCTACTGCTATGCTTTGTTAACTCCATGTATTATCTAGTTATGTTCTTTGTTTTGATTGATTATTATTACTTATCATAACAATTTTCTTTTTAATCGATGACAAAAGGGGAGAAATGGTAAGTATATACACTAACAAGTTAATGCATGAAGCCATATATTATGGGGGAGATAAGATTATGTAAGCATACACTCAGGGGGAGAAAATGATTTTTTTATAGGATTGCAAGAGGTTGTCATCAATTAAAAAAGGGGAGAATATTAATTTATAGGATTTTTGATTCACGACAACAAAGAAATAAATATCGATGAAGGAGATAGTAAATATATGTGTGTGTGTTTAGTTGTGTTGGAATCTTGTCAAAATCTATCCTCACATATTATAACACATACACACGAATCATTTATATATATATATATATATATATATATATATATATATATATATATATATATATATGTTACTGGCACAAATAAGCCATTACTTGTAATAATCCAGAAAATCTGAGCCAATTTAAAATTTTTATTTTGGCAATTTTAGCGAATTTTGAATATTTAAAATGATTTATTTTAAATAATAATGACGAGAAATTATTTTGAATATAATTAGAACATATATATTTATATAGATCATCGTTAGAATATAATTATTTTATTTTAAATATAAAAGGAATCGAAAATGGCGAGGTAGTTTGAAATTTCGATTTCAAAGTTCAAATGAATGTGCAGGATTCAAAACAAACCAGCTTTTGGAGAAACCAAAAATATTAGAATCTATTTGAAAATATCTTTTCAATGAATCCAAAAAATCAAAATTTCATAGTGGGAATCAAAAGATATGTCTAGCTGAAAATTCAGAATAGTCGCTATGAAATTCTGGCCCTTAAAAATGGAAATTTTTTAAACAACTTCGGTTTTCGACGAAACCACTTTTGTTAGATCCGTGATGTCAAGTTATTGCTAGGTTTCAAAATTCGTAATTTTTTGAATCAATATGTGAGCGTGGTGAAGGAAAACGTGTTTTGACAGTTTTAGTTGATTTTAATCAACTGGAAAATGGCCATTTTTCAAACGGTCTCAGAATTTAACGAATTAGTTTTGTTAGGACCGTATTGCCAATACGGAGTTAGAAAATATTTTTCGGGAATTTTTAGAGTCTGTATGTGGCCCCGGTAAAGTGAAATGTGCGTTCAAATTCAACATATAGATTTATATTTTGATTTTGATGAAAATTGATTGAAACGATCGAATCAGCTTACGATACATATCCCATTGTATTCGAAATAGGGGTAATTGGCTAGGGACGACAGGCGGTAGGTCTCGTTTCGAGGTCAAAATAAAAAGGTACCTTTTTGAAATAAAATAAAACCTCTCCCTCCCTATACCTAGTCAACCCCCCCCCCCCCCCCCGGCGTTTCATTTCAACAGAAATCGATTTTAGTTTTTTTATATAAAAAAAGAAGACGAAGGAGGAGCCTGTCGCTCCTCCGATCAGGGCGCCGCCGCGCCTTTTGGCGCGCCGCAGTCAGTGTCACCCCCCCCCACCTGAGCTCCTCCCCCCTCCAATAAAACCCGCCACCCTGAACCCCCAAATCCACAAAAAACCGCTGCTGCCTCCCTGTAGCTGCCGCCGTTGGCCTGCCACCCCATTGTCGCTTCACCTCCGTCCCCTCCAACCCCTAAAAACCGAATGTAAGTCCTTCTTCTTTTTTTTGTTTTTGCTAATTTCTCTTAAGTAATTTGATTTTATCGGCGAGAAAAATTTGATTTTTGTGTACATAGAAATTAGAATTTTCATTATAGAAAAGATTGGATTTTTCTTTGTGTGAATGAAGCATAAAGACGTGATTTTGGTTATATAAAAAATATGATTTTTATATTAGAGAAATAATAAAAGTATGATTTTTATATTAGAGAAATAATAAAAATATGATTTTTATATTAGCGAAATAATAAAAATATGATTTTTATATTAGGGAAAAAAGTAAAAATATGATTTTTATATTAGTGAAGTATTAAAAAGATGATTTTTATATTATAAAGATAATAAAAATATAATTTTTATTATATGTAGAGGTTAAAGATATGATTTTTATGAGATAGAGAATATAAAAATACGACTTTTATATGATATAGATAATAAAAATTCGATCTTTATATAAGAAGTAGAAATATAAAAGTATAATTTTTTTATAGAAAGAAACATTGTAAATGTATATGAAGTAGAAATGAAAATATGATTTTTATTTATTGAAATGAAGTGATAAATATATAATTTTTATATATGAACAGCGTGAAAAGGACTGCATTGGAATTTCAAACAAATCCAAATGGTTCAAAAGTTCAGAAGTAAAGCACGGCGGAGTGGAACCCTCAGTAAGAACTTCTCACTTTAAATCTTGTTTTCTAGTAAAAACATATACCAGGATGCAGACGGTGCTTAGCAGCACCCGACACCCATCATCCATAGACCATGGACGACTTGTATGCTTTTTTAATGTGCTGTGAAGTTTGTTTGTGATATTGATGTGAAATGGATAATAAAACATTCATGTGTTGAAATAAATTAATTATCATTAAAAATATAATTTTTAACGTGATTATGAATAAATAAATATTCATTTACAAACCGGATGGTTTGTTTATGTATATCTATTTCAAATACATTGAATGGGACGATAAATTTTACACGTCGCCCAACTGCACAAAGAATATTCAGTGTTTGTGGATTGAAAACCCACACGGGTGTTGGGATGATATTCGGCGTACACTAACCCCAATTGTTTAGTGATATGTCGATCGTTTGATTGACAGATTGTATGAGCGTTAATTAGTTATATTTAATGCTTATGCAGTTGTGTGGTGCACTTTGGATGATGGTTGATTATTATCGTTACTATTATATACATGTGTTTTATGGAATCCATATGATTAACATTATATGGTAATTGATTGGGCCTCATTCCAATTGGGAAAATGAAGAATATTGTTAAATATTTATTCGTGTGTTGAATAGAATAAAGAACATTCATGTGTTGAACAGAATATATATTCATGTGTTGAATAGAATAAAGAATATTCATGTGTTGAATAAAATATATATTCATGTGTTGAAAATATTCATGTATTGAGTAAAATATTTTAAACAATAAAATTTACATCTTTGTCATAATTTTATAAAATATATTAAATAACAAAAATAGTCATGTGTTGACGATACTCATGTGTTGAGAATATTCATGTGTTGAAAGAAATATAGATTCACGTATTGAATAGAATAAATATTCATTTGTTGAATAGAATAACGAAGTTATGGAAATATAAAAAGCCGTGTTGACTAGAGATGTGTCATTTTGACACGAACGATATTTATATCGATTATATTTGTTTTTATGATGATTATAGAAAAGGAAGTGATTTCAAAATATAATGTTTTGAAAATATTATCATTTGTATATCGATGGTGTGGAATATTCAATTTTGACTCGAATTTGAATATGAAGTTGAAATTAATTTGAAAACGAATTTAAAACAATTTATAAAATACGTTTTGAATTGAAATCGATGAAATATATATAATATATATTATATTATATATATTAAATGGCCTGAACAGAACGCGCCGCGCCGCGACAGTTCACGAATTTCGACCATTGACTTCGAATTGACGTTACGGGAGATCCGATCGTCGGATTCTCCTGAAACCGGAACCATTGGGTTCGTATCGAAAAGAGCTTTCCAATGAATATTAGAAATTTGATTTCAAACGGTTGGATTTGGAATTATGTCCAAATCAAATTTGGAAAAGGTCGTTGTAAGTGCAGTTAGGTGGCCGTTATCGAAAACCGACTGTATGGGCCTTGATAAAATTATTAAAAATAGTAAAATCATAATATATGAATTGGAAAGAACTGGGATGAAAGATTCCACATTTGAAAGGATAAAAATATATTTTTATCGAAATGAACTAGTTTTGAACTACATTTGAAATGGTTTTGAAGATAATTAGAATTTCCAACACATGAATTTGAATGTATTTGAATCAAAATTATCTTCGGAATATTTCGATGTTAGATTTCATGATTATACAGATGTGGTTGTTGAAATTTGAAAGATATATTTATATCGTTCTTTCAAATACGATATTTGTTGGTTTCAGAATTTGATATTGAATATAAGCCGATATTTTTTTCTATTCAGGGCCTTGTATTTAATATCAAATGGGATTTTGGGTTCGTCGTGAATGGTGTCCTGAGTAACACTGTTCTTGAACCCAGTTTAGAAAAGGATAAATCTTTTAATTAAGATTTAGTGAAATTGTCCAGTTAATTAGTATTTAATTGGAATTGAATTTAAATTGGTTTTTGGGGTTTATCGTGAGCGGTGTTTTGAATAACACATGTTCTTTAACCCGATTAACAATGGGAAGTGATTTTTGGTTTATCATGAACCGTGTTTTAGATGACATTGGTTCTTTAACCCAGTTAAAGACAGGATATGGAATTTTTGGAAAGATTAAAACTAAGTGGAGCTTTATTGAATCTTTAATTAGATTAAAGTGATCGAGAATGGAGCATCACCAGTTTTGCTCCAAAGAGATAGTTAAATCTTTAATTAGATATGAACGTGAAGTGGTAATTAATATTTACCGATAACACCGTGGTGTTAGATATGGAGTATTACCAATTTTGCTCCATGGGATGAATAGGTTGGGATTGGGAAATAAAATAAATAATTACACTGGTGTGGTTCGCTAATCCCGACTAGTTTGGAAAACCATAACATGGTTTGAAATGATATCCAAAGGAAGATTAAAGAATAAATTTAGAAGAATTTATCTTTGATAAAATTAATGGGAACCTTTCCCTGAGAATGTATTTTTTAAGTAAAAGAATATTCTGAATTGGAATGAGGCATATGTTGTGTTTGTGTAGCACTTGTTTGTTATATACGCGGGTTATTCGGAAAGGCCGGGTTTATACCCATTCTGAATAACCGATTCGACGATATGTCGAAGATGAAGACGGTGGTTGAAGACCAGAAGTCTTCACATCGTTTGGATGATTATTGATGATCTTGATTGGGCTGTACACCCAAGAGGAGGGAATCAGTTGTTGATCGTCCAGACGTACTTGTAGATCGATGGATATGCGAGGAAAGTGCCTCCGGTTTCGTTCAGACCCAGAACGAACTTGTAAATGGACTGTGTGTCTGACATTGGATTTTATTCTATGTTGATTTATCTCTATTAAATATACAACTGTTTGGCAGCGGAGAATTTATTCTCTTGCTTAACGCCCTTCTCTGAGACGTACGAGCTCAAAGGTTGGATATCGATGGACATTAGTCACATGGAGTGAATTGCCTGTGTGGCATGCCTAAGTGACAGATGATCAAGGCTTCTGTTGAAAAGCAAAGTCTTATGATTGATGATCAAAGCACGGCCTGTGTGGCACAGCTTTGTGTATAGCGTTAATTCGCGAGCCTCACACCTCGGTATGAGTCAAAACAGGATAAGGACCGTTGGGAGAACATGACGTTTCTTTCTAGCTATGGGTGATGTCAGTGACCTACTAGCCCTGACATTTATATACTTTTTACCTGTGTGGTTGTTGGAATGCGAGGCGCCTCGAATATATGGTCGATAATTGGAACTATGTGAGCCGACGTACAGACCATTATAAAGGTCCTATAGGACCGGGAAACGTGTGTTCAGGAATAACTAATCCTCAAAAGTAAGAGAGGACCGGCCCAATCGATTCCAAGGATCGCTACGTGTGGTCCTGAGACATTTGCTAGAGTGTCTCGAACGGAGAGGGGCTTGCCCCTTGCCTCGACTCATAATGGAATCCAATTTCCAATACGTGACATTGCGATTTTACTTGTAGAGCCTAGTATGGCGACATGATATATGGTACCCATGTCGTCTATGATTGATATTTATGATTGAAATTGTTTTGACACTATACACTTATAATAGTATCAAATGATTTGTTTTAAACGTACCTGGCATGTTTGGCTATTATAAGGGAAAACCCTATCCTCCGGCTTGCGTTGCATTATGTGATGGGACCTGGATCTTATAATAGCTTCATTTTTCCAAAAAGCATTGCGCTATTTTGTTATATGCCCTAGTGTTCTTGGGAGGAAACCCGTTCCGTGTTATACGGCGTGGTCCCTTGAATTACTCTTTTTTAAAGTAAAATTTTAATTAACTGTTTTAGTTCTCACATCAGTCACATGATTGACCTGGGGTTTATTGTTTTAACCTAAACTCTGGGTGCCCTTATATTCCACATGGGTAGCTAGTAGTTTTGGTTCTGCAGATTTATATTCACAGGATCCTGGTTTATAGTTGAAGTGATATTCGGAAAGCTCTGTATCTGCGTATTTCTTTCAGTAATGTTTTGTATTATTTTTCCGTTGCTTTGTATTTAAATGTAATTATATCTCTGATATTTGTCGAGCATATTTATTCATACTCTGTATATTCTTGTATTCTGATGGAATTGTTGTAATAAGCAATGAAATGTTCTTCTGCTTGTGTTCCGATATGTGTTGTTCTCAAAGCAATCCGTGCTTTCCTTCGCGGGGAAGTTATGGGTTACTATATTTGGTATCAGAGCTTTGGTTTACAGAGCTCGAGAACAAGATACATTAGAGCCACATGAAAGAATTCGTCAGATATTGGATCAGAAATATCCAATGAGAATGACTCGTTAGAGATAGGATCAGTAGCATCCTAGAACAAGCGTGAAGAGTATATTTTTCAAATGAAAACAGTATTGTTTTGAAAATTTAAACCATTTTGTATGTATTTGAATATTTTATTTTATATTGAATTTGGACAATCTAATATATAAAGATTTTGCATATACACAACGTATATTCAAAGTTATAATATACCGGGTAGATATAGAATCACACTCTAGTCGCCCGGACATGGTCCTGATGATGAATTATACCATCACCAGTATTTATTTTCGAGTGAAGAAAGTGGGATACCTATATATTTCTATTAGACTGGTGTGAACCAAAACTAGATAAGTTTATTGTTGTGATTTGGCATCAAAACATGATTTTCTGTATATTTATACATATCAAAATTATGAATTTGAACTGATAATCAACTAATTGATTGTTGATTGTGATGTTTAATTATTGGTTTGATAATTTTGAACCATTTAGGCCAAATTTAATCGAATATTGAACTGTATTGAAAAATGACTACAATTACGTGCATATACATGTATATCTATTGAACATGTCATAAAAAGGAGGCTAGAGCAGAAGAATAAAATTGTTTGCCCGACAAATAGGTACATGTTTACAAATTTATTGGGTTTGGATGATTTAATGAGCCGATTGGCTAGCCGATTGGCTAGCCGATTGGCTAGCCGCTTGGCTTTTTCTTTTTCTTTTTGGATCGTTGAGGGCCATGGGAGGCTACTTGAAATATCCCGAAGTCCCCGGTGCAGGGGAGTTATGGCGAAATTTTTCGATAATTTAGGGTGTTAGCCAAATTTTTGAAAAATTTGAACAGTTATTAGAAACTGAAATGTTAAAGAACTAAAGCCATGATGAAAATAATGGAAGTTGAGTTGATTTGTGAAACGACTTTCGGCTTTGTTCCTTTTTGGGGACGAAAAGTTTAAAGTGGGGAAGATTGTAATAACTTGAAAATTTTGAGCAAATTTAAAAATTTTATTTTGGCAATTTTAGCGAATTTTGAATATTTAAAATGATTTATTTCAAATAATAATGACGAGAAATTATTTTGAATAGAACTAGAATGTATATATTTATATAGATCGTCGTTAGAATATAAATATTTTATTTTAAATATAAAAGGAATTGAAAACGGCGCGGTAGTTTGAAATTTCGATTTCAAAGTTCAAATGAAAGTGCAGGATTCAAAATAAACCGGATTTTGGCGAAACCAAAAATATTATAATCTATTTGAAAATATCTTTCCAGCAAATCCGAAAAATCAAAATTTCATAGCGGGAATCAAAAGATATGTCCTATTGAAAATTTAGAATAGTCGCTATGGAATTCTGGCTTTTAAAAATGGAAATTTTGCAAATGACCTCGGTTTTCGATGAAAGGACTTTTTTTAGATCTGTGATGTCAAGTTATTGCTAGGTTTCAAAATTCGTAATTTTTCGAATCAATATGTGAGTGTGGCGAAGGAAAACGTGTTTTGACAGTTTCAAATTATTTTAATCGACTAGAAAATGGCCATTTTTCAAACGGTCTCAGAATTTAACGAAATTAGTTTTGTTAGGACCGTATTATCAATACGAATCTAGAAAATATTTTTCGGGAATTTTTAAGTTCGTATGTGGCCACGGTAAATTGAAATGTACGTTCAAATTCAATATATATATTTATATTTTGATTTTAATGAAAACTGATTGAAACGATCGAATCAGTTTACGATACATATCCCATTGTGTTCGTGATAGGGGTAATTAGCTGGGGACGACATGCGGTGGGTCTCGTTTCGAGGACAAAATAAAAAGGTACCTTTTTTGAAATTAAATAAAATAAAATAAAACCTCTCCCACCCTATACCTAGTCAACGACCCCCCCTCCCCCCCACCTGTTTCATGTCAACAGAAATCGATTTCAGTTTTTTTTTTTACAAAAAAAAGAAGATGAAGGATGAGCCCGTCGCTCCTCCGATCAGTGCGCCTCCGTTAGAGTCAGCGCCCCCTCCCGCCCCCCCCCCCCTCAAGCTCCCCCCTCCTCCAACAAAACCCTATGCCCTGAACCCCTAAATCCACCAAAAACCGCCGCTGCCTCCCTGTAGCCGCCGCCGTTGGCTAGCCACCGCATCGCCGCTTCACCTCCGTCCCCTCCAACCTCCAAAAACTGAATGTAAGTCCTTCTTCTTTTTTTTTATTGTTTTTGCTACTTTCTCTTAAGTAATTTGATTTTATCGGCGAGAAAAATCTGATTTTTGTATACATAAAAATTAGATTTTTCATTATAGAAAAGATTGGATTTTTCTTTGTGTGAATGAAGCATAAAGACGTGATTTTGGTTATATAAAAATATGATTTTTATATTAGAGAAATAATAAAAATTTGATTTTTATATTAGAGAAATAATAAAAATATGATTTTTATATTAGAGAAAAGAGTAAAAATATGATTTTTATACTAGTGAAGTATTAAAAAGATGATTTTTATATTATAAAGATAATAAAAATATAATTTTTATTATATGTAGAGCTTAAAGATATGATTTTTATGAGATAGAGAATATAAAAATACGATTTTTATATTATATAGATAGTAAAAATTTGACCTTTATATAAGAAGTAGAAATATAAAGATATAATTTTTATATAGAAAGAAGCGTTGTAAATGTATATGAAGTAGAAATGAAAATATAATTTTTATTTATTGAAATGAAGTGATAAAAATATAATTTTTATATAAGAACAGCATGAAAAGGACTGCATTTGAATTTCAAACAAATCCAAACGGTTTAGAAGTTCAGAAGTAAAGCACGGCGGAGTGGAACCCTCGGTGAGAACTTCTCACTTTAAATCTTGTTTTCTACTAAAAATATATACTAGGATGCAGATGGTGCTTAGCAGCACCCAACACCCGTCGTCTATAGACCATGGACGACTTGTATGCTTGTTTGATGTGATGTGAAGTTTGTTTGTGATGTTGATGTGAAATGGATAATAAAACATTCATGTGTTGAAATAAATTAATTATATTCATTTACAAATCGGACGGTTTGTTTATGTATACCTATTTGAAGGACATTGATTGGGACGATAAATTTTACACGTCGCCCAACTGCACAAAAAATATTCAGTGTTCGTGGATTGAAACCCCACACGGGTGTTGGGATAATATTCGATGTACACTAATCCCAATTGTTTAGTGATATGTCGATCGTTTGATTGATAGACTGTATGAGTGTAAATTAGTTATATTTAATGCTTATGCAGTTGTGTGGTGCACTTTGGGTGATGGTTGATTATTTACCGTTGCTATTATATACATGTGTTGTATGGAATCCATATGATTAACATTATATGGTAATTGATTGGGCCTCATTCCAATTGGGAAAATGAAGAATATTATCAAATATATATTCATGTGTTGAATAGAATAAAGAACATTCATGTGTTGAATAAAATATATATTCATGTGTTGAATAGAATAAAGAATATTCATGTGTTGAATAAAATATATATTCATATGTTGAAAATATTCATGTGTGGAGTAAAATATTTTAAACAATAAAATTTACATCTTTGTCATAATTTTATAAAACATATTAAATAACAAAAATAGTCATGTGTTGACGATACTCATGTGTTGAGAATATTCATGTGTTGAAAGAAATATAGATTTATGTGTTGAATATAATAAATATTCATTTGTTGAATAGAATAACGAAGTTACTAAAATATAAAAAGCCGTGTTGATTAGAGATGCAGCATTTGACGCGAACGATATTTATATCGATTATATTCATTTTTATAATGATTATAGAAAAGGAAGTGATTTCAAAATATAACGTTTTGAAAATATTACCATTTGTATATCGATGGTATGGAATATTCAATTTTGATTCGAAATTGAATATGAAGTTGAAATTATTTTGAAAACGAATTTAAAACGATTTATAAAATACGTTCTGAATTGAAATCGACGAAATATATATAATATATATTATATATATTAAATGGCCTGAATAGAACGCGCCGCGTCACGACAGTTCGCGAATTTCGACCATTGACTTCGAATTGACGTTACGGGAGATCTGACCGTCGGATTCTCCTGAAACCGAAACCATTGGGTTCGTATCGAAAAGAAATTTCCAATGAATATTAGAAATTTGAAATCTAACGGCTGGATTTGGAATTATGTCCAAATCAAATTGGGAAAAGGTCATTGTAAGTGCAGTTCGTTGGCCGTTATTGAAAACCGACTGTACGGGCCTTGATAAAATTATTAAAAATATTAATAATTTGTGTAAAATCATAATATATGAATTGGAAAGAACTGGGATGAAAGACTCCACATTTGAAAGGATAAAAATATATTTTTATCGAAATGAACTAGTTTTGAACTAGATTTGAAATGGTTTTGAAAATAATCAAAATTTCCAATACGTGAATCGGAATGTATTTGAATCGAAATTATCTTCGGAATATTTCGATGTTGGATTTCGTGATTATACAGATATGGTTATGGAAATTTGAAAGATATATTTATATTGTTGTTTCCAATACGATATTTTTTGGTTTCAAAATTTGATATTGAATATAAGCCGATATTTTTTTCTATTTAGAGCCTTGTATTTAATATCAAATGGGATTTTGGGTTCGTCGTGAATGGTGTCCGGAATAACACTGTTCTTGGACCCAGTTTAGAAAAGGATAAATCTTTTAATTAAGATTTAGTGAAATTGTTCAGTAAATTATTATTTAATTGGAATTGAATTTAAATTGGTTTTTGGGGTTTATCGTGAGCGGTGTTTTGAATAACACCTATTCTTTAACCCGACTAACAATGGTAAGTGATTTTTGGTTTATCGTGAACTGTGTTTTAGATGGCATTGGTTCTTTAACCCAGTTAAAGACAGGATATGGATTTTTGGGAAGATTAAAACCAAGTGGAGTTTTAATGAATCTTTAATTAGATTAAAGTGATCGAGAATGGAGTATCACCAGTTTTGATCCAAAGAGATAGTTAAATCTTTAATTAGATTTGAACGTGAAGTGGTAATTAATATTTACCGATAACACCACGGTATTAGATATGGAATATTACCAGTTTTTCTCTATGGGATGAATAGGTTAGGATTGGAAAATAAATAAATAATTACTTCGGTGTGGTTCGCTAATCCCAACTAGTTTGGAAAACCATAACATGGTTTGAAATGATATCCAAAGGAAGATTAAAGAATAAATTTAGAAGAATTTATCTTTGATAAAATTAATGGGAACCTTTCCCTAAGAATGTGATTTTTTTTGAATAAAAGAATATTTTGAATTGGAATGAGGCGTATGTTGTGTTTGTGTAGCACTTGTTTATTATATACGCGGGTTATTCGGAATGGCTGGGTTTATACCCATTCTGAATAACCGATTCGACGATATGTCGAAGATGAAGACGGTGTTTGAAGAACGGAAGTCTTCACATTGTTTGGATGATTACTGATGATCTTGATTAGGCTGTACACCCAAGAGGAGGGAATCAGTTGGTGATCGTCCAGATGTACTTGGAGATCGATGGATATGCGAGGAAAGTGCCTCCGTTTCGTTCAGACCCAGAACGAACTTGTAAATGTACTGTGTGTCTGACATTGGATTTTATTCTGTGTTGATTTATCTCTATTAAATATACATCTATTTGGTGGCGAAGAATTTATTCTCTTGCTTAACGCCCTTCTCTGAGACGTACGAGATCAGAGGTTGTATATCGATCGACATCAGTCGCATGGGGTGAATTGCCTGTGTGGCATGCCTATGTGGCAGATGATCAAGGCTTCTGTTGAAAAGCAAAGTCTTGTGGTTGATGATCAAAGCACGGCCTGTGTGGCACAGCTTTGTGTATAGCATTAATTAGCGAGCCTCGCACATTGGTATGAGTCAAAAACGGGATAAGGACCATTGGGAGAACACGACGTTTCTTTCTAGCTATGTGTGATGTCAGTGACCTACCATCCCTGACATTTATATACTTTTTACCTGTGTGGTTGTTGGAATGCGAGGCGCCTCGAATATATGGCCGATAACTAGCACTAGTGAGCTGACGTACAAACCATTATATAGGTCCTATAGAACCGGGAAACATGTGTTCAGGAATAACTAATCCTCAAAAGTAAGAGAGGACCGACCCAACCGATTCCAAGGATTGCTGTGTGTGGTCCTGAGACATTTTCTAGAGTGTCTCGAACGGAGAGGAGCTTGCCCCTTGCCTCGACTCATGATGGAATCCAATTTCCAATACGTGGCATTGCGGTTTTATTTGTAGAGCCTAGTATGGCGACATGATATATGGTACCCATGCCGTCTATGATTAATATTTATGATTGAAATTGTTTAGACACTATACACTTATAATAGTATCAAATGTTTTTTTTAAAACGTACCAAGCATGTTCGGCTATTATAAGGGAAAACCCTATCCTCCGACTTGCGTTGCATTGTGTGGTGGGACCTGGGTCTTATAATAGCTTCATTTTTCCAAAAAGCATTGCGCTGTTTTGTTATATGCACTAGTATTCTTGGGAGGAAACCCGTTCCGTGTTATACGGCGTGGTCCCTTGAATTACTCTCTTTTAAAGTAAAATTTTAAATAATTGTTTTAGTTCTCAGACCAGTCACATGACTGACCTGGAGTTTATTGTTTTAACCTAAACTCTGGGTGCCCCTATTTTCCACACGGGCAGCTAGTAGTTTTGGTTTTGCAGATTTATATTCACAGGATCCTGGTTTATAGCTGAAGTGATATTCGGAAAGCTTTGTATCCGTGTATTTCTTTCAATTATGTTTTGTATTATTTTTCCGTTGCTATGTATTTAAATGTAATTTAAATCTCTGATATTTGTCGAGTGTATTTATTCATACTCTATGCTTTCCTTCGCGGGGAAGTTACGGGTTACTACATTACTGGTTTGTTATCCCTGAACTAGCCGACTAGTTCAGACACTACCAATCGACTTGTATGGTATAAAAATCCCAATAACGACTATTTTGTGAATATTCATATATATATATATGTATGTATGTATGTATATAAATATGTATGTATATATATACATACATTTTATATTTTGACAAGTTAACTGGTGAATTTTCAACAAGTCAACTGACCCAACAATAATAGCTATTTTTCTGAAAGGTCATCTCCTTTCATAAAGGGATTTCTATCCATTTCTAAATAGAAATAACCACTTCTTTTCACTATAATTCTTCATGAAAGGTGTCTGCTCTTCAACCATTATATATACATCAAAACTTGATTTACAAATCACCAGTTTTCATTCTAAATCTTGATCTTTATTTCTAAACATTCTTGCACTCTAAAAAGCTTTTTGAAAATTCAAATTGCTTTTGAATATTTGAAATCATTTTTTGATTAAATAAGCAATTTATTTCCCTAAAATCTTCATAAACATATTTAATATCTGAGGATAAGATTTGGGTGTACTCAAAATGTTGGTTAATCAGTGCCATTTAGAACATAATCGGAAGTTAAGACTACTATTACAATGTTGAGATCCTATTTTGGTGCGCGCGTGTGTTGATTGAAGTCCCATTGAAATTGCTAAGGCATGAAATCTGTTGTTGGTGTGCGGATGTGTTGTAAACCTATTCCTCCGGGTAAACTGAGGGTCTTGCTAGCGAAAAGCCAAAAGAACTCTAGGACTGGACGTAGGACGGTGCTCCGAACCAGTACAAAAATTTCTTGTGTCATTTATTTTACAACATTTACATATTGCTTTGATATTGATATATTAACTTCATCAATTTTTACTCTCATAAAAATTGTATAAACATAATATATATATCACAATTTCTGCGTATCTATCCATATTAATCGATCCTACTCTATCACTGCTTTTGTAACGACCCGGATTTTAAGCGACTTTGGTTATCGGCATCGAGCTTATGCCGATAACCAAAGTCGCTTAAAATCCGGGTCGTTACAGTTGGTATCAGAGCTTAAGTTAAGAATTACTTGGCTCTGTGGCGTGACTCGGTAGAGATAGGGTTAGTAATACCCTAGATTGAGTTTGAGTGTGTATATATACGGGAGAGCGTATTTGTTATTTGATATAAAAACCGTTTTATATTGTGTTGACTAGTCTGTTGAGTGGATTATAAATTTTGGTCGAATCGTGGGATGCCACGATGTCGATAGGAGTTTATAAACACTTGAACAGAAGATTGGACACGATATTGTTTTTAAATAGTTGAGTTGATTGTTAGGATTATAATCAAATTAGATTATAAGAAGTGAAATAGTTATATATATAACCAATGGAATTTGTATATGAAATCAAATATACAAATGTGATAAATTGAAATTTGATTTCCAACCAGAATTCAGAATTTAAAATCCTGGGAGTTTGGAAAATATTTTTCTAAATGGATTTTGAAAAAAAATAAAGCACTGAACTCATTCAGTAGCTGGGAAATAATTCTGATGATGATCGCAACCTCATCAGTGTTCATTTTCGAGTTTCTAAGTGATGAATTGCTGCCTTAGAAAAGTTTTGATGGAAATTTGTTTGAAAGGAAACAAATTGTTTGAAAATTCAAATGTTTTGAATTTGAGATAGATATAAATATATGTATATATTTATATTACTTCAAAGGAATTTTGAAATGGGAATTGGAATATAGATTTCAAATAGAAGTAAAATAAAGGGATTTGAATATATATATATATATGTATATAATTCAAATAGAAGTGAAATAGAATTTGAATTCAAAGGAATTCAAATGAGTTTGAATAAAGAAAATTCAAATAGAAATTGTATAAGAAAAATTGAAATGGAATTTGAATTCAAAGGAATTCAAATGGATTTGAATAAAGAAAAGTCAAATAGAGATTTGAATATTAGAATTCAAATGGAATTTGGTTAAATAGAATTTCAAAGAGAATATAAAGTGGAGGTTGAATATTAGAATTCAAAGAAAATATAAAGTTTGAAATAGAATTTGAATTCAAAGGAGTTAAAATAGAATTTGAATTCAAAGGATTTCAATATAGAAATTGAACAAAGGAATTTAAATAGAAATTGAATAAAGGATTTGAAATGGATTTTGAATAAAGGATTTCAAATAGAAATTGAAGATAAGGAATTCAAATTGAATTTGAAGATAAGAAATTGAAAATGAATTTGAATAGAAGAAAATTCAAATAGAAATTGAATAGAAGGAAATTCAAATATAGAGTTTGAATAAAGAAATTCAAATGGAATTTGAATATTGTAAATATATAGAATTTGAATATTAGAAGTGAAATAGATCGGGAATATTATGTTGAAATGAAAAAAAATGGATTTGTTACATATTAAAAATATATCAGAATGGAGTTGAATTTATTATAACAAAGTTAAAACGTTTATATTTATAAATATAAACAAAACGAGCTCGCCATAGCGCGGCAGTTCGTAAATTGACGATTCGAACTTTAATTTAGTATACAGAACTCAATTGAAGTCGGAATTCTTTGAAACAAGAATCGTCGGGACCGGTTGAACAATAGTTTTCTAATGAAAGAGAAAAATCTAGATTTCGTCGTATAGACTTCGAGATATGTCAAAATCAATTTTTTAGAAAAGCAGCGCCAGAACCATTATAAAACCATAACGGTTTAATTAAATAAACAAAAGGATTTTTAGGAAATAAAATCCGAATTTGGCATTAGAAAAATCCAGGCTGGAGATATAAAATAAATATGAACTCCAGTGAAGTAAGTGAAATGATTTTTAAGACAAAAATCATATTTTTAAATGGTTAAATAGAATTAACTAAATTGGAAAATAATCAGTTAAAGGAAATTTGAATCGAAATTGGGTTTTTGGATAAGTGAAAGAGATTGATAATTTATATTCGAAATCGAATATATAACTCGAGCTGAAAATATAATTAGATTTGTTTATAATTAAGTTGACATATATTTGAACAAGTTATATTCAAATAAAAGGGTGAAATAGGCAAAACGGTTAATTAACAACTAGTTAATGGGAATTTGAATGATTGAAATTATATTTAACTTAAGTAAGTTAAATGGATCGAAATGAATAAATTGAGTAAAATCAATGTGAATGAAATATGAATTGGATGTGAATAAAGGAAAAACCAAAAGAGTTAAAAAGGAAATATATTTGTAACACAAATACAAAGGAAATTATGTGCAAACAAATAGAAGGAGAAATATTTGTAAAAACATTTACAAATAGAATTTAAAGGGGGAATATTTGTAAAACATTTACAAATAGATTAAATGGAAAATTTATTTATAGTAAATAAATTGAATGTTATAAATGAGATATTTATTTGTTAAATAAATAGAAATTAATCAAAGGAATATTTAGAAGATGAATAGAAAGTGGAAATCTGTTTTTAACAGATAAATAGAAAAGATTAATTTATAATAACAGTTTTTAAATTAAATTAAATTAAATATCTGTCATTCGATAAATGGAATATATAAGTCTGAACTTATCTAGAGAAGAGATATTGGTTTTTAACACCGATAGTTTTAAATAGAAGGGGTACACAACACTTGTATAAGTGAAGTAACGCTATTAAAGAGAACATTTATAAAGTGAAGAACCGTTACTAAAAGTAAATCTTTATAAATGGATAAACGTTATCCAATAGGAGTTATTCGAATAGGAGAAGTCGATTAGAGTTAAGAATAATCGATTAGAGTTAGAATAAATCGATTAGAGTAAGAATTAACCAGTTAGAGTTAATCAGTTAGGGTTAGTCCGTAGAGTTAGTTGAATATTAGTGATTCAATCAGAGTTTATCGAATTTGTTATTCAAATTAAGAGTTAACCAGATAGAGTTAATTGAACATAGTAAATCGAATTAGGATTTAATGGAATGTTAGTTATTCAATTAAAGTTGATCGAATATAGTTATTGAGATAGAGTTAGTCAAACATAGTTACTCAGGATAAGTTGTCATTTTGTACGACTGCTAGCGTAATTCGCAGGGCTGCAGATAGCCTAGGGCGGTCGGATGTTTCCTGGGGGAATCAGGCGTAACCATTGTGATCGTGGCGATCTAGAGTCAAGCGAATGGAGTTAAATCAAATACGAGTTATTCGAATAGAATTAAAGTGAGTTATAGAATATTGGTTATTCGAAGGAGTTATCGAATTTAGTTATTCGATGGAGTTAATCGATAAGAGTTAATTGATAAGAGTAAATCGAATATAGTTTATTCGAAGAAAGGATTTCGAATCTAGTTATTTGATAGAGAGATTATCGAATATAGTTATTCGAAGGGAGGAGTTATCAAATAAGGATTTATTCGAAAGAGAGTTACGTAGGGAAGTTTGAAATGTTGAGTATCAACATAAATAAGTTTTGAAAAGATAAATGGGTTTGTAGCACTTTTCCTACCTTAGCAATTTTGAGGACGAAATTATTTTAAGTGGGGAAGATTGTAATGACCCGGATCCTTATGGGTTAATTTTTGAATATTTAATATTTAATTTAAATATTGGGTGGATAATATAAGTGGAAATTTTTATTTAAGTTATCAATTTAATAATCAGTTTCGATTTAATATCGAATATATCAAGTTATCAGAATATGAAGTTGATTGAATTAAAATTTAATTCTGAATTAAATTACAGTTCAAATGATCAATAGAAAATTCTGTTTGAATTCGAATAAGAATATCAATTTATTGTCACAGAATTTATTGTTTTAAAATTTGATTTAATCGATTTAAATCAATATCTGTTCCGGATGATCGAACTGGACTTCGATACTTATCCCAGTGGGTTCAGAATAGTGGTTTTACCCTAGGAATGTCATTTGTTGGGTTCAGAAAGGGATTCAGAATCAGTGTGTATTTTTAATTAAAGGATACCAGTTTAATTTAAATAAAAAATTAAATAAAATTTAAGGTTAAATAAAGAGACACCTCCCCCTTTAATTCTCACCGCTCCTTCCCTCTTGTTCAAAAGAAACCGTGTCCTCCTTTAATTCCACAAACTATAAACGAGCTTCAGCAATATTAAAAGGGGACCACATCTTCATTTCTCCAGTAAAGCCAAATCGAAAGTCCCCAAATGAAACAAAATCGCGATTCTGGATCCGTTCAACTCCAGTGAGTGAGGGCTACACGTCCGAACACTTTGTTTTGGATTCGAACCTTACGCCTGAAGCACGATTTTATGCAGCGCGAGTTAGGGTATTGATTCTTGAGGGGTGTTTGGAGCTGTGGTTGTTCGATTCGAAGGTAGGGTCGAGATTACAGGATGTAGGCGTTTCGATTAAGGGAGTAGGGTGGGATTCGAAGTAGAATATTGTCGCAACCTGTAGTGTTGTGTCGAAGTTGCTACTCAGATGATTTCTATGAGGCCGAGTTCAATATCACGAAGGACATCAACACCTTGCGCCAGTCTCTTGGTGATGTTTGATGCCAAGTTGAGTTCGATATCTGAGGAGCAGGCGTCGGCAAGAATTTTGAGAGGAGACAGTACCTTGATTGTTAATCAGGTATTAAGTTTAAGTTATTTTAATAAATTAGTGAATGGGAATTTAGTTCTTTCCAGACTTATAAACATTTTATACAAATCATACACTATTAACAGGAAGGAAAGAAAGTGGCTTTAACTATTATCTAAAATTTAAGAAAAAATTGGAAAAGGAGATTTATTTATTTATTTACTCATTTTGGGAAATTACAAATGTGATAAGTGAAAAAGTTAAGCTTGAATTGTAAATTGTCCAAAATCAGGAATTTAGAAAATTAAATTTTAGTATATTTCTAACATGAAATCTTGTTAAAGAAATACGTTAGCTTATTTATAGAATTTGGATTTTTTTTCTAGGCGACGATAAATTAAATAAAGCATTCATGTAGAGTCCGGAGCCTTGGAAATCGTTGAAAAGAAATTGAAATTGGTACAAGCACGAAATATAAACCCTGGTGAGTAAATCTCACCTGTTTGTTTAGATTTATTTTTATATAGTTAAAAATAATTGTCTATGCTTGTTTGAATGTTGTCTGATGGTTTTAAAATATATATTAGTTATTTAGGATATATATATATATATATATATATTGGGTTGATGATTGGTTGGATTCCCGCAGTTTCATTAGCGGATGCCCGCGGTATCATTAGCGGATGATTACCCTATACGCCCCACGCTATGATTAGTGGATGACCTTCTATACCGCGATATCCTGGCTCGAAGCAGGATGGGTATTACTATGTTGACTAACATCTGTGGATGCAGGAAAACAGGTTGGGGGAATCCAACTGGATTCCCCAAAAATATATTATCTGTTGTTGTTTGTCTGATTTCATATATATTCATGTATGGTGTGTTAAAAATCAAATGATTGAAAATTAGTTGATTTGATTGTTTAAATATCACTGGGGCTTGGGATATTGATTTATAAAATACCCTGAAAGGGTATTTGAGATTTAAAAAGTGAATTCTATTTTTATAAATAGAATTTGAAATTTTAATGAACTATAGGAAATATTGACTCGTTTGAATATATATAACAAGTATGGAATTTATAAACTTTGTTTATAAATGAAAATATGGGATTTGAATTGATTTTATAAACGTTGTTTATAAATGGAAAGGTGGGACTTGAATTGAAGTTATAAACGTTGTTTATAAATAATGCCGAGAATTCAAATAGACTTTGAATATAGAAATTCAAATGGACTTTAAACTATAGATTTGAATATAGAAATTCAAATGGAATTTAAACTATAGATTTGAATATAGATATTCAAATGGACTTTAAACTATAGATTTGAATATAGAAATTCAAATGGACTTTAACTATATATTTGAATATAGAAATTCAAATGGACTTTAAACTATAGATTTGAACATAGAAATTCAAACGGACTTTAAACTACGGAATTTGAATAATAGAAGCGAATTGGAGTTTGAATATAGAATTCAAATATTAAAAGAGAAATAGACTAAAGAGATAATTAACAAATTGAGTTAAAACGATTGGTATAGTTAAAATAGACTGGGTAGGTATAGATATACAGGAGACAGGTTTGGAATAAAGTATAGAAGTGAAATAAATAGAATGCCCGACAAAAAGGTACATATTTAATTCATATATGAGATTTTATGCGCCGTATCGGCAAGCCGCTTGGCTTTTTCTTTTTCTTTTTGAGATGAGAAGGACCGGGAAAGCTATTTGAAATTTCCCGATGCTCCCGGTACAAAGGAGGTTATGGCGAATTTTTCCGGGAATTTAAGGAGATAGAATATTTTTAAGATAATTTGATAGTTAGAAATTAACATATCAAAATATATAGAAGTCGATAAGAAAACGAACTTAGAAATAGAATAGTATAATCAAAAAGGAAGACAAGGAATAAAATCTAGTAAGAATAGAAAGAGAAAATGTATATGTGTTTAAAGGTGAATAATCAGTTGTATGGTATTGGTTATTCGAGTAAGTAGTCTTGTCTGTTTTGACGTTAAATGTTATTCAGTCAAGGTCTGAGAGGTAATTATACCCCAACTTGGTTGATTTCATGATATACCGATAAGTAGCAAGATTCAGGCTCGAAGATCAATGTGGAATAAGAATTAGTTAAATACTGTATTTGGGTTGCCGTAACGATGTTTTACACAACATCTGTTTTAACCCAAATATGTGCAAAGCTTGGAAATAGAAAATTGAATATTTCCTAGTATAGAAAATAAAGGAAGACGATATTCGGAAATGTTTTCCAAATAACGTAAAAGGCCAATATGGTTATTGAAAATATTTGGTTAGCAAATATTGATAAGAAATAGAGAAGAGATTTAATTAATGGAATATTAATTAAAGGCTCAGTAATTGTTGGATGTTTGGATGAACACTTGTTTTATTCGATAGTTAAATCATCGACTATCGAAACACTTGTTTTTATTCGATAGTTAAATCACAAACTATCGGAGTTTTGACCATCGTTGTCAATATGGAGAGACCGGTTGGATTATTATCCGAAGAACCACTCCATATTGGCAGTAGCGTGCGAATCAGATTATATAAAGATAATCGAAGACGGAGTAGAGTGCAAGGACTTTTTCTATTAATAGAAATAGTGCCTTCAGTTCATCCTGTTCCTGGGTGACGTGTATGGATGAATGTCCGACAGAGTATTTCCAGATGATCACGTATATTGATTTCTCCAACCGTACCAAGAGTGAAGGCGGAGAAGGAAACTTCTTTTAGCTAACACATAATGTATTGTTGTAGACGTCAATCGGTGATTTGATGGATTTGACTATGTGGCATTCAAAGTGAATCTGGTATGATGATAAAGCGTAGCTTCTAGCCTCATCATCCGGTAAATGAAAGAAATCGGGCAGGCAGCATGGCTAAGTCGGTCGCACCGAAGTAGGGTGTATAATCACCTGATCTAGAGTTTCATTTACTTCTAAAAATCTATTGTTGATGCTGTCCCATTCGGGAAACGATTGCTGATCCCAACTGTTGGTGATATACATTCGATACACTCAAGCGAAATGAGTGGTCGGTCATGTGTGGCCGGGTTGCAAGATGTTCTTGTTGAACCCAGTGTATTCCTCTCTAGAGGTACATTAGCGAAAGGTGGTTCCATACCTTGTCATAGTTGGAAATCCATTACCCAATACGTGCTTGCGGTTTTGATTGTATACTATATATGTAGAACGTGAGATGAAAGCGTTTCTGCTAGATGATTATATATATACTGTGGTTGATAGACATTATTATAATATCAAAAGGTTTTTGATATAAAGATATTTTGGATTCTCATAAGGGAAAAACCCGTTCCGTTATGCGGCGTGGTCTTATGAGATATCGTTTACTTGTTCGAACTGTTTTTAAACTGTTTTACTCATACCAGTCCCATGACTGACCCGGAGTTTACTTTGTTGTTTTCCCTAAACTCTTGGGTGCCTAAATTTGTACGGGCAGTCAAGTAGTCGGGAATTTACAGATATACTGGAAGAGCTTGGAGCAGGAGGCTTCAGGATCATATAGCTATAGTTATTTCCGCTGTGTTGTAAGTGATATACTTTGATATTGATGTATATTCAAGTACAGATGTATATTTCAAATTATGTTATATATATTATATGTTATTCGTTCCGCTGTGAGATTCGTGTTACTCTGATGTTGTGTTCTTCTTCTTCTTCTATTCTAAGTTTCTATCTTATCTTTCCTCACCCTCTAATTTCTTTCACTAATTACCAGGATTTTTCGAATGTTTTGGTTATCGACATCGAGCTTATGCCGATAACCAAAGTCGCTTAAAATCCGGGCCGTTACAGCTTTTCAGCATTGCATCTCTGACCTTACCTTACATTCCACAACGAAACATTCTCTTTTTCAATGTTGCTTCAAACCAACCCATGCTGCTCACCGTGGCTCCATCTAATAGATACCAAGCTTCAACATGCCACCTAAATGAGTTTACATCTAATACGTTGGGGTTTGGTGTGTTACACATAGCCATTTTGCTATGGTAATCCTGTCTCTCATGTTAACTCTCCTCTTCAAAAAGAAGCTCACGTAACCTAACCACAACCTGTGCCACCGCCATGCGTGGGTGTTCCAGTTTGCTTTCCATTTCTCTCCTCTTTCGTGTCATCTGACGTGATGTACTCTCCGATCTTCATTCAGCATCATCCTCCAGCCAAAGGATAGTTGAGAAGACGTTGCAGTCGCACACGTCTTCGACTAAAGTGGGTCTTTTACCATGTGCTGGTATGCATCTGAGAATAGGGTCCTCCACTAAACGTGGTTGTGGTAAACCATGATACACAAAATCCAAGACTCTGGGTCCATCCAGCTCAAGCTGTAACAACCTACACTTTTCTAAGACAAAATTTTGACAAAAATCAAAACTCAAACCCATCTAAGCATGGAACGTGTAACACCCCGTATTTTCGATGAACGTCAAAGTAAAAAATTAAAGTGTACTTAATTTTTAAGAGAAGAAATAGGTGAAACGGGTTGCGCCATTGCATTCATCTCGGAATTCTGCTTGAGATAGAGCCCGAGTTTGCGTAAATCGGATTCCGTATGAAGAAGATATCTTTAAATTAAATATTGCAGCAAAACATGAAAAAGAAGAATGAGAAAAGAATAATGTTTAGCATTGTTCTAAGGTTTGTAAGCAAAATACTTAGTAGCTCATTTGGTTAGAACATGGGACTTGCATACAAGAGGTACAGAGTTCGATCCACTCCAGCGCCATATTTTTGTTTTAGGGGAATGACTAAAAAGTGGCTTAGTGTGAACGCAGTTCAAAAAGTGGTTTAGTGTGAAAATGGTTAATTGGGAAGATAGATAAAAAGGAATATATATATATATATATATATATGACGTGTACGCATCATATGGAGCACGTGGCGCATTTTTTATCGGTCAAGGATTGTCTTTTTTACGCGGCCTTCTCTGATTGGCTTTCTGACAAATTCTGAGGTGTTAGGGCTTATGTGTCATGCTATGATTGGCTGAGTGACGCATTGCTTTAGTTGGATGGCTCTGATTGCTCTTAAAACGATCTAACGGCTCGCATAAGATTTAACTTCTATAAAAGCAACCATAATCCTCAAACCCTAAATCACACAAATTCATTCCAAGGAGCCACCATGTCATCCATGATCGTTCTAGTTTAGCCACCATTCCTTCTTCAACTTGAAAGCAAAATTAAAGCTACGAATCAAAATTTACTTAGAAAAATTGATAGTCTTCTTCAAGGGATTTCTTTTCAAATTCAGAAAACAGATCCTAGAAAAACAAGACTTTCTTTTCTTTGTAAGTCCTGTTATTATTTAGATGTGAACGATTAAAAGTTGTGATTTGTAATAAAATGAAAACTAGAGTAATTCCTAGTTGTAAGATAATGACGATGCTGATTTATGCCTATTCTTGTAACGAATCTATCGTATATGCTTGTGAGATTATTGTGGTTATATGTTGACGCTAAACCAATTGTATATTATGTAAATATGGTGACTTTTTCATGTTATGTAACATGCAAGTTGTTTAGATCTACATTTATATCTATGTTTATTGAATCATGCAGGTTGTTTAGATCTACATTTAGATCTATGTTTATTGAATCATGCAAGTTGTTTAGATCTACATTTAGATCTATGTTTATTGAATCATGCAAGTTGTTTAGATCTACATTTAGATCTATGTTTATTGAATCATGCAAGTTGTTTAGATCTATGTTTACTGAATCATGCAAGTTGTTTAGATCTACATTTAGATCTATGTTTATTGAATTATGCAAGTTGTTTAGATCTATGTTTATTAAATCATGCAAGTTATTAGGCTAAGACATGTATTATGTTTAGATCTATATTTAGATCTATGTTTACTGAATCATGCAAGTTGTTAGGCTAAGACATGTATTATGTTTAGATTCACATTTAGATCTATGAAAAGTGGATCCAAAATTAAAGCTCATATTTACATGCCTTGTTAAACTTGTGTAGAACCATGTTTGTTGGATCCAAGATAAAAGTTCATATTTACATGCATTGTTAAACCTGTATAATTCCATATGTTTAAGATTCATGATTATTGGATCCAAATTAAAGTTCACATTCACATGCCTAGTTGAACTTGTGCAATTCTATATGCTTAAGGTTTATGTTCATTAGACCCAAAATAAAAGTTTACATTTACATGCCTAGTTGGATTTGGGTAATCTCATATGCTTAAAGACTCATGTTAGTTGGATCTAAAAATGCAAGTTCATTATATTATGCCACGTTTACATGACACATGTTTAGTTAGTTCCTTATTATTTTATGTTGTGTGAATGGTACATGCTCCCTTCTTTCCCCTTTTGTATATAAGTTAGGCTAAGCTACGAGCCTAACATTCTATGTGAATTGTGCGAACGTATGATGGGGGTAACGTTGGAAAAACCTTAAATTCATATTAATGGCATAATCTGGCCCATAAATATATGAATGATTGGTGGCATAAAATTGGCATAATCTATATACCAAAAATTATGAATATGATTTAGAGAGGAATTGGGTATGACTTGAATGGCAATAATTTACATATAAACACAAAAGGTAAATATGTAAACTTAGAAAAAGACGAATATGCCTAACCCGAGGTTAGATTGAGTTACGGTGTAAGACTGCCTGGAACCGCCCGGCACATCCAGTAACCGTAACAATATATATCTAATGTGAGAGGTTAGTGCATCAAGCCTAATAGAACCCGAGGTTAGACTGAGTTGCGGTGTAAAATTGCCCGGACCCGACCGGCACATCCAGTAACCGCAACAATACCTGTCTAATGTGAGTGGTTGGTGCTTTAATGAATGAATTAAAGCTAAGACAGGAATGGTAAGGTTAAGTCAAAACGAGAGGGCAACACTTAACCAATATGACTTGATTTGTGGTAAGGTTAAGTTAAAACAAGAGTGCAACACTTAACCAATATAACAAGATGAATGACTAGGGTTAAGTTAATAGGAAACGCTTAACCAGTATAGCATGATGAATGGGTAGGGTTAAGTAATAAAAACACTTAGCACATATAACTTGATTTGTGGTAAGGTTAAGTTAAATCAAGAGGGCAACACTTAACCAATATAACTTGATTTATGGTAGGTTTAAGTTGACACAAGAAGGCAACACTTAACCAAAGTAACATGATAAGTAGGTGGGTTAAGTAACTTGAATTGATTGATGACACTTAACCAATACAACATGATGAACACGTGGGGTTAAGTTAACAAGAAACACTTGACCAATATAACTTGATGGACGAACGGGTTAAGTTAATAGGAAACATTTAACCAATCCACCATGCTAAGTAAGGAGGGTTAAGTTAATAAGAAACACTTAACCAACATAACATGATGAATGGGTGGGTTAAGTTAACATGAATGGACAACACTTAACAGATATGGCATAATGTGCGGGAGGGTTAAGTATATATCGGGTTGGTGGGTAATATTAGTAAATATAGGTCCACAAAACTTAACCATTAAATAAACATGCTTAAATCAGAAGGAGGGTTAAGTACATATCAGGTTGGTGGGTAATATTAGTAAATATGGCCCATAAAACTTATTAAATAAACATGCTTGAATCGGTGGGAGGGTTAAGTACATCTCATGTAGATGGGTAATATTTGTATATATAGGCCCACAAACTTAACTAGTAGAAAACCCTAGTAGCGGGAACCCATTTCAGCAGTAACCCACATAGATGTATCATGGTACCCTGAACTAGGCAGGGTGGGGCATGATTACTGGGCTGATTATAAGTAGTCAAAACAGCGGCAGGGGGTACGTCAGTGCAGGTTCCGACGGTTTACGGGCATGCATGTACTCCAAAGTGGGAAAAAGCAGGCACTGGGTACCAGTAGTTATACACTGTGCATCTTGAATCGTGTCGGGTTGCTATCATAAGGATTGATACAATTTATGGTGGGACCAGCACCGGGTATCTACTCGCAAAAGAGGGCCGAATGACACAGACACAAGGAAAAATTAATATGAGTAAGGAGCCAATAGATAGGGTAGTAAGGGTACATCTAACATGTTCATGGAAACTAGGCAGATTGAGGCGGAATCCTCACGGTAGATGTACACTTGAAGGCTACCACAATTGCGGGGATTGGGATCACATTACAATACGATCACTTTATATAGATTACTAGTTGGGACACTAGTTAGGTGGTGTAGAGAAGTTAAATGAGTGTGATAGCATATTCAGCCTTATTATCTTATTTCTAGGGTGTTGACCAAGATTCAATTTATTCATGTCATAACCCTTTTCTTGTTTACATGCTAAATAGTCACTGTACTTACCAGACTTATGTCTAACCCATTTTCTTTCGTTTTCTTTTCTTCCGTCCCTCCCCCCTCCCCCGGTCGAATACTTCAGCTTAGATCAGATCATTTCCAGCTTGAAGAGAGTAGATGTATTGCTTGGAATATTTTTCCTTGGGCTATGGTTTGGATACTCTTTTATTGGGGATTTATGCTGCCTTACTGATGTTTTAATGCTTCTTTATGTTTTAATTCAAGATAGAGATTTTGTTGTAATAATATGAAAGTTGGTTTGAGACAATTGTTGTAATGTTTTAACTGAATCACGTACTTATGAAATAAATTTAGTTTTTCGGCTGTTTATTTGTCTGTCTTGTAATTTATCTGCATCTTTTACCTAAAATGCTCCACCTAAGTTAAGGCATTCTCTTTGTGAGTGACCTTAACGGAGGTGGGGTGTGTCAGAACGTGTAAATCTTGTACAAGCAAATAAATGAGCATGAGCATAAGCATAATCAGAGTACGAAAAAAATATCATATCGGAAATAAAATAGGATAGACTAGTATAAACTCGGGTAACTAGCTTATAAGAATAATTCACACGTCAATATCGGGCATGAGAGAGAACGAGAACTAAAAACCAAACTAGAATACCTAGGGAAACCCAACCTTCTCCACATAACCTGGGAGTTGTGATGAAGAAGGGGTCAAAACAATACGTTCTGGTAAGCAGAAAGAGTATGATATAGTCTACAATTCACAGAAGTATCCTGTTTGGTTCAACTGGAGACATATGTCTAACAAGGCTAGTAATCCTAACCTAACCTTGTAAACACTTACACATGACAACTAACTACCATACCCAAGGTAGCATTACCAAACGATAAAGATACTGAGATAGAACATTTATGCATAATTATGAAGCCTGTAAACCACCATTCAACCAATTAATAAAAAAGATGTGGGCTCTCAACTACTCATTATTCATATGGAGGTTAATTACTTCTATATAGCCACTTTAAACCTCACTATCAATGATAGATAATGGTGAATCCTTTCGATCACTTAAGACCCAAGGCGGACCCATCAGTCACTTAATACCATTCTTGACAGTTTACTCTACACTAATTTAAATTAGAGGACACTAGCTATAAATATTACTAGTTTACGGCTTCCATCATCCACTCATATACCCATTCCCCGCATAAGACGAGAGATAGTAAGCAATCACTTAAGACCAATCGGATAGGTAGACGTCACAAGCCATTTAAGATCTACTTATAATGGACTCCCTCATTACCATCTAGACAACCTTATTAGATATCTCCCAACTATTTAATACTTCCCGTAGGAAAGGTAGACCTATGGCAAAACCATATTGGTCATTTAAACCTCATTTCCAAGTGGACCCTCGACCCAAGTCACTTAAGTCCCAAGGAGATTAATCATGGAGATTATCAAACTCATACCCAACTTGCCTTTAATGCTTCATTTATTGGAGGTGGCCTATGCAATCACTTAATACCTTTTCAAAGGTGGATCTAACCACTTAAGACCTATAATATCCGATATTTTTGACCGTTCTAATCGACAATGATCCTTAATGTCGACATAAACAGATCAAGAATACAGATAGTTATTTGGATAAAATAAGAAAAAAGAAGGAAGAAAATAAATACATAATCTCGTAGCAGAAGGACAAAATATAATAAATAAATAATAGTTCATGAAGCTGTTAAAACATACATTTTATTATATTTTACAATGATTATCAGAGTAAATTAACATACAAAATACCAATGCATTTGCAGTAGAATAATAATAATATGTCTGTTGAGCTCCATCTTCATCTTCATAAGGTATCTTCAAAGCAAGTGAAACTTCGCTAACTGCAACTCGGTTTGATCTGAGCGTATTGCAAAAGAGAAACACAACAAACACTCGGATCAGAACTAAATCATTCTCATATTAGTTAAATCAAATTTCCTGTAATAATATGAGTGCAATAACTTAAGAGATGTTATGGGAATTTCCATCTCTTTAGGATCCGTCAAACTAATACTATATAATATAATACGCTATTATAATAATGTCTATGGTTAAATATAATATAATAAAATAATGTAAGCGGGATTACAATTATTACCCTTACACCGTTAATACCGTTGTCGTACAGTTTGCATATAACACACCAGTACGTCGGCGGATAGGGATGCGCCGTGATACGACAACGTTAAATCAAAATCGTAGGGGGCTCGATCAGGATAATATGACAAGGCACACGAGGAATGCCCAGAGTATGAATATACTAGTTGTACGCCCGGACTGGTGGTAACACATAGCCGCGCCTACCGCCCACCTCGGGGAACACTTCCAAATAACGGATGCACATCAAATCAATCAAACCGAGGGACTATAGTAATAAAGAAAGAAGTGTTGCCGATGGAGGTAGCTAACCCCACTTGGTCACGGTATAACCCTGTTTTAGTCATTTTAATTATGACCTGAAGGTCAAGGATATCCATCATCGTTCTCTTTCTTTAAATCCAGTAATCGCCTCTAAATCCATCCAACATCATTTCTGGAACTCCACCGCATACACAGTTGTTAAAGTGGTTTTCGGTATTGGCAGAGAGTATGACAATATCCGATCCCGGTCTCTTTAACAACCAATCGTTATATTTTTCACACCAGTCGGTTCTTTTACATTTCGAAGAGGTTCATACTTCATATCAAAATATCATATTTTCAAAATCATTCAATATTCAAGATAGGATATTATTCATACTAAAATCTCCATTTAAACCAAATAAAATCTTGAAAAAATTCCAACTTTAATAATTTGAATATTAAAATAGTTAACAGTATATTTAAAATAAATTAGATATATAATTGAAATAGTTTGAAAATAAATAGTTTGTAATTAAAATAGAATTTATCGAAATTATTACAATATATAGTTAAAACTTTAAGTAATTTATAAAATAAATAGTTAATTATAAAATGATTTATTTAAAATAATTTATAATAGAAATAAAGAAAAATAGTTTATAAAGAAAAAATAATTATTATTAAAATGGTTTTTAAAATTATTTGAAATGCTATAGTTGGAATTAAAATTGTTTCTCTAACATTTTCAATTAAACTTAAAGTCATATTTCAAATTCAATTCAACCAACTCAATTTTCAATAATTACATTGATTTAACTTCCAATTTACATTCATTTCAATTCGATCAAATTAATTCAACTAGTTACATTCCAAATCAGATTCTCATTTTCAATGATTTCAATTTATGGAAAATATCGAGCTCACAATTCATATATAGTTCAAATCAATGTTGATTCATAATAAATTTCAAAGTTGGGTGAAACTATTCAATTTCAATAAGTTCGATTTACATTATATTTCACTTTATTTATCTTCAATTACAATACTAATTTATTTCCCCTTTTTGTTTATATTTCAAAATTCAAGGTTCAAGTTCAAAGGAAATAAATTATAAAACATCACTTATATTGTCTTTAAAACAATATTTCAAAATTCATGGTTAAATCAAATTTTATTTAACCAACCGGTGTCCGTATATAATTTTCTATCCTATGGCCAAGTGATACTTAAATTTTAATTTTAGTATTTTGGGAAAGCATATATATCATTTCAATCCAAATCAAGGTCATAGGTATTTATCATTTCAACCTACGTTTTAATTCATTTTAATGATTAATTTCGGGTTTATTCGATGCCCATAACATCTGGGGTAATGATTGGGATTAATCAGCACAAATATATGAATAATAGGTAGATTCACACAACTAACATCAACAGGTCAAACATATCAAATTCACACCATTCATCACATCAATACATACGAGCAGTCCAATATCCTATAAATTTTCAATTTTTCAGATGTTAGGTTTAAAAACAGTAATTAAATGTCAAATTTTAACTTAACTGTAAAATTTAATCTAACAGTCAAATTAAACTACATTATAGATGCAAATCAATATAAATATGCAATTTAAACTGTCAAACATCAATCCAAACAATCATATCATGACATAATATTATTTTAACTAATATTAGAATACTTTAGTTATGCGTGAGTGGGTTTAATCACTCACCTCGATTTCAGATGAGGTTGAAATCCCAATTTTTAACCCCTCAGAATTAGTTCATAATAGTGCCACGTCGTCCGGAATTTCGATATGATCACAATGCAACTGACCGCGCGTCAAACTGAGTTCATATGAAGAAGTTATAAGCGTTTTACCATTTTAAAATCAAATTATAAATAAAATAATAAACAATCCTACCCATCCTATCTCAACCTGCCACGTCAGCAGAGCTAGGACCGGGCCGCCATCTCCAAACGCGTCTTGTAAAGACCCGAAAATCCCCGCCCTTTGGGATCGACCATAAACCGCACAGGTCTGATCCAAAGGTTAGAAATCCTCGAATACTTTAACTTTGGGAATACAAAACATTAGAAAAAACACAGCAGACTTTTATTACATCATGATAATATAACATCATAGTACAGAATATATCAGAGTACAAATAAACTGCAGCGGAAGATAAATTTTACATTAAATATGATACACAGCGGAAGACTTAAACTGATACAGCGGGAGGCGATCAATGCACTGGACACAGCTTTAAACTTCGATCCAGGATCAATGTGGCACGCCAAGATGCATCGATCAAGGCTTTGTTGAAAAGCAGGCCTTGTGGCTGATGATCAAAGCATAGCCTGGTTAGGCATAGCTTTGTGTATATCGTGACTTCGCGAGCCTCACACCAGTCCTTGTTTGGCATGCCTGGTAATAGGATGCAACATGATGGGGGTTCTCGCTTCGCGGTTTGGTGGCGAACGGGAGAATCTTACCCCCACATGTCCCTTTTTAGGGTTGGTAGGCTGCGGCCGGGGGATCCTGAAAGGGTCGCCATAAAACAAGGTGTCTGGGGTACCGCTGTAAGCCACGGTGTATTTTACCTGCTGTACTGGAGGATGAAGGGATGGTTGCAAAGCCTACCGGATTTCGCGGGTCGTTACACGTCTCCTCCTTCCAGGCCATGGAAAAACCGAACCCAATACAAGAAGTTTGACCACCAATTGCTCCATCTACGAATGACGGAATCTGGTCTCTCGACCACCGTTGGAACACCCTTGATGAACACTACCTCCGGCCACCAAGATGGGTTGCACGCCGCCCATTATGGTCCCACAAAACCCACGAAGTCGGCTGCGCTCACCACCATATTCCCATCGTTTCGAGCCCCTGAAATAGGTCTTAACCGTACGAATTTGTAGATTGCACTTTTCTCTATGACTTTGGTTCATAAATTTTTGAATTTTGTAGAGAATCGAAGGAGAGGTTAGCAATTGAATTTGATAGAATTTCGGCCATCAAGAGAATTAGGGATGGCTGTTTCATGATGAGGGTTTAAGATATTATTATTTTCAGCGATTAGGGTGTTTATATAGTTCTAGGTCGATCCGGACTCCAATTGGGCCGAACAAATAGTCAAACTATATGTTTTAACGCGTTCTAAACACAATGGAATAGGTTAGGAAGCCCAATTCCACTGTTTACAACATGTACCTTTTAACAACTTATCATTTCATGTAAACATTGTACAAGTTATAGTCACAAAAAAAATTAAGTTTATTTTCCTCATAAACGTCAGTCTCTCCTTTATTGAGTTTTATGCTAAATTACCGTTACACACTATTTATACCAAAATCGCATTTTTATTACCAATTACAAATATGTTAACTTTACAATTGTTGCATTAAATCATTAACTACTCAGATCAACTCAATATATAAATTTTAACCATAAGATCAATTAATATAAATACATAATCTCGCAGTGGAAGGACAAAATATAATAAATAAATAAATAAATAAATAACATTTCATGAAGCTGTTAAAACATACCTTTTATTATATTTTACAACGATAATCAGAGTAAATTAACATATAACATACCAATGCATTTGTAGCGGAATAATAATAATACGTCTGTTGAGCTCCATCTTCATAAGGTATCTTCAAAGCAAGTGAAACTTCGCTAACTGCAACTCGATCTGACCAGAGCATATTGCAAAAACAGAAACACAACAAACACTCGGATCAGAACTAAATCATTCTCATATTAGTTAAATCAAATTTCATGTAATAATATGAGTGCAATAACTTAAGAGATGTTACGGGAATTTCCTTCTTTTTTTATGCATATCCTAATAACTATCCGTATTTTTGATCTATTTATGTCGACATTAAGGATCATTGTCGATTTGAACGGTCAAAAATCTCGGATGTTACAAGACCTTAATCTCAAAAAAGGCAACATGATTAAATTATTTCCTTTTTGGCTTCTTCTTTTAGGCTGGAGAGGTCCCTACAGCCACTTGAGACCTCACTTATAAAGCAAACCTTAAATTTGGAAATAATCCATGTACACAAACTAATTATCATCACGGGTCTTATGGTCAATGATGTCTAACATCAGATGGACCTATATTCAAATTTCTAAATAATTTTATTCAAGAATAACTAGAATAGAATAAGGAGAGCCTATACATTTCCTCTCCTAGGATGTTTAATTAAATGTTTCCTTATTGGGCTCAGTATTTAAAATGACAACAAATACCGTTAATACCCTTTTAATTCCATTTATTGCTATTTACTAGGGTTACTCCCATTTATGACCATAATGGTCATATCTTTCCTAAGGCACTAATTTAATCCCTTAAATGACATTTATTACCATTAATATCAAACCTAATAGTCATAATTTCCTAAGACATTGATCAACAATTAAAAGTCCTTATTATATCGGTCCCTTATTATTCTAATCTAATTATTGTATCTCCTTTAATCTTTCTATTTTATTTTAGTTTGATTCGTTCTTTTTGTACATATATATTTATAAGAATTATTTATTTACTTAGTTAAAGTTATAGTTCCTATTCCTAGTCATCATTTTTAAATTGTAACCATTTAGGAATAACTACCTAATTCAATTTATTTTCCCCAAGTCAACGATGGTTAAAATAGTTATTATTACTTTATAACCTTATTTGTAGAAAATTAATCGCATTTATTGCTACAAGGACCATAATACATATTTCCATTTAATATGGATTATACTTCCATAAAATGGAAACCATTCAAATGCACATATACAACAAACATTAATCAAAATATATATATATTGTTGTTTTCATAGATTTGGATGGATAACATATACATATACATATATATATATATATATATATATATATATTTGCGCAGTAGACATAGTTACTAAGTTTTATTTTTATTTTTATTCAATTAAATGTTTTAATTTAAGCTACAACCAAAACACTCCTTATTGCGTTCAATCTTGTAATAAGATTTCAAATCTTACAAAAAGATCAATAGCTGAGGTTATTTTAAATAATGCCCAAAATATTTAAAAGAGGACTTCTTTTGAAAACCTTTAATCCATATTTCAACCATACTTTCCAATTAAAACGATTTCCCAACGTTTAATTTTTTTAATCTTAATTTAAAGTTTATACTTCCTACATAATTCCTTACTTTAAATTTCCTTAAATCAAAGATTTGATTTAATCCCCAAATTATGATAAGAATTTCCACAACTCAATCTCATTAGGTTTCAAAAATGATAATATTGAAGATATCATTCACAACAAAACCAAAATCAATCGATATTGAAAATAAGTTACATTAAATTATATCTACTTATATTCGACATTAATTCTCAAAATTCCTCGAATACTATAAGAGGAATAATGATAATAATATTTTTCAAATTCCTCAAATAGTATACGTTTGCACTATGGAATTTCATATCAAATATCCAAAGATTATTTCTATCCAGTTTATCTCAATCAAATCGGGAAATCCTTATCTTAGTTCGAAAATTTATCAAACCCCTTGATATTGAATCTGGATAGAAATACCATCAGCTTATCCTTAATATTTATCATCGTATCCAACTCATACTGTAAGCGGAATAACGGTAAACTACCTTTTAAATTCCTCGAGTAGTAATAGTCATCATCTACCGAATTAATATCAATCAAAAAGTTAATTGAGGTTTTGAGGCCATATTATCTTTGATTTGAAAGATGTGTTTTAAAGGAGAAAGGTTAAAATATGGATTTTGTTAAAGATAATTTGAGAATGGATTTAAAGAAGTTTAATTTTACAAATCCAAGACAGAAGGAGATTTGGTTGAAAGCCTGTGTGTTCCATAATTATGTTTTTAATTGCGCTTATTCTTTGGAAAGGTCGGGATTAGATTTATGTCTGAAAACCATTACAAGTAATAATACGAAGTTGTGGAACAATTGAAGATAGTGAAGATGGTATTACCAAATGTAACGACCCGCCTTTTTTACTGTTTCAAATTGGTAATTAAACCAACTTAAAATGTTCACAAAGACGGATTGTTATCGCTTATCGAGTTTAAAACAGAAATAACACACAGAATCATAAATAAAATAAATAAAATAGTATATCACAACCAAAATTTTATTAATAAATTAGAGTTTATACAACATTTATAATATACAGCGGAAGATTTTATATAAAAGATTTGATAAAATAAATTACAGATGATGACGAGCCAAAGTGAGTGTGTCTTTCCAAATATGTTTATTCCAAACATTATAGATTGATTTCACAAAAAATTCTGAAAACAAATTCTCAAGTACATATTTCCTTCCAAAATCCATTTCCAAATTCTTTAAGTAAGACTCAATTTTCTTGCTAAAATATCCCCATTTAGATTTTAACGATTTAGTTTGGCTTCCGCCCATCATGTACAATCCATATTCAACCACATCTCAATTCAGCCAATCCATTTGACATCTTCAAATACCCATTGAAGAGTTCAGACATCGACAAATAAAGTCTTCTTTGGTTAAAAAAACATTAGACAAAAAATAGTATATTTGAAAATTTCCAAAATGTGAATTCTTCGGTAAAACTTTTGATTTGTCAAAATATGAAATTTGCATGGAAAATATTTGTATCTATATTATTTCAAAGTTGTGGACTTGAAAGCCTTTTTGCTCGTTTTTCGCCTATAATTAGACCAACTTAAACCATTTATAAAGACGGATTGCTAGGGGTACTTACATATTTGCACACAAAACTTTTCCATTATCATTACAATAATATTACATCAGAGTTACAAGAGATACATCGGAGTACATCAATTACACAGGGGGAAAGATATTAAACTCAACGAAAGAAATGAATACCCCGACATATAATAGCTCCAGCTAAAACCAGAATCCTGCTCCAACCAGCTCTAAGGCTAAATCTGCAAACCAAATTACTAGGTTGCCCATGTAAAAATTATGGGCACTTAGAGTTTAGGAGTGGGAATAATAAACTCCAGGTGAATCATGAGACTGGTGCGAGAACTCAAAATAGTTGCTTTAGCATTTATTTTAAAGTTAGATAATTCACTGAACCACGCCGCTAACGTGGAACGGTTTATTCCATGTGAATACCAGTGCACAGAAATTCACAATGACCTTTTGAAACATGAAAATAACATAAGGTCTCGCGACACACACACCATGCAAACGCACAATTAGGCGAGTTTTCTCCATATGCATTTATAAATGCTTTTGATACGCGAAAATCCTATTTTCATATTATTTTTAGTGCATAGTGTGAAAACCTTTCAAAAGTAAATGTATTAAAATAGCCAACAAAGGTACCATATAACATGCTGACATGTAGTATACAACTAAAACCGTACAGGCTCGTAGTGGAGATTGAGTTTCCAATAATGATTGGGCAAAGGAACTTCTTTACCGAACTGAATTTTGAGCATCTCTAAAGGCATGTCCTTGGATCAACTCATGCTCCTCATGCTAACACAAGGTCGGGTTACCTCTGTAACTAGGAAACTTAGAGTACACCTGAGTAAGTCATCTCCCGGTCATTACCGACCTTTCCGAGCATGTGCTAACAACAACCACAAAAGTAGATGTTTTTCAAAATAGGTTAATACCTGGGCTCCATACCACGGTACACCTTTCATCTAGAAGGAGATAACACCCCATAACCCTGCTACATTTCTTTCTGTTCTGGCTATTAACCGGGGTGTGAGGCTTCCCAGTCGCGATATATAGAAAGCTATGCTTAAATAAGCCATGCTTTGATAATCCATAGATCATCTCATAAATTAAGTATACCGCATTGTTCATTCACTATGCATCACTGATTTCTATCAATATATAACCTCTAAGCTCATACGTCTCAGAGAAGAATGTTAAGCTAAGAGAATAAATTCTCCGCCACCAAGCAGACATATATTATTTAATAGAAATTAGTGCTACGCAGTTAATTACAATGTCAAACACACAATTCATACATGTCCATTTTGCGTCTGAACGAAACAAAAAATCTGGAATTCCTTCATATACGCTCGGGCTTCTTGCCACTTAACTGACATAAAATCCATCTGCAAATGGGAGCTACCTATTCGAGACATTTGGCAAGTCGTCCTTATGATATGAAAGGTCCCGGTCTTCAATACCGTATCCAATGTTCTCAATTGCTCCCCAAAGTCGTATTATTACTTGGAATGGTTTTCAGAAATAAATCTGATCCCGGTCTTTCCAAATAATAAGCGCAATTTTAAAATACAATTACGGAACACACATGCTTTCAACCAAATCTCCTTTCATCTTAGGTTTGTATATTAATACCCATTCTCAAATTATTTTTACCACAATCCATATTTTAATTTTTCTCCTTTAAAACACATTCTTTAAACCAAAGATAATCTTTCCTCAAAACCTCAACTAACTATTCATTTGATAACATGTTATCCAAATTCAGTTTCTATTGAAAACCCTTAATCCATACTTCAACCATAGTTTCCAATTAAAATGATTTCCCAATATTTCATTCTTTAATCTTAACTAAAAGATTATACTTCCTTCCTAATTCCTTACTTTCAATTTCCTTAAATCAAAGATTTGATTAAATCCCCAAATTATAATATGAATTTCCACAACTCAATCTCATCGGGTTTCAAGAATGTTATTATTGAAGATATCATTCACGACAAAGCACAAATCAATTGATATTGAACATAAATTGCACAGAAATTGTATCTACTTATATTCGATATCAATTCTCATAACGAATACTATAAGAGCAAATAATATTTTTCAAATTCCTCAAATAGTATACGCTTACACCACGGAATTTCATATCAAATATCCAAAGATTATTTCTATCCAACTTACCTCAAACAAATCGGGAAACCCTTATCTTAGTTCGAAAATTTTCAAACCCTTTGATATTGGATTTGGAGAGAAATACCATCAACTTATCCTTAATATTAATCTACGCATCCAACTTATACTATAAGAGGACTATAAGAGGAATAACGAAAAAATACCTTTTAAATCTCTCGAATAGTAAGAGTCATCATCTACAGAAATAATATCAAACATCTGAAGATTTATCTCTAACCATATCCAATTATTTGAAGTTGTAAAACCTGCTTTAATTTAAATAATCAATTTAAATTCCATATAAAATACTTTTAAACCTTTTAAATTTCATAATCATTTAAAAATGATTACTTTTAATTCAGGAAATAATTTTACAAGTTAAGACTTTCAATACAGATTGTTTCCAAAAGAAATGTTATAGTAGTGTTTCAATAGCACGATAAAAGTGTTAGAAAATAGTTATCTTAACTAGTTTGATCAAAATATCGTTTATCTTAGCCAAGACTTAAAATTCCAAATCAAAACACTTTTAAATAATTTATAATGGTTTTACAAAAAACCAGTAATTTTAAAATAGTTATTTATGGTTATGGTTGGCAAACTGCACTTACAACATTCTTTTCTAAAACGGCTTTAAACATAACTTGAAAAGAATAAGTCCAAATTAAAATCTGCTTTTACTCATTTGAAAGTCCTCATTGATGGAAATCAAACTTTTTTTTGCAGAAATCCAATTTAAATTGCAAAAGTTATAAGCATTTAAATTTTGTAATATAAATACATGAGCTGTCGTTGTGCAACAAGCTCTATTTTGACCGTAATATAATATCATATAAAAATTATTTTGAACTGCTTCAAAATACTTCAGAAAACATTATATACTTATATAACCCATTTTCTAGTTAATTTCTAGGCAGGAAAACCAAACTTCACCTTTTCAAAACAAAACCGCTTTCATCGATTTACGACAAAACCTTGTTTTATCGTCTAAAAGCCCATTTTTACGAAGACTATTCGAATACTTTTTATTCCATTTTCAAATTATTTCAAATCTCAATTTTGAAAATAAATTTGTGTGACACCCCACGTCCATTAATGTCACTCATTAAGAGAATGCATTAAGTTTCGTGAAGAATTATAGGTAAAGAGAAATAGAAACATGACAAGATAGATATAAAAATAGCAGCGGAATAAAACAAACTTTATTGATCATAAAGCATCGTGGTTCAAAACATAATAGCGTGAATTACATGAAAACGAGTACATCATAAAAACTCATGTCTTGCACTTAAACATCAAAGTACAAAATAAAAGAAGCACAATCCCCAAATAAAAACATAGCCATAGTAGCAAAGATAGGAGCATGAGCAATACATCAAAGCAGGTCAAGCTTAAGTATTCCCACCCTGAGAACCTTGAGGGGAACGGAAGAAAAAAGAGAAAACAAAAAGGGTCAGACATAAAGTCTGGCGAGTCCAGTTACTTTTAGCAAGTAAATAAGTAAAAGTAGCATGATAGGCATATAAAGCGGATAAGAAAGATAACATCACAAAAGGCAGGTATGACAAGGTAAACATGATTGAGTGTATATGCTTCTCTAACGATTATTCTGCACTGATACAAGTATAACTTAGAATGAGATGATCCCAACCACTATCAGATGGTAGACTAGGCGTACTTCTGGTGAGATATTTTATCCCCATACAATCCACAGGCAGCCCAACCTAACAGGCTCCTAAACTTTTTACCAGAGTCTAGATGTACCCTAACTACTACCCTAATCGACTGGCTCCCTACTCCGTAGATACCCTGTGTCGGCCTCATAGTAGGAGGTATCACTTCCTAAAGTGTCTTTCGTTGATGTGCACAACCATATCTACTAGCGTCACAGTCGTCTTATCCCCCTCTGCCCGGACATGCAAGCACATGTCCCGGTCGGTTTGCACTGCCCACATCGTCCTCCATGTTTGGATCTCTTACAATCAGCCTAGTAAGCGTGTCCCGACTCCGACCTAGGGCGGAGTACTCGTTCGATACCGTTATATGGGTTACTGACTGAAACCGGTCCCACATACAAGATGATACAAGCTCTCCCCCTTGCCTTATATCCCCACTAGGATTTCCTCAGGTTATGTATACATATTAGTGTCTTTATTTACATAACCCCCTCAGGTTAAGTTTGTGAGCCTGTATATAAATATTACCCACCCTCCAAGATTTACTTAATCCACCCACTGTTCAAAAAAGTTTACTTAACCCCTATTCAAATTCATGTTCATGCAATCCCTATGGATTCAACTAGGTTAAGTATTCTAATTCATTACCATGTCCATTTATGGTTATAATGTGCTAGACCTCCCACATTAAACTACAACTTGCGGATGATGGTTATGTCGGGCGGCTCCGGGTAGACTTCTTCCACAAGTTGGGTTTAACCTCGTGTCATAGCACGTCTCTTATTTGTGCACCTAGACCCCTCACATTAGATTTACCACTTGTGGTCGTTGGATATGTCGGGGGGTTCCAGGCAGACTTCCACCACAAGTGTAATCTAACCTCGTATCTAGGCGCAGTTACAATTTCTAGGTACTGTCATCCTAGGCATTTCATTATTAACCAATTTTACCTATGTCATTATAAGTTTCATGCCCCTTTTTCCCCAATTATGTTCATAATGAATTATATGCCCTAAACTCATATTTATACACGTTATTCAATGTTTTCCCCTCGTTCCCCATTTATTGCTTTCGCATATTTCATCAGCATGCCTAGGCTCGGAAGTAACCCGGCTATATCAAATAAAAAGGGAAAGATGAAGGGAAGATGACATAAATGATTCTACTAAAAAAATTGCATAAACATATAGTGGCATATTGATAAGATGGGCATATAAGAACAGATCTGGTGAACATAAGATAATAGAAATGTGTCTAACATAGTAGGGATGTCATAATAGGCATGATAAGATCTAAATAATTATTTAGATGTCCAACTAGTAACAGATCCAATTTAACCACAAACATGATAGGTACAAGGTGATCTAAATAGTGAATTTAGATCTATAATCAAGGTAGATCTGACATGATAAAGGTTAAGATCCAAGTCATGGTTATGTCAGAATATCATGGATTCACAACTTATTATAGATCTGACATGATTCAAGCAGTTACAGGCATAGATCATGTGATAACCCAAATTCCGACAGACCAAACTTTTTTTTTCAAAATTCCAATCCATCGAAACTCAGATTGGCTTTCTCTGGTATCTTGCAAAAAAAACAAAGACATAAAATATGTCAGAGCTCAAAAAATATCTCATAGTGGAATGGATAAAATATAATATAATCAAAATATAGCCTTACCGTATTAATAATACTGCCTAACCAATATCCAAGGCTATCATGTCCCTGCCACAAATCTAACATGTGAGTATGTTATGAGGAAGGGGTCAGAACGGAAGTTCTGGTGACTGGATTTAAACTATACACTTTGGATAATCCTACATATACCAATCAATCATATTTTCTTATTTATTAGGTTACTTGGGTTATCAACACTCAAGGCTTAAACACACGTCATACCCATTTACTTACCAGTGGATCAATAAGACATGTAGCTACCCACAATATTAAGGTACACTCCATGGTACCCCACTCGCAAGGTCTCCACCATAACATTATCGAAATATACACAGTCCCTCATCCTACGTTGTAATGACGTACGAATTTCTATATAACAATGTTACATCTCGCATATATTTGTCATTACTATGCTACGCAAATGTACGGACTGCCACCTTTGTTCGAATCAGAATTCATACCGGAGTAATGCCCTCAAGTCTATGATATACCTCCCAGAGCCGACATGCATGCATCCAGACTGTCCACCATACGTATCTTCAATTGTAGCTCGATGCCTCAATCACACATCCTATAATGTGCACCGAGTTCCATGGCAAGGCGATATAAGAAACACGGAACTCAATCGGGAGCTTTTCCATACCTGTACAGGCCCGCCTTTAAGAGCCTCGAAATACAGATATCCCTAGGGTCTGTTTTCACGGTGGTTATGGCCCCACCTTGGCCCCTCCCTCAACTAGTAAAGACTACAAGAGCTAAGCGACTGCCCCTACACAAACAATCTAAACATCCATGTGGCGTCCCCCCTCAACCCCCTACCCCAATAGTGAAGGGTGAATGGTATCTTGGGTTTAGCTCTAGTCTTTTCACATCCCACTGGCTGCCGATGACAGGTATCTGACTTATCCTTGTTGGTCGTGACCCTCTGCCTCCCCGTTGAGGCAACCACCGAATCACCCTGGTGTCATTGCATTGCAGCATTTTGATTGCATAGCTACTTCTACAGTCAAGGCCCACCCACCTAGTAGTTACGCGTAGACCCAACCTCTGCGAGCACAGCCTAAAGCATCTATCACCGCACAGAGGACTACTAGGAGCACCTTACGTATCTCAGGAAGCCGCGTGATTCCCCTTCCATTCCTACGGAGCTGTCGGAACAATCAAATGAATGTACGCTCCCCTCGTGCCTTATAACACCACGGTGATCTACCCGTTGGGTTATTTACCCTCAAACGTGCGAACTGGTCCAAGCGCCTCAATCTAATATGTTGTTAGACCCTATATCTAAACATTCTTTTACACACTTGCCTCACCTCATCAGGTTTCCAGTTAACTTGGTTATTCCAATTCATATTGAATTCTTAATCAAGTTACCAAGTTCTTCTTGCTTATTAATTTCAGTCATATAACTTAACCCATTAAGTTTATTAATAAGCCCACGACATGTTATTCTCTAGATAGTGGCCTAAGGTCTGTAATCCACGGTCTCTTTTATATTCTTGTTTGATTTCACAATAACATGTTCTACTTAATATGTTATTAAGTTCACATGTTTTCCAATTAACATGTCACTTACCACTTATGATTAAATATAACTTATATCATTTCATAAGTTTTCCTCGTTCTTCTCATTCAATCATAATTCCATTTTCACCGTCTTTACAACTTATTGTTGTTTACTTATTAACTTAGTTCTATCAACTAAGGCTCATTAATAAGTTTCTCTACCCATTTATTATAACCTATGTTATAATTTCCTCCTGTCCCTAGGACAAGCCTAACCATTCTTATCAACGGGTTTCAGATTTCCAAGCTTACAGGTTACTTAATTTATATTTAAGTACAACTTCTTATATTTTATATATTTTCCCCCTTTTTCTCAACTGGCTTCTATTTTGCCCATTTACTGATTACTTAATTTATAATTAAATGTCCCTTCTCTCATTTCGCCAGTTATCTTGTTTCCTTAATAGTTTAATATAACCTAAGTTATAATCTTTACTTTGTCCCTTGGACAAGTCCACCTATTATACAACACTCTCATTAATGTTATTTATTTATAATAGGTGATTATCATTCCCCTTTTAAACCATTTATTGTTGTAAGCCATTATTCTTCATTTACTGTAATATATATTCCTTATTCTATTTAAGGAAAATACTTCATGCACCTTATCAGTTTGATGGAAGGAATCAGTGATTTATTTTCATAATGTATTCCCATCTAAATTCATGGTAGCAAGTAGTTTCTTTACTTTTCTTACTTTATTTACCATGGCTTACTTGTAACCACGTTCCAGAAATAGGTCATTTAGGGAAATACATCACTTTTCCTTTGCATCACACTAACTCGGTCCACTACATCCCTTCCTTTCTTATTTTCTGACTTAGACATTTAATTACTATTGTTGCCATTTATTCATATCTGGTTATATACATATATTTATACATATGTACATACATATGCCTAGACCTCTCACATTAAGCCTACACTTGTGGACGCTGGATTTGCTGGGTGGGTCCGAGCAGACTTCTACCATAAGTCGACTTAACATCATGCCTTAGCACCATTTTTAGTTATGCACTTAGACCTCTCACATTAGATTTACCACTTGTGAATGCTGGATACGTCGGGCGGGTCCGGGCAGACCTCTATCATAAGTGCAATCTAACGTCCTGTCTAAGGCGTTACAGTTCCAAATTACTGTGTATTTAGGCATGTTCATATTTTAATAGTTATCCTTTTTTCATGTAAATTTTTGGCATATTATCCTCTTCATATGTTTACTGTAATCCAATTTACATATCGCCAAGTTATGCCTATATTTTGGCGCATGTCCCTTTTAACATGTAGTTAATTCTAATCTTTGACATGTAAGCATTTAATCGGGTAATTATTCAAATCTAGCAAGTTACATGTCAATTACTCAATAATATGTCACAAGTAAATCATGTAGTTACAATCAATGAATTGGCAATTCATATCCTAACAAATTTATTTTCTCCAACATGTAAACATTCAATACTTTAGCCACTTCAACATAGGAATTTCGTGACATATTCATATTAACATTTCAACTCATTACAACAGCAATTTATAATTATTCTTGCAATTTCACAATTAATAAAAAGGGGAATGCTAAATGATTATGTACCATTATCTAAAATAATATGGCTTAAATCCACCCACCTCGTAAGCTTTCCAAATTTTTGGATCTGGTCTAGATCTAATCTTCCATGACCCCTAATTGAATTCAGAACCTAATAATCATGGATTTAGTATTTTTGTTTTCCTAAAAGAGAAAGGGAAAAGAAAGAGGAGGGAAAATTGAATAGATCAAATCTGGAACGTTACCTTGCTTTTCATGTAGTTTTGAATGCCTAAAAAAACATCATTCTCTTCCCTCCAGATCTTAATTTAAGATTTTATAATTTATAAATCAAAATTTCTGAATATTTTTGAGGAGAGAGAGTAATGCAGAGCTCCAGCGTAGCCGCCAAATTATGAGGTTTAAGGTTAGGACTAAGGTCTTATTTATAGGTGTATGGAGCAACCAGGACCCTCAGATTTGCTATCAAAATCATCCAGAAACTCAACAACCTTAATATGCCAAAATCTGCCATAGGTGGGTAGACCCATCCTTGAGGGGGTCGACCCTGGTGTCGACCCACCCTTGAGGATGTCGACCCACCAGGGCGGGAAATAAGCCGCCTTATGAAATTTTGAATTTTGAATCGATTTTCGAATTTCTGGACACATTTTTATATCTCTAAACCTAATATATATATCCTTCCTGTGCGTATACAAATTTCAAACCTCAATAACTTCTTCATACGGTGTCCAATTTACGCGAACCAGGTGTCTATTTTGACCAAAATTTCGAGACGGACGCAATGGCATAGTCCGTTTTACTTAATACTGAATATTTAATTAAGTTATTCTTATTTTATATCTTGAGTTAAAAAATGCGGGGTGTTATAGATCCAAATTACAGTCATCTCATGTTTTACTTTTTAATTATTTAAATCTAAAAGTAACTTAAAATCACGGTGTTTTGATCTAGAAAGGTAGACAAGAATAGCAGAGGTTGAATCACAGATCTACACTTGAATAACTTGATTGTAGAAGAAGGTAAAAGGTTTGGTTCAGTCTGGGCACCGACAGCATCTAGACCTCCATTAATTTTCAGTGTAGAAAACAAGAGAAATGGAGCCATATTTATAGCTGAACCCCAAACCCTAATCTGCCCAGATCTGCGCAAGGGGTCGACCCTCCCCTTATGGGGTCGACCCATGGGTTGACACAACCCTTGAGGGGTCGACACCCCTGGGACTGGAGTTTGCCGATCACAAAATTTTGATTTTTGAACCGATTTCTGATTTTCAAAATTTAATTATATATATAATTCTCTTACTCGTATACAAATTTCAAACCTTCATAAGTTCTTCATATGATGTCCTTTTTACGCAAACCAAATGTCTTTCTTGACCAGTATTTCGAGATGGGCGCAATGGCGCAGTTTGTTTCCCTTAATTTTGAATATTAAATTAATTATTTTTTTAATTTTTCCTCTTTAGTGTTGTTAAAATTACGGGGTGTTACATTGTCCCCTACTCAAAGGATTTTTTCCCCGAAATCTCCAAGTTAAGAAGAATGTATATCCTACCATCCACATCCATCTACTTATCCACCAATCACTGGGATCCATTGTCCTTAAAAGATTTCTAATGCTTATATGAACATATGCAATGGTGTGTGTATATGTCCCAACGCTAATGTGAAGATTAGGCGGTCTACTGATTCAGTCGACCTCCTTAATGCAATGTATGAATCCAACATGTATTGCAACAATCCTATTATAACATGTAAGTTCTATATGTGCGCACAATCATCCGTCCAAATGTTACATCCATATGATGATACATTCAATTTCGTCCATAAAGAAAAAGAAAAATGCACACACATCCATATGCAGTATGAGAGTGGTTGAGCCGATCTAGTGCCAAATGTGTGTATATGCATCCACGAGCAAACACTTGCATCCACTTGCGTCCATCAAACATAACATGTCTCAGACACATGTTTACATCCACGAGATTCCTACCTAAAGGTCAAAATTCAATCGATAGGACATACTTAAATGATAGAAACAAGCATAAATAAAAGCTTTGAAAAAGGAGTTAAGAACATACCCTCGAAAAGAAATGGGTACGAAGCACGAGTCTTGTCTTCGGTCTCCCAAATCGCATCCTCTTGATTATCTCCTCACCGAATTTTCATCAACTTGACTTCTCTATTGTGTAGCTTCTTAACTTCTGATCCAAGAATACGGCAAGGAACTCGTCTGACTGTCGCCTCCCGTTCCACCTCCACTTTCTCCAATATACTCGGCTCAACTACTTCTGCTGTATCATGCAAGCACTTCCGCAAATAAAAAATTTTGAAAACATCATGAACTCCAAATAATCTCTCCGGTAGCTTTACTCTATAGGCCATTTGGCCAATCCTTTCTATTATGGGAAATGGCCCTACAAATCATGGTGTCAATTTCCCTACAGATCCGAAGCGAACCACATTCCTCAAAGGTGACACTTTAATAAAAACCATATCTCCTACTTTATATTCAATGTCAGTCCTTCTCCTATCTGCGTAGGATTTTTCCCTATCTTGAGCGGTCTTCATTCATTGTCTAATAAGATTAATCTTCTTGGACATTTCTTTAACCATATCTGGTCCAAGTAATAGCCTTTCTGTAGATTCCCACCAATAAGTTAGTGACCTGCAAGGTCGTCCGTATAATGCTTTGAAGGATGCCATGCCAATGCTAGCTTGATAACTGTTGTTGCAGGTAAACTCTACTAAAGGAAGATGCTCTTCCTAAGTCCCTCCGAAGTCTAGGATACACAATTTCAAAAGATCCTCAAGAATTCTGTTTACCCTTTTCGTATGTCCATCGGTCTGCAGGTGATAAGCGGTGCTCAAACATAACTGTGTACCTAATGCTTCTTGTAAGCTCCTCCAAAACTCACTGGTGAAAATGGGGTCACAGTCACTTACGATGATGGAAGGTACTCCATGAAGATGGACTATCTCACGAACATAAACTGCTGCCAACCATGCTTCCATCCTGTTACTCTTAACTGGAATGAAATGAACGCTCTTATTAAGTCTATCCACCATGACCCAAATTCTGGTATTGCCTTTCTTTGATTTAGGCAAACCATCTATGAAACCCATAGAGACGCTCTCCCACTTCCACTGTGGAACCTTCAAAGGATGAAGTAAACCACCGGGCTTCTTTTGCTCATCTTTGATTCGCTGACAAACCAAACATTGAGAAACAAATTCTGCCACATCTTTCTTCACCCCAGCCCAAAAGAAAACCCTCTTCACACCCCTGAACATCTTATCACCTCCTGGATGAATAGTCATCTTAGAATAATGGGTTTTTCTAGGACTGTTTTTATCAAACTCCAAGTTTGGGGAACACAAAGCCTTCCATCTCGTCGCAACCACCCTTTTCGTCTATGGAATATTATTGAGGTGACTAGAAGTCTCCCCTTTACTGAACCTATCCAAGATGTCTGAAATATGTGGATCATCTCACCGCGAAGCTCCTATCTGATCCATAAGAGTAGGTCATATCTCTAGCGATGTAAACAAGCCAGGCAAAAACTCGGTGGAAGGCCTTAAATCAAAAGTCGATATGAACTCCAGGCTTTTCCTTTCCACAAACAGAGGACTTAAGGTCATCCTCTGTCTGCTTAGTGCGTCTAACACCACGTTACCCTTGCCAGGGGTATAAGCAACCTTGAAATCATAAGAACCTAGGAACTTCATCCACCTTTGTTGCCTTAAATTAAGATCCTTCAGCGAGAACAAGTACTTGAGAGATTTATGATCAGTGTACAACTTGAACTTCTCTCCAAGCAAATAATGACGCCATGTCTTAAGCGCGAATACTATGGAAGCTAGCTCTAAAGCGTGGGTAGGTTAGTTCTTCTCATGAACCCTTAGTTGTCTACCTCCATAACATACTACCCTCCCCTCTTGCATCAGAACCGCACCAAGTCATGTACCACATGCATCAGTGTATACTGTAAATACTTTGTTCTCATCGGACAAGGTCAAGACTGGGGTTGTTGTCAGTGCTTTCTTCAATTGTTGGAAAGAAACATCACAATCTATATCCTATGAAAATGCCAGATTCCTCTTCGTCGGCCTGGTGAGTGGGGCTGATATCTTTGCAAAGTCCTTGATGAACTTTCGATATAAGCCTGCTAACCCCAAAAATCTTCTCACCTCCGTTGCATTCTTTGGAATATGCCAATCCTAAACTGCAACTACCTTTGGGGATCTACTGCTATCCCTTCTTTAGAAACCACATGCCCTAGGATTCTCACCTCTTTTCTCCAAAAATGGCACTTGGAGAACTTTGCCTTAAGTTGATGCACCTGGAGAGTTTTCATAACCTCCCTCAAATGTTGGGCATGCTCTTCTTTATTCTTTGAGAAGATCAAGATATCATCAACAAAGACCACAAAAAAAATATTCAAAAAGACCTTACTCATCAGATCAACAAAATAGGTGGGTGCATTCATCAACCTAAAAGGCATAATGAGCCATTCAAAGAAACCATCTGGAATCCTAAAAGCGGTCTTATCTATACTGTCCTCGACTACCCTCAACTGATGAAACCCTGTGGCCAAGTCCAATTGAGAGATTACTGATGCACCAACAAGCTTGTCAAACAAGTCATTTATCCTTGGGAGTAGGTGCATGTTCTTCTTAGTCAGTTTATTCAACTCGTTACAGCCTACACACAAGCGAAGCGAACCATCCGCCTTAGTTACGAATACTACAGGAGCACCCCATTCAGATATGATTAGCCTAATAGATCCTTTCTCAAGTAGCTCCCGTACTTGTTTGCTAAGTTCCCTCCTTTCCCTTGGAGCTATATGGTGCATAGGTAATGCAACTGGCTTTGCATTGTCCACCAAATATATACGAAAATTGATCTCGTGCCTCAGAGGCAAGCCCCGTACCTCATCAAAAACATCAGGATAATCTCGAACTACTGGAACACATTGCAGATCATCGATAGATGCATCAAGAGACTTTAGGAAACTAAGCATAACAAATCCTTGCGGGTCACAAGAAATCTCGAGGGTCCTCCCATGACAAGCTAGAAGCCTAACCACCCTCTTCTCACAATCCAGAATGGCACCGTACATGGCTAGCCAATCCATCCCTAGAATCAAACCGTAGCCCATAAAACTGAGCATATACGCAATGCACTCAAACTCGACACCTAACAAAGATATTCTCAAACCTCGACAAATCATGGATAAATGAGCCGAACTACCAATGGGGTTTGAGACAATAACGGGATCCACTACCATACTAGTATTTAAGTGCAGATATTCAACCACAGAACTAGATATAAATGAATGTGAAGCACCAGAATAAAAAAGAGTTCTAATAGGATGATTGGAAAGAGAAATCAAACCTTCCATGGAAATTTTCTTACCTTTATCTAGAGCACTGGTCGCGAGAGCATGCACCTGCCCTCCAGAAGCTCCTACCCTTTGACGTTGTCCCTGTTTCTTCGGGCACTCCCTAGCAAAGTGTCCGACCTCTCCACAGTTGAAGCAAGTATTCTGCCTTCTTTTACAGTCCTTGACCAATGACCCTCTCGTCCACAACTATGACGCTTCCTCTTATCCTTAGCCTTGTCATTCTTTCCGCCCTTCTTCTGTTGTTGTTTGTTGTCCTTTCTTGGGACATACCTTCTTAGCCTTAACTTCCTTCTTTTCTCCTTTGTCTTCCTCATGCATCAAGGCCATATCAACAAGCCTTTCAAAGGTATCTCCCATTGGAATATGGGACATAGCTAGTCCATGAAGGGTTCATTCAGCCCTTTAGCAAACCGCAAAGCTTTCTTATGCAGAGTATCTACTAGTTCCAATCCAACCTTGCTATCTGGTTGAATTTGTTCGCATATTCTTTAACAGCTATGTTTCCTTGTTTGAGCGCCAAGAACCTCTCCATTGCATGCTTTTCTCAGCCTGGGAAAGAAACTTCATTTCAAACCTCATTCTAAATCATTCATGTCTCCACCGGACGTCCAGCTTTCGTAACTTCCCACCAAAATGAAGCTTCATCTTTCAGTAGCCAGACAACTAACTGAATCTTCCTTCGATCTTCTACTTCGAAAATTCCAAACAAGTCGTCAGTCTCCTTGAGCCAATTTCTTGCCTCTACGAATGTTTTAGTCCCACGGAATGGCTTCCCTCCCATGGCACAGAAATCTTTGCAGATCTTAGTGAAATTATCTCCTCTTGGAGGAGGAGGAGGAACGACAAGTGCAACTGGGGGAGGAACGTTAGCTTGACCACCGGCAGGTGTCGTGGCCTCTAGATATCTACGGAACCAGCCTGGTATCATAATGCCCTATGGAATATTAGGTTCCCCATGCATGCTGAAAAGAAAAGAGATTCAGACAAAGGAACGAAAGATATTACGTATGGCTTTGGGGAATATGTTTTTCAAAATAGACTTTTCTTTTAAAATCTTTTTGAAAATAATTTTCAAAATATTTCATCTAATCTGGTAACCTTTGGCTTTGATACCAAGTGTGACACTGCACATTCGTTAATGTCACTCATTAAGAGAATACATTAAGTTTTGTGAAGCGTTGTATGTAAAGAGAGAAAAAACATTACAAAACAGATATAAAAATAGCAGCGGAATAAAAACAAATTTATTGATCATAAAGCATCGTGGTCCAAAACATCATATGTCTGAATTACATAAAAACCAGTACATCACAAAAATTTATGTCTTGCACTTAAACATTAGAGTACAAAATAAAAGAAGCATAATCCCCAAATAAAAACATAGCCATAGCAGCAAAGATGGAAGCTTGAGCAATACACCTAAGCAGCTCCAGCAAAATGACAGCAGAGTCCTGGTCAAGCTTGAGTATTCCCACCCTGGGAACCTGGGGGGGACAGATGAAAGAAGAGGAAACAAAAAGGGTCAGACACAAAGTCTAGTGAGTCCAGTTACTTTTAGCAAGTAAATAAGTAAAAGTAGCATGACATGCATATAAAGCGGATAAGAAAGATAACATCACAAAACGCAGGTATGACAAGGTAAACATGATATAGTGCATACACTTCTCTAAAGATTACTCTACACCGATACTATTATAACTTAGAATGAGATGATCCCAACCACTATCAGACTTAGGCGTACTTCTGATGAAGGCTTTATCGCCAAACAATCTACAAGCAGCCTAACCTAATAGGCTCCTAAACTTTTTACCAGAGTCTAGATGTACCCTAACTACTACCCTAATCGATTGGCTCCCTGCTCCGTAGATACGTTGTGTCGGCCCTATAGTAGGAGGTATCACTTCCTAAAGTGGCAACCCTTCGTTGATGTGCATAACCATATCTACTGGTGTCATGGTAGTCTTATCCCCCTCTGCCCGGACATGCACACACATGTCCCGGTCGGTTTGCGCCGCCCACACTGTCCTCCACGTTTGGATCTCTTATAATCAGCCTAGTAAGCGTGTCCCAACTCCGACCTAGGGTGGAGTACTCGTTCGATACTGTTATATGGGTTACTGGCTGAAACGGGTCCCACACACAAGACGATACAACTGCCCCTTGTCTTGTATCCCCACTAGGGATTCCTCAGGTTATGTATACCTATTGGTGTCTTTATTTACATAACCCCCCCAGGTTAAGTTTTTTGGCCTATATATGAATTTTACCCACCCACCCCAGATTTACTTAACCACCCACTGTTCAAACAAGTTTACTTAACCCCTATTCAAATTCATGTTCATACAATCCCTATGGATTCAACTAGGTTAAGTATTCTAATTCATTACCATGTCCATTTATGGTTATAATGTGCTATACCTCCCACATTAAACTATAACTTGCGAATGCTGGTTATGCCGGGCGGCTCTGGGAAGACTTCTTCCACAACTTGGGCTTAACCTCATTTCATAGCATGTCTCGTATTTGTGCACCTCGACCCCTCAAACTAGATTTCCCACTTGTGGTCGCTGAATATGTCATGCGGTTCCGGGCAGACTTCCACCACAAGTGTAATCTAACCTCCTGTCTAGGCGCAGTTACAGTTTCTAGTTAATGTCATCCTAGGCATTTCATTATTAACCAATTTTAGCTATGTCGTTATAGGTTTCATGCCGCTTTTTCCCCAATTATGTTCATAATGAATTATATGCCCTAGATTCATATTTATACACATTATTCAAGTTATGTCATACAAGTTATACCCAATTTCAAAATTTTCACCTTGTTCCCTGTTTAATGCTTTCGCATATTTCAGTGGCATGCCTAGGTTCGGAAGTAGCCTGATTATATCAAATAAAAAGGGAAAGATAACATAAGTGATTCTACTAACAAAATTTGACATAAACATATAGTAGCATTTTGATAAGATGGGCATATAAGAACAGATCTGGTCTACATAAGATAATAAAACTGTGTCTAACATAGTAGGGATGTCATAATAGGCATGATAAGATCAAATAATAATTTAGATATCTAACTAGTAACAGATCCAATTTAACGACAAGCATGATAGGTACAAGGTGATCTAAATAGTGCATTTAGATCTATAATCAAGGTAGATCTGACATGATAAAGGTTTAGATCCATGTCATAGTTATGTCAGAATATCATGGATTCACAAGTTATTACAGATTTGACATGATTCAAGCAGTTACAGGCATAGATCCAAATTAAGTCATATCATGTTTTACTTTTTAATTATTTAAATCTAAAAGTAACTTAAACTCACAGCGTTTGGATCTAGAAAGGTAGAAGAAGAATAGTAGAGAATGAATCACAGATCTACGCTTGAATAACTTGATTAACTTGATTGCAGAAGAAGGAAAAGGTTTGGTTCAGTCTAGGCACCGACAATATCTTGACCTCCATTAATTTTTAGTGTAGAAAACAACAGAAATGGAGCCATATTTATAGCCGAACCCCAAACCCTAATCTGCCCAGATCTGCGCGGGGGGAGGGGGTCGAACCCACTCCCCTTAAGGGGTCGACACCCCTGAGGCGGGAAGTTTGTCGCTTATGGAATTTTGATTTTTGAACGGATTTCTGATTTTCTGAATTTAATTATTTATATATATATACTTGTTTTATGCAAACCAAATGTCTATCTTGACCAGAATTTCTAGATGGGCGCATTAGCTCAGTCCATTTCCCTTAATTCTGAATATTAAATTAATTATTCTTTAATTTGTCCTCTTTAGTATTGTTAAAATTACAGGGTGTTACAATTTCAAACTCCAATTTCAACAATAATATTGCTTCCAATTACGAAGGAGCTTTGCCGATCACCAATGCAATAACATAATTGACTGTCAAAGTGCGTGCGAAACAACATCAACAACCATTATAAACATCCACAGCAATCATCATCAACATTATTGAATAAATAATAATTGTGCACAAACGTTATAACACTAACGCTTAATAGTGTGTGTTCTAAACTACGCAACCATCATCCATCACAATAACCATTAACATCCATAACCGATTCAAACCGATTACACTAGTTAACTATCCAAATTATAGCTAATTCTTCATTAATTAGTGTACTATAAACTTTTGTAAAATTTTAAAGAGTTCTCACCAATATAGCTTTCCCATTCTTCACGGTGGGCGAGCCTAGTTGACTGCGAACGAACCGTCGGACAGTATTTTGGTGCATCTTCTTCTTTTACTGATATATATATACACATATATATAACACACACATGTAATGTATATTAATATCTTTATTTTTGTTCATAAGAGGAGGAGGGCTAACTTTGGCAAGGTGGTGGTGGTGAAGGAGTTAAAATGAAGAAGAAGGAGGGAGAAGAGTGAAGAGGAGGCCTAAGGCCTAATTAGGAAAGATAGAGGAAGAAATGTGGCTTAGGTGGCCATGGCCAAGAAGAAGGAAGGAAAGATAAAGAAGGGGAAGTGGAGAATAAATGAAAGGAGAAAGTAAGGGTGAGTTTATATAGGAATTCTAAGTGTATAAGAAGCTTACACATCGTAGGACGCTTGTCTTATTCTAAAGCTCCCTTGACATGCATGTTGACACATGTCCTTCATGCAACGTTTCTTAACATGCGCCACGCCATTATATGGGACACTTGTCTCTCATGCATGCTTAGGTCCATGCATATAGACAAGTGCCCTAAACACTTGTTAACATAAGGAAGAAACTACTTTAGGTCGCATTTTACTCAAAAATGCTATAGAAACTCAAAGACAACACTTGTAATAAAACCTACCAATGGCTCTAGTATTTATAAAATTATATTTATATTTGATAAAATATTATATCAACAAAATAGTTTAATAAGCACTAAATTGTAAAAGCATGATAATTTTTTTATCATTTAAATCAATATACTTATACTAAATTCATATCAGATGAAATTAATATTATATCCAAAATTTAAATTATGTATTCAAAGTTCAAATTTTAAATTGGTTAAAATTCTAAATCGTTGCATTCACACCCCCCCTCAACTTTTCGTCCTCGAAAAGGAAAGGGAATCGTAATTACCCATTCAACATCTTGTAGATTTTCAAACTCAAGATTAAAATTCTTTATACTAAAACTTCATCCTCATAATGGAATTTGAACCTCTGATACCAAAAATGTAACGCAAAAAGGTGGGTCGTTACAATTTTTGTCCTCATAATGCTTATTTGCTCCAAATGTCGTTTTATTATTCGAAATGGACTCGATACCAAATTGCAGTGCATACTATTTGAGGAATTTGAAAAATATTATTATTGTTATTTCACTTATAGTATCTGTTGATTATAAGCATTGGTATCGAACAAAAGTAGATACAATCTCTATACAACTTATGTTCAATATCAATTGATTTGGATTTTCCTATGAATGGTATCTTCAATAATATCGTTCCTAAAACCCGGTTAGATTAAGTTGTGGAAATTCAAGTCATAGTTGGGGATGTAATCAAATCTTTGACTTAAGAAAATTACAAGTAAGGATTTTGAAAGTACAATAATCTTTTAATAAAGATTATAGAATTAAATGTTGGGATATCGTTTTATTTGGAAACCATGGTTGAAATATGGCATTAAAGCTTTTCAAAATAAACTGGATTTGGATAACGAGTTATCAAACAAAAAGTTAGTTGAGGTTTTGCGTCCAAATAATCTTTGATTTAAAGGATGTGTTTAAAGGAGAAAGGTTAAAAATATGGTTTTTGTTAAAGATAATTCAAGAATGGGATTAAAAAAAATTCGGTTAAAGGTCGAAGGAGATTTGGTTGAAATCCTGTGTGATCCGTAATTGTGTTATTAAAATTGCGCTTACTATTTAGAAAGACCGAGATCAGATTTATGTCCGAAAAGCATTCCAAGTAATAATACGATGTTATCAAGCAATTGAAGACATGGAAGACAGTATTGAAGACCGGGATCCTTCATATCGTAAGGACGACTTGCTGAATGTCTCAAATGGGTAACTCCCACTTGCAAATGAATTTTATATCTGTTAAGTGGCAAGAAGCCCGAATGATGTGAAGGAACTCTAGATTGTTGTTTCATTGAGACCTGGAACGGACATTATGGGTTGTGTGTCTAACATTGTAATTGACTGTGTAGCACTGATTTCTGTTAAATATATATCCGTTTGGTGGCGGAGAATTTATTCACTTAGATTAAAATCGTTCTCTAAAACGTATGAGCTTATAGGTTATTTATTAATATAAATTAGTGATGTGTTGTGAATGGACAATGTGACATACTTAAGTTATGTGATGAGCTACGGATGATCAAAACATGACTTAATTAAGTGTAGCTTTGTGTGTATCGTGAACTCGGCAAGCCTCACACCACTGTAAATTTCCAAAACAGGAAGAAATGCAGTAGGGTTATGGGGTGTTGTCTCTGTTTAGATAAAAGGTGTACCATGGTATGGATCCCAAGTATTAACCTAGTGGAAAAACATCTACTTTTGTGGTTGTTGTTGGCGCACGCTCGGAAAGGTCGGTAACGACCGAAAGATGACATACTCAGGCGTACTCTAAGTAACCTAGTTATAGAGGTAACTCGACCTTGTGTTAGCATGAGGAGCATGAGTTGATCCTCGAACGTCCCTTTAGAGGTGTAACCTCAACTAACTTTTCGTTTGATACTTTTTTATCCAAATCCAATTTCTTTTGAAAACTCTTAATCCATATTTCAATCATTTCAACCATAGTTTCCAATTAACCGATTTCTTAACATTCAATTCTTTTATCTTAATTAAAAGATTTCACTTCCTTCCCAATTCCTTACTTTCAATTTCCTCAAATCAAAGATTTGATTAAATCCCCAAATTATGATATGAATTTCCAAAACTCAATCTCATTTGGTGTCATGTATGGTATTATTGAAGATGTCATTCACGACAAAACCAAAATCAATCGATATTGAACATATGTTACACAGAAATTGTATCAACTTATATTCGATAGTAATTCTCATAATCAATAGATATTACAAATTCCTCAAATAATATATGTTTACATCATGAAATTTCATATCAAATATTCAAAGATTATTTCTATCCAACTTATCTCAAACAGATCAGGAAATCCTTTTCATAGTTTGAAAATTTATCAAACCCCTTAACATTGGATCTGGATTGAAATAACATCGACTTATCCTTAATATTAATCTTCGTATCCAACTCATACTATAAGCAGAACAACGGTAAACTACCTTTCAAATTACTCGAATAGTAAGAGTCATCATCTATCGAATTAATATCAAATATCCGAAGATTTATCTCTAACCATATTCAATTATTTAATTTTTGGAAAACCCTTCTTAATATTAAATGAATTGATTTAAATCCCATATAAATTATTTAAAAATCTTAAACCATTTAAAACAATCCACAAATCATTTAAAAAGGATTACTTATAGTTCGGGAAACATTTTACGAGTTAAAACTTTCAAAACATGTTGTTTCCAAAAGAAGTGTTACAATAGCGTTTTCAAAAGTGTTGCAAAATAGTTATCTTAATTAGTTTGATCAAAATATCGTCTGTCTTATCCAAAACTTAAAATTTCCAACTCAAAACACTTTCAAATAATTTATAACGATCTTACAAAACATTTCCATATTGTTAAGATATTTAAAATAACTGTTTACAGTTATGGTTGGCAAACTGCACTTACATCGTCCTTTTCCAAAATGGTTTTAAACATAAAATGAAAATTATAAATCGAAATTAAAATCCGCTTTCACTCATTTGGAAGTCCTTGTTAATAGAAATAAAACGTTTTTTGTTTCGTGGAAATCCGATTTAACTGCAAATGTTCTAAGCGTTTAAAGTTTGCAATTGAAATACGCGAACTACCGCGGTGCAACAATCTCTATTTTGACCGTAGTATAATCTCATATAAAAATTATTCCGAACCACTTAAAAATACTTTACAAAACCATTATATACGTGTATAAACCATTTTCTAGATATTTTCTAGATAGGAAAACCAAACTTCACATTTTCAAAACAAAATTGATTTCATCAACTTATGACAAAACCTTGTTTTATCATCAAAAACCTGCTTAACGAGATGTTCCTTTTTTATGAGGAATATCCGTATACATTTCAATTCCATTTTTAAATTATTTCAAATCTCAATTTTTAAAATAAATTTCAAAATCCAACTTTGATAATAATATTGCGTCCAATTACGAAGGAGATTTGCTGATCACCAATGCAATACCATAATTGTCGTGTCAAAGAGTGTGCGAAACAATATCAACAACCATTATAAACATCCATAACAAACATCAACATAATGGGATCCCATTAGAGGATGGTCATTCCCTTCTAGATAAAAGGTGTACTATGGGATCAAAATAGGATCTGAAAACCATTCTGAATAATAAGCCCAATTTTAAAACCATGTGGATATACAGGACCAAATCAAGTCTCAACCCATGCTTCATTTACTAAGGTTTGGAAAATATTTATGAAGTTAAATCCCTTTAAAACTCAATAGTGAACAAATTGCATTACAAAAGCATTACAAAAAGTGTTTCAAAATACCGATACTAGCTAGTTTAAATAAAATGACCTTTATGCTACCCAAAACTTCATGGTTTTAACATAAATCACTTTTAAGTAATTAATTATGATTTTATAAAAAAATCCATATTTTTTAAAAATTTAGAAAAGGTCACCATAAGTGCAGTTTGTTAACTATAATTATAAATGATCATAAGAAACATGTAATATATGTTTTTGGAATGGTTGATGTAAATTATGTGCATACATACATAAATCTATATTTGTGCATGATTTTACACAACCCTTTTCTTTTAGATTTTTTATACATATTTCTTAATGATTCAAATAATGTCCCTTTTATTGAAAAAGAACAAAAAATCATGTTTGCAATAACTAAGTTAAAACCCAAACAAAACTGAACACAAATCGGCTTATAATTCTTTTGAACAAAATTTACATGAATCATAATCAACACAAAACTATAGATCTGGAATAAACTACACTTTTAACAATGATTTATGAGACTAATTTTCAAATCTATGTTATTTACAATAACCACAATATTTTGAATATATATTGTAGGCAACAATATGAACAATTCTAATAGGCCCACAATAACGATAATAATATTCAAGACTATAATTATTCTTCAGATTTACAGTACTCATAAATAGATCTGATAGGCAATACCTCAGATCTAAGAAAATTATAAATAAATCTGATAAATATTTAGGCATACATTTCAGATTTTCCACAAACGAATTAATCAGATTATTGTAAACTATGTATATAGATTTTCACTCACCTGAAATCCTACAAATCTGAATTGAATAGTCTTTTAAGCTTACAATTCCTAAATTCTTACAGATCTACAGTTATTCCCAAAAGTGGATACTTTCATATGTAGATTTGCAAAAAAACAAGAGAGAAGAAATCCGATGAAGAAAAACATAAACACCAATTCATACCTTTTCCCACTTGAATCTGATTAGTCTCCTCAAATTTATATTGTTTATATTTTATTATGTTTGTATATGAATATAATTTGTTTGAGGAGAAAATTAAATAATAGAGCTTCGCTGCTGCTCTTAGAAATATGTGGAAAAGAACGGAAGATATATCCCTTTATTTATAGTAGTTGAAATGAAACTCAATCGTTAGATTTAATTTAATAAACATTCGTCCATTTGTATATAACTTATAATAATAAAAACTTATATAACCTTAGTCTTCATTGGGTTGAAAACGCCTGAAGTGATCGACCGCTCCATTCAAGGGTGTCGACCGCCCATAGGCCAAAACACCAAGTGAAGGCAGGTTATAAATAGTATTAAATATTATATATATATATATATATTATTTTATTATTTCCATCCACTTTTTGTATTTCGTCCGTAACCTTTTCATATAGACTCTATTCGTGAAACTCCAAACATGAAAGTTAACCAGAATTCCGTGATGAACACAACGGGGCAAGTTTCGTGGTCAACTTCCATTGTTTGCAAAATTATTATTTTTGAAAATCTAATCAAATTACTAATTTATTTATTTTCAAAATTTTGGATTGTTGCATTCTTCCACCCTTAAAAGGAGTTTCGTCCCGCAATTCTGACACCTACTTATCTTATCCTACAGAACCAATTTGTGTACATCCATTTTGCAACCAAGTGTGTATGTGCATCGTATACATAATGCGTCACAACCATAAAACATGTATGAACAATGATTCTAGATCGGATCCTTCTATATATATATGAATTTAATTTGAAAACATGATGCAAAACATCCTAAAATATACTGGTAGTTCTACATGAACGTAAATTTTGAAAACTCTTTTTTCATTCATTACCCTAGCGTGACTATGAATAGAAGTGTGAATCAACCAATTTTTCATCCAAACCTTACCATTTATCACGTCAACGCATCTAATCATTTCCTATTTAATTTCTCATAAGCCAGAAAAGGAAATCAAAACAAAAAAAATTAACGTATCGTTCGCTTTAAAATATTCCAATTCACTCCTATAGTGGAATTTTACCTCAGCTGCCCACAATACTCCAAAATTTCCAATCTTTAGACTGCAAAGTAGGCTTAAAACAAGTTCTAAACGTAAAATGAGCCAAATTAATAACTTGCAAGCATCGCTGGTAGTGTATGGAAATAGCGTTTCTAAAGCTAAAATAACTTTTCTCTTGTTACCGTTCACACTTTTTTCACATCGTAAGCCCTTCTGCACTGCCAAAACGCGCATACCAACCATCTAAAAAATTTCCCAGCACTGTCCATGTGACCAAAATTAGAAATTTTTCAGAAAAATAAAATTTTGCTTTAAAGCTTCTTTTATAAATTTTGGAAAGTTCATTTCAAAACTCTTTCACTTTCCATATGAGATTTGTACAAAAAAAACTAAAATTTTGGTAATATGCGCTTTGCATTATTTCAACCATCTATTTTAGTACTAAACAGATGTTTAAACATGCGCAAACTGCCATACCTAAATCTATGTTTTCACGCAAACCGAAATAAAAGAAAGTATATCAGTAAAATATAAAATTTAAAAAGTTTTGTCAAACAAAGTTTGCAAAAAGTTTCAAAAATGTATTCTTCGGAAACTTAAACAATTCAAGTCACATGTTGATGAAAAAGGAAGTTGGTTATGCGAAAAATGTGAAAACCGAAACCACACACAAACAAATTTTAGCTTAACAAGGAACAGGCGATACATATACACATGACGATAACAATGCAAAAACCCATCCTTCATTAAAATTTATTCAACATAAAATTTTATTCTTTTCAGCTCTAAGACAACTATTATTTAGATAGGAAAATGAGATTTCAATCCAATTAGATATGCGCGAACGACACAAATATTTCTAAACATAGAAATCTCACCAAAAAGTCGTGTGATTTCAAAGACAAACACACAGACGGTTATAAACATGAATTACCACAAAGTTTAAAAAACAATGTTCGAAAGAAAAAATAACAAAGGAACAAACGAACAACAACATCGAAACTCCCAAAACAATGCCTATAAACAACGAGATGTCTTGCTTTGCGACTAGAGCTCAAACCATTTTTATGACCGTTGATTAATCATATCATGATAGCAAAATGCTCAATCTCGTGTTACAAACACAGCTGGTGTTTTTGGAGGTTTCCACATCACCACATCCCTTATAAAAGAGAATTAGAGATGTCAAAAGAAACCTACCATAAAGACGCTTTTCAGAGTGATTCACCTAATATTATCTAACGGTAACATAGATAGGTAAAGATACATAAAATAACTCCGCGAAACAGCACATAAGGGCAACAAACTGAATCAAATATGATGCGACACTAAGTGATGGTTACGCCAATGATCAAGCAAAAGAGTGATTTCCACATCATGTGATAAATCTAGTCGTGACTCTCCGTTATTGGAAAAATGTGCTAAATAAGTCACACATCAACACGGGTAGTTTCGATATAGATCTCCAAACACAAAAACCAACATCTAGGGAAAAAGATCTACTATAAACTCTCCAAATCCGATCAAACCGAAGACCGTTCAAGTCCGCGTAGAACACGGATCCCCCTAAAATCTCATCTAGATTCTCCTCGGAAAAACCGCCCAAAGATAGCTTAATGTTCATCTCTGAAACGACGATCACCTTCATCAAAATCTATTCTAACAAGATATAGAAATGGGGGTTGCAGCGCAAATAGCAATTCAATACAAAGATCTCGAAGTAAAGGACCGGTTCAAGTCCAACTTCTAAGACTAACTTTCTCAACCCTAAGGCGGTGAGACCTTATGCTCATTTTAATCCAGCCAAATGATCTCTCTCCCTAAGGATGAGGCTTAAATGGCGTGAGTAAGGTCGGATAGTGCAAATTGGTATCATGGACTAAGAAATTATCGAAAAAATGAAAATTGGATTTAGATCTTGGGGTCATAGTGGGCGGGATCTAATGCGCAAACTAGCACGAAAAAGGAGGAGATGAGGCGACGACAAAGAAAGAGAAGAAGGATAAGAATATGGTTCGACTAGATGAGGAAGGAAGAATGAAAGAAAGAAGTTAAGGAGGGAATTTAAATGCAACTTTCATGGTTGACTTTTAGGTTCATGCCGTACGAATACTCATCAACTAGTTGACCACTCTAGGTATAACGCTAAACGGTCAAATGGGCTTTGGGCAAAGGTTGAACCTTGACCTTATTAGGTCAGATTAAAATATTAATTGTTCCACATCATCATTTAATATTCGATGCAATCCCAAAAACAATTATCCTCATCACGGTGGCATCAAAGACTACAGTCAGACTCCGAGCTGTCTCCAAAGATTCAAAGGAGTCTCAATAAAATGCTGCGATCACACAACAAATGAATTTCCATAATAATTCAGATAGAAATCCATAGTTAAATTAAAATAAATTTTTCCCTTACCTAGCTGACAACAAATAAACTATCCACGAAATCAAATACCCCAACTTGAACGAAAGATTTTCTTTAGTCTCTTCTAAAGAAAATTTAAAACTTTTTTTTGAAATTGATTTTTATTATAAACTAAAGGTTTCGTATTATAAATCCATTTTATTATTATTTATATTCCATTTTATATTACTAACTGGAAAACCTTTTCACGTTCCAAAGCTTTAGGATTTCAAAATCTTGAAAAGATTAATTGTGATAATTTCGTTAAATCATCTAATATATATATATATATATATATATATATATATTAAAAGCACTAAAATTCACAAGGAATGAGTGTTAGTTATTTTTTAAGTTTTGAGGAATATTCCTTTTCATTCCCAATTATCTTCTTTTTACTAATAGGATTTTTTTTAAATCACACAAAACCCAAACAATTCTGAAATGCGAATACATTTAAAATTTTAAGGTCATATCTTTATAAAACCATTTCTCGAAGCCATAGTTTTACAACTTCCGTAATCCATCTTATTTTTCAAAGTAGTTTTAAAAATGGAAATTCCTTCGAATATGACACTAAGGACTCAAAAGAATATTCCCAATAAAAGAATATCAGGAATTTTAACAAAGTATCAAATGGATATACCTCGTAATTATATGTTCGAACAGTTACGACATATTAACATGAATTTCTCGTTTCAGACGAAGAAAAGATCATTGATTGGAACCACCAACAAAACCAAAAGCCAGCAACTGCGACTATCTCAATCATAGCTAAATTTTCGTCCACTCACCAAACTCAAATCCACAGGATTCACTATATGTCGTCCTCATGCTCTTTATAACGAATTGGCAATGCATTGTGGGGTAAGACAGAATTGGCTAGAAACCGGAACTCAACATATTTCAAACTCTAAGTCGCTTAAGGCGCATCTTAAATAAATAGTCCTACGACTATTTCATCATCGAAATAACTTTAAAAGCTGAGTAAGAAAGACGAAGAAAAATATAAAAGAAAATCAAATATGTTCTCTCAAGAATCCTAATTTAACTAATTCCTTTGAACGTCTAACTTAAGCTCTATTTTCTAAGCCCAAATTTAAGAAAAAAAAATCAAAACTCAAACCTATCCAAGCATGTAGCATGTAAATCTGGTACCAGCAAATAAATGAGCATGAACATAATCAGAATTCGATAAAATAACTCACAAGGGAAATGAAATAGGATAAACTAGTATCAACTCGGGTAACTATCTTATAAGAATAGTCGACACGTCAATACCAAGCAAGAGAGAGAAGGAGAACTGAAAATCAAACTTGAACATCTGTGGAAACCTGACCTTCTCGAGATAACCTAGGAGTTGTAATGAGGAGCGGGTCATAACAATAAGTTCTAGTGAGAAGAAAGAGTATAACAAAGTTTATAATACACAGATGTATCCCGTTTGGTTCAACCAAAGACATACGTATAATAAGGCAAGCAATTCTAACCTAACCTTGTAAACACTTACGCATGAAAACTTACTACCATACCCAAGGTAGCATTCTCACAATAACGATAATGAGATAGAACGTTTACGCATAATTATGAAGCAATTAAACCACCATTCAGCCAATTTCCAAAAACTACTAAGAGGTGGGTTTCAACTACTCACTATTCATATGGAGGTTAATTATTTCTATATAGTCACTTAAGAACTCGCTATCAGTGATAGATAAGGGTGGATCCTTTTGGTCACTTAAGACCCAAGGAGGACCCATCGGTCACTTAATACCTTTTTCGATGGTTTACTCTGCACTAATATAAATTAGAGGACACAAGCTACAAGTCTTATAAATTTAAGGCTTTATGCATATACCCATGTCCTGCATAAGGCAAGAGATAGTAAGCGATCACTTAAGACCAATCGGATAGGTAGATGTCGCACGCCATTTAATACCTCCCTATGGTGGATCCCCTCGTTACTATCTAGGTAACCTTGTTGGATAATCTCCTAGTCACTTAATACTTCATGTAGGACAGGTAGATCTATGGTAATACCGTATTGATCATTTAAAACCCATCCCTGAATGGATCCTCTACCCAAGATAATTAAGACCCGACGAAGCGGGGTAATTGTGGAGATTATCGAACCCGTACCCAACTTACTTTTAATTCTGCATTTATGGGAGGTGGGATACACGATCACTCAATATCTTTTCAAAGGTGGATCTAACCAGTTAAGACCTTCATCCCAAAGCAGACAACGTATTAAATTATTCCCATTTTGGCTTCTTCTTTTAGGCGGGAGGGGGCTCTACAACCGCTTAATACCTCACTCATGAAGCAAACCTTAAATTTGGAAATAATTCATGTACGCAAACTAATTATCTTATGGATTCCCATTGTCAATGATGTCTCACATCAGTTGGACCAATATTCGATTGTTGGCAAGTGCAGACTTCCATCGAATAAGGTAACCGATCTCGCATCATTAACCTACTAATTCCAGTTCAACTTTATAAATATTTTAATTCTAGATTAAATAGAATAGAATAAGAAAAACCTATACATTTTCTATCCTAGGATGTTTAACTAACTGTTTCCTTATTGGACTTAGTATTTAAAACGAAAACCAATACCCATTTTAATTCCATTCATTGCTATTTATTAGGGTTATTGTCATTTATGACCATAATGGTCATATCTTTCCTAGGCATTAATTAATCCCTTAAATGCCATTTATTAATATTAATTATAATTAATGTCATTTATGAACCTATTATTCATAATTTCCTAAGACATTGATTAATAATTAGATGTCCCTATTATATCAGTCCTTTATTATTCTAATCTAATTGTTGTAACTCCTTAAATCTTTTTATTTTATTTTATCTTGATTCGTTCTTGTTGTATATATATAATAATTATTTATTTACTTAATTGGAGTTACAATTCCTATTCCTAATCATCAATTTTAAATTGTAACCGTTTAGGCATAACTACCTAATCAGTTTATATTCCCTAAGTCAACGATGGTTATAATAGTTATTATTCCTTTATGACTTTATTTGTAGCAAATCAATCACATTTATTGCTACAACGACCATAATATATATATTTCCATTTAATATGGATTATACTTCCTTATGCAATTTCATAAAATGGAAACAATTCAGACGCACATATACAACAAACATTAATTAAAATATATATTTCGTTGTTTATGTAGATTTAGATGGATAATGTGTGTGTGTGTGTGTATATATATTCGTGTAGTAAAGCAGATATTAAGTTTTATTTTTATTTTTATTCAATTAAATGTTTTGCTTTAAGCTGACAACCAAAACATTCCCTTTTTGTGTTCAAACTATTCCAAATCTTGCAAAAAGGTAAATAACTGAGGTTTGTAAATTATGCCTAGAATATTTAAAAGAGGAATATTTCAAATCATAAGAAATGTGCAATATATGTTTTTGGAATGGTTAATGTAAACTTTGCACAAACTACATAAACCTATGTTTGTTTATGAATCTACGTTACCCTTTTCTTATAGGTTTTTTTACGTGTTTATTATTGATTCAAATAATGTCCTTTTATTGAAAAAGGACGAAAATGCATATTTAAAATAACCAAGTTAAAATCCAAACAAAACTAAACACAAACAGGCTTATAATCTTTTGAACAAGATTTACATCGATCACAATCCTCCATGAGAAATAAGTAGCTACATTCAAGCCAGAGAAGAGGTTTTCTATAACACAAAAACTACAGATCTGAAACAAACTACACTTGTAACAATGATTTATGGAGTTGATTTCCAGATCTATGGTGTTTACAATAACCATAATATTTTAATATAATTGTCGGCAACAATATAAACAATTCTAATAGATCCACAACATTAATAATAATGTTCAAGATCACAATTAATAATAATGTTCAAGATCACAATCATTCCTCTGATTTACAATACCATTAACAGCTATGATAGGAATTATTTCAAATTTAACAAAATTATAAATAGATCTGATTAATATTTAGACGTACATTTTGGATTTTCCAGAAATGAATTAATCAGATTATTATAAACTATGTATATAGACTTTTCACTCACTTGAAAGCATCTAAATCTGAACACTCTTTTAGGCTTATAATTCCTAAATTCTTACATATATACAATTATTCCGAAAAGGGATTTGCAAGAAAAAAGAAAACTAGGAAGAAATTTGATGAAGAAGAACCCAAACGTCAATCCATACCTTTTCCCACTTGAATCTAATTAATCTCCTCATATCTATATTGTTTGTATTCGATTATATTTGTATATGAATATATTTTGTTTTAGAATTTGTTTGAGGAGAAAAGAAAATAGCAGATCTTCGCTGCTGCTCTCAAAAATATGTGAAAAAGAATGGGGAACTAACCCCTTATTTATAGGAGTTGAAATGATCCTGAGTGGTTAGATTTAATTTAATAAACATTAATCTGTTTATTAATGATTTATGATTAAAATAAACTATATAACCCTAGCCGTCACTGGGTTGAATACACTTAAAGTGATCGACCGCTCCATCCAAGGGCGTCGATCGCCTTTAGGCCAAAACGCTCAGTGAAGGTAGGTTATAAATGGTACTATATATTATATACACATACATATATATATGTATATATTTTTTGTTTTATTATTTCCGTATGTTTTTCATATTTCGTCCGTAACTTTTTCATACGGACGTCGTTCGAAAAACTCCAAACATGACAGTTGACCAGAATTCCGTGACGAACGCAATAGTGCAATTTATTGGTTAAATTCCATTATTCATAGAAATTCCTATTTTTGAGATTTATTAAAATAAATGATTTATTTATTGTCAAAATTCCGGGTTGTTACACAACGATGTCCTTTCTTAAGCTATAATGATTGTGGATTTCATCCTTGACATAGATGATCCTTTATCGGATGAATTACTTTTTAATGAGGAGGGAATTTCCAAACTCTCTTAGCTGCGCTTCAACAAGTCTAGTAACAACCTGATTGGGAAGCAGTTCGATGAAGCTTTTGGCTCTAAATCTATTTTTGACTATGAGCTAGCCTCTGGAAAGGTGATTTTAATTTACTTCTTATTGAGACCGTTTCTTTTAATATAGATAGTTGTAATTCTATCACACACATGCACTCAAATATCCATTCCCCTCTCTATAATCAAAATGACATCGATATCACTCAACCATTTTCCAAACAATCAATGACAACAGTGAACTCTTCGTCGGGCCTCGAATTCATCCTTGTTAACACAAATTTGGCTTTGCCAGCGCTGGGTTCCGCTTTTATCTTACTCAAAATCTCTCAATCCTAGCCACATGCCAAACGTGGCAGCCAAAAGGTTCTACCTCTCAAACCTAAAATGCGGGCGACTATTAACCTTTCTTTTGTTAAGGTCTTCAATATTCATAGTCAAAGCATTCAGGGCATGGTTCGTACACTTCCATATGCAAGGAATCGAATGAAGTAACCTACTCGTGGCTCCAAAGTCCAGGTTAACCAACGTCCGGATCGGTAAGGAATATGGAAACATCTTCATATTAGCATGAATCCGGCTCGATTATGCCGATCCTCGCATAGGCCGAATTGGATTATCTGCCAAAGACCAGTTCGTCTGCATCGTGACCAAGCCCATGCGCTCCTACAACATCGGTTAGCCGCCATGTGTACCTCCCAATCCGGAGTCCAAACTCTCCTATAAATAGCCTTCCAAAGCTACAAGAAAAGTTTTTTGGCTTTTCTAAGTTCTCCTACTGCTTGTATTCACTGTGTGCTCAGGATTTAGACAATCTCAAATGATTGTAATCATCTTTATTAACATTATAAAGAAAGCTCATTAAGTGGACGTAGGTAACTCATAGCTGAACCACTATAAACTCTTGTGTGTGATTCCTTTTGTTTTCCATCTATATTCTTCATTTTATCTCATCATACAATCTATTTGGGTGTCTGTGACACTTTTTGGTGTAAACATTCTGGTTTTTTCACTGAGATCATCAAAATTTTCAACTTTACAGTTTTTCAATATACTATATGGATCCACAAATCCAAAGAGAAAATCCTACATTTCAGCATCTCCAGCAACAATGGTATAAAACGTGCTGCCGCTCTCTCCAGGCCCTCAGTCATCATTCTGTTGAAGAAACAAATCAAACTGTTGCCGCCTTAGGTTTTGGATCGGTCATGTTCCAGATAGGCCATGCAGACCTAGACTATTAGGCTTCCTATTACAACCATCGCTCCAACTAATCGAGCTGCTACAACTGCCTATGTGACTTGTAAAGAGTTCATCGAACTGATGATGAGGTTGAAGGACGCAGTTACAATATTGAACGAGCAAATGCATGAAACATTTCTTTGAGGCAGGATATGAATCAAATGAATGCGCAGTGTAACGAGTTTAGAAGCCAGAGAGTTTCACTCCAGGGCACCAACCCGTAGAAGCCTCATCGTCATCCGAAAGGAATGAAGAAGCAGTAAGGCTGCAATAGCAATTCACAAGACCCGAAATACATCCCAGTAAAACAAAAGAGGCATGCTAATGCTGAAAGGTCGGCAACTTTGAAGGAAGAGATGGAAAGATTAAAGTGTAACGGGTTCATCCGAGACTCACTTTATCCCAAGTGGATATCAAATCCAATTCTTGTGAAGAAGTCCAGTGGGAAGTGGCGGACATGCATTGACTTCTTTGGCTTGAATAAATTGTGCCTTAAAGGTAGCTTTCCGCTTCTCATAATCGACCATCTCGCGGACTCGACAGCTGGACATGAATTCCTTTCCTTCATGGATGCTTAATCGGGGTATAACCAGATCCCAATGTATGTATCGGACCAAGAACACACTAGCTTTCAAACGGACCTTAGGTTGTATTGCTATGTGGTCATGTCTTTCGGGTTGAAGAATGTAGAGCGACATATTGACGATTAGTTTACCATATGTTCTAGAACCGGATTGGAAATTCGATGGAGGTGTAAGTTTTCGATATGCTTGTGAAGTCAAGACAATCGGTTAATCATGTGGATGTCTTGGAGGAAATGTTCAGTTTTCACCATCAATATGAGAATATGCTCAACTGTCAACATGAGATGAATCCCATCCCTAGGCGTTGTGCAATGACAACAATATGAAATTGAGGAGAAAGCAGTGAAATACCCTCAATAGAGGCATATCCAGGAGTTGTGGGAGTCTTGGCTTCTAGAATGGGAGCCAAAGGTTTTTGTATGCCAAGACCTAGTTCATCGGGGTTGTATTATTCTACTCCCTCGGAACCTAGAGCTAGAGGAGGCAGAACAATGACTCCTGACGCGAGCGAATCTGCAGCATGGGAAGGTTGGCTAGTGGATTGAGCAGACATTGCATCATCCTAGGTCATGTTGGGTTCCCCTCGACTGTTGCCTTTCCTTTAAGTCGTAGTCGCTCCGGATCTTCCTCCTCCTTAAGAAGTCGTCCGTTAAACAAGCACTTCCAGCTCATCACCTTTCAATAATTTATCTTTAAGTTTCTCCTCATTCACTCACCATCTACGGAAGCCATCCTTTCATCTTCCAAGAATTGGTCCCAAGTGTTGGCCAGAGTTTGTGAGTAACTTTCGACCCATGCTAAGTCATGATATATGAGTACTCATGCATAGAACATTAACGCTTGAAAGACAAATTCATCCTCCATCTTCTTTTCCTTAGATACTTTGGTCTTCAGCTCATGAATCTCATTATCATATTTATCTTGGGAGTTCACAGCGGAATCAAGAGCGTCATGGATATTATCTTTAGCTCTGTTCTTAACTTCTTCGGAGGCGGCCAGTTGATCTTTAGGTTGAGCATTCTCTGAGGCCAACTTCTCTTTCTTCATGTCTCGTTCTCGACATTAAGATGTACATTTTCTTACTCAATAATCTTCGTACCATCCTTCAGGGACTTTGTTTCAACTGACCATTAGTTGTGCTCGGCCTCGAATCTTGAACGAGTATTGTTAAGGTCAACTTGGGTCTTCTCATGAAGTTTTCTAGTGGTTGTGAGCTAGGCCTTAAAATCAGATAAATATTATTATTTTTTATGTTGAAGGACCTTATTGTCATAATCCCATTCTTGATTCATATTATTAGTATTTAGCTCCAAGCCCTTAACGACTTTCAATAATCGCCCGGAATATGTCACCATCTCCCGATACTTGGTAAGAATCTCATTATCGTCCTCTCTAAAGCTTTCATCGAACGATTCAAGGATTGTGCTAGAGAAGGTAGAAATATCATCTGAAAGAAGTAATGTTACGGGAAGGATTTCTCCAGCTCTTTCTTCCTTTGTTTATTGGTCATTTCTTGCCTTGAAGGAATCACAAGTTGAGATTCTTTATCTTTATGCCCACTAGGAATGATAGGTTCCCGACCTTTGTGAGGCTGCAGATTTGGGTAACTGAGAAGAATCAATTGGAGGTCTGTGTTGTGACAAACCTTGGTTTGGGAGTGCACGTTTGTTGCCTTGTCATGTGCCCGAGAGGATTTGTCATGAGAACGAGATGTAGACTCATAATGGAGCTTTTATCTTTCGCGCTCCGTGTCATACTTTTGAGCGTACTCCCTTTTCTCTCTCCTCTTCTCCTTCTCCCCCTCACGGTCTCAGTCCCCCCTCCTGATATTCCTGGTCCCGCCAGTCCAGGTCCTCTCGGTCCTGCCTTTCCTGCTCTAAGGAGCTCTGATACCCAAGGTCACTTCTAGTGAGACTCATACCAAATAGTCTATGATACTTCTTTCCTTTAGTCATGGAGCATGCAATTCAAGAAAAAGATTTAAATTAGGACTTGATGTACATGAAGCAAAAGAGAATGTTGTGACTTGTAGCGTTTGTGTATTATGTGTCCTAGTGATTCCTGACCCCAAAGTTGGGCTTGTTTGTGTGGTCTTCCCAACCTTTAAAGGAGTTACTTCTTCCTCGGAACCTAAGAAGAAAGTTGTGAAGCCTAAGTTTCGAGATGTATAAATAATGTTTTGCAACGACAAGTCTCTCAAGCCTTTGACCGATGACCCATATCCCCTGACTGGGCACCCTGAGCTAGAGACTTGGTCGCAAATGGAGTTCAAAGAAGTGGCTCCTTTTCCTTAGCTCTTTGGGAGGAGAGCGCTTGGATCCTTCATCTGCTTCTTTTTCGAGGGACTTATCTTTCTCCCCTTCCTCTTATGCTAGGATCTGACTCGGCCTGCGGCACCCCTCTTCTTGGCGACGTGTTTTACTCGAACTCAAGGTTGAACTGCCACAACTCCTTTCTCCCAACTAGGGGCATGAATACATGGACCTCGATTTGGGGAACGATCGCTGGCTTCCCAACTAAGGGCACAACCGCTGGTGGTTCTATAGTAGGATCCCAGGAACCACAATGTCCTAAGGTTGTTTCAGCATGAAGCAAATGAAACCAATGGAGAAGCTCATTGGATAAATATCTTTTAATGGTGCAAGTGTTCTTCGGAATGCGCTTTAACGTAGTCAGGCGAGTGCGATATACATAGCTGGTAGGTTTGGCCAATTTTTTCTTTGTAAAGGAATATGAACATCAGAAATTTTCCGGTAAAATAATGAGAAGTAAGTCAAGACCTAGTGATTATGACATACGATCTACCTCCTTGCACAACATTCTTATTAAGGTAGGTAGAACTAGTTAGTTCTTATGTTCCCAAGTTCTCTAAACCCTTCTGTTATAACTCGGTTATCCGAGGTTTCCTAAAAAAGATAAAAAGGAATGTCTCTTCTGTATCTGAAGTTGTAGAAGAAGACAATATCATTGAAGCTGATATCTGGTTGCAAATGCTCTCCATAAATTATGTACAAAGAAAAGAAATATGCATACGTTGTAGTATGTAGTTGCATGAGCAACAATTTCATGCAGAGAAGAAAGTTGAAAATGAAAGGCCTGAAAGGAGGAATACATCCCACCGTGCACATCTATCTAATGATCATCATGCAACCCTCTGGATGGTTGTGCACAATATCTCTTGGGGTTGGTACTCGAATCTGGTCAAACGATATCTTGTGCTTCACACACAGTCTTCTTAGTTTCAATTCATCTATTCTGCTAGGCTAAGAATCTGTAGAGTTGACCAGGAAGACGACTTCAGCAAAAGTATTAGGTGCTCCCTCTTCCTCGACCTCTTCTTCCACTCCAGATGTAGACACTTCTTTGGATGATGGGGTGGCAGACTCCCCCTCATGTGGTTGAACTTCGAATTGAGGGTCCTCTTCCAAATCAGTCTCTAAATTACTCTATTTCGGGATATTTCGGAAGGGTTTTTCCCCTTCCACCTTTCGATGCTCTGGTAGGGTATCTTTCATACATCGTAGTTGTGCTACTCAAGAAATATCGCTAGTTAGAGAGATTAACCCGAACCTCCCTATACGTGTACTAGTGCAGTACGTGCAGTGAAAGCTGTGTGAATGCAGTAACATAAATAAAACATTAGAAGCATGTAGTTTGGGTAGTTCAGTTTGGTGCGAAAGCCTTCGTAGGCTCTATCCTAACTTCCAGATGTTCATTCAAGAGTTGATTCATTGTAATTTTTGTGTTCAAAGTTGTTATGATCGTCTAATTTAGTTGAAATGTTGAAGATCAATTGCTTAACGTAGGGTCGACCATGTCTAGGTGGGTGACCCCGACTGTGACACCCCACGTTCGTTAATGTCACTCAAAAAGAGAATGCATTAAGTTTCGTGAAGTGTTGTAGGTAAATAGACATAGAGTATTACAAGACAGATATAATTAAGATAGCAACGAAAATTCAAATTTTTATTTCAAACACAAATCATACATCATGGTCGAAAAATACCATAAGTCACAAAAACTATTACAACAATATAACTTCTGTCTTTTACCATCAGAGTTCATAAATACTTAAAAGAAAACATAATTCCCCAAATAAAAGAGACAAAACCATAGTAGAGATAAGAACTTGAGCCATACTTTGAAAGCAGCTCTATCAAGGTGATATCTGAGTCCTGACTAAGCCTGAGTGTTTCCTCCCTGAGAACCTGGGGGGAACAGAAGAAAGAAGAGGAAACAAAAGTGTCAGACATAAAGTCTGGCGAGTCTAGTTACTTTTAGCAAGTAAATAAATAAAAGTAACATGACAGGCATATAAAGTGGATAAGAGAGATCACTACATAAATGGCAGGTGTGACAAGCTGGACATGATAAGGTGAATACGCTTCCCTAATGAATACTCTGCACTATTACTAGTATATCCAGAATGAGATGATCCCTTCCACTATATGGTGGTAAGCTTAGGCATACGTCCAAATGTACCCTACTACTACCCTAATCAATCGGCTCCCTTCTCCGTAGATACTCTATGTCGTCCCCACAGTAGGATGTGCCACGTCCTAAAGTGGCAACCCCTCGCTGATATGCACGGCCCCATATCTATAGGTGTCACGGTCGTCTTATCCCCTTCAACCCGGCTCATGCATGCACATGGCCAATTCGGTTTGCGCCGCCAACACCGCCTCCACGTTTGGATCTCTTACAATCAGTCCAGTAAGCATGCCCCTTCTCCGACATAGTACAGAGTACATGTCTTGGTACCTACTCCGGGTTACTGGGTCAAACGAGTCCCACACAATATGATACAAGCTCTCCCCTTTGTCGTGTATCCCCCACTAGGTATTCATTGGCTATGTATACCACTTGGTGTCTTTAATTACATAAGCCTATCGTTTCCACTAGTTACGTTTACCCTAAAAGGTGTCTTTAATTACATAACTTTATTATTCCAACCGGTCGTGTATACCACTAGGTGTCTTTAATTACATAACCATATCGGGTTAAGTTTGTGGCCCTATATATAAATATTACCTACCCCCTCCAGATTTGCTTAACCCATCCACCGTCCAATCAATTTTACTTAACCCTAACTTTAGTTCATATTCATACAATCCCTCATGGATTCTGAATGAAGAAAAAGGAGAAATGGACACGTATTTATAACTGCTAGCCACCCTGAAACCAACTGCCACATCAGCCTTAGGGGTTGTCGACACCCCTATAGGTGGGTCGACTCAAAGAAACCCTACTCATCAGATCAACAAAATAGGTTGGTGCATTCATCAGCCCAAAAGGCGTAACTAGCCATTCAAAGAAACCATCCAGAGTCCTAAAAGAAGTTTTATCTATGTTGTCCTCAACATCCCTCAATTGATGAAATCTTTTGGCCAAGTTTAATTGAAAAAATACCAAGGCACCAACAAGCTGGTGGAATAAATCATCAATCCTCGGGGGCGGGTGCCTATTCTTCTTGGGGAGTTTATTCAACTCTCTATAGTCAACACACAAACGAAGCGAACCATCTACCTTAGTTGCGAATACAACCGGAGCACCCCACTCAGATATGCTTCGTCTGATAAATCCTTTCTCAAGTAGCTCCCCTACTTGCTTACTCAGGTCCCTCCTTTCCCTCGGAGCCATATGGCGCACTGGTAATGCAACTGGCTTTGCATTGTCCACCAGATATATATGAAAATCGATCTCATGCCTCGGAGTCAAACCCCGTACCTCATCAAAATATCAGAATAATCTTGGACAACTAGAACAGATTGCAGATCATCGATAGATGCATCAAGAGACTCTAGGAAACTAAGCATAACAGACCCTTGGGGGTCACAAGAAATCTCGAGGGTCCTCCCATGACAAGTCAGAAGCCTAATGACCCTTTTCTCACAATACAGAATGGCACCATACGTGGTAAGCCAATCCATTCCTAGAATCAACCCATAGCTCATAGTCCCGAGCACGTATGCGTTGCGTTTAAACTCGACGCCTAACATAGATATTTTCAAACCCCGAAAAATCATAGATAAATGAGCCGAACCACCAATGGGGTTTGAGACAACTATGGGATCCACTACCATACAAGTAATTAAGTGCAGAGATTCAACCATATAGCTACATATTAATGAATGTGAAGTGCCAGAATCAGAAATTGTTCTAATAGGATGGTTTGAAAGAGAAATTAAACCTTCCACTGAAATTTTTCTACCTCTATCAGGAGCACTGATCGCAAGAGCATGCACCTACCTTCTAGAAGTTCCTGCCCTTTGACCTTGTCCCTGCGATCCCTGTTTCTTCGGGCACTCCCTAGCAAAGTGCCCAACCTCTTCACAGTGGTAGCAAGAGTTCTTCCTTTGCTTACATTTTTTGACCAAGTGACCCTCTTTCCCACAATTTTGACATTTTCCCTTATCCTTGCCCCTGTCATTCTTTCCATTTTACTTTTGTTGCTGTTGCTATTGTTGTTGCAGTTGCCCCTTCTAGGGTCACACCTTCTTATTTTGCGATGTTTCCTCAGCCTTTACTTCCTTCTTTTCTCCCTTGGAATATGGGACATGGCTAACCCATGAAGGGGTTCATTTAACCCTTTAGCAAACCGCAATGCCTTCTTGAGTGGAGTATCCACCAATTCTAACCCGAACCTTGCTAACTGGTTGAATTTGTTCACATATTCTTTCACCGTCAAGTTCCCTTGTCTGCATGCCAAGAACCTCCCCATCTGCATGCTTTTCTCGGCTTAGGAAAGGAACTTCATTTCAAATCTTTGTCTAAGATCCTCCTAAGTTTCCACCGGACGTCTACCTTGGGTAACTTCCCACCAAAATGAGGCTTTGTCTTTCAGTAGCCAAACGGCTAACTGAACCTTCTTTCTATCCTCTACTTCAAAGATTACGAACAAGTCCTCGGTCTCCTTGAGCCAATTCCACGCTTCTACGAATGTCTCGTTCCCATGGAATGGCTTCCGTCCCATAGCACAGAAGTCTTTGCGGATCTTAGCGAAATTATCTGCTCTTGGAGGGGGAGGAGGAATGACTGGTGCAGCTAGGGGAGGAACATTTCCTTGGCCCTCGACGGGTGTCGTGGCTTCCAGATACCTACAGAACCATCCATGTATTGTAACGCCCTCCAGGATATTAGGAATGTTTGGTGCCCCAGACATGCTGAAAAGAAAAAGGGAAGAGATTTAGACAAAGGACCGAAGGATATTACATATGGCTTCTTAGGGAATGTCTTTCAAAACAGACTTTTCTTTTTGAAAATGCTTTCTTTTAAAACCTTTTTGAATATAATTTTCAAAAACTTTTATCTAATCTGGTAACCTTCAGCGCTGATACCAAGTGTGACACCCCACGTTCGTTAGTGTCAATCACAAAGGGAATGCATTAAGTTTCATGAAGCGTTATAGGTAAACAGACACAAAGTATTACAAGATAAATATAAATAAGATAGCAGCGAAAATTCAAATTTTTATTTCAAGCACAAATCATACATCATGGTCCAAAAACACCATTAAGTCACAAAAACCATTACAATAATATAACTTCTGTCTTTTACCATCAGAGTTCATAAATACTTAAAAGAAAACATAATTCCCTAAATAAAAGAGACATAGCCATAGTAGAGATAAGAACTTGAGCCGTACTTTGAAAGAAGCTCTAGCAAGGTGATATATGAGTCATGACTAAGTCTGAGTGTTTCCTCCCTGAGAACCTGGGGGGAATGGAAGAAAGAAGAAGAAACAAAAGGGTCAGACATAAAGTCTGGCGAGTCCGGTTACTTTTAGCAAGTAAATAGATAAAAGTAGCATGACAGGCACATAAATTGGATAAGAGGGATCACTACGTAAATGGAAGGTGTGTCAAGGTAGACAGGATAAGGTGAATACGCTTCCTTAATGATTACTCTACACTATTACTAGTATATCCATAATGAGATGATCCCTTCCAATATAAGGTGGCAGGCTTAAGCATATGCCCAAATGTACCCTACTACTACCTTAATCGATCGGCTCTCTACTTCGTAGATACTCTGTGCCAGCCCCATAGTAGGATGTATTACGTCCTAAAGTGGCAAACCCTCGCTGATATGCACTGCCCCATATCTACAGGTGTCATGGTCGTCTTATCCCCTTCGGCCCGACTCATGCACCCATATGGTCAAGTCAATTTGCGCCGCCAACACCGCCTGTAACACCCCGTGAATTCTATAACCGTGAAATTCATAAATTAAAGAATAACTAATTTCAAATCAAAGAATTAAGGGAAACGGGATACGCCATTACGTTCGTCTCGGAATTCTGCTTGAGATAGAGTCTGAGTTTGCGTAAAACGGATATCGTATGAAGAAGATATGGACGAACGAAGTTGGGCGAAAAACCGGAAAACGGGTTAGAATGCACTGGCGCACTTGGGAAGTGCGCTAGAACAAAAATGCACTGGCGCACTTGGGAAGTGCGCCAGTACATTTTTGACCTGGCGCACCTGCCAAGTGCGCCCAGGTCAAAAATGACCTGTTGGTCAGGTCTGGTCAAGTCCTGGCTGGCCAGGTCTGTGTTTGGTCGATTTTCAGAAGCTTGCTTTGTCATTAGGGCTAGGTGGCAGGCTCTAATTGGTCTCTCTTTCGAATGAATGGCTACGATCAATCCAAGCAACATCGATGGTCCTAATCAGTTCATAAACTCTATAAAAATGACCCTAGACTCTACCTAATCTATTCATTCAAAAATAAGAACGAGGCCATCATGCTGCAGAGGAGCGACTAGGAGTAGCCACCAATTTGAGAGAAGATTAGGAGGCAAATTCTAAAGCATAAAGCAACTTAAACAAATCAAATCAACAAGGAGTCGCATCTCCAAATTCCTGAATTGGAGAATTCGCCACACGATAGTAAGTAGAGTATTATTCCGGTATAAATAAATAACTGTGTTGATTTGTATACTTGATTTGTGGTGATAAGTAATTCATATTTGTGCGTTACTATGATTCTTATCGATTTGGAATATTGTATAACAATTGGATATTTGCAAAATATGTTATTCATTATAAAAACTACATGTTTGCGGTAGTTTTATGCAAGTATATGTTTGGATATTCGCAAAGTATGTTATTCATTATAAAAACTACATGTTTGCGGTAGTTTTATGCAAGTATACGTTTGGATATTCGCAAAGTTTGTAATTCATGTTGAAGCTACATGTATGTAGTTCTTTAATTGAAATTCATGCAAGTTTGTGGTTTTGCTACTATGCCATCATAATGTGTACTTTTGTACAAAAATCATTTTGTGTGTAATTGGAACAAATTTGGGTTATTATAATTCATATGAAATTATGTTAAAAATTTGGCATCATGATCTATGTATTAAGCCATACTTTGGTACTAGAAAACCTCTTTGCGAACTTATGAATATGACTAGGCTATGATTGATATTTTGCATAATTGAAAAACATGATTAGGTCTATATTGTTAACAAGAATTATATGATGACACATGTGGTACATAGCTAGGTTAGATTCAAAATCCCATTTGCAAGTTTGCATGACTAAAGTAAAAATCATGATTTCATGTTAGAAATATTTATGCCATAAGTATATGTGTGCCATGGTTATGTGAATAGATTTAAAATCATGATTAAGTTGGATTAATTCTAGTTGAATTATACTTTTGTATTAGTCACAAAAGTAAGCACCTTTGTAAACATGTAGTAATCTTATAAACATGATTTGCTTATGTTTGACATTATGCCTAAATAAAATATAGGTTTATGTTGTAGTTAAGCCTATGTGTCAATAGTGATATTCTTAACTTAATTACAAGTTTACATGGTTTGATTCATGTCACTTATGCTTTATGACCAAAGTATATGTTACTACTATGCAAGTACACCAGTTTCTATTTTGTAGTTCCAACGTTATGTTGCAAGTTCATGCGTTCACATTCCCCTTTTTGTGTATGTAATCACGCTTTAAGCCTCCCCTCTTTCGCATGGCTAAGTTGGGCTTAAAAAGGCTAAGCCCAACATATATATAATAAACGGACGTATTAAACGGGGGAAAATAACGTTGGGTTAAATTTATTAATAAATGAAAAGATAAAGTAAAGGGGCCCAAATTCAAGAATGGGTTGGGCCCATGATTGGTGTAACCTTTACACCATTGATTTTTAATGGGCCGCAAATATTTACATATAAGAAAGTAAAGAAGAAAGACAAAATATGTAAATGTAGAAAATACGATATGTTTAACCCGAGGTTGGATTGAGTTATGATGTAAACCTGCCCGGAACCGCCCGGCTGTCCAGTAGTCACAACAATACCTATCCAATGTGGGTGGTTAAACATGGAGCCCAATAAGGACCCGAGGTTAGACTGAGTTGTGGCGTAAGACTGCCCGAAACCAACCGGCAACAGGCAGCCACAACAATACCTGTCTAATGTGAGAGGTCAAGGCTTTAATAAGACAATTAAGGCTGAGTCAGGATTGTTAGGATTAAGTGAACTAAAGACTTAATCAAAATGGAACATGCTAAACTAAACAGACTGATTTGGGGGGTTAGGTTTATAAAACACTTAACCAACTTAGCATGTTGGCTAGAAATAGGAAACCTAGTAGCGGAGGACCCTTTTCGCAGTAACCCTACAAGGTATCACGATACCCTGAAACTAGGCAGGGTGGGGCACGATTACTGGGCTGATTGTAAGAGGTCAAATCGACGGCGGTGGTGCAGCAAAGTAGGTTCTAACGGGGTGCGGGCGTGCACACACTCCGGCGTAGAAAAATAAGGCACTGGGCACCAGTAGCATACCTGTGCATTCTAGGATTGTGTCGGGCCGCCACCATGGGACTTGATACACCCCATGGTGGGACCAGCACAGGTAACTACAACATCGGGGGCCGTAGGACACATGTAACTATGCGAGTAGGAGCCGATCATCATAAAATGGATCACTTCACCCTGATTATGGGGTGCCAGTTGGGAACTAGTTTATATGGGTTCAGAGATTGATATGGGGTACAATAGTACATTCGACCCTAGACAACTTAACTAAGTTTATGGTGCTTTCCCCATTTCTAGTTTATACTTATCATACCCAGTTCTTTATTCATAGACTGAATAGTCCTAGACTTACTCAGGCTTTATGTCTGACTCTACTTTTCTTTCGTCTTCTTTTCTTCCGTTTCCCCCCCCCCCCCAAAACCCAGGTCCACAGGGAGGGAATACCGCAGCTTGACCTGCCTTCATATCCAGCTTGAAGAGAAAGAATGTATTGCTTGGATCTTTTCGTTTTGGACTATGGCTTTGGACAGCAACTATGGGACTTTTGCAGTTTATTTATGTTTTCTTTATGCTTCTTTAAATAATGTAATCAAGACAGTTATGAAGATGTTATGTTTTCGGAAGTATTGTAAAACAAATTATGGCATGGATTGTGTAACACATATTTTAATGAAATAAAAGTTGTTGTTTTCCGCTGTTTAAAAATATGTGTTTTTATATCTGTCTTGTTTATCTGTGACTTATACTTACAAACCTCCACCAAAATTAGGGCATTCCCTTTGAGAGTGACTCTAATGGAGGTGGGGTGTTTCACTTGGTATCAGAGCATAGGTTTTCCAGATAAGATAAAAAGTTTTAAAAACTTATTTTTCAAAAACAAATTTAAAGAAGAATTTTTAAAAGATAAAATATTATTTTATTTTAAAAAGGCAAAGTCCCCCAAAGCCATAGGAACTATCTCTTATCCTTCGTTTTGAATCTATCCTTTCTGTTTCAGCATGTCTGGAGACCTTACTCCCCAGCTGCTGACGCTTTCACTCCTCCTCCTCCACGTGAACCAGCAACCGGAAGAGTCCCAGAGTAGGAAGACGAATAATAGTCAAACAAGAAAGGATCGTAACAGTAATAATAAGAAACGAGAAAAAAGAAAATGCAATTTTTGTGGTACGGAAGGGCACATAGCCAAGGATTGTAGAAAGAGGAAAAGAAAGCAAGGAGAATGTTTTCATTGTGGGGAGACTGGAAACATCAGCAAAGACTGCCCTGAGAAGACAGACTTTGAGAAGGGCAGGAAAGACAACAAGTCCCGAGAGAAGAGGAAGTGTAAATTCTGTGGCAAAGTGGGGCACTTAGTGAAAGATTGCCGGAAAAAGAAGTCCAAGATAAATGGTGGGTGCTTTTCTTGCGGTGAGACAGGCCACATAGCTAAGGACTGCCCAAAGAAACGAGGTATAAATACTTCTGTAGAAAGTGCAGTTTATCTTTATGATCACCCCGTTCGCACTTCATTTGATTCTGGCGCGTCACACTCCTTTATCTCGTCTGCTTTAGTAGAATCTCTGCACCCAAAAAAAAAAACTAGTACGGTAGAGGACCCCTTAATTGTTTCAAACCCCAATTGGGGGCCCAGCTCACTTGTCTATGATCTGTTTGGGATTGAAAATTTCTATTCTAAGCGTAGAATTTGAATGTAGTGCCTTTTGTTTTGGGCTATTCGGGATATGGTTTGATTTTGGGCATGGATTGGCTATCCAGTAATGGGGCCATCCTTGATTTTGAAAAAAAAAGGGTTGTTAGGCTCCTAACCCAGCTCGGTAATACTTTGGAAATTTCTTGTAATCCCTCGTATGCGGTTATGCTTAGTTACCTTGAATCGCTAGATGCCTCCGTTGAAAATTTGCAATCGGTTAGAGTGGTCCGGGAATATCCGGATGTCTTCGAAGAGGTGAAGGGCTTGCCTCCGAAGCGGGAGATAGACTTCCGCATATACCTTGTGGATAATGCAAAGCCCGTTGCGTTGCCCGTTAGACACATGGCTCCACGGGAAAGGAAAGAGCTTAGTAAATAGATTAAAGAGCTTCTAGAAAGGGGGTTCATTAGGAGGAGCATTTCAGAATGGGGCGCTCCAGTAGTGTTCGCCACTAAGGCAGAAGGTTCATTTCGCTTATGCATGAGTCGTAAAGAATCACCTTAGTAAGTTCATTTGGCAACATAGTTGACATTTGTTTATTTTCAAGAGATAATTCATCTATGTGGAATACCTTCTAGTAAGTGAACAAGATCCAAGATTCACTAGTGAATTTTGGAGAGCTTGCATGAAACCATGAGTACGCCGTCATGCTTGAGCCGAGTATACTAGATGTAGAGTAAGTGAAGGAGGAACGAGAGGCAACAGTGAAATAGGTTCCAACTCATATTTTGGAAACAAGAATTAAGAAGCTACGAAATTGTGAAGTTAAAGACGGACAAAGCATAATGGAGTTAAGCTCAAGAAATGCGACTTAGAAGATTTAAGACTAGATTCGTGCATCATATCTCTTCTTAAGAGTATATCCTTGATCCCTCTCTTCCTGTAGAGCTTACTTGCATGCTATCTTTTGTGTATATCCTCTCGGTCCCATTCTCAATCCAATTTCTGTTACAAACCCCATAGGGAGTATGACTCATCTGTTAGTAACACATGTTGGGGCTCGAGGGTGTTCATTGGTTTGACTAAAGTTTTTGGGTTTTATAGGATACGGATTGGTCTTAGGAAGGGACTCCCTTGTGACCTAAAAGGAGTCCATCATGCTTAGTTTCCTAGAATCATATATGGTGGTTGGGTTGAGTAATTCTTTGGGTGTCAGTCTGATGTTGATTTCGGTCTTCGGGGCTGATGCTTAGAGAGTTCTTCTCCTAATCAATATATATGTGGCATAGATTTCCAGTTTTGACATTGCCTAATGGGCACAAAGTTTTTACTTGCTTCTATCATTCGACTATACCTTTAGATAGGAACAATTGGGAAAATGGCCTATAGATTAGAGCTACCCGAAAGATTGGCCTGAGTTCACAACGTTTTTCATGTTTCACATCTCCGAAAATGTCTACATGAGTCTGCTGAAGTGGTAGAGCCAAATATCCTAGAAGAAGCTGAAGTGGAACGCGAAGCAACCATAAGGAAAGTTCCAACCCGCATATTAGGAACGGAAGTAAAGAAGCTACGCAACCGCGAAGTCAAGCTCGTCAAAGTTCAGTGGAGCGATGCCGCGGGAGACGCAACTTGGGAAACTGAATCTAGAATACGCGCTGCCTACCCTTTTCTTTTCGAGGGTACATCCTTGATCTTTCTTTTTCCTTAAGTTGCGCTTTTATCTATCTTTTTTTTAGGTATATCTCCTCGACCCTATCTTTTAGGTAGAAACTCTTTGGATGAAAACATGTAATTGAAACATGTTATGGATGATGGTTGCAAGTGGTTGCAAGTGATTGCTAGTGGTTGCTCGTGGTTGCATATACACACACAATCTAGGTTTTAGATCGGCTCAGTCACTTCATATTGCATATGCATATATGTTTGCATTCGTATATGGTTGAACTTTAATGTGTTGTCATATGGATGTTGCATGTGTATGAATGATTGTGCACTCATGTAGAATCATGAATAGGGGGATTTGCATTCATAATGGATTCATAGCACTTACATAATTCGCATTAAGGAGGTCAACTGAATCAGTAGACCGCCTGATTTTGCATTAGATAAGTACATGTACACACACACTTCGCATATGATCATGAAGCATTAGAAGTCTTTTAAGGACAATGGATGCTCGTGTTTGATGGATGAGTAGATGGATGTTTGGATGTTAGGATGTACATTCTTCCTGAACTTGAAGATTTCGGGGACGAAATCCTTTTAAGTGGGGGAGAATGTAACACCCCGTGAATTCTATAACCGTGAAATTCATAAATTAAAGCATAACTAATTTCAAATCAAAGAATTAAGGGAAACGGGATACGCCATTACGTTCGTCTCGGAATTCTGCTTGAGATAGAGTCTGAGTTTGCGTAAAACGGATATCGTATGAAGAAGATATGGACGAACGAAGTTGGGCGAAAAACCGGAAAACGGGTCAGAATGCACTGGCGCACTTGGGAAGTGCGCTAGAACAAAAATGCACTGGCGCACTTGGGAAGTGCGCCAGTACATTTTTGACCTGGCGCACCTGCCAAGTGCGCCCAGGTCAAAAATGACCTGTTGGTCAGGTCTGGTCAAGTCCTGGCTGGCCAGGTCTGTGTTTGGTCGATTTTCAGAAGCTTGCTTTGTCATTAGGGCTAGGTGGCAGGCTCTAATTGGTCTCTCTTTCGAATGAATGGCTACGATCAATCCAAGCAACATCGATGGTCCTAATCAGTTCATAAACTCTATAAAAATGACCCTAGACTCTACCTAATCTATTCATTCAAAAATAAGAACGAGGCCATCATGCTGCAGAGGAGCGACTAGGAGTAGCCACCAATTTGAGAGAAGATTAGGAGGCAAATTCTAAAGCATAAAGCAACTTAAACAAATCAAATCAACAAGGAGTCGCATCTCCAAATTCCTGAATTGGAGAATTCGCCACACGATAGTAAGTAGAGTATTATTCCGGTATAAATAAATAACTGTGTTGATTTGTATACTTGATTTGTGGTGATAAGTAATTCATATTTGTGCGTTACTATGATTCTTATCGATTTGGAATATTGTATAACAATTGGATATTCGCAAAATATGTTATTCATTATAAAAACTACATGTTTGCGGTAGTTTTATGCAAGTATATGTTTGGATATTCGCAAAGTATGTTATTCATTATAAAAACTACATGTTTGCGGTAGATTTATGCAAGTATATGTTTGGATATTCGCAAAGTTTGTAATTCATGTTGAAGCTACATGTATGTAGTTCTTTAATTGAAATTCATGCAAGTTTGTGGTTTTGCTACTATGCCATCATAATGTGTACTTTTGTACAAAAATCATTTTGTGTGTAATTGGAACAAATTTGGGTTATTATAATTCATATGAAATTATGTTAAAAATTTGGCATCATGATCTATGTATTAAGCCATACTTTGGTACTAGAAAACCTCTTTGCGAACTTATGAATATGACTAGGCTATGATTGATATTTTGCATAATTGAAAAACATGATTAGGTCTATATTGTTAACAAGAATTATATGATGACACATGTGGTACATAGCTAGGTTAGATTCAAAATCCCATTTGCAAGTTTGCATGACTAAAGTAAAAATCATGATTTCATGTTAGAAATATTTATGCCATAAGTATATGTGTGCCATGGTTATGTGAATAGATTTAAAATCATGATTAAGTTGGATTAATTCTAGTTGAATTATACTTTTGTATTAGTCACAAAAGTAAGCACCTTTGTAAACATGTAGTAATCTTATAAACATGATTTGCTTATGTTTGACATTATGCCTAAATAAAATATAGGTTTATGTTGTAGTTAAGCCTATGTGTCAATAGTGATATTCTTAACTTAACTACAAGTTTACATGGTTTGATTCATGTCACTTATGCTTTATGACCAAAGTATATGTTACTACTATGCAAGTACACCAGTTTCTATTTTGTAGTTCCAACGTTATGTTGCAAGTTCATGCGTTCACATTCCCCTTTTTGTGTATGTAATCACGCTTTAAGCCTCCCCTCTTTCGCATGGCTAAGTTGGGCTTAAAAAGGCTAAGCCCAACATATATATAATAAACGGACGTATTAAACGGGGGAAAATAACGTTGGGTTAAATTTATTAATAAATGAAAAGATAAAGTAAAGGGGCCCAAATTCAAGAATGGGTTGGGCCCATGATTGGTGTAACCTTTACACCATTGATTTTTAATGGGCCGCAAATATTTACATATAAGAAAGTAAAGAAGAAAGACAAAATATGTAAATGTAGAAAATACAATATGTTTAACCCGAGGTTGGATTGAGTTGTGATGTAAACCTGCCCGGAACCGCCCGGCTGTCCAGTAGTCACAACAATACCTATCCAATGTGCGTGGTTAAACATGGAGCCCAATAAGGACCCGAGGTTAGACTGGGTTGTGGCGTAAGACTGCCCGGAACCAACCGGCAACAGGCAGCCACAACAATACCTGTCTAATGTGAGAGGTCAAGGCTTTAATAAGACAATTAAGGCCGAGTCAGGATTGTTAGGATTAAGTGAACTAAAGACTTAATCAAAATGGAACTTGCTAAACTAAACAGACTGATTTGGGGGGTTAGGTTTATAAAACACTTAACCAACTTAGCATGTTGGCTAGAAATAGAAAACCTAGTAGCGGAGGACCCTTTTCGCAGTAACCCTACAAGGTATCACGATACCCTAAAACTAGGCAGGGTGGGGCACGATTACTGGGCTGATTGTAAGAGGTCAAATCGACGGCGGTGGTGCAGCAGTGTCGGTTCTAACAGGGTGCGGGCGTGCACACACTCCGGCGCAGAAAAATATGGCACTGGGCACCAGTAGCATACCTGTGCATTCTAGGATTGTGTCGGGCCGCCACCATGGGACTTGATACACCCCATGGTGGGACCAGCACAGGTAACTACAACATCGGGGGCCGTAGGACACATGTAACTATGCGAGTAGGAGCCGATCATCATAAAATGGATCACTTCACCCTGATTATGGGGTGCCAGTTGGGAACTAGTTTATATGGGTTCAGAGATTGATATGGGGTACAATAGTACATTCGACCCTAGACAACTTAACTAAGTTTATGGTGCTTTCCCCATTTCTAGTTTATACTTATCATACCCAGTTCTTTATTCATAGACTGAATAGTCCTAGACTTACTCAGGCTTTATGTCTAACTCTACTTTTCTTTCGTCTTCTTTTCTTCCGTTCCCCCCCCCCCCCCAGGTCCACAGGGAGGGAATACCGCAGCTTGACCTGCCTTCATATCCAGCTTGAAGAGAAAGAATGTATTGCTTGGATCTTTTCGTTTTGGACTATGGCTTTGGACAGCAACTATGGGACTTTTGCAGTTTATTTATGTTTTCTTTATGCTTCTTTAAATAATGTAATCAAGACAGTTATGAAGATGTTATGTTTTTGGAAGTATTGTAAAACAAATTATGGCATGGATTGTGTAACACATATTTTAATGAAATAAAAGTTGTTGTTTTCCGCTGTTTAAAAATATGTGTTTTTATATCTGTCTTGTTTATCTGTGACTTATACTTACAAACCTCCACCAAAATTAGGGCATTCCCTTTGAGAGTGACTCTAATGGAGGTGGGGTGTTTCACCGCCTCCAAGTTTGGATCTCTTACAATTAGTCCAGTAAGCGTGCCCCTTCTCCGACCCAGTACAGAGTACATGTTTTGATACCTACTTCGGGTTACCGGATGAAACGGGTCCCACAAAATATGATACAAGCTCTCCCCTTTGCCGTGTATACCCCACTAGGTTTTCATTGGCTATGTATACCACTAGGTGTCTTTAATTACATAACCCTATCATTTCCACTAGTTATTTTTACCCTAAAAGGTGTATTTAATTACATAACTTTATTATTCCAACCGGACATGAATACCATTAGGTGTCTTAAATTACATAACCTTATCGGGTTAAGTTTATTGGCCTATATGTAAATATTACCCACCCCCTCTAGATTTGCTTAATCCATCCACTATCTAATCAACTTTACTTAACCCTAAATTTAGTTCATATTCATAAAATCCATCATGGATTCTCAATGAAGAAAACAGGAGAAATGGACACGTATTTATAGCTGCCAGCCACCCTGAAACCGACTGCCACATCAGCCCTAGGGGTGTCGATACCCCTATAGGTGGGTCGACCCCGGTGTCGACACCCCTCTAGGAGGGTCGACCCCCTAGAGCGGGAATTTTGCCGCCATATGAAATTTTGAGTTTTAAATGTTTTCTGGATAGGTGCTGACTCATATCTAACTCATATATGTATCATATGTAAATACATATTTCTTCTGCACGTATACAAACTTAAAACCCTCATAACTTCTTCATACTGTGTTCGTTTTATGCAAACCAAATGTCTATCTTGACCAGAATTTCGAGATAGATGCAATGGCATGGTCCATTTTCCTTAATCCTGAATAATAAATTAATTATCATTTAATTTATCCTCTTTTAATGTTATTAAAATTTCGGGGTGTTACACCGACTCAACCTAAATCTGGCTCGACTAGAGGCCATGCCGACCCAGGAACTGCTACTTTTCTCCAACTCCCAATTTCAGCTCGACCACGCTGACCCGAGCTTTCCAACGATTCTACGATTGCTCCCTTGGCTTGACCAAGCCAACCCGAATACTTCAACACTTAGTTTTTTCCACTACTTCGTTGTCAGTTGCCACGTTGGTCCCCTCAATTCTCAAACTATTTATTTTCTTCCATATCAGGACGGTCTGAACCGATATAAGCATAAGTTCTCTACCATCTCCTTCGACAAATCACAACCTCTATTTGTCCTCCTAGAGACACCGTTCCACCATAACTAACCTTTGTTGCTACCATCGTCACTGACTAGGGAGATGACAATCATGACCATAGCTCTTGAATCGAGAGATAGGTCAACATGGAATGGTGAATTTGAAAATTGATTTTAATAATAAATCATATGGAAACACATTGACAGATCAAATCCTACCTAATCGAGTTTGGTTGGATGATTCTGAAATCAAAATCGGCTGTAAGAATTTGGTTTATGAAAGATTTCGGAGAAATCTCCGTTTAGTGCAGATAAAAATAAAAAATACAAAAAAGGAGTGGAAGCAGTTTTTATAGACCAAAACAGGTACGTTATGCATTCTGTTGATATGACCGTTGACTCAGCCTGGGTCGACCATGCCGACCCGGAATCTTGCTCGATCACCGAGTCAAACGTAAAAAAAGATAGTGACTTTCCGAAAATATTGTGACTTTGTCAATAATTACACGTACTGACTCGCGTACAACCATTGACTTGACTTTATCCTGCGCTTGATTTATGCGAAAAGATGACGTCATTTGGTAATGATCTATATGTGTGCAATCGCATGTAGGAACCAACTATTTGACACATATCGACTATATGACTAGCGTATTCAACCTCTTAACTCAATGGGGTTCTAATATTTACTTATATCTCTTGGTTGTTACAGTCAACGACTTTAGCACTGCGAGTACTATTTTGCATAATATGAAGCATGACTAACTATTTATATAGGGACAAAGAATTCAAGTGTCAAGACTATTCAGAGAAATATGACTATTCACTATCACTTCCCTAAAGACTAATAACATCTCTAGGAGGTATAACTCAACAGGTTCCATCTCGTCTTTAACGCAATGTACTTTGAGGCGCAAAATGTTGATATACCTTTTGTCGTCAAGATTCATAGTAAAAGCATTCGAGGCATGGTTAGTGCAATTCCATATGCAAGGGGTTGAATGAAGTAACATACTAAGGCTCCAAAGTTTGGGTCGGTCAACATCTGGGTTGGTCGACATCCGGAATGGTTGACATTCGGGTTGGCCAACATCTGAATCGGTAAGGGATGTGGACAAAACTTTAGATTAACATGAATCCAGCTTAGCTATGCCGATTCGGGTATAGGCCAAACCGGAAATATCTCCCAAAGACCAGTTCTTCTACATCATGACCAAGTCCACACGCTCTCGGCTTCTACGTGCCGATACCGGAACGAATCCCACATCTTCTGTAAATAGCCTCCCAAAGCTTCAAGAAAGGTTCTTTTTGGCTTTCTTAAGTTCTTTTACTGCTTATATTCATTGTGTATTCGGGATTTAGACAATCTCAAACAGTTGTAATCATATTTTATTTATATTATAAAGAGAAGTCATTAAGTGGACATAAGAAACTCATGGCCAAACCACTATAAACTCTTGCATGTGATTTCCTCTTTTTCCCATTTATATTCTTTATTTTATGTCTTCATATAATCTATTTGGGTGCTTATGCCACTTTTTTACGCAAACAGCGGCTATCGCCAAACTCTTTAATGCTTCACCCTCCTCCTAAATTTGTAATGAATAACATCTTATTTTGGAATATAGAGGTATTGGTAATGTTCTGATGGTTAATAGGCTTAAATGCAATCCCAAAATTCACAATATTTTTGTTCTTTCCATTCAAGAAACGACAGTTGAATCTCAAACACCACTAAGCCTGGTCCGAAAATTAGGCTTTCCCGATGGTATCTCCAACCGCAATGGTAAATTTTGGATTTTATGGAGATTTGGTTGGGCGACAACAATCATTCATGACTCTGAGAAACTATTGGCCTTTTGTGTCAAAATATTTCCACAGTCTAATCCTCGGATCTTCTCCTGTATCTATGCCAAATGCACTTGGTCTGACCGCCTTGGTATGTGGAATGACATCTCTTATCTTGCTAATTTGATTTTCGTCTTTTGGACCTTTGATAGTGATTTTAACATCATTGTGAATCATGATGAAAAAATCAATGGCAATCCCACTAGTAGACAAGCCATCGATGACTTCAATTCTTGCATCAAGTCTGCGGGTCTTTCAAAAATCCTCTTCCATGGCTCCTCCAATTCATGGTGTAATAATCAAGAAGGTGAGGCCTGTATTTTGACTGGACTCAATCGAGTGTTTGGAAACTCTGGTTCGTTTGTCAATCCCTTCACCTTAGTGATTGATCACCTCCACTGATCTAATTCAGATCACATGCCTATGCTTCTTCATTTGAAATCGAGAGTTGAATCCTAACCGAAGCCATTTCACTTTTAAAACATGTGGGCCACTCATCACTCAATTTGCAATGTTATTCACGTCGCTTGGGGCTCTCTGGTTGCTAGGAACCCATTTCAAGCCTTCTCAGTCAAGTTTCACATTGTTAAAGTGCAGGACCATTCCTGGAACATACCCACTTTCTCTAATAACTTTGACCGCGTCATGTAGGCTGAAAAAATTACTCTATCATAGAAGCAATTTACAATGAGAACCCTTGTTCCTCTAACGAGGATTCCTGGATTCAAGCTAAAAACGCCTTTGGCTATGCTATAAAAAACGAGGAGCTCTTTTACAAATAGAAGGACCATTTAAAATGGATTGTGCATAGCGACTCTAATTCCAAAAATTTCCACTCTTTAGTTAACAAAAATAGAAATAAACTCGTTATTCATAAAATTCAAAAATCTAATGGTTCTTGGACCACCTAGGGTCCTGATACAGAAAATACTATTGTTGCTTTCTTTTCTCTCTCACATTCTCTCCATCATTGAGGGTCAGGTCAATGCATCCATTGTTGATCCGCCTTCGAATGAGGAGATCAAAGACTCTATTTTTCATCTTAATAAAAATAGCAGTGCAGGTCTAGATGGCTTTAATGGTCTTCTTCCATTCATTTTAAGACATTACTGGGCTGAAACTCATCCTTGCTATTAGGGAAATTTTATGTGGTGTTCCTCTTCCCAAGAGTTAGAATGAAACTAACATCATTCTTCTCCTAGAATTGGCAATCCCACAAAGCCTTTTGATCTTCACCTGATCAGTCTTTGCAACATCTACAACAAGATCGTGTCCAAAATCATTGCTAATGTAATGTCTTGCATTTAATCAGATATTGTTTACTCCTCTCTGGCGGGCTTTATCAAAGGTAGAATCATCGCCGATAACATCCTATCAGCCTAGGAACTTATCTCCTTGATTAGTCATAAAGTTAGATGTACTAATGTGGTTATCAAATTGGATACGGCTAAGGCCTACGATCGTCTGTTCTTGTTCTTCTACATTATTCGTAAGTTCCGCTTCTCTGAACCCTTTATTAACTTAATGTGGAGACTCATTTAAAATTGTTGGTACTTCGTTCTCATTAACAGTTACCCCCAAAGACTTCATCTATTCCCATGTAGGGGAGTCCTCCAGGGAAACCTGCTGTCCCTAAGCCTATTCATTATTAGTGCTGAGGCTCTCAACTGTGGCCTTCACAACTTAACGATGTCTGGTGTGGTTAGGCACTTCTACCATCCAAGCGGGGCACCTCTTATCTCCTCCATCTCGTTCATTGATGATATTTGGATTTTTTTTTTCTACTGGCCAGTTTAGATCTATTCGCAACCTCACTAAATTTCTCAATAATTACATGAGATGTTCTAGTCAACTTATAAACTCCTCTAAAAGTTATATTATCTGCTCCTCTCATGCTTCCTCTGCTCTTAAAGTGAGGCTCTCGAATGAGACTAAATTTTCCATCTGCAATCTCCTCATGCCTTATCTGGGCATTGGATTATACCAGGGTCGGAAAATCAACCTTTACTCTCGAGATGGAGTTATCAAAGCAAGTAAAATCATTAACAACTGGAGTGGGTCTCTTCTCTCTCAAGCGGGAAGACGGTTCCTCATCCAATCTGTCCTAAGCGCCCTAATATCGCATATGTTCTCGGTCCCCTCGTCTACTAAGTCCTTTTTTCCGACTTCCACCGTCTGTGCTCCAATTTCTTTTGCAAAGCACAGGACAACAACTTGAAGCATCATTGGGTCTCTTGGAATCGTATCTATCGTCCTAAATTTGAAAGGGGTCTGGGCTTATGCAGCATGCGGACACTTACAAGGCCTATTGCCCCCAAACTTTGGTATCAATTCCACCATTGTGGGCTAGATTTCTTAAGCATAAATACTGTAGGCTTGGGGTCCAGAATTTCCTTGGTTCTCTGGCTTATTCTAGTGAAACTTGGAAGCGTATGCAAACAAATAAAGTTTTATACGATGTTGTCTTTGCCTCCTACCCTAACCCTGGCCTGATAATTCATTCTCTATTAAGAAAGCTTGAGATGTCTTTTGAACTCGCTCTCCTATCAGGCTCCCTTTCTTCATGATTTGGGATCGCCACATTCTGCCAGAAATCTCTATTCTCATATGGAAATTTATCCACAACGCCCTTCTGCTAGATGTGAACATTTTTAAACTTGGCGTTTCAATAATGTCTAAATGTTGCTGCTGTAATTTTGGTCACTACGAATCCATCCATCATCTGTTCAGCAGTAGCAAGGCAGCCAGTTTCATTTGGTAGCACTTTTGGCAATCTCATGGGATTTACTTTGGATTCTAATTCCCTAAACGTGCACTGCCTTTCCTAGTGATCCAACTCTTATGGTAAATCCATCAGGGTTGTTCTTTCTCGGATTACTCCACCTTTCATTTGTTGGCAACTGTGGTATGCACGCAACAACTTCTGATATGACAACGAACACTTTGACAACGCCAAGATTATTGAACTTATTCATGATTATTTTAAAAATATGTTCATTGATGTCCTGATTAATCCCCAAGGAACCGATTCTTAGACTCTTTTATCACTAACTTTAACATTACTGTTTCTATATGGTGTTTCTTTTACTTTTTATGCACGCTTGCATTATCATTTGAGTTATATCTGATTTTTTTTCCTTTTCTTCTAGGTTTTTTGGAGATGATTTCTTCTCCTCGATTTCTAGGCTATATACCCAATTACTTTGTTTGATCTCTGCTCGCATTTGTGGGTTTTCTATTCATGAAGTGCTTGGGTTGTTATTTATTGGATGCTTAGACATTTGCTTGTTTCTCTTTGGATTTTTATGTATCTGTATACGTTTTTTTGGCCTTTGTTATTTATAGCCATGCTTGTTTGTTTTTCTCATTTTGCAAGCCACTGTTAAGAGGCAGTTTCTCAACCTATTATTTTATTTATATAGTCTGCCACCCTACCACACCATCACTTTGATGGTTTTTGATAGTTGTTTTTTTTTGGATGGCAAAAGAATTTTTTTATTTAACTAAATAACTGTACAAACTCACTACGCTACAACATCACAATACCAGAAATAACAAAAAAGAGCAAAGAATCACAAATAAAAAAAACTATAAATAAATTACATAAAACTGCAGCTGCAAATATGAAGCATCATCTTCAGAATTTAGCTTGGAGATCCCTCAAAATCTTTCCATGAATCGCAGCATATAGTTGATTTGCATTCAGATATCCCACTCCAAATATGCGATTATTCCTCTTAGCCCATACTACATAAATAAAATACTTCAAAATCTTTAGTAAGACTCTTGTTCTATCACTTCTCTACCTATTTGAAGATATTATACCATTCATGTAACACCCCACGTCCATTAATGTCCCTCACAAAGGGAATGCATTAAGTTTCGTGAAGCGTTATAGTAAATAAAATGAAAATATTACAAGCGAGACATATAAAACAACAGCGGAATAAAAACTTTATTTATCATAAGATATCGTGGTCCAAAAACATCACTTGTATAAAATACAAAAGCCCATTACAACTTAAAAGCTACTATCTTGTACTTCAAAAATATCAGAGTACGAAAAAGAAATAAAATTCCCTAAAAACAAAATATAGCCATAGCAACAAGGATAGGAGCATGAGCCATACATCTCAACAGCTCCAGCAAAAGTAAGCAGAATCACGGTCAAGCCTGAGTGTTCCCACCATGAGAACCTGGGGTAGGGGGAACGGAAGAAAGAAGAGGAAACAAAAAAGGTCAGACGTAAAGTCTGGCGAGTCCAATTACTTTTAGCAAGTAAATAAATAAAAGTAGCATGACAGACATATAAAGTGGATAAGAGGGATACGCTTCTAAAGATTACTCTGCACTATTACTAGTATATCCAGAATGAGATTATCCCTTCCATTATAAGGTGGTAGACTTAGGCATACGTCCAAGTGTACCCTAACTACTACCCTAATCGATCGGCTCCCTAATCCGCGTAGATACTATGTGTCGGCCCCACCGTAGGATGTACCACGTCCTAAAGTGGAAACCCCTCATTGATATGCACAGCCACATATCTACATGTGTCACGGTCGTCTTATCTCCTTCTGGCCAGCTCATGCACGCACATGGCCCGGTCGGTTTGCGCCACCTACACCATCCTCCATGTAACACCCCACGCCCGCTACGGACACTCACTAAGGGAATGCCATAACATTGGTGGAGTATTTTAAGTGGATATAGAACAGAAAAATTACAACAAGACAGATATAAGTAATACTTGAAAATTTAAATCATCATTTCAATGCAGCGGAAAGTAAAACATGTTTGGTTACATCACAAAACCATACAAAAGTCAAGTACAAAATATCCATCTTGATAAAAATAAGTACATAATCCCACTAAGTAAACAATAGCCATAAAAGGAAAGATGAACTGAGCTTTACTTCAACGGTCCAAGCTCCAAAGGATGGATACAGCAATCCGATCAAGGGCCACTAGCACTAGGCCCACTCTGATAACCTGGGGTTGGGGGAAAAAGATAAAAACAACGGGGTCAGACATAAGTCTGAGTGAGTCCTATAACTTTAACAATACAATCATTAAAGTAACCAGAGAAGACATAAGTTGATATACGGTAATGCCTGGGGATGAATGGCTACACTAAGCAGCTTGGCAAACTTAAGAGAAACCAAGATAACCATAAAGACGCATTTATCCACCCATTGATAATTCTTACACCACCCCAGACTTATTCACCCAAGGGTAATTTCTACACTGCACCACACCAGTTCTACCCACCAAGAGTAATTCCTACTTAAAGGTTGATCCCCTCTAAAGTCTTAGAAAATATAACTAGTAGTTTCTGGTACTTCTAGCTGACCACGTAGGTGCCGTCTGCCCCTACATCCATTAGGTGTATAACTGACCACGTAGGTGCCGTCTGCCCCTACATCCACTAGGTGTATCTAGTAATCTTACCCAGTAGTTTCGGGTACCCCTACATAGGTGCCGTCTGCCCCTATCTTTACTAGGTGTACCTACTACTACCCATCGATCGGCTCCCTACCGTAGATACCCGTGCTGGTCCCACGATTGGGGTGTATCATTCCCCTAAAGTGGCTACCAGATAATATCACGGTGCACGGCTTTATATCTACACGATGCAACAACGACTTACCAACCAGCCCGGGTCCACACACGCATATGAAACCCGTTGATCCCGCGTTGCCACCGCTAACCCGTTTTGGCCTCTTATAATCAAGCCCAATATGCGTGTCCCGTTACTCGACATGGGTCGAGCCCACAAAGATACGTTTGGGATATTGGTTGAAATGGGCCCCCACAAGCTACCCCCTTAAGCTTGTCAAATATCTAGTGCATCCCACTTAACCCCTTTAACCATGTCCCCTTACATGTTATAAATCTTGGTTAAGTCCTTTAATCATATTTCAATTGCCACTTAGGGCACCCACTAGATTCCCACATGCCACCCATGGCACTTACTTAACCCCTTAATCATGTTTAATTACATGTTCCACCTTGGTTAAGTATTCTAATCGTATTTTCTATTGCCACCCAAGGCAACCCACTAGTTACCTCATGCCACCCGAGGCACCCCCACTAGTTACTACATGCCACCCAAGGCACCCACTTAACCCTCATGTCCCACTACATGCTAATTTGGTTAAGTGTTTCTTAATTAATTAAGACCGTGATCCTCCTAAAGACCTCTCACATTAGACTATCTTTTATGACCGCTGGTTAAGCCGGTTGGGTCCGGGCAGCCTTACGTCATAACCGAGTCTAACCTCGTGTCTTTACGTTAATCACGTATTTAGTTTGTGACTAAGACCTCTCACATTGGGCCAATCATTTGTAGCCGCTGGATGGTCGGTCGGTTCCGGGCAGACTTCCGCTACAAAAGGGTCCAACCTCGTGTCTTAGTTGATTAATTACGCCTAATTAATCACCCCCACAATTAATTATCCCTAATTAATTACACATTTTTCGTATCATGGGTAGACCTAACTCAATAGGTAAATTCCCATGGGGTAGACCTAACTCAATAGGTAAATTCCCACTTATGTTAATTTATTTTTATGGTATGCTTAATCATACCCAATCATACTTTTATTAACATATTTATTACCCCATCGTTCCCCACGTAAATCGTTCTCATTTCACGACATAATAAAGGGAAAGATCCATCACAAATATCATGGGTTAAACCAAATATTAGCATGTACTTTGTCATGGGTTAAGAGGATGTCAACTTGCATATATGAGCATATATTAACCCAACTACATTTAACCCCCAAACTTGCATATTATCATACACATGACTTGCATAACATGTTGCATATGAACTTGCATATTATCATACACATATCTTGCATAACATGTTGAACTTGCATATAAGCATTCTCATAACTTGCATAACATGTTAAATATGCATTTAAGCATACACATAACTTGCATAAGCATTCACATAATTGCATAAGCATGCATAACTTGCATATTATGTTAAACTTTGCATTTAAGCATATACATAACTTGCATAAGCATTCACATACTTGCATAAGCATTCACATACTTGCATAAGCATCCACATACTTGCATAAGCTTTCACATACTTGCATATTAACTTTTAAACTTGCATAATGTGTTATCATGAACTTGCATATTAACAAACATGTAACTTGCATAGCATATCTTGCATATTAACATACATGTAACTTGCATAGCATATCTTGCATATTAACATACATGTAACTTGCATAGCATATCATCATGGACTTGCATAACATGTATATGATCACATAGCCCACAACTTGCATATTTAGCATCATGTAAACATAACATACATCATACTAAACTTGCATAAACTTACATATTCAACATGCATAAACCCACTTGTTAAACATGCATAAACCAACTTATTAGTCATGCATAAATCCACTTGTTAAACATGCATAAACCAACTTATTAATCATGCATAAATCCACTTATCAAGTATGCATAAACCAACTTATTAAATATGCATAAACCAACTTATTAAATATGCATAAATCAACTTATTAAATATGCATAAATCCACTTATCAAGTATGCATAAACCAACTTATTAAATATGCATAAATCCACTTATCAAGTATGCATAAACCAACTTATTAAATATGCATAAACCAACTTATTAAATATGCATAAATCAACTTATTAAATATGCATAAATCCACTTATCAAGTATGCATAAACCAACTTATTAAATATGCATAAACCACTTATTAAATATGCATAAACATAGAAAAACATAGAGTAACATATCATTACAAATGATTCAAACTCACTAATCCGCTTTCAAGACCATAAGTCTCATTACACCTAATCTACTTGCTTTAACAATTGATGTTAAAGTGATAGAAACTCACTACTAGCAATTTGCACTCCAAATGAAGAAGATTAAGATGCTTAGAATGGATTGGAGGTTGATTAGAGAGGTTGATTAGCTTGCTTTCCTCTTCATTGATTTGTGGTGGCCATGATCAAGTTTCATTTTGCCATAGTTTAGTTATAAAATCTAATTATGAATGAATTAGGGTAGGGTTAGGGTCTTATTTATAGGATTAGGTTGCATTTTAGACCCTTAGATTAACCCTAGATTGGTTTAGACCCGTCAGATCCAAGAAGCTTCCAGAACCAGCCCTCCAAGCTAGCCCAAGAACCCAAACTGGTGCACCCAGTTTTTACTGGGCGTCGCACCCCTGTCGACAGGCAAGTCGACAGGGCAGTCGACACCCCTGTCGACAGCCCTGTCGACAGCGCTGTCGACATGGCTAGGGCGGGAATTTCTCCCGCCTGACCTGCAGCTTCTATTTCAAATTCTATATTTTAATTTTTAAATCTGTTTTTATCTTTGAATTTTCTGAAAACTTCTTTGGGCCATAACCGGGCTATACGGACTCCGATTCTCGAAAACTCGGACTCTATTTCGCGTATTTTTCCGAGACGAACGCAATGACGCAGCCCGTTACCCCCAATTCCCACATCTGAGATTATTTATCCTATAATTAGTGAATTTTAGTATTAACTAAAATTCGGGGTGTTACATTCTCCCCTCCTTAAAGGATTTCGTCCCCGAAATCTCTAAGCTAAGGAGAATGCATATCCTACCATCCAAACAACCATCTACTCAAACCATCAACCACGGGCATCCATTGTCCTTAAACAGTTTCTAATGATGTATGAGCATATGCAAACAGTGTGTGTATATGTTCCCTATCAAATGTATGAACATATGCAAACCATGATAGTGCCATGCATCCATTATGTATGCGAGAAAACCCTATCGACACATACAATATCTACATGGGTGCACAACCATTCACCAAAATGCATCATCCATGTGATAACACAACCATTATACATCGATAAATATATTTTCCTACACACAATTTTATGCAATATGCAATATGAAGTGACTGAGCCGATCTAGTGCCTAGAGTGTGTGTATATGCATCCACGAGCAACCACTAGCAAACACTTGCATCCACTTGCATCCATCAACCATAACATGTCTCAAACACATGTTTCAACCATAGGTTTACCCTATCTAAAGGTCAAAGGTACTAACGAGAGGACATACTAAGGATAAGATAAGCACAAGATATGTGATGAAGGAGAAGCAAAAGGATATACCCTCCGAAAGAAAAAGGGTACCTCGAACGCATCTTCGCTTCTGTCTCCCAGGTAGCGTCACTCTCTTCATCTCCCCTTTGTACTTTGACTAGTTGAACCTCTCTGTTTCTCAACTTCCAAATCTCTGACCCAAGGATGCAAGTAGGAGCTCGCCGAATCGTCGCATCACGCTCTACTTCCACTTCTCTAAGCAAACTCGACCCTACCACCTCTGCAGTCTCATGTAGGCACCTCCTCCCATGGAATACATCATGTACACTACTAAGTCTGTCGGGTAACTCCACCAATGGAAGATGCTCCTCTCGTGTACCTCCAAAATCCAAGATACATAGCCTCAAAAGGTCTTCTAAAATATGATTCACCCTCTCGGTCTGGCCGTCTATCTGAGGATGATACGCGGTACTCAATTACAACTAAGTCCCTACCGCCTCTTGGAAACTCTTTCGAAACTCTCTAGACTCTCTAGTGAAAATAGGATCCCGATCGCTCACCATACTGGAGGGTACATCATGCAATCTAATAATCTTCCGAATATAAACTGAAGCTAGACATGGAATAGTGCTCTTGCTCTTCCCGGGTATGAAATGGGTACACTTAGTAAGTTTATCAACCATAAGCCCAATCCCCGTATTACCCTTCCTTGATTTCGGTAATCCATCGAGATACTATCCCACCTCCATTGCGGAACCTCCAATGGGTGAAGCAACCCACCTGGTTTCCTTTGCTCCGCCTTCACTTGCTGGCACACCAAACATCGAGCGACATACTCGGCCACATCTTTCTTCATACCAGTCCAGAAGAAAACCCTCTTCATGTCTTGGTACATCTTGTCCCCACCGGGATGAATGGTCATCCTAGAACGATGTGCATCATCCAGAATAACCTTCCTCAAACCCTCGTCTTGCGGTACACAAAGTCTACCGTCTCTACGCAAGCACCCCCTATCGTCTAGGGTGTACCTACTCAAATGGCTGGACGACTTTCCCCCTTATGAGCTTCTCTACCAACTCAATCAACTGTGGGTCGTCCCTCTGTGCTTCTCCCATCCGCCCAAAAAGAGTAGGTCTAACCTCCAAAAAAAACTAGCAATCCGGGTACAAAGTCAACGGAAGGTCTAAAGTCAAACATAGAAATAGACTCTAAGCTCCATCATTCATCGAACAATGTACTCAAGGACAACCTTTTTCTACTTAAGGCGTCCGCTACCATGTTACCCTTGCCATGGGTATACGCTATCTCATAGGATGCTAAGAATCCTATCAAAAATCATCGCGACTGTCCATCTCTCACGCAGACCACCCTAGTCGAACTCGACATCCCCCAAATGCAAGCCCCAAAGGCCTAAACCAATATCAGACAAACACCCAAGGGATACCTCCTTCGAATTCAGACGACCTACGTGAGATGATACAAATAAAAATGGCTAAATAATTAAGCCCTTGACCAATTCTGGATGTTCTCGCCAGTCTCGTTCCAAAACCGTCGTTTATCCTATACTGGCTCTGCTCAGCCTATTGAGCACATACGAAAACTTATTTCGCTTCTAGAAAAGACCCAGATGTCATCTACAAAGACCATCACGAACTTATTTAGGTACTCCCTGAACACCCTTCTCATCAAATCAACAAAGTATGCGGGGGCATTCGTCAAACCCAATGGCATCACCAGCCACTCATAAAAGAAATCCTCCGGAGTCCTAAAGGCAGTCTTCTCTATACTATTCTCAGCCACTCTCAACTGATGAAATCCCGTGGCTAAGTCCTACTGCGAAAATACTGAGGCGCTCACTCACTGATCAAAGAGATCATCAATCCTCGGCAATGGGTATCTATTCTTCTTTGTGAGTTTCTTTAGTTCTCTTTAGCCTACACAAAGTCTGAGGGACCCATCCGCCTTCATAACAAAAACTACTGGAGCACCCCCCTCCGATATACTTCGTCTTATGAACCCCTTCTCAAGCAAATCGCCTACTTACTTATGGAGTTCCCTCCTCTCGCTAGGAGCCATGTGGCACACTGGCCAAGACACTGGTTTAGCATTATCTACCAGATATTTTCGGAAGTCAATCTCCCGTTCCGGAGGTAAGCCCTTCACCTCCTCCAAACACATCCGAGTATTCCCGGACTGCTCTAACAGATCGCAAACTCTAGACCGTCGTGTCAAGCGATTCTAGATAACTTAGCATAACAGATTCTATGGGATTACAAGAGATCTCAAGAGTGTCACCCAAGCGGCCCATAAGCCTAACAACTTCTCCCCTCAAAATCAAGAACGGCACCCCTACTGGATAACCAGTCCATGCCCACTAACCCATAGCCCGTGAAGCCCAACAAGCATCACATCTAAACCCAACGCTAAGTATAGAAACTTTCAAACCCAAACACATCATGGAGCCCAATTGGATTTGAAACAACTAAGGGATCATCTACCAACTGGTGTCTCAGTGCAGTGACTCTACTAGTAATAATGAGATAAACGAACTCAATGCGTCAAAATCAAATAAAGTACGGACAGGATGATCGATCAGAAAAACTAGACTTTCAATAGAAGTAGTTGTACCTCTTTCCCGAATCGCGAGAGCCTGTACTTGCCCCCTAGCCTGACCTGGTGCCACATGAGCTTGCACCTGTCCTCCTGAGGTAGACCCCGTCCTTTGCTCCTTCTTTGGACAGTCCTAATAAGGTGTCCTATTCCTCTCAACTGGATAACCACTTGCCTTCTTCTTCCCTATTCTCCACTCGTAACCTCCCACCAATGAGGTTTCATCCTTCATTAACCAAACAACTATTTGAGCCTTCCTCCCACCGTCTATCCAATAGATACCTACCAGTCCTCCTCCTTCTTGAACCAACTTCTAATCCAACTAACGTCTAAGTCCCTTGAAGTGGTTTTCCATCCTTATCTATCTTAGAAAGATCATCTATACGTGGAGGGGAAACTCAAAACGAGAGAAAAGAAGAGATTCAAAATGGAGAATTCGAAAGATATAGATATGGCTATTGGGGATTATGCTTTTCTTTCAAAAACTTTTCTCTTAAAAGACATGTTTTTGAAAATACTCCTTTCCAAAAATATTCTTAGAAAATAGTTTTTCTAAAAAAAATTTATGTTCCGGTAACCTTAAGCTCTGATACCACGTGTAACACCCCACGCCCGCTACGGACACTCACTAAGGGAATGCCATAACATTGGTGGAGTATTTTAAGTGGATATAGAACAGAAAAATTACAACAAGACAGATATAAGTAATACTTGAAAATTTAAATCATCATTTCAATGCAGCGGAAAGTAAAACATGTTTGGTTACATCACAAAACCATACAAAAGTCAAGTACAAAATATCCATCTTGATAAAAATAAGTACATAATCCCACTAAGTAAACAATAGCCATAAAAGGAAAGATGAACTGAGCTTTACTTCAACGGTCCAAGCTCCAAAGGATGGATACAGCAATCCGATCAAGGGCCACTAGCACTAGGCCCACTCTGATAACCTGGGGTTGGGGGAAAAAGATAAAAACAACGGGGTCAGACATAAGTCTGAGTGAGTCCTATAACTTTAACAATACAATCATTAAAGTAACCAGAGAAGACATAAGTTGATATACGGTAATGCCTGGGGATGAATGGCTACACTAAGCAGCTTGGCAAACTTAAGAGAAACCAAGATAACCATAAAGACGCATTTATCCACCCATTGATAATTCTTACACCACCCCAGACTTATTCACCCAAGGGTAATTTCTACACTGCACCACACCAGTTCTACCCACCAAGAGTAATTCCTACTTAAAGGTTGATCCCCTCTAAAGTCTTAGAAAATATAACTAGTAGTTTCTGGTACTTCTAGCTGACCACGTAGGTGTCGTCTGCCCCTACATCCATTAGGTGTATAACTGACCACGTAGGTGCCGTCTGCCCCTACATCCACTAGGTGTATCTAGTAATCTTACCCAGTAGTTTCGGGTACCCCTACATAGGTGCCGTCTGCCCCTATCTTTACTAGGTGTACCTACTACTACCCATCGATCGGCTCCCTACCGTAGATACCCGTGCTGGTCCCACGATTGGGGTGTATCATTCCCCTAAAGTGGCTACCAGATAATATCACGGTGCACGGCTTTATATCTACACGATGCAACAACGACTTACCAACCAGCCCGGGTCCACACACGCATATGAAACCCGTTGATCCCGCGTTGCCACCGCTAACCCGTTTTGGCCTCTTATAATCAAGCCCAATATGCGTGTCCCGTCACTCGACATGGGTCGAGCCCACAAAGATACGTTTGGGATATTGGTTGAAATGGGCCCCCACAAGCTACCCCCTTAAGCTTGTCAAATATCTAGTGCATCCCACTTAACCCCTTTAACCATGTCCCCTTACATGTTATAAATCTTGGTTAAGTCCTTTAATCATATTTCAATTGCCACTTAGGGCACCCACTAGATTCCCACATGCCACCCATGGCACTTACTTAACCCCTTAATCATGTTTAATTACATGTTCCACCTTGGTTAAGTATTCTAATCGTATTTTCTATTGCCACCCAAGGCAACCCACTAGTTTCCTCATGCCACCCGAGGCACCCCCACTAGTTACTACATGCCACCCAAGGCACCCACTTAACCCTCATGTCCCACTACATGCTAATTTGGTTAAGTGTTTCTTAATTAATTAAGACCGTGATCCTCCTAAAGACCTCTCACATTAGACTATCTTTTATGACCGCTGGTTAAGCCGGTTGGGTCCGGGCAGCCTTACGTCATAACCGAGTCTAACCTCGTGTCTTTACGTTAATCACGTATTTAGTTTGTGACTAAGACCTCTCACATTGGGCCAATCATTTGTAGCCGCTGGATGGCCGGTCGGTTCCGGGCAGACTTCCGCTACAAAAGGGTCCAACCTCGTGTCTTAGTTGATTAATTACGCCTAATTAATCACCCCCACAATTAATTATCCCTAATTAATTACACATTTTTCATATCATGGGTAGACCTAACTCAATAGGTAAATTCCCATGGGGTAGACCTAACTCAATAGGTAAATTCCCACTTATGTTAATTTATTTTTATGGTATGCTTAATCATACCCAATCATACTTTTATTAACATATTTATTACCCCATCGTTCCCCACGTAAATCGTTCTCATTTCACGACATAATAAAGGGAAAGATCCATCACAAATATCATGGGTTAAACCAAATATTAGCATGTACTTTGTCATGGGTTAAGAGGATGTCAACTTGCATATATGAGCATATATTAACCCAACTACATTTAACCCCCAAACTTGCATATTATCATACACATGACTTGCATAACATGTTGCATATGAACTTGCATATTATCATACACATATCTTGCATAACATGTTGAACTTGCATATAAGCATTCTCATAACTTGCATAACATGTTAAATATGCATTTAAGCATACACATAACTTGCATAAGCATTCACATACTTGCATAAGCATGCATAACTTGCATATTATGTTAAACTTTGCATTTAAGCATATACATAACTTGCATAAGCATTCACATACTTGCATAAGCATTCACGTACTTGCATAAGCATCCACATACTTGCATAAGCTTTCACATACTTGCATATTAACTTTTAAACTTGCATAATGTGTTATCATGAACTTGCATATTAACAAACATGTAACTTGCATAGCATATCTTGCATATTAACATACATGTAACTTGCATAGCATATCTTGCATATTAACATACATGTAACTTGCATAGCATATCATCATGGACTTGCATAACATGTATATGATCACATAGCCCACAACTTGCATATTTAGCATCATGTAAACATAACATACATCATACTAAACTTGCATAAACTTACATATTCAACATGCATAAACCCACTTGTTAAACATGCATAAACCAACTTATTAATCATGCATAAATCCACTTGTTAAACATGCATAAACCAACTTATTAATCATGCATAAATCCACTTATCAAGTATGCATAAACCAACTTATTAAATATGCATAAACCAACTTATTAAATATGCATAAATCAACTTATTAAATATGCATAAATCCACTTATCAAGTATGCATAAACCAACTTATTAAATATGCATAAATCCACTTATCAAGTATGCATAAACCAACTTATTAAATATGCATAAACCAACTTATTAAATATGCATAAATCAACTTATTAAATATGCATAAATCCACTTATCAAGTATGCATAAACCAACTTATTAAATATGCATAAACCACTTATTAAATATGCATAAACATAGAAAAACATAGAGTAACATATCATTACAAATGATTCAAACTCACTAATCCGCTTTCAAGACCATAAGTCTCATTACACCTAATCTACTTGCTTTAACAATTGATGTTAAAGTGATAGAAACTCACTACTAGCAATTTGCACTCCAAATGAAGAAGATTAAGATGCTTAGAATGGATTGGAGGTTGATTAGAGAGGTTGATTAGCTTGCTTTCCTCTTCATTGATTTGTGGTGGCCATGATCAAGTTTCATTTTGCCATAGTTTAGTTATAAAATCTAATTATGAATGAATTAGGGTAGGGTTAGGGTCTTATTTATAGGATTAGGTTGCATTTTAGACCCTTAGATTAACCCTAGATTGGTTTAGACCCGTCAGATCCAAGAAGCTTCCAGAACCAGCCCTCCAAGCTAGCCCAAGAACCCAAACTGGTGCACCCAATTTTTACTGGGCGTCGCACCCCTGTCGACAGGCAAGTCGACAGGGCAGTCGACACCCCTGTCGACAGCCCTGTCGACAGCGCTGTCGACATGGCTAGGGCGGGAATTTCTCCCGCCTGACCCGCAGCTTCTATTTCAAATTCTATATTTTAATTTTTAAATCTGTTTTTATCTTTGAATTTTCTGAAAACTTCTTTGGGCCATAACTGGGCTATACGGACTCCGATTCTCGAAAACTCGGACTCTATTTCGCGTATTTTTCCGAGACGAACGCAATGACGCAGCCCGTTACCCCCAATTCCCACATCTGAGATTATTTATCCTATAATTAGTGAATTTTAGTATTAACTAAAATTCGGGGTGTTACACTCCACGTTTGGATCTCTTACAATTAGTCCAGTAAGCATACCCCTTCTCCGACCTAGTTCGAAGTACATGTTTGATACCTACTCCGGGTTACTGGATGAAACGGGTCCCACATAATATGATAAGCTCTCCCCTTTGTCTAGTATCCCCCACTAGGTTTTCCATTTGATTATGTATACCACTAGGTGTATTTAATTACATATCTTTATTATTTCCATCGGTTATGTATACCTCTAGGTGTCTTATATTACATAACCTTATCAGGTTAAGTTTGTTGGCTTATATGTAAATATTACCCAACCCCTCAGATTTACTTAACCTACCCATTGTTCAACCAAATTTACTTAACCCCTATTCATGTTTATGTTTCACACAATCCATATGGATTTCACAAGGTTAAGTTTTCAATTATTACCATATTTTCATTTATGGTTATAATGGACTAGACCTTCCAAATAAGGCCTACAACTTGTGGATGTTGGATGTACCGGTTGGGTCTGGGCAGACTTCTTCCACAAGTTGGGCCTAACCTCATGTCTTAGCCCGATTCGTATTTGTGTACTTAGGCCTCTCACATTAGGTTCAACATTAGTAGTTGCTGGATATGCCGATCGGGTCTGGGCAGACTTCCACCACTAATGCAACCTAACCTCGTGCCATAAGTACAGTTACAACTTCTAATTGTAGTCCTAGGCATTTCATTATTATCCAATTACTACTGCCTATGCCTTTATAGGTGTTCATACCCATTTACCTAATTATTGAATTATATGTTCAATTCATGTTTAAAAGCATTACTCAAATTATGCTAATACTAATCTTTTTCCCCTTTTCCCTAACTAGTGCATTCATATAATTTGCTGCATGCCTAGGCTAGATAATAGCCTAGTCACAAACGATAAAAGGGAAAGGTGATGGGAATATAAAAAGTGTGAATGTTCTAACATAATTGGCATAAATATATACTAACATGGTGATAAGGTGAACATATAAGCATAGATCGGATGAACTTGTGGCAGTTGACTAGTTGTGACATAGCAAAGGTGATAAGATAACATAACAAGATCTAAATATTAATTTAGATGTCCAATAGGTTCAGATCTAATATGATAAACACAAGGGAATCTAAGTAATAGGCAAGATCTGATCAATAATTTAGATGTTCACATAATTAAGATCTAATAGTTAAAAGTAGATCTGGTACAAGTAAGGTTTAAGATTCACATCACAGAATGCCATAGAAGTTACAATAGATCCGACAAGAAAGAGATTTAGATCCAAATTATAACCAATTTAGAATGTCATATGTTCATAATTTACAATGGATCCAATATAATATAGGCACATGAAAAAAAATCCAAACAATAGTCATATCAAGTTTGCTTTTAAATATTTAAATCTAAAAGCAACTAAGAACTCACAGAGTTTGGGTTAGAAAATAGAAAAGAAATGGATCTTGAATCTCTAACTGATTTGCTTAAGTTGATAGTTGCTGAAGATAACGGATCCAGTTCAGTTCAAACACCGGCAACGTTTGGCCTCCACTGAATTCCAGTGAAGAAAGCGAGAGAAATGGACCCATACATATAGCCATCAGCCTCCAGAAACTGACTGCCACGTCATCCCTAGGGGTGTCAACATCCCTGTAGGGGGTCGACCCTGGTGGCGACACCCCCTTGGGGGGTCGATCCCCTAGAGCAAGAAATTTACCGCCTTATGAAATTTTGATTTTTGAACCCTTTTCTGGATAAGTTCTGACTCATATCAGACTCATATGTATATATATAATTCTTCTGTGCGTATACAAACTTAAAATCCTCATAACTTCTTCATAGGGTGTCTGTTTTATGCAATCCAAATGTCTATCTTGACCAGAATTTCGAGACGGACGCAATAGCGCAGTCCGTTTCCCTTATTTCCAAATTTTAAATTAATTACTATTTAATTTACCCTCTTTTAGTGTTGTTAAAAAATGTGGGGTGTTACATTCCCCCTACTCAAAGGATTTCGTCTCCGAAATCTCTAAGTTGAGAAGAATGCACATCCTACCATCCATCATCCATTTACTCATCCATCAATCACTGACATCCATTGTACTTAAAGATTCCTAATACTTATGTGAATATATGCAAAGGTGTGTGTATATGTCCTAATACTAATGCGAAGATCACGCGGTTTACTGATTCAATTGACCTCCTTAATGCAATGTATGTTAGTGTCATGTATCCAATATGTATGCAAATAATCCTATTATAACATGGGAGTTCTATATGTATGCACATTCATTCATCCAAATGCAACATCCATATGGTAATAAATCCAATTCCATCCATAGAAGAAAATAAAATGCACACACATCCAAATGCAGTATGAGAGTGATTGAGCCGATTTACTTCCTAATGTGTGTATATGCATCCACCGGCAGCCGCTAGCAAAAACTTGCATCCAACATAACATGTCTCAAACACATGTTTACATCCATAGGATTCCTATCTAAAGGTCGAAAATACTAAGGATAGGATATATTTAGATGATAGAAACAAGCACAGATAAAATTTTGGAAAAGGAGTTAAGAGCATACCATTGAAAAGAAAAGGGTACGAAGCCTGAATCTTGTCTTCGGTCTCCCAAGTCGCATCCTCTGGGTTATCTCCCCATTGAACCTTTATTAGCCTGATCTCTTTATTGCGTAACTTCTTAACTTCTGATCCAAGAATATGAGTAGGAACTCGTCTACTATTGCCTCCCGTTCCACTTCTACTTTCTCTAATATACTTGGCTCAACAATTTCTGCGGTGTCATGCAAACACTTCTGTAGATAAGAAACATGGAAAACATCATGAACACCAGATAAAGTTTCTGGAAGCTTTACTCTATAGGCCATTTGGCCAATCCTCTCGGTTATGGGAAATGGTCCCACAAACCTAGGTGCCAACTTCCCAACAGATTCGAAGCGAACCACATTCCTCAGATATGACACTCTAATAAAAACTAAGTCTCCCACTTAGAATTCGATGTCAGTCCTTCTCTTGTCTGCATAGGATTTCTGCCTATCTTGAGTTGTCTTCATCCGCCGTCTAATAAGGTCAATCCTCTCGGACATTTCTCTAACCGTATCAGGTCCAAGTAACAATCTTTCTGTAGATTCCCACCAGTAATTTGGTGATCTACAGGGTCGTTCGTACAATGCTTCGAAGGGTGCCATACTGATGCTAGTTTGATAACTGTTTTTATAGGCAAACTCTACTAAAGAAAGATGCTCTTCCCAAGTCCCTCCGAAGTCTAGGATACACAGCCTTAAAAGATCTTCAAGAATTCTATTCACCCTCTCCGTCTGATCATCAGTCTGAGGATGATAAGCGGTGCTCAAGCACAACTGTGTACCTACCGCTTCTTGCAAGCTCCTCCAAAATTCACTGCTGAAGATAGGGTCATGATCGCTCACGATGCTGGAAGGTCCATGAAGACGAACTATATCTTGGACATAAATTATTGCCAACCATGATGTCGTCCTCTTACGCTTAATTGGAATAAAGTGAGCGCTCTTAGTGAGTCTATCTACTACCACCTAAATACTGGTGTTGCCTTTCTTTGATCTAGGCAAACCATCTATGAAATCCATAGAGACGCTCTTCCATTTCCACTTAGGAACCTCCAAAAGATTAAGTAAACCACCAGGCTTCTTTTGCTCAGCTTTAACTTGCTGGCAAACTAAACATTGAGAAACAAATTCGACCACATCTTTCTTCATCTTAGACCAAAAGAAAACCCTCTTCTCTATACATCTTATCACCGCCTAGATGAATAGTTATTTTTGAATGGTGGGCTTCTTCTAGGACTGCCTTTATCAAGCTTCCATTTTGAGGGATACAAAGCCTTTTATCTCTTCGCAACCGCCCCCTTTTCATCTATGGTGTATCGACTGAGGTGACTAGAAGTCTCCCCTTTTCTGAGATTATCCATGATGTCTAAAATCTGTGGGTCACCTTGCTGCGAAGCTCCTATCTGATCCATAATAGTTGGTCGTATTTCTAGCGATGCAAACAAATCGGGAAAAATCACGATGGAGGGTCTAAAGTCAAAGGTTGATATGAACTCCAAGCTCTTCCTCTCGACAAACAGAGGACTTAAGGCCATCCTCTGCCTACCTAGTGTGTTAGCCAGCACATTACCCTTGCCGGGGGTATAAGCGATTTCAAAATCATAAGAAGCTAAAAACTACATCCACCTTTGTTGCCTTAAATTACGATCCTTCTACGAGAACAGATACTTAAGAGATTTATGATCGATGTATAACTCAAACTTCTCTCCAAGTAAATAATGTCGCAACGTCTTAAGCGCGAATACTATGGCAGCTAGCTCTAGATCATGGGTGGGGTAGTTCTTCCCATGAGCTCTCAACTGTTTACCCCCATAACACACTACTTTCCTTTCTTGCATCAAAACCGCACCAAGCCCTGTACCACATGCATCAGTGTAAACAGTAAACACTTTACTTCCATCAGGCAAGGTCAAGACTAGGGCTGTTGTCAGAGCTCTCTTCAGTCGTTGGAAAGCAACATCACAATCTATATCCCATGAAAACACGAAATTCTTCTTTGTTAGCCTGGTGAGTGGGGTTGATATCTTTGCGAAGTCCTTAATGAACTTCCTATAATAACCTGCCAACCCAAGGAAGCTTCTGAAACGACCCGTAACTTCCCCGTAAAGGAAAGCGTCGGATAGTTCGAGAACAAGCCACAACAGAACACATACAGAAGAACATTTCACTGTATATTACAACAATGCATCAGATTACAAGAATATACAGAGTATAAATGAATAAATATTACACAGAAATATCAGAGATTTAAATTACATTTAAATACATAGCAGCGGAAAATAATACGATACACAACTAGAAGAGATATACGGATACAAAGCTTTCCGGATATCGTTCCAGCTGTAAACCAGGATCCTGTGAATATAAATCTGCAAAACCAAAACTACTAGCTGCCCGTGTCAAAATAAGGGCACCCAGAGTTTAGGTTAAAACAATAAACTCCAGGTCAGTCATGTGACTGGTGTGAGAACTAAAACAGTTATAAATCTTTATTTTCAAAGCTAGGTAAATCAAGGGACCACGCCGTATAACACGGAACGGGTTTCCTCCCAAGAATACCAGTGCATAAAACAAACAGCGCAATGCTAAATAAAGAAAAAATGAAGCTGTTATAAGACCCAGGTCCTATCACACAATGCAACGCAAGCCGGGGGATAGGGTTTTTACCTTATAACAGCTAAAGAATGCTTGATACGTTTAAAACAAATCGTTTGATACTATTATAAGTGCATAGTGTATAAAACAACTTCGAATCATAAGTATCAATCATAGGCGACATGAGCGTCCCATGCCACTATGTCGCCATAAATAGGTTTACAAATAAAACCGCAAATGGCACGTATTTGGAAATTGGATTTCCGTCTATGAACCGAGGCAAAAGATAGTCCTCAACCGATTCGAGACGCTCTAGCCCACCCCTCAGGCAAGTACTCAGTCAAGCCTTGGATCCTCAGGGCCAGTCCACCGATGTGGATTAAACTTAAACCCTGAACATGCGTCTCCCCACCCTATGGGGTGTAAGTCTGGTCCGTCAGCCGACCAGAATGCATCGGCCGAAACCGATATAACCGAGGCGCCTCGCAACAGCAACAACCACATAAGTCAAACTCGTCAGGGCGTGTAAAACCACTGACGCCACTTCTAGCTAGAAAGAAACGCAAGTCCTCCCTGAGGTCCGTCTCCCGTTTTTGGTTCATACCTGGTGTGAAACACGCGAGGTAAACGTTACACAAAGCTACGCCACAAAGGCCGTGCTTTGATCATCACCACAAGACTTTGCTTTTCAACAGAAGCCTTGATCATTTGCATCTTAGCATGCCACACAGGCAAACCATCCTATGCAACCGATATCAGTCACACAGAATGAAATCCGATGTCAGACACACAGTCCATTTACAAGTCCGTTCTGGGTCTGAATGAAACCGGAGGCACCTAGTACCCCGCATATCCATCGATCTCCAAGTACGTCTGGACGATCACTAACTGTTTCCATCTTCTTGGGTGTACAGCCCAATCAAGATCATCAGTTATCACCTAAACGACGTGAAGACCTCCGGTCTTCGACCATCGTCTTCATCTTCGACACCACGTCGAATCAGTTATTCAGAATGGGATAAACCCGGTCTTTCCGAATAACTCGCGTATACTTTAAATAAGTGCTACACAAACACAACATACGCCTCATTCCAATTCATCAGTCACTAACCGTAAATTAATCAAGAGAATAATTCCCCAAATATTAACCCCGAAGGCCGAAACCAACATCAGATCAATATCCAGAAAACCATTCTACTTGGCTAACCGACAGTTAGTTTCTAAATTTCACATTCATAGGGAAAGGTTCCCATTAATTTTATCAAAGATAAATTCTTGAATTTATGCTTTAATCTACTTTTGAATATCAATTCAAACTAGTCGGGATTAGCGAACCTTACCGAAGTAATCATTTGTTTTAATTTCCCAATCCCAACCTATTCATCCCATGAAGTAAAACTGGTAATACTTCATATCTAACACCACGGTGTTATCGGTAAATTCAATTACCATTTCACGTTCAAATCTAATTAAAGATTTAACTATCGCCTGGAGCAAAACTGGTGATACTCCATTTTCGATCATTTCAATCTAATTAAAGATTCATTAAAACCCCACTTAGTTTTAATCGTTAACTGGGTTAAAGAATCAGTGTCATTTAAAACACGGTTCACGATAAACCCAAAATCACATTCATCAATTATCGGGTTAAAGAACAAGTGTTGTTTAAAACACTGTTCACGATAAACCCAAGAATCAATATCGATTCAATTCCAATTAAATGTCATTTAATTGGTACACTTCATTAAATCTAAATAAAAAGATTTAATCATTTCTCAACTGGGTTCAAGAACAGTGTTAGTGAAGACACCGTTCACGACAAACCCAAATCACATTCGATATTCAATACAAGGCTCTGAATAGAAAATATATCGGCCTATATTCAATATCAAATTCTACGATTAACAAATGTCGTATTGGAAATAACGATATAAATATATATCTTTCAAATTTCCATAACAACACCTGTATAATTACGAATTCCAACATCGAAATATTCCGAAGACAATTTCGATTCAAATCCACTCCAATGCAATCATTGGAAATTTTGGTTATTTTCAAAACCCTTTTCGAATTCAATTTATTTATTTAAAAATAAATAGAATTATAATTCTAGTTCGAAACTAGTTCATTTCGATAAAAATCTATTTTTATCTTTTCAAATATGGAGTTTTTCATCCCAAATCTTCACAAATCATTTCTTATGATTTTACACAAATTATTACTATTTTTAATAATTTTATCAAGGCCCGTACAGTCGATTTCCAACAACGGCCATCGAACTGCACTTACAGCGACCTTTTTCCAATTTGATTTGGACATAATTCCAAATCCAACCGTTAGATTTCTGATTTATCACATTCGTTAGAAAGCTCTTTTCGATACGAACCCAACGGTTCCGGTTTTAGGAGAATCCGACGGTCGGATCTCCCGTAATGTCCGTTTGAAATCAATGGTCGAAATTCGCGAACTGCCGCGGCGCGGCGCGTTCTATTCAGGCCATTTATATTATATATATAATATATATTTCGTCGATTTTCTATTCAAAACGAATTATATAAATAGTTTTAAAATTCGTTTCAAAATCTATTTCAACTTCATTTCAATTCAAATCGAAATTGAATTCTTCTTTATAAATTCGTTTTAAAATTCATTTCTATTCAATTCAATTTGAATTCGTTTCAATTTGTTTTCAATTCAATTTGAATTCGTTTTCAATTCATTTCGAAACCGTTTTCAATTCAATTCATTTCGAAACCGTTTTCAATTCAATTCATTTCGAAACCGTTTTCAATTCAATTCATTTCGAAACCGTTTTCAATTCAATTCATTTCGAAACCGTTTTCAATTCAATTCATTTCGAAACCGTTTTCAATTCAATTCATTTCGAAACCGTTTTCAATTCAATTCATTTCGAAATCGTTTTCAATTCAATTCATTTCGAAACCGTTTTCAATTCAATTCATTTCGAAACCGTTTTCAATTCAATTCATTTCGAAATCGTTTAAAATCGATATAAATATCGTTCACGTCAAAATGGCGTCAATCTAATCAACACGGCTTCATATATTTCTATTTCAAATATTTCTTCTTCAAAATAGTCGTTATTATCAAAATATTTCGTTCAACACATGACCAATCTCAATGAATGAGTACTGTCAACACATGAACTTTTATTTTATATCGATAAAGATGTAAATTTTATTATTAAAATATTTCGTTCAACACATGACCAATCTCAATGGATGAGTACTGTCAACACATGAACTTTTATTTTATAATATTCTTTATTTTTCAAATTGGAATGAGACCCAATCAATTACCATATAAGGTTAATTATATGGATTTTCATACAACACATGTATATCATAGCATTGAAAAATAATCAACCATCAACCAAAGTGCACTACACTGTATAAGCATCAAATATAGATATTCAACGCTTATAACAGCCTGTCAATCAACCGATCGACATATTTAATAAATCAAGATGAGTGAACTTCAAATTTCATCCCAACACCCGTGTGGGGTTTCAAACAATCAAACACCTATTTTATTTGTGCTGTTGGGCGATATGTAAAATTTATCGTCCCAATCAATGTCATTCAAATAGGTGTACATAAACAAACCGTCCGGTTTATAAATGAATATTTTATTTATTCACATCACGTTAAAAATTATATTTTTAACGATAAAACATTTTATTCCAACCTATGAACTTCTATACAATTCATTTATTCAATAAAATGATATTTTTATTTTTCTAACTTATTTTAGAAAATTTCGGCGGCATAACGGCACTATACTAGAAACGGGACGAGGCCTAGCCTTATCCCCGGTCTAGTGAAGGCCCACGCCATTCACACATCAATCAAATCAATTCGTTATGCAAACCACAAAATTTGGAGTAAGAGTCTAACCTAGCCTTACTCCTTCGCCTTATAACGGCGCACGTCTAATCCTAACCAATTTATCGATTCGATTTTTTTCACACCACAAACCACATTCAAACCAATATCGCAATCAATCACCAAAACAGCCAAACAAACAAGTCCATGGTCTGTGGACGATTGTGTCGGGTGCTACTAAGCACCGTCTGCATCCTAGTATATATATATATAACTAGAAAAATAAATTGAAAGGTGAGAAATTCTCACAGATAGCTATCCTAGCTCCACGGCACTTCCAATGCAGGAAATCTTCGCCGTTTTCGCATCTTCGTCAGCTTCGTCGCCCGTAGCCACTACATATATAAAATCGAATTTTGACTTCGTTATTCAATATATAAAAATCGAATTTTTAGTTCGCTATTCAATATATAAAAATCGAATTTTTAGTTCGCTATTCAGTATATAAAAATCGAATTTTTAGTTCGCTATTCAATATATAAAAATTGAATTTTTAGTTCGCTATTCAATATATAAAAATCGAATTTTTAGTTCGCTATTCAATATATAAAAATCGAATTTTTAGTTCGCTATTCAATATATAAAAATCGAATTTTTAGTTCAAAGTTCAATATATAAAAATCATATTTTTCTTATGCCGAAGTTCAATATATAAAAATCATATTTTTCTTATGCCGAAGTTCAATATATAAAAATCATATTTTTCTTATGCCGAAGTTCAATATATAAAAATCATATTTTTATGCCGAAGTTCAATATATAAAAATCATATTTTTATGCCGAAGTTCAATATATAAAAATCATATTTTTATGCCGAAGTTCAATATATAAAAATCATATTTTTATGCCGAAGTTCAATATATAAAAATCATATTTTTATGCCGAAGTTCAATATATAAAAATCATATTTTTCTGCCGAAGTTCAATATATAAAAATCATATTTTTCTTATTTCTAAAAGTCTCCTCTTCGTTCTTTAAAAATCAAACTTCTCTTGTTTGAAAAATCAAAGCTTTTCTCATTAGAAAAATCAATGCTTTCTCGTTTGAAAAATAAATGCTTTTCTTTCGACAATATAAAAGATTATATTTTTCTAACTTTACAACATAAATAAAAACCGGTTTTTAAAGTAAATAAAATTCCGTTTTTAAACAAAATAAAATTCAGATTTCAAATAAAATAAAATTCAGTTTTAAACAAAATAAAATTTCTGTTTTAAAATTCTTTTAAAAAAAATTTATGTTCAGTTTTTAATTCAGTTCTTAAAAATCTAAAAAAAAACTCAGTTTTAAATCCTTTACAATCTGTTCATTTTTTTTCAGAATAATAAATAATAAAAAGAAAAAATTAAAAAAAATAAAAAAACAATCGACTTACAGTAACGAGAAGGAGGGGGGAGGGGGAAGGAGACGTCGGCGGCAGGCGGTCTTCGAATCGAGGGGGGGTGTCGAGGCTAGAGGCATCGTCGGTGGTCTTCGTTGATGGATCGAATGGAGGAGGCTGAAGAGGGGACAGGGGCTTCAACTGAGTGGCGGGCGATTGGAGGAGGAGGCCGACGCGAGGGTGGCGGCTCCGACGAGGGAAAGGGGCTGGGGCGATTTCGATTTCGTTTCTTTTTTTTTTTAATTTTCTGTAAAAGGAAATCGGGGGGGGCCTGGGTAGTTAAGGGGAAGATAATATATATTTTTTTTTTTTTCTGTAAAAGGAAATCGGGGGGGGGGGGCCTGGGTAGTTAAGGGGAAGATAATATATATTTTTTTTTTATTAATTAATTAATAAATTTTATCCTAAAGAGTTGACTTTCACATACGACCTCGAAACGAGGCCCACCGCCTGTCGTCCATAGCGTTTTACCCCCATTCCGAACACAATGGGATATATATCGCAAGCTGATTTGATTGTTACAATCAGTTTCCGTTAAATTTACATTTAAATCACTATATTGAATTTTAAACGTACATTTCTAATTACCGGGGTCACATATTAACTCGGAAAATTACAGAAAAATATTTTCTAGCTTCGTATTGACGATACGGTCCTAACAAAACTAATTTTGTCGAATTCTGAGACCGTTGGAAAAATGGCCAATTTTCAGTCGATTTAAAATCAACTGAAATGGTCAAAACACGTTTTCCTTCGCCACGCTCACATATTGATTCGAAAAATTATGAAATTTGGAATCTAGCAATAACCTAACATCACGGACCCAACAAAACTGGTTTCGTCGAAATCCGAGGTTGTTTGCAAAATGTCCATTTTTAAGGGCCTTATATATATAAAAATATATATAAATTCCACAGCGACTATTTCTAATTTTAAACTGGACATATCTTATCATTTCTAAGATGAAATCTCAGTTTGTTAACTTCGTTACAAAGATATAGTTATACAGATTCAAATATTTCTTGTTTCGTTCAATTCTGACTTATATTGAATTCTGTATATTCATTTGAAATTAGAAATCGAATTTTCGAACTACCGCGCCACTTTCAATTCTATTTATAATTATATATAAATATTTATATTCTAACGACGACGCGTATAAATATATACGTTCGATTTTATATTCAAAATAAATTCCTCGACAATATTATTTAAAATAATCTATTTTAAATATTCAAAATTCGCTAAAATTGCCAAAATAAAAATTTTAAACTGGCCCAGATTTTCGGGTTATTACAATCTCCCCCACTTAAAACTTTTCGTCCCCGAAAAGGAACAAAGTCGAAAGTGGTTTGATTATTCAGCTCTACGATCGATCAGGCTTCCATTCTCCAACTCTTTAGTTTCTGAGAATTTTCAAAATTTCAAAAATTTGGCTAACACCCTAAATTTTTGAAAAATTTCGCCATAACCTCCCCTGCACCGGGAGCATCGGGGAATTTCAAATAGCTTCCCCGGTCCTTCAGATCTCAAAAAGAAAAAGAAAAAGCCAAGCGGCTAGCCAATAGGCTCACAAAATCATCATCACCCAAACAAAACAGGAAATTATGTAGTAAACATGTACCTATTTGTCGGGCAAACAAATTTTATTCTCTGCTCTAGCCTCCTTGCTATGACCTGTTCAATGATATATATGTATATGCAAGCAAATGCGACCAATTTTCAATATAATCCAATATTTGATGCTATTAGGCAAAACGGTTCAAAATTAGCAAACAAATAGGGAAACAACACAAACATCAATCAATTAGTGAATTAGAGTTTCAAATTCCTAATTTTGATACATATGCAAAAATCACATTTTTGATGCCAAATCACAACAATAGGCCCTATCCAATTTTGGTTCTCACACCAGTCAATAGGAAATATATAGATATCACACCTTCGAAACACGAATACCAATTCTGATGATGTTCGAACTATCATCAGAATCATCTTCGGGCGACTAGAGTGTGATTCTATATCTATCCAGTATATTAAAATTTCAAATACACGTGGATCAGACGTATACGCAAAATCTATATATACTGGACTGTCCAACTCAATATAAATAGATAATCAAATACGAATAATTGATTTAAATTTTCAAAACAAAAATTGTTTTCATTTGAAAAATATACTCTTCACACTCGTTCTAGGATACTACTGATCCTATCTCTAACGAGTCATTCCCATTGGATATTACTAATCCAATATCTGATGAATTCTTTCGTATGTTTCTAATGTGTCTTGTTCTCTGAGCTTTGTAAACCAAAGCTCTGATACCAAATGAAACGACCCGTAACTTCCCCGTAAAGGAAAGCGTCGGATAGTTCGAGAACAAGCCACAACAGAACACATACAGAAGAACATTTCACTGTATATTACAACAATGCATCAAATTACAAGAATATACAGAGTATAAATGAATAAATATTACACAGAAATATCAGAGATTTAAATTACATTTAAATACATAGCAGCGGAAAATAATACGATACACAACTAGAAGAGATATACGGATACAAAGCTTTCCGGATATCGTTCCAGCTGTAAACCAGGATCCTGTGAATATAAATCTGCAAAACCAAAACTACTAGCTGCCCGTGTCAAAATAAGGGCACCCAGAGTTTAGGTTAAAACAATAAACTCCAGGTCAGTCATGTGACTGGTGTGAGAACTAAAACAGTTATAAATCTTTATTTTCAAAGCTAGGTAAATCAAGGGACCACGCCGTATAACACGGAACGGGTTTCCTCCCAAGAATACCAGTGCATAAAACAAACAGCGCAATGCTAAATAAAGAAAAAATGAAGCTGTTATAAGACCCAGGTCCTATCACACAATGCAACGCAAGCCGGGGGATAGGGTTTTTACCTTATAACAGCTAAAGAATGCTTGATACGTTTAAAACAAATCGTTTGATACTATTATAAGTGCATAGTGTATAAAACAACTTCGAATCATAAGTATCAATCATAGGCGACATGAGCGTCCCATGCCACTATGTCGCCATAAATAGGTTTACAAATAAAACCGCAAATGGCACGTATTTGGAAATTGGATTTCCGTCTATGAACCGAGGCAAAAGATAGTCCTCAACCGATTCGAGACGCTCTAGCCCGCCCCTCAGGCAAGTACTCAGTCAAGCCTTGGATCCTCAGGGCCAGTCCACCGATGTGGATTAAACTTAAACCCTGAACATGCGTCTCCCCACCCTATGGGGTGTAAGTCTGGTCCGTCAGCCGACCAGAATGCATCGGCCGAAACCGATATAACCGAGGCGCCTCGCAACAGCAACAACCACATAAGTCAAACTCGTCAGGGCGTGTAAAACCACTGACGCCACTTCTAGCTAGAAAGAAACGCAAGTCCTCCCTGAGGTCCGTCTCCCGTTTTTGGTTCATACCTGGTGTGAAACACGCGAGGTAAACGTTACACAAAGCTACGCCACAAAGGCCGTGCTTTGATCATCACCACAAGACTTTGCTTTTCAACAGAAGCCTTGATCATTTGCATCTTAGCATGCCACACAGGCAAACCATCCTATGCAACCGATATCAGTCACACAGAATGAAATCCGATGTCAGACACACAGTCCATTTACAAGTCCGTTCTGGGTCTGAACGAAACCGGAGGCACCTAGTACCCCGCATATCCATCGATCTCCAAGTACGTCTGGACGATCACTAACTGTTTCCATCTTCTTGGGTGTACAGCCCAATCAAGATCATCAGTAATCACCCAAACGACGTGAAGACCTCCGGTCTTCGACCATCGTCTTCATCTTCGACACCACGTCGAATCAGTTATTCAGAATGGGATAAACCCGGTCTTTCCGAATAACTCGCGTATACTTTAAATAAGTGCTACACAAACACAACATACGCCTCATTCCAATTCATCAGTCACTAACCGTAAATTAATCAAGAGAATAATTCCCCAAATATTAACCCCGAAGGCCGAAACCAACATCAGATCAATATCCAGAAAACCATTCTACTTGGCTAACCGACAGTTAGTTTCTAAATTTCACATTCATAGGGAAAGGTTCCCATTAATTTTATCAAAGATAAATTCTTGAATTTATGCTTTAATCTACTTTTGAATATCAATTCAAACTAGTCGGGATTAGCGAACCTTACCGAAGTAATCATTTGTTTTAATTTCCCAATCCCAACCTATTCATCCCATGAAGTAAAACTGGTAATACTTCATATCTAACACCACGGTGTTATCGGTAAATTCAATTACCATTTCACGTTCAAATCTAATTAAAGATTTAACTATCGCCTGGAGCAAAACTGGTGATACTCCATTTTCGATCATTTCAATCTAATTAAAGATTCATTAAAACCCCACTTAGTTTTAATCGTTAACTGGGTTAAAGAATCAGTGTCATTTAAAACACGGTTCACGATAAACCCAAAATCACATTCATCAATTATCGGGTTAAAGAACAAGTGTTGTTTAAAACACTGTTCACGATAAACCCAAGAATCAATATCGATTCAATTCCAATTAAATGTCATTTAATTGGTACACTTCATTAAATCTAAATAAAAAGATTTAATCATTTCTCAACTGGGTTCAAGAACAGTGTTAGTGAAGACACCGTTCACGACAAACCCAAATCACATTCGATATTCAATACAAGGCTCTGAATAGAAAATATATCGGCCTATATTCAATATCAAATTCTACGATTAACAAATGTCGTATTGGAAATAACGATATAAATATATATCTTTCAAATTTCCATAACAACACCTGTATAATCACGAATTCCAACATCGAAATATTCCGAAGACAATTTCGATTCAAATCCACTCCAATGCAATCATTGGAAATTTTGGTTATTTTCAAAACCCTTTTCGAATTCAATTTATTTATTTAAAAATAAATAGAATTATAATTCTAGTTCGAAACTAGTTCATTTCGATAAAAATCTATTTTTATCTTTTCAAATATGGAGTTTTTCATCCCAAATCTTTACAAATCATTTCTTATGATTTTACACAAATTATTACTATTTTTAATAATTTTATCAAGGCCCGTACAGTCGATTTCCAACAACGGCCATCGAACTGCACTTACAGCGACCTTTTTCCAATTTGATTTGGACATAATTCCAAATCCAACCGTTAGATTTCTGATTTATCACATTCGTTAGAAAGCTCTTTTCGATACGAACCCAACGGTTCCGGTTTTAGGAGAATCCGACGGTCGGATCTCCCGTAATGTCCGTTTGAAATCAATGGTCGAAATTCGCGAACTGCCGCGGCGCGGCGCGTTCTATTCAGGCCATTTATATTATATATATAATATATATTTCGTCGATTTTCTATTCAAAACGAATTATATAAATAGTTTTAAAATTCGTTTCAAAATCTATTTCAACTTCATTTCAATTCAAATCGAAATTGAATTCTTCTTTATAAATTCGTTTTAAAATTCATTTCTATTCAATTCAATTTGAATTCGTTTCAATTTGTTTTCAATTCAATTTGAATTCGTTTTCAATTCATTTCGAAACCGTTTTCAATTCAATTCATTTCGAAACCGTTTTCAATTCAATTCATTTCGAAACCGTTTTCAATTCAATTCATTTCGAAACCGTTTTCAATTCAATTCATTTCGAATTCAATTCAATTCATTTCGAAACCGTTTTCAATTCAATTCATTTCGAAACCGTTTTCAATTCAATTCATTTCGAAACCGTTTTCAATTCAATTCATTTCGAAACCGTTTTCAATTCAATTCATTTCGAAACCGTTTTCAATTCAATTCATTTCGAAATCGTTTAAAATCGATATAAATATCGTTCACGTCAAAATGGCGTCAATCTAATCAACACGGCTTCATATATTTCTATTTCAAATATTTCTTCTTCAAAATAGTCGTTATTATCAAAATATTTCGTTCAACACATGACCAATCTCAATGAATGAGTACTGTCAACACATGAACTTTTATTTTATATCGATAAAGATGTAAATTTTATTATTAAAATATTTCGTTCAACACATGACCAATCTCAATGGATGAGTACTGTCAACACATGAACTTTTATTTTATAATATTCTTTATTTTTCAAATTGGAATGAGACCCAATCAATTACCATATAAGGTTAATTATATGGATTTTCATACAACACATGTATATCATAGCATTGAAAAATAATCAACCATCAACCAAAGTGCACTACACTGTATAAGCATCAAATATAGATATTCAACGCTTATAACAGCCTGTCAATCAACCGATCGACATATTTAATAAATCAGGATGAGTGAACTTCAAATTTCATCCCAACACCCGTGTGGGGTTTCAAACAATCAAACACCTATTTTATTTGTGCTGTTGGGCGATGTGTAAAATTTATCGTCCCAATCAATGTCATTCAAATAGGTGTACATAAACAAACCGTCCGGTTTATAAATGAATATTTTATTTATTCACATCACGTTAAAAATTATATTTTTAACGATAAAACATTTTATTCCAACCTATGAACTTCTATACAATTCATTTATTCAATAAAATGATATTTTTATTTTTCTAACTTATTTTAGAAAATTTCGGCGGCATAACGGCACTATACTAGAAACGGGACGAGGCCTAGCCTTATCCCCGGTCTAGTGAAGGCCCACGCCATTCACACATCAATCAAATCAATTCGTTATGCAAACCACAAAATTTGGAGTAAGAGTCTAACCTAGCCTTACTCCTTCGCCTTATAACGGCGCACGTCTAATCCTAACCAATTTATCGATTCGATTTTTTTCACACCACAAACCACATTCAAACCAATATCGCAATCAATCACCAAAACAGCCAAACAAACAAGTCCATGGTCTGTGGACGATTGTGTCGGGTGCTACTAAGCACCGTCTGCATCCTAGTATATATATATAACTAGAAAAATAAATTGAAAGGTGAGAAATTCTCACAGATAGCTATCCTAGCTCCACGGCACTTCCAATGCAGGAAATCTTCGCCGTTTTCGCATCTTCGTCAGCTTCGTCGCCCGTAGCCACTACATATATAAAATCGAATTTTGACTTCGTTATTCAATATATAAAAATCGAATTTTTAGTTCGCTATTCAATATATAAAAATCGAATTTTTAGTTCGCTATTCAGTATATAAAAATCGAATTTTTAGTTCGCTATTCAATATATAAAAATTGAATTTTTAGTTCGCTATTCAATATATAAAAATCGAATTTTTAGTTCGCTATTCAATATATAAAAATCGAATTTTTAGTTCGCTATTCAATATATAAAAATCGAATTTTTAGTTCAAAGTTCAATATATAAAAATCATATTTTTCTTATGCCGAAGTTCAATATATAAAAATCATATTTTTCTTATGCCGAAGTTCAATATATAAAAATCATATTTTTCTTATGCCGAAGTTCAATATATAAAAATCATATTTTTATGCCGAAGTTCAATATATAAAAATCATATTTTTATGCCGAAGTTCAATATATAAAAATCATATTTTTATGCCGAATTTCAATATATAAAAATCATATTTTTATGCCGAAGTTCAATATATAAAAATCATATTTTTATGCCGAAGTTCAATATATAAAAATCATATTTTTCTGCCGAAGTTCAATATATAAAAATCATATTTTTCTTATTTCTAAAAGTCTCCTCTTCGTTCTTTAAAAATCAAACTTCTCTTGTTTGAAAAATCAAAGCTTTTCTCATTAGAAAAATCAATGCTTTCTCGTTTGAAAAATAAATGCTTTTCTTTCGACAATATAAAAGATTATATTTTTCTAACTTTACAACATAAATAAAAACCGGTTTTTAAAGTAAATAAAATTCCGTTTTTAAACAAAATAAAATTCAGATTTCAAATAAAATAAAATTCAGTTTTAAACAAAATAAAATTTCTGTTTTAAAATTCTTTTAAAAAAAATTTATGCTCAGTTTTTAATTCAGTTCTTAAAAATCTAAAAAAAAACTCAGTTTTAAATCCTTTTACAATCTGTTCAGTTTTTTTTCAGAATAATAAATAATAAAAAGAAAAAAAAAAAAAAAAAAAACAATCGACTTACAGTAACGAGAAGGAGGGGGGAGGGGGAAGGAGACGTCGGCGGCAGGCGGTCTTCGAATCGAGGGGGGGTGTCGAGGCTAGAGGCATCGTCGGTGGTCTTCGTTGATGGATCGAATGGAGGAGGCTGAAGAGGGGACAGGGGCTTCAACTGAGTGGCGGGCGATTGGAGGAGGAGGCCGACGCGAGGGTGGCGGCTCCGACGAGGGAAAGGGGCTGGGGCGATTTCGATTTCGTTTCTTTTTTTTTTTTTAATTTTCTGTAAAAGGAAATCGGGGGGGCCTGGGTAGTTAAGGGGAAGATAATATTTTTTTTTTTTTTAATTTTCTGTAAAAGGAAATCGGGGGGGGCCTGGGTAGTTAAGGGGAAGATAATATATTTTTTTTTTATTAATTAATTAATAAATTTTATCCTAAAGAGTTGACTTTCACATACGACCTCGAAACGAGGCCCACCGCCTGTCGTCCATAGCGTTTTACCCCCATTCCGAACACAATGGGATATATATCGCAAGCTGATTTGATTGTTACAATCAGTTTCCGTTAAATTTACATTTAAATCACTATATTGAATTTTAAACGTACATTTCTAATTACCGGGGTCACATATTAACTCGGAAAATTACAGAAAAATATTTTCTAGCTTCGTATTGACGATACGGTCCTAACAAAACTAATTTTGTCGAATTCTGAGACCGTTGGAAAAATGGCCAATTTCCAGTCGATTTAAAATCAACTGAAATGGTCAAAACACGTTTTCCTTCGCCACGCTCACATATTGATTCGAAAAATTATGAAATTTGGAATCTAGCAATAACCTAACATCACGGACCCAACAAAACTGGTTTCGTCGAAATCCGAGGTTGTTTGCAAAATGTCCATTTTTAAGGGCCTTATATATATAAAAATATATATAAATTCCACAGCGACTATTTCTAATTTTAAACTGGACATATCTTATCATTTCTAAGATGAAATCTCAGTTTGTTAACTTCGTTACAAAGATATAGTTATACAGATTCAAATATTTCTTGTTTCGTTCAATTCTGACTTATATTGAATTCTGTATATTCATTTGAAATTAGAAATCGAATTTTCGAACTACCGCGCCACTTTCAATTCTATTTATAATTATATATAAATATTTATATTCTAACGACGACACGTATAAATATATACGTTCGATTTTATATTCAAAATAAATTCCTCGATAATATTATTTAAAATAATCTATTTTAAATATTCAAAATTCGCTAAAATTGCCAAAATAAAAATTTTAAACTGGCCCAGATTTTCGGGTTATTACAGCTTCTCATCTCTATTGCATTTTTCAAAATTTTCCAATCTTGCACTGCAACTACCTTTGCGGGATCTACGGCTATCCCTTCTTTGGAGACCACATGCCCTAAGAATCTCACCTCTTTTCTCTAAAAATGGCATCTGGAGAACTTCGCCTTAAGCTTATGCGCACAGAGAGTTTTCAAAACTTCTCTCGAATGTTGAGCATGCTCTTCTTGCTTTTGGAGAAGATCAAGATATCATCAACAAAGACCACGAAAAATTTATTTAGAAACTCCCGAAACACCCTACTCATCAGATCAATAAAATAGGCGGGTGCGTTCGTCAACCCAAAAGGCATAATTAGTCATTCAAAGAAACCATCTGGAGTTCTAAAAGCGATCTTATCTATGCTGTCCTTAGCCACCCTCAACTGATGAAACCCCATGGCCAAGTATAATTGAGAGAATACCGAGGCACCAACAACCTGATCAAATAAATCATCAATCCCCGGGAGTGAGTGCCTATTCTTCTTAGAGAGTTTATTCAACTCTCTATAGTCAACACACAAACAAAGCGAACCATCTTCCTCAGTTGCGAATACAACTAGAGCACCCCATTCAGATATGCCTCATTTGATAAATCCTTTCTCAAGTAGCTCTCATACTTTCTTACTCATCTCCCTCCTTTCCCTTGGAGCCATATGGCGCACTGGCAATGCAACTGGATTTGTATTGTCCACCAGATATATATGAAAATCGATCTCGTGCCTCGGAGGTAAACCCCGTACCTCATCAAAGACATCAGAATAATCTCGGACTACTGGAACAGATTGCAGATCATCGATAGATGCATCAAGAGACTTTAGGAAACTAAGCATAACAGACCCTTGGGGGTCACAAGAAATCTCGAGGGTCCTTCCATGACAAGTCAGAAGCCTAACGACCCTCCTCTCACAATTCAGAATGGCACCATACGTGGTATGCCAATCCATTCCTACAATCAACCCATAGCCCATAAACCCGAGCACATACGCGTCGCACTCAAACTCGACGCCTAACACATATATTTTCAAACCCCGACAAATCATAGATAAATGAGCCAAACCACCAATGGGGTTTGAGACAACTACGGGATCCACTACCATACCAATAATTAAGTGTAGAGAGATTCAACCAAAGAACTAGATATAAATGAATGTGAAGCACCAGAATCAAAAAGTGTTCTAATTGGATGGTTTGAAAGAGAAATTGAAACTTCCACAGAAATTTTTCTACCTCAATCTAGAGCACTGGTTGCGAGAGCATGCACCTGCCCTCCAGAAGTTCTTGCCCTTTGACCTTGTCCATATGATCCTTATTTCTTCGGGCACTCCCTAGCAAAGTGTCCGACCTCTCCCCAATTGAAGCAAGTGTTCTTCCTTCTTTTACAGTCTTTGGTCAAGTGACCCTCTTTCCCACAATTGTGACATTTCCTCTTATCCTTGGCCTTGTCATTCTTCCAACCTTTCTTCTTCTGTTGTTGTTGTTGTTGCCCTTTCTTGGGCTACACCATCTTATTTTGCGTTGTTTCCTCAGCCTCTACTTCCTTCTTTTCTCCTTTTTCTTCCTCATACATCAAGGCCATATCAACAAGTCTTTCAAAAGTGGCTCCCATTGGGATATGGGACATGGCTAACCCATGAAGGAGTTCATTTAGCCCTTTAACAAACCGCAAAGCCTTCTTATGCGGCGTGTCTACCAGTTCCAGTCCAAATCCTGCCAGTTGGTTAAATTTGTTCACATACTCTTTAACCGTCAAGTTCCCTTTTTTGAGTGCTAATAACCTCTCCATCTGCATGCTCATCTCAGGTTGGGAAAGGAATTTCATCTCAAATCTCTATCTACAGTCATCCCAAGTTTCCACTGGACTGCCTGCTTAGGTTACCTTTCACCAAAATGAAGCTTCATCCTTCAATAGCCAAGCAGCTAACTGAATCTTTCTTTGATCCTCTACTTCAAAGATTACAAACAAGTCCTCGGTCTCCTTGAGCCAGTTCCTTGCCTCCACAAACGTCTCGGTTCCATGGAATGGCTTCCCTCCCATAGCGTGGAAATCTTTGCAGATCTTTGATAAGTTGTTTGCACGTGGAGGAGGAGCAACAGGTGTAGCTAGGGGAGGAACGTTTCCTTGGCCTTAGGCAGGTGCCATGGCCTCCAGATACCTATGGAACCATCCTGGTATCTTAATGCCCTCTGGAATTTTAGGTTCCCCAGAGATGCTGAGAAGAAAACGAAAGAGATTCAAACAAGGGATCGAAAGATATTACTTATGGCTTTTTGGGGAATGTTTTTTCCAAAACAGACTTTTCTTTTTGAAAATACTTTCTTTCAAAACCTTTTTGAAATAACATTCAAATTTTTTTATCTAATCTGGTAACCTTCAGCTCTGATACCAAGTGTGACAGCCCACATCCGTTAATGTCACTCACAAAGGGAATGCATTAAGTTTCATGAAGCGTTATAGTAAACAGAACAGAGATATTACAAGACGGACATATAAAATAACAGCAGAATAAAAACTTTATTTATCATCAGATAGCATGGTCCAAAAACATCACATGCCTGAAATACAAAAGCCCATTACAACATAAAAGCTACTTCTTGTACTTCAAAAATATTAGAGTACATAAAAGAAATGAAATTCCCCAAAAACAAAATATAGCCATAGCAACAAGGATAGGAGCTTGAGCCATACATCTCAGCAGCTCCAACAAAAGTAAGCAGAATCACGGTCAAGCCTGAGTGTTCCCGTCCTGAGAACCTATGAGGGAGGGGGTGAGAAAACAAAAAGGGTCAGACATAAAGTCTGGCGAGTCCAGTTACTTTTAGCAAGTAAATAAATAAAAGTAGCATAACAAGCATATAAAGTTGAAAAGAGGGAGATAACTACATAAAAGGCAAGTATGACAAGGTGAACAGGATAGGGTGTATATGCTTCTAATGATTACTCTACATTATTAATGAGATGATCCCTTCCATTATAAGGTGGTAGACTTAGGCATACGTCCAAGTGTACCCTAACTACTACCCTAATCGATTGGCTCCCTAATCCACGTAGATACTCTGTGTCGGCCCCACCATAGGATGTATCACATCCTAAAGTGGCAACTCCTCATTGATATGCATAGCCCTATATCTACAGACGTCATGGTCATCCTATCCCCCTCTGCTCGGCTCATGCACGCATATGGCCTGGTCGGTTTGCGCCGCCCACGCAGTCCTCTACGTTTGGATCTCTTACAATTAGTCCAGTAAGTGTGTCCCTTCTCCGACATAGTTTGGAGTACATGTTCGATACCTACTCCGGGTTATTGGATGAAACGGGTCCCACACAATATGATACAAGCTCTCCCCTTTGTCTTGTATCCCCCACTAGGTTTTCCATTTGATTATGTATACTACTAGGTGTCTTTAATTACATCTCTTTATTATTTCCATCGGTTCTGTATACTACTAGGTGTCTTTAATTACATAACTTATAAGGTTAAGTTTGTGGGCCTATATTTAAATATTACCCACCCCCTCAGATTTACTTAACCTACCCACTGTTCAACCAAATTTACTTAACCTCTATTCATGTTTATGTTTCACACAATCCCTATGGAATCCATTAGGTTAAGTATTTCAATTATTACCATATTTTCATTTATGGTTATAATGGATTAGACCTCCCACATTAGGCCTACAGCTTATGGATTTAGATATGCTGGTCGGGTCTGAGCAAACTTCTTCCACAAGTTCGGCCTAACCTCGTTTCTTAGCCCTATTCGTATTTGTGCATTTAGGCCTCTCACATTAGGTTCAACATTAGTGGTTGCTGGATATGTCAGTCGTTTCCGGGCAGACTTCCACCGCTAATGCAACCTAATCTCGTGTCATAAGTGCAGTTACGATTTCTAATTGTAGTCCTAGGCATTTCATTATTATCCAATTACTAGTGCCTATGCCTTTATAGGTGTTCATACCCATTTACCCAGTTATTGAACTATATGTCCAATTCATGTTTATAAGTATTATTCAAATTATGCCAATATTAGTCTTTTTCTCCCGTTCCCTAACTAGCGCATTCACATAATTTGCGGCATGCCTAGGCTAGATAATAGCCTAGTCATAAATGATAAAAGGGAAAGGTGATGGGAATATAACAAGAGTGAATGTTCTAACATAGCTGGTATAAATATATACTAACATGGTGATAATGTGAACATATAAGCATAGATCAGATGAACTTGTAGCAGTTGACTAGTTGTAACATAGCAAAGGTGATAAGATAAACATGACAAGATCTAAATATTAATTTAAATGTCTAATATGTTCAAATCTAATATGATAAACATAAGGGAATCTAAGTAATAGGCTAGATCTGATTAATAATTTAGATGTGCACATAATTCAGATCTAATAGTTAAAAGTAGATCTGGCACAAATAAGGTTTATGATCCACATCATAGAATGCCATAGAAGTTACAATAGATCCGACAAGATAGAGATTTAGATCCAAGTTATAACCAATTTAGAATGTCATATGTTCACAATTTACAATGGATCCAGTATAATATAGGCTCATGAACAAATCCAAACTATAGTCATATCAGGTTTACTTTTAAATATTTAAATCTAAAAGCAACTAAGAACTCACAGCGTTTGGATTAGAAAATAGAAAAAGAATGGATCCTGAATCTCTAACTAATTTGCTTAGGTTGATAGTTGCAGAAGATAACGGTTCCAGTTCAGTTCAGACACCGACAAAGTTTGGCCTCCATTGAATTCTAGTGAAGAAAACAAGAGAAATGGACCCATATATATTACTGCCAGCCTCCAGAAACCAACTGTCATGTCAGCCCTAGGGGTGTCAATACCCGTGTAGGGGGGTCGACCCCGGTGTCAACACCCCCTAGGCTGGTCGACCCCCTAAACAGGGAAATTTGTCGCCTTACGAAATTTTGATTTTTGAACCCTTTTATGGATAAGTTCTGACTTATATGTATATATATATAATTCTTCTGCATGTACACAAACTTAAAATCCTTTTAACTTCTTCATATGGTGTCCGTTTTACGCAAACCAAATGTCTATCTGACCAGAATTTCGAGACGGACGCAATGGCGTAGTCCTTTCCCTTAATTCCAAATACTAAATTAATTATTGTTTAATTTACCCTCTTTTAGTGTTGTTAAAAAAATACGGGGTGTTACAATTCGATTGCACTATTAGATGGCCTATGAAATCCTCCGTTGCAAGTAGTCTATCCCATATATGAAAGACAATTGGACATTCAAAAAACAAGTGAACATTAGTTTCCTCAACCGAGTTACGGAATACACATGTGTTATTATTAATCAACCCAAATGAGAACAACTTTTGCTTGGTATTACGCGCATTAGCCATCACCTTCCACAACAGGAAATTGCGATTTGTTGAGCTACCCAAACTCCAAATACGTGACGACCATGCAAATATATGTCCTTCATTTTGAAGTAAATCACATATAAGCTTAATTGAATGCTTTCAGCCATCCCAAAAAACTGCATTGTCACCTCCCGAGTTAACAAAAGATCTATTAACCTGCTCCCATAATTATCTTAAAATTGTCGATCTTGAGTATGGTAATATCAAATCATCATCAATAATTATCAACCAAAACATTATTAGGACTTCCAGAGTTCAGTCTAACATAATAATCAACAATTATGCTCAAAATAGTACCTTGCATAGACCACGGCGAATGCCAGAAAGAAACTCTGTTCAGAATATTTCCATTCACCTGAATAAAAGGAAAAAAGGCCTCTCTTAAGATTAGAATACACCTCCAACTCCAACTGTAAGATTGTGGGACTTGCATTGACCAAAAATCCTTATTACTAATTAAATTCATTTGCATCCAACATGTCCATAAACCTCTCTCATTACTAACCAGCTTATTGACATAGATTGACACAACAGCTTTACTCCAATTATAAAAATTAATGATACCTAAACCACCATGCTTCTTGTCACTGTATAGCTTTTGATATGAGACAGGGATTAGTTTTTTAGAGTATGGGTCACCATGCCATAAAAATCTACTGAAAGCACTACTTATCATCTTTAAAAGCTTGACTGGCAAAATGTAATGCCGCATCCAATATGTTGTATAGCATTGGCAACAGATTGAATAATTACTAATCTGCCAGCCTAGGACAATTTATCAGTAGGCCATTGTTGAAGTTTCTTTATAATCTTTTCTAATAATGGTGCACACAAATCTTTAATAATACGAGAATGTATAAGTGGTAACCTAAGATAAGTGGCATTACATGAAAGCTCTTGAACACCAGACATAAATATAATTTCATTCTTCTTATTGTCATCAATTCCAGCTATGATAGTTGGTTTTTTCTTAAAAAACGATATGTTCTAAAAAAATTGAATCTCGTGTATATATATTTTCAACTTGGAAAAATTTTCCATCACTCCCGACTTGTCGCTGCCTCATTTTCTCGCCATCCAAAAATGCAATCGTGTCCGAGTGTCGTGGTATGCATGCGCATTCAAGTTATCGTGTGTTCGTCTTCTTCTCAAAACCAAGAAAGGTGCGATAATCACTCAGGACCATGTTCTTTTTTGCAAGTTTGTCAATTTAGATGAAATGTTGATAATATTCACATGAAATATTAATCGTAAATCATATGATATTAATTGTTGTTTGCGTAAATTAACAATGCTTACTACATGATTAAATAATTGTGCATGATTGGTTGTTTATTTAAATTGTTCCTCATTTTGTTGGTATCATTTTTGAAATCACACAGCAAGTTTTCGTACATTTAGGAAAAAATCACTATGAGTTGAAATGATATATAACCGAACGATTATATAGATTTAGGAAATAAGAATTCGATTTATCGACATCTTAAGTCAGGCTATCCAAACTTTGCATCATTACCAAATGATCGTCCATGGAAGATGACAAAACCTTGCAAAGCTACGTTAGATAAGCATGATCGCACTAGGATTAGACTAAGTTTCAAATGTACCAAATAATTTCGCTAGTATAGTGTCATTTCATGGAGGGTTTGAGTCAGAATCAGAGGATGCACCATGATTGGAAGAAGGGGAGGGAGAGAGGGAGGTCTTCAAATCTGTCGTTTTTCTCTAATGCTGCTTCATCATCAAATCTGTCGCCAAGCTGCAATATTGCTCCGTCATCGAGTCCATCCATGCGCTCTAAAGCTCCATAGAGAATTTAACTCATCCGCTCAAGTTTACTATCCTTGTGCATTCAATAATATACACTGACATGTGCTTTTTCGATAAGCACCCCCAAACTCTAACGATCGAAGGATCGCTTACGAATGACATTTTAAGCTATACTAAGCAAACAAGTCAACCATGTAACCAGTTGTCATACAAAGTCCCAAACTAACATACAAACACCATAATAACAATAATAAATCGTATAAAATCCGTCTAAAGCAATCAAAGTGAAATAGGTGTCCAAATAACCATAGCAGTGTGGTCAAAATAGCGCGTAATAGCACGTAAATGGGTAAATAGTGCGCAAATAGAAATAAATATGAAATTCAATTAAAAATACTTAAATAACTTTCTAGTATTTTTATTTATTATTTAATAGGTTTAATTACCATAAATATTACGTTTTATTATTAGAAAATAGTTTAAACCATCAAATTATACTATTTACACAAACACTGTCCAATGAGATATAATATCACTCATCTTATTCAAATCAGTCCAAACCAGTAAGGAGTGTATAACTCGTCAATACGAGTCCAACGCACAAAATCGCGTCCAAATCCAACCTTGTATGAGAAAGTTACGCATGTTATAAGTTTACGAATTTAAATCGACATAAAATTAAATCAACAACTATGTTTTTACTGAAATGACATCCACTTTTCTTCCCCAATCCTTCTCCTTTCTAGCTGCACATGTACACATATAATCCATCCAAAATCCGTGCACTAAACTTAGTGATACAGAGCTGCACTACTCGATTTCAGAAATAGTCTTCATTCTTGCACTTGTCTTCGAAAACCGTCTTGCCTCTACCTTAAAATCAAACTCTTGCCCACTATAGAAGAATGCAGCCTGGTGATTTATGGCTCTAGCTCTTCATTGCCTCTAGCATGCACACCATCCTACAAACTATCACACTCCTTCAAGCTCTGGAAAATGGTGTTTCTCCCTAAGCTAAGACCAAATCCAATCATCACAATCCCTATCTCCAAACACACTGAGAGGAAACTCGAACCTTAGTTTTGAACATCAGGCCATGATCTTCGTTGATCGGCTCTAGAAAATTGCCGAAGATAGAGCATTGCCATATGAGTTCAACGAGTGTAAAATAAGGATTTTAGGACGAGTAAATATGGAATTCAAATTTTTGAAGTAGGAGATAAGAACGCCATTTTGGGAATGAAACAACAACTCAATTTGGGAAATAATAATACGGGTTGGGTCACTATAGCATAAGATTAGGATTTTTAATTATTTAATTCTCTAATTCACAGATTAGGCCTAAAAATAGGGATGTAAATTGCTCGGACTGGACCAGACAAGGTATGTTCAGCTTCTGTCCTAAATCAAATCAAAACGTACAAAAAAAAATGTGTAAATTATGTTGTCCAAGCTCGTATCCTAAACAAAACTAGTCGGAGATGAACATATGTTTTTCGGACACGGAAACAAATGAACCCGGTCAGACATGGCTATTTATATCAAAATTTACAAGCTTTATTAGATTTTCTCTCAACTATGTATCAAATTGCAAAGAATTCAGATGAATTCAAACGAACACGGACAAGATGTGATTTTTTATGTACATTTTTTTGTCCTAACTCATGCCCTAAATGAAAATCGAATAGACTCAGACATATTTCTTCATGGACACGAGCGCATATTGGGCATTCATACAAAATTTATATTCCAACCTGAAAACTCGCAAACTCCAATTGATACATGCCATCATGTATGTAAAAGCACCTTCTAGAAACAATTAAACTAGTCTCGAGACTCAATTCGATTATATACAGAAGTCAGCCATTGAAACATGTATTATATGATGGTAGTTTCTTATAGAAATTGACATACATTTTGTTTACGCATGACCAAATGGTACATCCAATTGCGACAAAACTGATTGAATGTAATAATTCACTACGACGACTCCAAGAATATTACTTCCATCAAAATCGACCGTTATGCTCCCGGAACAATAATTTATGTGTAGATCGAAATCGTTATGACTACCAACTATCTCAAACTCGAAATACAGTGATCCAAATACTTATTCCTCATGTAACGAATAATCCAGACTTAACAACGCTGGTCTCAAGTCCTGATTTGATCATTTGTGAAAAATCCCTATTTAGAACTGTCAATCAAATAATTTATGACCAATATTTAAATAAAATACTTGAATATCCAATCATGGAAATACAGGTCGTTACACTTGTCACTAACCTTCAAGGGGAACTTTCCTATATGCATATGGTAGTAGTTGTTCATTAAAGATCTTCAATGCAAGGACTTCTCACTACTAATCGCGGGGTGATTCCCAACATGATGTAGTAGAAGAGTGCCTTTGGTCTATCTTGACCCTTGATAACTTCTAAGGATGAATGTTTGACATTGCATGTATAAGTGCACGCATATTGATTTTTGAAAACGTACGTTGTTTTGGTGTTTTAGGAAGTAACTCTCTTACATTAACACTCTTATTGAGACGTATGAGCTCAGAATTTGTACATTTATGGAAATCATCGACGTGTGATGGAATTGACAATGTGGCATTCAAAGTGAAATATATGTTATGGGTAAGGTAATCATTTGTTTAAGCCTCCTCACTTGATAATGGCTAAAGCAGAGCATGTCGTAAGGCAATATTGGTTAATCCCATTATGATATTGTCATCACCTTTCTGTATTACTCTTTATATATCAAATATATTATGTATGCTAAGAGTGATCGCATAGGTCAGTTATGAACATGAATATGTCTTATTCGATATACACACACCAGATGAGTCTATGTATAGGTTGGTCTTGCCAGAATAGCAAATGGTTTAAAGATGTAGAACCTCGGTGCATTCCTCTAAAGATTCATTGTACCGACTCAGAGTTTATTTTCTTTACTCCTTAAAATCTGGGTGCCCAATTTTCTGAGCAGTCAAGTAATCATTTTTAACTTAGAGCAAATTTGTTGAGCTTCAAGCTGAACATTTCATGAAAATGGTTACCTATTCCTACTTCCACTACATCCATGTTTGTTGATCATATATATTTATACCTTCCCAGATTAAGTTAGGATAAACTTTAAGAAATATATTTAAAATGTACTCTGTAAGGAATATATTTTGAAATAATATATATCAACTCACTCACGTAAGATTCTGTTTTTTCTTTGTTTTCTTTTAACCATGATAGTTCGCCTCTTCGAAACTTGGATTTATAGCATGAATATCGTAGATGAATTATTATCGATTTTCTAGGGTCGAGAAGATGGGTCATCACAAGGATCACATCACGAGTGCCACCGTAGAACTTGGACCGGATCCAACCCGAAGCAATCAAGTTGGTATTGATCCATGGCCACCGTAGTCATGCAATCTTTATGCCACTTTGTGTATCTTTATGACTTTATTTGCTCATTGTTCCATGGTCTAATCTTAGTGTGATATCTGGGCTTTCTAACCACCTTTCCAGTTATCTGCTGTGATAACCATCAAGCCTAACTTGTCTATTTTGTGTGAATATGAACTACTCAAAAGACTAGTTAAAATTTGTCATATACATGCTATCAAAAATTAGAAGCAAACAAGAGCACTTGCACAAAATGGAAAATTTTAGATCAGCTCACATGATATCTAAAATAGAATATCATCTTTGTTCTTCCTCATCTACTGAACATATTTAGATTCAATAACCAACTTATTTTTTTTAACAAAATAAATAAACTATGTACCAAAAAGGGAGAAAAAAGCCTTTCTCCAATGGCGTACATTCAATAACCAACTTAATTAAATATTGCATCACATACCTTCTTTACATCACAACTATCCCTCTTTTTTGTTTAAAGTGCACACTATTTTTATTGTCGAAGTGTTCTTGGGAATCTTTTTACATTAAGTAACACATCTTCAAGTTTCACACCAGAAACAGACAAATCAAAACACTACCGATAGTAACCCTTCCAACAAATAAATGACCATGAATAGATTTTGACAACTCATAATTATGAATACGTTAACTACTTCAATACCCTATATATCTTTCGTATATATCCTTAAGTGATATGAACAATCACATTTTCTACTTGATACATATTTAAGCATTTTAATGTTCATTTTATCGCTTTTCCACTCTTTATCTCAGGATATTTTCCATGTAATGACCCGGTTTTTGTCGACTTTGGTTATTGACATAAACTCAATGACGACTAACCAAACATCAAAAAATACCGGAAGTTAATGAAAGAAATTAGAGGGTGAGGAAAGATAATATGGAAACTTAGAATAGAAGAAGAAGAACATACAACATCAGAGTAAACACGAATCTAACAGCGGAACGAATAAATATATTTCATAACATAACTTTGAAATACAAATCTGTACTTGAATATACATATCATTTCCAAAGTACGACACTTACAACACAGCGGAAGTAAACAATAGCTATATGATCCTAAAGCCTCATGCTCCAGCTCTTCAAGTATCTGTAAATCACGACTAGTTGACTGCCCATACAAAATTGGGCACCTAAAAGTTTAGGAAAAAAAAAATAAACTCCGGGTCAGTCATGGGACTGGTATGATAAAACAGTTTAAAACAGTTTGAGCAAGTAAATGATATCTCATAAGACCACGCCGTATAACGGAACGAGTTTTTCCCTTATGAGAATCCAAATTATCTTTATATCAATAAACCTTTTGATATTATGATAATGTCTATCAACCATAATAAAATAATCATCTAGCAGAAACACTTTCATCTCACGTTCTACATATATAGTATACAATCAAAACCGCAAGCACGTATTGGGAATTAGATTTCCAACTATGACAAGTTATGGAGCCACCTTTCGCTAGTGTACCTCTAGAGAGGAATACACTGGGTTCAACAAGAACATCTTGCAACCCGGCAACACATGACCGACCACTCATTTCTCTTGAGTGTACCGAATGTATATCACCAACGGTTGGGATCAACAACCATTTCTCAAATGGGACAGCATCGATAATAGATTTTTAGAAGTAAATGAAACTCTATATCAGGTGATTATACACCCTAATAGGTGTGACCTACATAGCCATGCTACCTGCCCGATTTCTATCATTTCCCTGTTGTGAGGCTAGAAGTAATGCTTATCTCTGACAGATCACCCATTTATTCACTTTGAATGTCACATTGTCATACCCGCCAAATCACAAATTGATTTCCCCAAAAATACCACGGGTATACAGCTAAGATAAACAAATTCCTCCGCCACCAAACGTAAATATGTTTGAAGAGATCAACTTACGTGATCTACTAAGTATACTCTTTCAGGCATTCTTCCATACAGGTCGTCCTGGGACTGGACAAACTGAAGGCACTATTCAGTACATCCATCTTAGGCAATTGTTATCAAGATTTATCAGCCCTTGCACTTTACCCCGTCTTCAATTATCTTTCCATATGTGATTCGCAACGCTTATGCCAATACGGAGTGGTTCTTCGGATAATAATCCAACCGGTCTCTCCATATTAACAACATTAAAATGGTTAAAAACTTCGATAGTTGGTGAGTTAACTATCAAAGAAAAATACGTGTGCAAACAACGATATTATTTCCAGATGGAAATTATATCGATCAATCATCATTCAACATTTTATCTCTTTAGTTCATTAATTTACTTATCTCGTGGTTCTAGATATTCAACATTTCTTATTTTCTAAATTTAGAAAATATACGTTATTAACAATGGAAAACATTCCCATTTCTTGTTTTCTATATTAGAAAACATTTACGATTCTTATTTGGAAAACATTTCCAAAACTCTCACATTGGACTTAGACAGATGTTTAAATAAAACATCGCTATGCCAACTCAAACCATTTACTAAATTCACTTTACCATCATTCACTATCAAACCTTACCATTCCTTAGTTAAGAAGGAAGTCAATCAAGTTAGGGTATAATTACCTCTCAGACCTTAACTGGACAACGTTTTAACTTTGAAATAGTCAAAGTTTATCTTTTAAACCTTTACAATCTTCCTTACGTATCTCTCTTTCGCTTAACTCCTTTCGAATAAACTATATTCGATAACTCTCTTACGAATACCTAGATTCGAAAACCTTTCTTCCAATAAACTATATTCGATTAACTCTATTCAATTAACTCTTATCAATTAACTCTTATTGGATTAACTCTTTTGATTTAACTCTAATCGATTAACTCTTTTTGATTAACTCTTTTCACTTAACTCATTTCGAATAAACTATATTCGATAACTCTTTTAATTCTACTCGAATAAACTATATTCGGTTAACTCCTTTAATTCTATTTGAATAAACTATACTCGATTAACTCCTTTAATTCTATTCAAATAATCTATGTTCGATTAACTCCTTTTGAATAACTAGTATTCGATTAACTCACTTCGAACAACCAATATTCGATTAACTCACTTCGAATAACCAATATTCGATAACTCCTCTTCGAATAACTTATATTCGATAACTCCTCTTCGAATAAATTATATTCGATAACTCTTCTCGAATGAACTATATTCGATTACTCTTCTCGAATAAACTATATTCGATTACTCTTCTCGAATAACTTATATTCGATTAACTCACTCTTTCGAATAAACTATATTTGATCTCTTTCTTTCGAATATGCTATATTCAATTTAACTCCTTCTGATTAACTAATAATCGATAACTCCTTTTGATTAACTAATAATCGATAACTCCTTTCGATTAACTAATAATCGATTAACTTGACTCAACTAACTCGACTAACTTGGTTCGATTAACTTGGTTTTACTAACAATACCCGATTAACTCAACTTGACTAACTTAACTCATTTAACTCAGCTTGATTAACTCTACGCATTTAACTCAACTGATTAACTCTAACTGGTTAACTCTAACTCTAATCGATTAACTCTAACTGGTTAACTATAACTCTAATCGATTAACTCTAACTGGTTAACTCTAACTGGTTAACTCTAACTGGTTAACTCTAATTGATTAACTCTAACCGGTTAACTCTAGCATACTAACTCTAACTGGTTAACTCTAACTGATTAACTCTAACTGGTTAACTCTAACTCTAATCAATTAACTCTTTTTGATTAACTCTTTTCACTTAACTCCTTTGAATCATTTCCCTTTGGAATTATCTCCTTTGAATTATCTCCTTTGCATTATCTCCTTCGGATTATCTCCTTTTCTAGTTGTTTACTTAACAAATAACTATTCCCTTTTCAATTCTATTTATTTAACAAATAAATATTTCTTTTATCTTTTTCTATTTATTTAACAAATAAATATTTCTTTTATCTTTTCAATTCTATTTGTAAATGTTTTACAAATTTTCCCATTCCAAATCTATTTGTAAATGGTTTACAAATATATCCTTTTCATTTCTATTTGTAAATGGTTTACAAATATACCCTTTTCATTTCTATTTGTAAATTGTTTACAAATATTCCTTTTTCTATTTGTTTTTGCAAACATCTTCCTTTGTATTTGTCTTACAAATATATTTTCTTTGTATTTGATTTACAAATAATTTCCTTTATATTTGTTTTACAAATATATTTCCTTTTTAACTCTTTTGATTTTATAATTATTTCCTTATATAAAATCCTTTTTCCTTTTATATATAAAATCCATTGATTTTATATAAATAATTTATTTTCAAATATACTTTGAAAATCTCCCTTTCTACATCCGAATATTTCTTACAGTATCTAAAATACCAAATCACAATGATCGATATCATTTAAACACACATAATCATCAACAAATTATATACCACATCATATATTACAGTATATGAAAACAGTAAATTAAATGTTGAGGAATCCAGTTGGATTCCTTCAACCTGTTTCCCTGCATCCACAGATGTTAAACAATATAATAACATCGATTTCATTTCAATATGAAATATTCTGCTAAACAGAATCAACATTTGATTAACGATTTATATATATATATCGTTATCTATAATTTCAACCAATACATAAGCAATTAAACCAAATAGTTAACACACATCAATCAACATATAATCATCAGTTCTAAGAATATGTTATAAAAATATAATTGTTTAGAGTTGGTGAGTTTTACTCACATTGGACGATCATCGTTAATAACGATAACCATCGCTTGATTCAGACGGACAATTTATTTTGCTATAAATTGTAACGGACTCCAATCCACTCCCGGTCAGTTCCATTGGGTAGTGTCTGTCCATACGATCCTAATGGATATTGTTTCGCTGAATTCTGATATCGGACAGACAAGTTATGAATTTTACAATGTTAACAAACTATTTAATTTAAAATAAACTTAAACTATTTAAAAAAATCGGGCCTTTACCATATCCCACAGCCCAACTACCCCCTCCAGTCCAAACCCGCGTCTACTACTTCTTCCCCAATATCTACAGGTCACGAAATGGCCACGGTCTGCTCTCCAACTCCACTTATCCTCCACGACATTCACCACCGAATCAAAAACAAAAACCACCATTCACCTCTCCATCGCTTTCTCTTTCAATCGATACTCACAACACCAAGCTAGAAAGAGGAGAGTGCCTTGCGTTCTCCAGATCTCGCGACTCGTGTACAGGCAAGGTGCGATAGTTTTCACCCCAGATACCACCAGATTTTACATACGCATCTCCATTCGACCTCCTCAATTGAACTACGGTACCTAAATTTCGAATTAACACATAAATTTCGCCAGAACCACAACCCTAGTTAACGCTAGCTACAGACCAACTCCATTATCGTCTTCGAACCCGAAAAGATGCCCGCTAGAATGTAGAAGAAGCTCCCTTGAGTCCATTCATATATATAAAATGATTTATAGAAATTGTTTTGTATTTCTTTTGATTTTCCTTTTGGATTTCTCTTCTTACGGTTTCATTATCTGATGGCGGCTTGAAGTATTAGATTTTATAAAGGGGATGAAAATCTTGTGTGGTTGAAACAAAGAGTGGGTGGCAAGTTTTGGTCACCAATACTTAGATATTTTCGTTTTTAATATTCATTTCGCCTTCTAAAAATTCGTGTGATCACACACGATATTCAAAAATCACGAAAATGGTCATGTAGCTACAGTTCGACATTACGGTCCCAACGAAACTGACTTCGTCGAATTCCGACTCCGTTTGCTCACACGGCGTATTTTTAACTGTCAAAATATCAACTGTTTTCACATTAAAAATCGGTACGGCCACATACTGACTTAAAAAATCCCGGAAATTGAAATCTAACAATAATTTAACATTGCGAATCCAACAAAATTAGTTTTGTCGAAGTCTGAGGTTGTTTGCCAAAACTGGCTATTTTTAAAGCTCTAAATAACCCTTTTAAATATATAAATATATTTAAAAACAATTAAATTTAATATTTATAAATAAATATTTTCGTATATATTCACAACAGAGTATCATACAGCTTAAGAACATTCCTATATGAATTTCTAACTCGATATTTCAAATCCAGTGTTACATCGATATTCGATTTATATTAAAAATCCAAATAAAAATATAAATAAATCGATATATATATTATAAAGGAACTCCATAGCGACAATTTTAAAATTTGATATGGATATAAATCAAAATCTACACGATGAAATCCAGATTTTTCTCTTCCATTAGCAAAATATCGTTCGACAGATTCGAACGTTTCTTGTTTCACCTAAATCCGATTTAAAACGGCTTCTATATATTCGTTTAAAGTTCGAATCGCCAAAGTACGAACTGCCGCGCCATTTCGAGCTCGATTATAATTATAATATAATTATACGTTCAAACTGCTGTTATTTAAATATATTCGTTATTCAAATTAAATTCTAAACTGAATTATATATTTTGAATTTGCCCAATTCACTCTAGATCGCCATCTCAGCCAATTCTAATTATTTCGGAATTAAATATATTATTTAATTATTATTTTAATTAAATATTCACTATTATTTAATTCAACGACCATTAAATCCTTTTAATCAGTATTTTCAATAATTAAATAAATTAATTATTATATCGCTGAAAATGCTGGTCATTACATTCTTCCCCACTTAAAATAATTTCGTCCTCGAAATTGCTAAGGTAGAAAACAAACTCCACCAACTGGGTTAAAATTATTTGTTTACTTCTTAATTTCAGTTTCACTGAACCAATAAACTTCAATTAAAATATTAATTAATTCCGACTAACTAAAATTTTCAATTCTGAAAATTTTTCTAACGCCTTAATTTTTTGGAAAATTTCGCCATAACCTCCTTTGTACATCCCTATCGATAAAACCACAACTCGCCTCTCTAGGCCTTCTCCAACCCAAAAGAAAATCAAACAGCCAAGCGGCTTGCCAATTCGGCTCATAAATCTCATATCCAAATAAAATACAAATTGGTACCTTTTTGTCGGGCATATCGTTATATCCTTTACACCTGCTACCAATTTAGCATATACCAAAGTCCTTCCGATCAAACTCCAATCACTTTTATCTCAATACAACCATTCGCTTTTAACTAATCCAAATTCCATTTTCAATTAAATCGCTTGGTTTTATCCGAGCCAAACTTCATTTCAAATTCAAGTATTATCCTTGATTCCAAATTCCTATCAATCCAACTTACTTGATATCATTCTAATCCAATTCAGTTACCACTTAACTGGCTTTATTTTTAATTCCAATTTTCTTTCATAAATTTCTATATAATCTGGTTTTTAATTTGAACAATCTCTTCCTGGGAATTTTAAACAGCTTTGCTTTTCAAAATCAAGTATCTCCTTTTTTGGATTTCAAACAACTTGTTTCTCTCAAAACAATTCAAAAACAAAATCTTTTCGGTAGTAATCCGTCACTTACAACTCAAAATTGAACACTGATGATGTCATGATCATCATCGGAATCTATTTCCAGCTTTCGAAGTGGGTTCAATACTATATCGCTTTTCAAAACCATTTCTAACATTTCCACTTTGAAATTTATTTCAAAAGATCCTTCCAATGTTTGTAAAACAATTTAAAATCTCCCAGGATTTTAAAATTCTCGTATACTTAATTTAACTCCATTTACAAACACCTTTCCAATTCCAGGGTTTAAATTTCAACTCTGATTTTAATTTCATATTTAATTCACCTGATTTCATATACTATACTTATATGAATTCTACTTGGTTATATACATAACCACTTCACTTTTTTTTTAATCTTACTTTATTATAATAACAACCAATATGTCCAATATATTTTAATTCCAATATATATGTTTTCTCTATATCAAAATATACTTTGGGTAAAATTATTTTCATTTACCCTCTTTTTAAAACATACCGTGTCGACCCATTGTATTCGAGTGTTTAGAAACCCTTATCGATATTGTGGTGCCCCACCATCGACCAGAATCCATAAACAACTCAACCAATGAATCCACTCGATATAAAACCATTTATATCAAATAACAAATATGTTCACTCGTATATATACACTCAAACTCAATCTAGGGTATTGCTAATCCCATGTCTACCGAGTTAGCCACAGAGCCAAGTTAATCAATTAACCTTCAGCTCTGATACCAACTGTAATGACCCAGTTTTTGTCGACTTTGGTTATCGACACAAACTCAATGACGACTAATCAAACATCGAAAAATACCGGTAGTTAATGAAAGAAAATAGAGGGTGAGGAAAGATATGATAGAAACTTAGAATAGAAGAAGAAGGAGAACATACAACATCAGAGTAAATACGAGTCTTACAGCGGAACGAATAAATATATTTCATAACATAACTTTGAAATACAAATCTATACTTGAATATACATATCATTTCCAAAGTACAGCACTTACAACACAGCGGAAATAAACAATAGCTATATGATCCTGAAGCCTCCTGCTCCAACTCTTCATGTATCTGTAAATCCCGACTACTTGACTGCCCATACAAAATTGGGCACCCAAGAGTTTAGGGAAAACAAACAAAATAAACTCCGGGTCAGTCATGGGACTGGTATGAGTAAAACAGTTTAAAACAGTTTGAGCAAGTAAATGATATCTCATAAGACCACGCCGTATAACGGAACGGGTTTTTCCCTTGAGAATCCAAATTATCTTTATATCAAAAAACCTTTTGATATTATGATAATGTCTATCAACCAGAATATAATAATCATCATGCAGAAACACTTTCATCTCACGTTCTACATATATAGTATACAATCAAAACCGCAAGCACAAATTGGGAATTGGATTTCCAACTATGACAAGGTATGGAACCACCTTTCGCTAGTGTGCCTCTTTGTGTATCTTTATGACTTTATTTGCTCATTGTTCCATGGTCTAATCTTAGTGTGATATCTGGGCTTTCTAACCACCTTCCCAGTTATCTGCTGTGATAGCCATCAAGCCTAACTTGTCTATTTTGTGTGAATATGAACTACTCAAAAGACTGGTTAAAATTTGTCATATATATGCTATCAAAAATTAGAAGCAAACAAGAGCACTTGCACAAAATGGAAAATTTTAGATCAGCTCACATGATATCTAAAATAGAATATCATCTTTGTTCTTCCTCATCTACTGAACATATTTAGATTCAGTAACCAACTTATTTTTTTTAACAAAATAAATAAACTATGTACCAAAAAGGGAGAAAAAAGCCTTTCTCCAATGGCGTACATTCAATAACCAACTTAATTAAATATTGCATCACATACCTTCTTTACATCACAACTATCCCTCTTTTTTGTTTAAAGTGCACACTATTTTTATTGTCGAAGTGTTCTTGGGAATCTTTTTACATTAAGTAACACATCTTCAAGTTTCACACCAGAAACAGACAAATCAAAACACTACCGATAGTAACCCTTCCAGCAAATAAATGACCATGAATAGATTTTGACAACTCATAATTATGAATACGTTAACTACTTCAATACCCTATATATCTTTCGTATATATCCTTAAGTGATATGAACAATCACATTTTCTACTTGATACATATTTAAGCATTTTAATGTTCATTTTATCGCTTTTCCACTCTTTATCTCAGGATATTTTCCATGTAATGACCCGGTTTTTGTCGACTTTGGTTATTGACATAAACTCAATGACGACTAACCAAACATCAAAAAATACCGGAAGTTAATGAAAGAAATTAGAGGGTGAGGAAAGATAATATGGAAACTTAGAATAGAAGAAGAAGAACATACAACATCAGAGTAAACACGAATCTAACAGCGGAACGAATAAATATATTTCATAACATAACTTTGAAATACAAATCTGTACTTGAATATACATATCATTTCCAAAGTACGACACTTACAACACAGCGGAAGTAAACAATAGCTATATGATCCTAAAGCCTCATGCTCCAGCTCTTCAAGTATCTGTAAATCCCGACTAGTTGACTGCCCATACAAAATTGGGCACCTAAAAGTTTAGGAAAAAAAAATAAACTCCGGGTCAGTCATGGGACTGGTATGATAAAACAGTTTAAAACAGTTTGAGCAAGTAAATGATATCTCATAAGACCACGCCGTATAACGGAACGAGTTTTTCCCTTATGAGAATCCAAATTATCTTTATATCAATAAACCTTTTGATATTATGATAATGTCTATCAACCATAATATAATAATCATCTAGCAGAAACACTTTCATCTCACGTTCTACATATATAGTATACAATCAGAACTGCAAGCACGTATTGGGAATTAGATTTCCAACTATGACAAGTTATGGAGCCACCTTTCGCTAGTGTACCTCTAGAGAGGAATACACTGGGTTCAACAAGAACATCTTGCAACCCGGCAACACATGACCGACCACTCATTTCTCTTGAGTGTACCGAATGTATATCACCAACGGTTGGGATCAACAACCATTTCTCAAATGGGACAGCATCGACAATAGATTTTTAGAAGTAAATGAAACTCTATATCAGGTGAATATACACCCTAATAGGTGTGACCTACATAGCCATGCTACCTGCCCGATTTCTATCATTTCCCTGTTGTGAGGCTAGAAGTAATGCTTATCTCTGACAGATCACCCATTTATTCACTTTGAATGTCACATTGTCATACCCGCCAAATCACAAATTGATTTCCCCAAAAATACCACGGGTATACAGCTAAGATAAACAAATTCCTCCGCCACCAAACGTAAATATGTTTGAAGAGATCAACTTACGTGATCTACTAAGTATACTCTTTCAGGCATTCTTCCATACAGGTCGTCCTGGGACTGGACAAACTGAAGGCACTATTCAGTACATCCATCTTAGGCAATTGTTATCAAGATTTATCAGCCCTTGCACTTTACCCCGTCTTCAATTATCTTTCCATATGTGATTCGCAACGCTTATGCCAATACGGAGTGGTTCTTCGGATAATAATCCAACCGGTCTCTCCATATTAACAACATTAAAATGGTTAAAAACTTCGATAGTTGGTGAGTTAACTATCAAAGAAAAATACGTGTGCAAACAACGATATTATTTCCAGATGGAAATTATATCGATCAATCATCATTCAACATTTTATCTCTTTAGTTCATTAATTTACTTATCTCGTGGTTCTAGATATTCAACATTTCTTATTTTCTAAATTTAGAAAATATACGTTATTAACAATGGAAAACATTCCCATTTCTTGTTTTCTATATTAGAAAACATTTATGATTCTTATTTGGAAAACATTTCCAAAACTCTCACATTGGACTTAGACAGATGTTTAAATAAAACATCGCTATGCCAACTCAAACCATTTACTAAATTCACTTTACCATCATTCACTATCAAACCTTACCATTCCTTAGTTAAGAAGGAAGTCAATCAAGTTAGGTTATAATTACCTCTCAGACCTTAACTGCACAACGTTTTAACTTTGAAATAGTCAAAGTTTATCTTTTAAACCTTTACAATCTTCCTTACGTATCTCTCTTTCGCTTAACTCCTTTCGAATAAACTATATTCGATAACTCTCTTACGAATACCTAGATTCGAAAACCTTTCTTCCAATAAACTATATTCGATTAACTCTATTCAATTAACTCTTATCAATTAACTCTTATTGGATTAACTCTTTTGATTTAACTCTAATCGATTAACTCTTTTTGATTAACTCTTTTCACTTAACTCATTTCGAATAAACTATATTCGATAACTCTTTTAATTCTACTCGAATAAACTATATTCGGTTAACTTCTTTAATTCTATTTGAATAAACTATACTCGATTAACTCCTTTAATTCTATTCAAATAATCTATGTTCGATTAACTCCTTTTGAATAACTAGTATTCGATTAACTCACTTCGAACAACCAATATTCGATTAACTGACTTCGAATAACCAATATTCGATAACTCCTCTTCGAATAACTTATATTCGATAACTCCTCTTCGAATAAATTATATTCGATAACTCTTCTCGAATGAACTATATTCGATTACTCTTCTCGAATAAACTATATTCGATTACTCTTCTCGAATAACTTATATTCGATTAACTCACTCTTTCGAATAAACTATATTTGATCTCTTTCTTTCGAATATGCTATATTCAATTTAACTCCTTCTGATTAACTAATAATCGATAACTCCTTTTGATTAACTAATAATCGATAACTCCTTTCGATTAACTAATAATCGATTAACTTGACTCAACTAACTCGACTAACTTGGTTCGATTAACTTGGTTTTACTAACAATACCCGATTAACTCAACTTGACTAACTTAACTCATTTAACTCAGCTTGATTAACTCTACGCATTTAACTCAACTGATTAACTCTAACTGGTTAACTCTAACTCTAATCGATTAACTCTAACTGGTTAACTATAACTCTAATCGATTAACTCTAACTGGTTAACTTTAACTGGTTAACTCTAACTGGTTAACTCTAATTGATTAACTCTAACCGGTTAACTCTAGCATACTAACTCTAACTGGTTAACTCTAACTGATTAACTCTAACTGGTTAACTCTAACTCTAATCAATTAACTCTTTTTGATTAACTCTTTTCACTTAACTCCTTTGAATCATTTCCCTTTGGAATTATCTCCTTTGAATTATCTCCTTTGGATTATCTCCTTCGGATTATCTCCTTTTCTATTTGTTTACTTAACAAATAACTATTCCCTTTTCAATTCTATTTATTTAACAAATAAATATTTCTTTTATCTTTTTCTATTTATTTAACAAATAAATATTTCTTTTATCTTTTCAATTCTATTTGTAAATGTTTTACAAATATTCCCTTTCCAAATCTATTTGTAAATGGTTTACAAATATATCCTTTTCATTTCTATTTGTAAATGGTTTACAAATATACCCTTTTCATTTCTATTTGTAAATTGTTTACAAATATTCCTTTTTCTATTTGTTTTTGCAAACATCTTCCTTTGTATTTGTCTTACAAATATATTTTCTTTGTATTTGTTTTACAAATAATTTCCTTTATATTTGTTTTACAAATATATTTCCTTTTTAACTCTTTTGATTTTATAATTATTTCCTTATATAAAATCCTTTTTCCTTTTATATATAAAATCCATTGATTTTATATAAATAATTTATTTTCAAATATACTTTGAAGATCTCCCTTTCTACATCCGAATATTTCTTACAGAATCTAAAATACCAAATCACAATGATCGATATCATTTAAACACACATAATCATCAACAAATTATATACCACATCATATATTACAGTATATGAAAACAGTAAATTAAATGTTGAGGAATCCAGTTGGATTCCTTCAACCTGTTTCCCTGCATCCACAGATGTTAAACAATATAATAACATCGATTTCATTTCAATATGAAATATTCTGCTAAACAGAATCAACATTTGATTAACGATTTATATATATATATCGTTATCTATAATTTCAACCAATACATAAGCAATTAAACCAAATAGTTAACACACATCAATCAACATATAATCATCAGTTCTAAGAATATGTTATAAAAATATAATTGTTCAGAGTTGGTGAGTTTTACTCACATTGGACGATCATCGTTAATAACGATAACCATCGCTTGATTCAGACGGAAAATTTATTTTGCTATAAATTGTAACGGACTCCAATCCACTCCCGGTCAGTTCCATTGGGTAGTGTCTGTCCATACGATCCTAATGGATATTGTTTCGCTGAATTCTGATATCGGACAGACAAGTTATGAATTTTACAATGTTAACAAACTATTTAATTTAAAATAAACTTAAACTATTTAAAAAAATCGGGCCTTTACCATATCCCACAGCCCAACTACCCCCTCCAGTCCAAACCCGCGTCTACTACTTCTTCCCCAATATCTACAGGTCACGAAATGGCCACGGTCTGCTCTCCAACTCCACTTATCCTCCACGACATTCACCACCGAATCAAAAACAAAAACCACCATTCACCTCTCCATCGCTTTCTCTTTCAATCGATACTCACAACACCAAGCTAGAAAGAGGAGAGTGCCTTGCGTTCTCCAGATCTCGCGACTCGTGTACAGGCAAGGTGCGATAGTTTTCACCCCAGATACCACCAGATTTTACATACGCATCTCCATTCGACCTCCTCAATTGAACTACGGTACCTAAATTTTGAATTAACACATAAATTTCGCCAGAACCACAACCCTAGTTAACGCTAGCTACAGACCAACTCCATTATCGTCTTCGAACCCGAAAAGATGCCCGCCAGAATGTAGAAGAAGCTCCCTTGAGTCCATTCATATATATAAAATGATTTATAGAAATTGTTTTGTATTTCTTTTGATTTTCCTTTTGGATTTCTCTTCTTACGGTTTCATTATCTGATGGCGGCTTGAAGTATTAGATTTTATAAAGGGGATGAAAATCTTGTGTGGTTGAAACAAAGAGTGGGTGGCAAGTTTTGGTCACCAATACTTAGATATTTTCGTTTTTAATATTCATTTCGCCTTCTAAAAATTCGTGTGATCACACACGATATTCAAAAATCACGAAAATGGTCATGTAGCTACAGTTCGACATTACGGTCCCAACGAAACTGACTTCGTCGAATTCCGACTCTGTTTGCTCACACGGCATATTTTTAACTGTCAAAATATCAACTGTTTTCACATTAAAAATCGGTACGGCCACATACTGACTTAAAAAATCCCGGAAATTGAAATCTAACAATAATTTAACATTGCAAATCCAACAAAATTAGTTTTGTCGAAGTCTGAGGTTGTTTGCCAAAACTGGCTATTTTTAAAGCTCTAAATAACCCTTTTAAATATATAAATATATTTAAAAACAATTAAATTTAATATTTATAAATAAATATTTTCGTATATATTCACAACAGAGTATCATACAGCTTAAGAACATTCCTATATGAATTTCTAACTCGATATTTCAAATCCAGTGTTACATCGATATTCGATTTATATTAAAAATCCAAATAAAAATATAAATAAATCGATATATATTATGAAGGAACTCCATAGCGACAATTTTAAAATTTGATATGGATATAAATCAAAATCTACACGATGAAATCCAGATTTTTCTCTTCCATTAGCAAAATATCGTTCGACAGATTCGAACGTTTCTTGTTTCACCTAAATCTGATTTAAAACGGCTTCTATATATTCGTTTAAAGTTCGAATCGCCAAAGTACGAACTGCCACGCCATTTCGAGCTCGATTATAATTATAATATAATTATACGTTCAAACTGCTGTTATTTAAATATATTCGTTATTCAAATTAAATTCTAAACTGAATTATATATTTTGAATTTGCCCAATTCACTCTAGATCGCCATCTCAGCCAATTCTAATTATTTCGGAATTAAATATATTATTTAATTATTATTTTAATTAAATATTCACTATTATTTAATTCAACGACCATTAAATCCTTTTAATCAGTATTTTCAATAATTAAATAAATTAATTATTATATCGCTGAAAATGCTGGTCATTACATTCTTCCCCACTTAAAATAATTTCGTCCTCGAAATTGCTAAGGTAGAAAACAAACTCCACCAACTGGGTTAAAATTATTTGTTTACTTCTTAATTTCAGTTTCACTGAACCAATAAACTTCAATTAAAATATTAATTAATTCCGACTAACTAAAATTTTCAATTATGAAATTTTTTCTAACGCCTTAATTTTTTGGAAAATTTCGCCATAACCTCCATTGTACATCCCTATCGATAAAACCACAACTCGCCTCTCTAGGCCTTCTCCAACCCAAAAGAAAATCAAACAGCCAAGCGGCTTGCCAATTCGGCTCATAAATCTCATATCCAAATAAAATACAAATTGGTACCTTTTTGTCGGGCATATCGTTATATCCTTTACACCTGCTACCAATTTAGCATATACCAAAGTCCTTCCGATCAAACTCCAATCACTTTTATCTCAATACAACCATTCGCTTTTAACTAATCCAAATTCCATTTTCAATTAAATCGCTTGGTTTTATCCGAGCCAAACTTCATTTCAAATTCAAGTATTATCCTTGATTCCAAATTCCTATCAATCCAACTTACTTGATATCATTCTAATCCAATTCAGTTACCACTTAACTGGCTTTATTTTTAATTCCAATTTTCTTTCATAAATTTCTATATAATCTGGTTTTTAATTTGAACAATCTCTTCCTGGGAATTTTAAACAGCTTTGCTTTTCAAAATCAAGTATCTCCTTTTTTGGATTTCAAACAACTTGTTTCTCTCAAAACAATTCAAAAACAAAATCTTTTCGGTAGTGATCCGTCACTTACAACTCAAAATTGAACACTGATGATGTCATGATCATCATCGGAATCTATTTCCAGCTTTCGAAGTGGGTTCAATACTATATCGCTTTTCAAAACCATTTCTAACATTTCCACTTTGAAATTTATTTCAAAAGATCCTTCCAATGTTTGTAAAACAATTTAAAATCTCCCAGGATTTTAAAATTCTCGTATACTTAATTTAACTCCATTTACAAACACCTTTCCAATTCCAGGGTTTAAATTTCAACTCTGATTTTAATTTCATATTTAATTCACCTGATTTCATATACTATACTTATATGAATTCTACTTGGTTATATACATAACCACTTCACTTTTTTTTATCTTACTTTATTATAATAACAACCAATATGTCCAATATATTTTAATTCCAATATATATGTTTTCTCTATATCAAAATATACTTTGGGTAAAATTATTTTCATTTACCCTCTTTTCAAAACATACCGTGTCGACCCATTGTATTCGAGTGTTTAGAAACCCTTATCAATATTGTGGTGCCCCACCATCGACCAGAATCCATAAACAACTCAACCAATGAATCCACTCGATATAAAACCATTTATATCAAATAATAAATATGTTCACTCGTATATATACACTCAAACTCAATCTAGGGTATTGCTAATCCCATGTCTACCGAGTTAGCCACAGAGCCAAGTTAATCAATTAACCTTCAGCTCTGATACCAACTGTAATGACCCGGTTTTTGTCGACTTTGGTTATCGACACAAACTCAATGACGACTAATCAAACATCGAAAAATACCGGTAGTTAATGAAAGAAAATAGAGGGTGAGGAAAGATAAGATAGAAACTTAGAATAGAAGAAGAAGAAGAACATACAACATCAGAGTAAACACGAGTCTTACAGCGGAACGAATAAATATATTTCATAACATAACTTTGAAATACAAATCTATACTTGAATATACATATCATTTCCAAAGTACAGCACTTACAACACAGCGGAAATAAATAATAGCTATATGATCCTGAAGCCTCCTGCTCCAACTCTTCATGTATCTGTAAATCCCGACTACTTGACTGCCCATACAAAATTGGGCACCCAAGAGTTTAGGGAAAACAAACAAAATAAACTCCGGGTCAGTCATGGGACTGGTATGAGTAAAACAGTTTAAAACAGTTTGAGCAAGTAAATGATATCTCATAAGACCATGCCGTATAACGGAACGGGTTTTTCCCTTGAGAATCCAAATTATCTTTATATCAAAAAACCTTTTGATATTATGATAATGTCTATCAACCAGAATATAATAATCATCATGCAGAAACACTTTCATCTCACGTTCTACATATATAGTATACAATCAAAACCGCAAGCACAAATTGGGAATTGGATTTCCAACTATCACAAGGTATGGAACCACCTTTCGCTAGTGTACCTCTAGAGAGGAATACACTGGGTTCAACAAGAACATCTTGCAACCCGTCAACACATGACCGACCACTCATTTCTCTTGAGTGTATCGAATGTATATCACCAACGGTTGGGATCAGCAACCGTTTCCCGAATGGGACAGCATCGACAATAGAAATTTAGAAGTAAATGAAACTCTAGATCATGTGATTATACACCCTAATAGGTGCGACCGACATAGCCATGATGCCTGCCCGATATCTGTCATTTACCGGTTGTGAGGCTAGAGGCTACACTTATCTCTGACAGATCACCCATTTATTCACTTTGGATGTCACATTGTCATACCCGCCAAATCACAAATTGATTTCCCCAAAAATACCACGGGTATACAGCTAAAAGAAACGAATTCCTCCGCCACCAAACATAAATACGTTTAACGAGATCAACTTACGCGATCTACTAAGCATACTCTTTCAGACATTCTTCCATACAGGTCGTCCTGGGACTGGACAAACCGAAGGCACTATTCAGTACATCCATCTTAGGCAATTGTTATCAAGATTTATCAACCCTTGCACTTTACCCCGTCTTCAATTATCTTTCCATATGTGATTCGCAACTCTTATGCCAATACGGAGTGGTTCTTCGGATAATAATCCAACCGGTCTCTCCATATTAACAACGTTAAAATGGTCAAAAACTTCGATAGTTGGTGAGTTAACTATCAAAGAAAAATACGTGTGCAAACAACGATATTATTTCCAGATGGAAATTATATCGATCAATCATCATTCAACATTTTATCTCTTTAGTTCATTAATTTACTTATCTCGTGGTTCTAGATATTCAACATTTCTTATTTTCTAAATTTAGAAAATATACGTTATTAACAATGGAAAACATTCCCATTTCTTGTTTTCTATATTAGAAAACATTTATGATTCTTATTTAGAAAACATTTCCAAAACTCTCACATTGGACTTAGACAGATGTTTAAATAAAACATCGCTATGCCAACTCAAACCATTTACTAAATTCACTTAACCATCATTCACTATCATACCTTACCATTCCTTAGTTAAGAAGGAAGTCAATCAAATTGGGGTATAATTACCTCTCAGACCTTAGCTGAACAACGTTTTAACTTCGAAATAGTCTAAGTTTATCTTTTAAACCTTTAACAATCTTCCTTGCGTAACTCTCTTTCGCTTAACTCCTTTTGAATAAACTATATTCGATAACTCTCTTACGAATAACTAGATTCAAAAACCTTTCTTCGAATAAACTATATTTGATTAACTCTATTCAATTAACTCTTATCAATTTACTCTTATTGGATTAACTCTTTTGGTTTAACTCTAATCAATTAACTCTTTTTGATTAACTCTTTTCACTTGACTCCTTTCGATTAAACTATATTCGATAACTCTTTTAATTCTACTCGAATAAACTATATTCGATTAACTCCTTTAATTCAATTCGAATAAACTATACTCGATTAACTCTTTAATTCTATTCGAATAAGCTATATTTTATTAACTCCTTTCGAATAACTAGTATTCGATTAACTCACTTCGAATAACCAATATTCGATAACTCCTCTTCGAATAACTTATATTCGATAACTCCTCTTCGAATAAATTATATTCGATAACTCTTCTTGAATGAACTATATTCGATTACTCTTCTCGAATAAACTATATTCAATTACTCTTCTCGAATAACTTATATTCAATTAACTCACTCTTTCGAATAAACTATATTCGATCTCTTTCTTTTGAATACGCTATATTTAATTTAACTCCTTCCGATTATCTAATAATCGATAACTCCTTTCGATAAACTAATAATCGATAACTCCTTTCGATTAACTAATAATCGATTAACTCGACTCGACTAACTCGACTCAACTAACTTGGTTCGACTAACTTGGTTCGACTAACTTGGTTCGACTAACTTGGTTCGACTAACTTGGTTTGACTAACCATATTTAATTAACTCAACTTGACTAGCTTAACTTATTTAACTCAACTTGAGTAACTCAATTCATTTTACTCAACTTGATTAACTCGACTCGTTTAACTCAACTGATTAACTCTAATTGGTTAGCTCTAACTCTAATCGATTAACTCTAACTGGTTAACTCTAATTGGTTAGATTAACTCTAACTGGTTAACTCTAACTGATTAACTCTAACTGATTAACTCTAACTGATTAACTCTAACCGGTTAACTCTAACTGATTAACTCTAACTGGTTAACTCTAACTGATTAACTCTAACTGTTTAACTCTAACTCTAATCGATTAACTCTTTTTTATTAACTCTTTTCACTTAACTCCTTTGAATCATTTCCCTTTGGAATTATCTCCTTTGAATTATCTCCTTTGGATTATCTCCTTTGGATTATCTCCTTTTCTATTTGTTTACTTAACAAATAACTATTCCCTTTTCAATTCTATTTATTTAACAAATAAATATTTCTTTTATCTTTTTCTATTTATTTAACAAGCAAATATTTCTTTTATCTTTTCAATTCTATTTGTAAATGTTTTACAAATATTCCCTTTCCAAATCTATTTGTAAATGGTTTACAAATATATCCTATTCATTTCTATTTGTTATTTCCTTTGTATTTGTCTTACAAATAATTTCCTTTATATTTGTTTTACAAATATATTTCCTTTTTAACTCTATTGATTTTATAATTATTTCCTTATATAAAATCCTTTTTCCTTTTATATATAAAATCCATTGATTTTATATAAACAATTTATTTTCAAATATACTTTGAAAATCCCCCTTTCTACATCTGATTATTTCTTACGGTATCTAAAATACCAAATCACAATGATCGATATCATTTAAACACACATAACCATCAACAAGTTATATACCACATCATATATTACAGTATATGAAAACAGTAAAATAAATGTTGAGGAATCCAGTTGGATTCCTCCAATCTGTTTCCCTGCATCCACAGATGTTAAACAATATAATAACATCGGTTTCATTTCAATATGAAATATTCTGCTAAACATAATCAACATTTGAGTAACGATTTATATATATATATATCGTTATCTATAATTTCAACCAATACATAAGCAATTCAACCAAACAGTTAACACGCATCAATCAACAGATAGTTATCAGTTCTAAGAATACGTTATAAAAATATAATTGTTAATGAGTTGGTGAGTTTTACTCACACTGGACGATCATCGTTAATAACGATAGCCATCGCTTGATTCAGATGGACAATTTATTTTGCTATAAATTATAACGGACTCCAATCCACTCTCGGTCAGTTCCACTGGGTAGTGTCCGTCCATACGATCCTAACGGATATTGTTTGGCTGAATTATGATATCGGACGGACAAGTTATGAATTTTACAATGTTAGCAAACTATTTAATTTAAAATAAACTTAACTATTTAAAAAAAACGGGCCTTTACCATATCCCTCAGCCCAACTACCCCCTCCAGCCCAAACCCGCGTCTAATACTTCTTCCCCAATATCTACAGGTCACGAAATGGCCACAGCCTGCTCTCTAACTCCACTTACCCTCCATGACATTCACCACTAAATCAAAAACAAAAACCACCATTCACCTCTCCATCGCTTTCTCTTTCAACCGATACTCACAACACCAAGCTCGGACAAGGAGAGTGCCTCACGTTCTCCAGATCTCGTGGCTCGTGTACAGGCAAGGTGTGACAGTTTTCGCCCCCAGTACCCAAATTTCGAATTAACACTTAAATCTCGCCAGAACCACAACCCTAGTTAACGCTAGCTATAGACCAACTCCACTATCGTCTTCGAACCCGAAAAGACGCCAGAATGTAGAAGAAGCTCCCTTGAGTCCATTCATATATATAAAATGATTTATAGAAATTTTTTGTATTTCTTTTGATTTTCCTTTTAGATTTCTCTTCTTACGGTTTCATTATCTTATGGCGGCTTGAAGTATTTGATTAAATATCAACTGTTTTCCACATTAAAAATCGGTACGACCACATACTGACTTCAAAAATCCCGGAAATTGAAATCTAACAATAATTTAACATTGCGGATCCAACAAAATTAGTTTCGTTGAATTCTGAGGTCGTTTGCCAAAACTGGCTATTTTTAAAGCTCTAAAAAACCCTTTTAAATATATAAATATATTTAAAAACAATTAAATTTAATATTTATAAATAAATATTTTCATATATATTCACAACAGAGTATCATACAGCTTCAGAATATTCCTATATTAATTTCTAACTCGATATTTCAAATACAGTGTTACATCGATATTCGATTTATATTAAAAATCCAATTAAAAATATAAATAAATCGATATATATTATAAAGGAATTCCATAGCGACTATTTTAAAATTTGATTTGGATATAAATCAAAATCTACACGACGAAATCCAGATTTTTCTCTCCCATTAGCAAAATATCGTTTGATAGATTCGAACGTTTCTTGTTTCACCTAAATCTGATTTAAAACGGCTCTGTATATTCGTTTAAAGTTCAAATCGCCAAAGTACGAATTGCCGCGCCATTTCGAGCTCGATTATAATTATAATATAATTATACATTCAAACTGCCGTTATTTAAATATATTTGTTATTCAAATTAAATTCTAAACTGAATTATATATTTTGAATTTGCCCAATTCACACCAGATCGCCATCTCAGCCAATTCTAATTATTTCAGAATAAAATATATTATTTAATTATTATTTTAATTAAATATTCACTATTATTTAATTCAATGACCATTAAATCCTCTTAATTGCTATTTTAAATAATTAAATAAATTAATTATTATATCGCTGAAAATGCGGGTCATTACACTCTACCTCTTACACAATCTAGCTAAACACATGGTTTTTTCTTCAACTGCTTACGTAATTATAATTTTTACATTCTTCTTAGTTGGATGATGGCCCTATGAATTATAGCTTCACGTGATGGAAACTACGTATAAAATGATAATACAATAATTCTGGTTCCTTTACTATTTTTGGTTTATTTCGATGAATTTATTTTATATAATTACTTACTTCTTTAGTAGTAAAATATTTAGTTAGATTAACTTTATTTCCTCGTCATTATTTGATTTCGTTTCTTTTCCACCTATGAGGTTAAACTCGCTTCCTTCTATATACATGTGTTATATTTTAGTTTTTTGAAAATTGTCTACACGTCTGTTACATTCACTTAGAAAATCATTATTATTAAATATTTAACTAAAATACCCGACATCCTCTATGATCTACATAATATTAAATAAAAAAAATATAGTAACATTTAATGATAATGTAGCAAAAAGTTTCAAAAATTAGCCAAATTAATTACCTACAAATTAAAAAAGTATTAGTCCAAACAATAAAGTAAACATTTACTCAAAGTGCAGTAATACAAACTAAATTCGATTTGAAACCACTTTGAAAACTAAGTTTTTGAATTTAAAAAAAATACATATATTCTTTTATTTAAAGCAAAATTAAAATCTCACTATTTTTTATACTGATAGTATAAACTGTAATAAATTCAATTTTTAGTTTTAATTAATAATGGAGATATCTATCAACCAAACAATGATTGTTAAAAAGCAATCAAGAAAGTGCTAACTCATCTTTTGACGAGGCCATTACACTTCGATCTAGAAACTTGGATTGCTCATTATCGATTACGGATGATCATATGAACCCGCATTCAACTGTATTTGTTGGAATATCGCTTTGAAGCAGTCTGGATAAACACTCAAATTTTGGCTAAGTATCAGATCGGTATGACTCCAATGAAAAGGAACATAATTGGAAATATGATTAAGTTAGGGAGCGGTATAACTCCAAAGCATAGGGTTTTATAATTCAACAACTTAATTAGAACTTTGTTAAAAAATCAGAACCATGACATCAAATCAACAAATCGTCAATGGAAGATTCAAACAAACATAGGAGGGGACCCACGTTAGGGGTCACTCCCCTTGGAGTGCAACTCTTAAGGGTGGGTACTGGCCCTCTTAGGGGATCGGTATTGATCCCTCATATGGGATGCGACCCAACCCCATTTTGTACGCTAGGGGAATAGGTAATCACCCCTTGGTTGTCATCCCTAGGGGTGAGCATTATTCGGTTAAACCAAATAAAAAACCAAACCAATTTATTTTGGTCGGTTTGGTTCGGTTTTGAAATTAAATTGGCTTGTAATCGGCCTGAAAAATTATTAAATTCGGTAATCGGTTTAACCAAATTAACTGAACTTTTACTATATTTTCAAAATTATCGATATTATATTAAATATTTCATGTTAGTTGAGTTATTTAAGTAAATTTTAATCATCACCTATGTGTTAAAATTGATATTAAAAAGCATAAAAATCATAAATAATAATACTCTAATCTTATACTTATAATTTATTTCAAATTATAATGAACATTTCAAACATAAGGTGTAAAATATTTTTAGTCGGTTTAATCGGATAACCAACCAAACCAACCAAACTTAATTTGGTTGGTTTGGTTTAGTTTTCATTTTTATTGGTTCTAGTTTTGTTTGGCAGATTTCATCATCAGATAAACCAAACAAACCAAGCGCTCACCCCTAAGGGTTTTCCTACTGATCCAACTTCAACCTTCCTCTATAAATAAATTCCTTAGGCTTTGAGAAAGAGACTTCTTCTCCATGCGGAAGGTATGCTGCAACTTGGAGAGAACTTCAACTTCTTCTCTTCTCATTCATACTACAACTAACTGTACTTATAATCAACAACGTAGGTAAAGATTAGTTCAGGTGGATAGGCCAACGTTGCCCAACCACTATAAAAATCCTGTGTCATTTGTTATTTTCATTGTTATCCTGCGATTGCTTTATCATTGCGGATTGCGATTGATTCTATGGTTGTGGATTGTGATTTATTCCGTGATTGCATATAATTTGGGTGTTGTACTCGACTGACCAAAATTTAATGCCGATATTTTATGCGTGCTAGACAAGGCTTACTACTTGAACTAAGGAGATCCCTGCTTATATAAGAATGGTGAACAAGAATAAGATGGATGCTCAAACTAAGGCTTCTTCCATGGTAGATAATTCCTTATACTTGACAAGGGAGGACATGGATGAGGTGATGAACAACTTGCAAAACCGCCTCGAGCATTAAGAGAACTTGTTGAAAAGTCAAGAGGAAATGATGGCAAAATTCCTCAATCAAATCGGACAAGGAGGAAGGCCCGAAATAAATAAAAAACTATTGGAGCTAGACCTAACAATGCTTGGAACATTAGATTTTACTTTGGGGTAGCACACCCACTCTCTTCAGACGGTACCAACCCCACTCAAACAGGGGCAACCCCTAGAAAGATCCAGGTTTGTGGCTAAAGTTGTTCAGAATCATAAATTGGATTCAAACGGTGGAATTCTGGTGCGCTAATGTGGAAACATTGGATTAGATCGAGCAAGAACTAGCCTTACTCAAGGAAATGGAATGGCAACAAATCTGATTTGGCGAACGAAGGTGGATTATCTGGATTGGATACTCAAGGCACTTGGACTGCAGATGTCAGACATGGCGATTAGCACCAACTACTAAATGACGATGACTTGATTATGGACATGATTAGGAGGGATTTGAGAGGTAGATTCTCTCGATCATACTTGGACTGCATTAATAAAATTCCATTCACTCATAATATACGAAGTTTGCAAAATCCACTTGATTTCAAGCAACCAATCTGGGAGGCTTACGATGGTAGGAATGATCCTACTACCCATCTCATGCGCTACATGCATCATATGGAGGTGCTTGGGGGAGGGGATCTGACGATATTATGAAAAAGCGCTTCCCATTGTTTCTCTCGGACATCGTTGCTGTGTGGTTTAGGCAACTAGAGTCAGGATCTATTGAAAGCTGAAGCAATCTGGTAGAAAAGTTTGTTGAATAATTTCGAGTCCATATCTCTCGAACCAAAAACATGATGACCTTGAAAACTATTAAGCCGAGGACCAACGAGACTCTGTGTAACTTTTGGGAGCAATTTATTGCTGCAGTAACTTCGGTGGATCGATTAGATCCATCGATGGTTCTGATGGCTGCAATTATTGGTACCTTAGACAAGTTTAAATTCAAGACTTCACAAGAAAGAAATCCCCCACAGGATCTAGGTGAATTCTATCATGAAGCCGATAAGTTTTTGAGGCAAGAAAATACAAGGGAAGATTGCAAGACCCTCGAAGTCAATCCTGATCATCTGGTTCAATAATCGATAAAGGGAAAAGGAAGGCCAATGATAAAGGTGGCTGGACTAAAAATATAAGAAGAGGACCCAAATTCTCTTCATTCACCGACTTGAATGCTCCTTTGAAAAGGATATACCGAAAGACTGAAAATCGTCTTCCGTACAGAGAAACCAGTTAGGAGGGAACCCTCGAAATGGGAATGGACCTCCACAAAATACTGCATGTTTCATCATAGTAATGGACATGATACTAATGAATGCAAACATCAAAAGGATGAAATTGCGGATCTGGTTAGGAAAGGGAAACTACCTCAATATGTCCTAGACATAGCGGTAGCGACAGAACCAGAGCAACCATCAACTACGTAGAATTGTGGAAAACCTAGTTACATACGTGAGCTTGTCAACTGATGGAATGAAAGTTGGATGGTAGACGGCTAAGTAAGCTTATCAATGTATGGGATCAGGATTTGGTCCCTAGGCATACTCTTAGCTAGTGATAAATCATCTCTCTTTACTCTTAGTTTCATTCGATTTGTAACAAAATGCTAAGCTACTTACACTTGTATGGGAATTGGTGAGATCCCTAGGAAAGCTCCGAGATGGTGACAAACCAAGGAATTTGGATGTAATAAACTCTTGCTTTTAGAGCTTTAATAAAGTTATTCGGCTAGTATTGGTTATGCTTGTCAAATATAAATTATCACTGAATTTCAACATTAAAGAAGCTTAATGGATTGTCAATTGCCATCGCATTTGGTAAGAGTCTGATCATGCTGGACATGGGATAACTCGATTGGGATCGTCAAACACCATCATATTTGGCAAGGGCTAAGTTGTTCCTCAATCGGGATGGCTTAGTCAGGATCGTCAAGCGTCGTCACACTTGTCAAGGGTCAAATCAACATTAGGGTGGTTCGATCGAATAATCAAACATCGTCGTGTTTAGCAAGGGTCAAGTCATCTCTCGAAGGGAGTGACTTGACCAAGATCATCAGGAGGTTAACAATATTTGGCAAGGATTGGACAGGTGTGAATGCAGGTTCATTCAATCAGGATCGTCGACTACCGTCATGATCGGCAAGAGTCCGATGAGGTTAGGATTGTTATTGCTGTCACACTCGGCAAGGGTTAGGTTGTTCTATAACCGAAGTGATCTGATTAGGATCGTCAAACACGATATAACTTGACAAGAGCGCGAGGAGGCTATGATCGACAAGAGTCTGATGAGGCTAGGATCGTTAATTGTTGTCACACTCGGCAAGGGTTAGGTTGTTCTGTAATCGAAATGATCTGATCAGAATCGTCAAGAATGACATTACTTGACAAGAGCCCGAGGAGGTTATGATCGACAATTGCAAATCAAGTTTGACATGGAATAACTTGAATCGTCAAATATGACAGTACTAGGAAAGAGCCTGGCAAGTCTGTGGATCGTCAAGTATGGCTAATGCTTGGCAAGAACCCAATGAGGTTAAGGATCATCAAACTTGGATCATACTAAACGTGCAAAACTCGGAACGTTAAGTGTGACAACGCTTAATAAGATCCCGATGAGGCTAGGATTGCTAGTTCTGGATGATGCTTGGTATGAGAAGGCAATGAACGTTGGGCATGGACTGTGCTCGGCAAGGATCCATAGATAAAAGATCGACACAAAGAGGTTGCAGAATTTAACAATGTTTTGGTGAGATCACTATCACCAGCTTGGAAAACTGTCTATCTTATAAAAGATCCAATGAGACCGTGGACTTTAATTACGAATTTGAACAACAATAATGCTTAAGATCAATTCAGAAAGAATGTGGTTACTGAACTTATACAAAATCCTTTTTTTTTAAAAAGATATATTTTAGGGGGGTAGTGTTAACCTACATTTTGATAATGTCGTTACGCTTTGTTTTGGACAATTAGGTTGCTTAAAATCGATTATGGACGATCATGTGAACCCATAACCAGCTGCATTTATCGGAGTATCGCTTTGGAGCAAACTGGATTTGCACTCAAAAATTTGTCTAAGTATTGGATCAGCACGACTCCGATGTAAAGGAATAGAATTGGAAACATGACTAAGTGATGGTCTGATGGATCAATACGACCCGATTTCAGAATTCAACAACTTAATCAGAACTTCATCAAAAACATGCCATTAAATAAACAAACCATCAACGGGAGATTCAAGCAAAACACAAGAAGGGACCTACCCTAGAGATCAGTACCAACCCCTCTTAGGGGATCAGTATCGATCCCTTATGTAGGGTGCGACCTGGGCCACTTCATAGGTCGGGTCGACCCCCCTTGGTGGGCCCCCTATGCTTTTTTCAATCGATTCGACTTCGACTTTCCTCTATAAATAAACCCCTTGGGTCCACAATGAATCTTCTCTTCTCCATACAAAAGCTCTGCTACAATTTGGAGATCACTTCGACTTCTTCTCTCCTCATTCATACTACAATTAATTGCACTTGTAATCAACAATATAAACAAGTATTACTTCGAGTGGATGCAGGTCAGCATTTTTCGAACCACTATAAAAATACCGTGTCATTTACTACTTTTATTATCATTCTGTGACTGCTCTCTGACTGTGGACTGCAATTTATTATGTAATTGCATATAATTTGGATGTTGCACTTGATTAACTAAAATATAGTACCAACAGAAAGGTCTTACTTTACATCATTAAGTTTCGACTGGTTCACCATTAGGGAAAGCTATCGATGTATTTTAAATCTAGAATTTAGTTTTTATATATTTATTTCATCCTGTTATGTAAACCGAAGGACTACTTATTTACTCCGTTCTGCATGACCAACAAAAGTAAATACATTCAAGTATATTTTACCATTTAGCTTTCATCCAACTTTAAATGATGTTAGGAATTTAGTTCATGCATGTAGGGAGTAATATCATTTTCCCTTTTTTGAAAGAAAAAATTAATTCAATTTTAATTTAAAGTTTTTTTGAAAACAAAAATGTGTGATCTTCTAAGAAGAAGAGAGCACACATATATATAAAAAACAAAAAGGATATAGAATCCAACTGCAGACCCAAAAAGAGACAAAAGAAAAACTGATACAGCAAAAACAATGTAAAGGAAAGTAGATAAATGAGCTCCGGATAAACCACCGCCCATCATACTTCAATACCAAATTTCGGCAAAGCCACCACCCGATATTGAAGTATATCTACTCCAATACAAGAGCTGGATACTCCAAGTAAAATACAACAAAATAGGGAACAAAACACCCAAAAAACTCTCTAACTCCGCACACATAAAAGATCCAAAGCAAAACTAGTCGCCAACCCTGACAGCTATCCACAGAGCTTCTGAGCCAAATCTACAACCTGAAACTGAAAGAAACTAGGCAAACAATTAGTAACAACACACACACACACATATATATATGGGTATATGAGCACATATATATATATATATATATATATATCAAAGCATATATATAGGTATATATCCATACATATATATGCACCAAGAAAAGAAATTAACAACAAAGACGAGGTCTATTACAACTAAAATAACTGTTAATTCTAATAAATAAACTGAAATTAAATCTAACCTTATTCAAAAAACACTCAAAACGCGATTCACCAAAAAACTTAAAGTGCGAATTAGACATCCAATCAAGACAGGAATTCACTATCCTAATGATAATTTTATCAGCGGAAACTAAAATGGAATGAAAAAACCTCTGATTCCTCTCTAACCAAATGAACCAACTAATGATAGTAACTAAAGAATCCAACACATACCTCTGCCTAGAATTAAAAACAAATCTATAACTGTCCCAATAATCAACACAGGTACTAAAGGAATTAAAACAATCAAAAGCAAAAATCCTCAAAACCATATTAAAAATAAAAAAGGTAAAAAACAAGAGAAAAATAAATGATCAACATCTTCATCCACAATACTACAAAAACAACACTTAACATCAAAAATAATATTCTTCCTCTTTAAAAGCACAACCGTCACATAAGAAACTTAGCTTTCGGAGGAGAAATAGATTTCCAAAGAAATTTAAAAGGGCGCAAAGAAACACCCGAGAAAATTAATAAATTTGTACATAGAATTAACAGAGTAGACTAAACTCTTATCCAAACCCCAACTAATAGAATCACTAATCTCATCGAAGTGATACAAAGCTAACTTGGCTTTAAGTAAGGCTAATTGCCTTTAAAAAAAACCTTCTAAAATATTATCAAAGGAGAACTCCCACGGATGATCTAAATCTCTTATATAAACATCAATAATCAAAGCATTCTTAAAACTACTAATATTAAGAAGCTCGCTAAATTCAATTTTAAGCGACACACGAGAAATCCAAGCATCATGTCAAAAGAAAGTAAGGTTACTAGAGTGAACAGTCACCTTACAACCTAACTTAAAAAAATTAAAACAATTCAAAACCGACTTCCGAAAATGAGATAACCTATTAAACCAACCAACACTGAAACCAACAATAAACCCACCACCAGAATAATAAAACTTGGAAACAATAATCTTCCAAGTAGCCGACACTCTAGGGCATCTAAATCTCCATAACCACTTGGCTAGCAGGAAAGAATTAATGTTATATAAGTTAATGATCCCCAGACCCCCATATTTCTTGGCCTTACAACACACCTCGCAGTTGACTAGACATTTAAAGCCTCTACAAATAGGGACACCACTCCAAAGATAATTACGCCTTATTCTATCAATTTTCTCAATAACCCATTGAGGAAATCGACGGACAGCCGTCCAATAAGAAGAAATAACAGATAAAACCGAATTAACTAGTACTAATCTTCCAGCTCTAGACAGAAATCTATTATTCCAACCCGATAATCTATTATTCATCTTATCAATGATAACTAACCAATCCTCCTTGAGCTTCGAAGGCCTAATCTTAAAACCTAAGTAATCAAAAGGAAATTTCATGACAGAACAATTTAAGGTACTAGCAACCAAAGACTCAACATTGCCAAAATCATTAAGGACCATAACAGCACTCTTATCAAAATTGATTCTAAGACCAGATAACATCTCAAAACCATAAAGAATAAACTTAAGGGCAATAATATGCTTTGGCAAGTGGGAAGAAAATAATAATGTATCATCTGCAAATTGAAGAATAAATAATTCATTATTAAATTCCTCATTACCAACACTACCTAAGACACCTAATCTCCTAGCTCTCTTAATAATTCTAGAGAAAACATCAGCCGCTAAAATAAATAGAAAAGGCGATAGGGGGTCACCTTGTCTAAGGCCTCTCTTAGGTTGAATCTTCTAGCCCACCACCCCTATTAACAACAAAGTTGGAACAACCAGACTTAAGAAATAACATGATCCAGTTAATCCATCTAATGCTAAAACCTCTAGCAAGACTTAATTCGCAAATAAAATCCCAATCAATCGAATCAAACGCCTTCTCAAAATCTAACTTCAAAATGGCACAAGAGAAATTATTTACAGCAAACATTAATATACTCCTGTACCACTGCCACCCCATCCACAATGTTTCTGACTTTAATGAAGGCGGTTTGAGAACAATAAATAAGATCGTTTATCTTTAATCTAAGCCTATTCGCAAGAACTTTAGAAATAATCTTAACAGAAACATTGATTAAGGAAATAGGCCTAAAATCCTTAAGAGAATTAGCCCCTCTCTCTTATGAATAAGGATGACATTGGCAAAATTAAAACTGCCTAATCGTAAATCACCACTATAAAAGTCTTTAAATAAATTAATTAAATCAAACTTCAAAACCTCCCAAAACTGCTTGTAAAAAAGAACAGAAAAAACATCAGGCCCAGCAGCTTTGTCACTAGGCATATCACAAATAGCCTTCCAAATCTCCTGCTCAGAGAAAGGCTCATCTAAATCTACTAGATCAACCTTTGTATCAGATGGGTCAAAACATTCCATCTTACATTAGTCCTTCTCTTAATCCTAGAACCAAAAATCTTCTTATAATACCTAGTGAAGGCTTCATTTAAATCCCTCTGAGAGGTCAATTCAACATCATTAATAGAAATAGAATGGATCAAATTATCACGTCTCCTCTTATTAGCCACACTATGAAAGAACTTTGTGCTATTATTCCCCTCCTTAATCCATTGAACTCGGGATCTTTGCCTCCACATGATCTCTTCTTTTTCCAAAATCAACTTGAGATCAATTCTAAGGTTGCGAAGTTTATCTCTCTCATTGGGATTAAGAATCCTGGACTCGCTGACCTTGTCTAAATCTAAAATCTCGCACAATTTTTATCTTTCTTAACTCTAACACTACCAAAAATGAACTTATTCCACCTCTTGAGAAAAAATCTTAACTTACCAAGCTTCGCAACAAAAATCTTCGCCGAATTTCCCTTATATAGATTCTTAAAATAAAATAAAGAAGTCCACTTTACAGAGACAAGATTAATGAAACTAGAATCCAAAAGCCACATCTTTTCGAATTTGAAACTGTTGCTAATAGATAAGTTTGAATCACACAAAAGAATAATAGGACAATGATCTGAATAAAGAAAAGGAAAACCCTTGACTCTACAGATAGAGTATCTATCATCTACCTCAGAACTAATAGAAAATCTATCTAACAAGGCAAAAGGACTATCTCTGATGTTAGACCATGTGAAAGATCTATTATATAGAGGAATCTCAATCAAATTATTATCTAATATGAAATCATTGAATTCCTCCATATCAGAGAAATTACCTTCCCGAGGAGATCTCTCCCCTAAAAACTTAGTTACATTGAAGTCTTCCCCCATAATCCATTGGTTGGGGACAAAATTCCTAAAATCAGCACACTTAACCCATAAAAGCCTCCTCTCAATTTTTGTATGAGGCCCATATACATTTGAAATGCCCAGCAAAGAATTATCTACAAGAGAGGCTAAAAGAATGTGCAGAGAATAAACTTTAGGAAACTCCTGCACCAATCAAAACTGATTATCTTTCCAACCAATCATAAGTCCTCCAACACTACCAATAGCCGGAATACAAGCCCAATTATGAAAGAGGGACCCACCTAAACTCGCATAGAAACTAGATTCAGGGTTCTCAATTTTAGTCGTCTGAAGTAAAACAATATCAATATGAAAATCTCTAAAAAAGGTCCTGACCTTAGCACATTTATGCGGGTTATTTAAACCCCTAATGTTCCAGCTAACGAACCTCATCGACTCAATGAAATAACTCTCTCTAATTCCCTACTCCTAATGTAATCCGCATCTAACTCAACATCATTAAATAAAAAAGCAGTATCATTAACGAGCTGAAGTAACTGACTAGTCGAAAGACTACCCAAAGCATAAGGAGAATAATCGCTACCATTAACAGGAGTCATACCTGAGCCCAAACCCAAATTGTTACTACTAGCATTCGGGCTCGGGATACTACCTCGTGATGAAGAGGATCTATATCTGATCCTAGCGTTGCGATGGACCAATCCAGAACTGGAAGCTACTCTCCTACGTCTCCCCCTCCTAGTCGACGAAGTGGAGCCAACACTACAAAGGGAATGTTCTCCGTCAACCTCTATCGAACCGCCACTAATCAAAGAATAGACCCCATCTCCAGAAACAGACACCAGACAAGACATATCCCACTCCCAATGGGTCACACTAAAACAAGGCCTCAAAAACAAGCAAAGCAGACTCCCACCCAAACTACACAAAAACACAAAACAATCCCTCTTATCCAACATAACAGAAAGACTATGCAGATCCGCACAATCCAATGTAGAAACATACACAACTGAACCCCCATTTGCACATTCCATGTTACAGCACAAGGAGGAACTTGCAACAACTCCACCCACACAAATCAAAGGATCTACAAAACCTGCCCTTGCCAAAACAGGCTCAACACCAATATAGTAAAACTGACCACCCTCCTTATCAACTTTATCTCTACAAGCAACCACGACAATCCTTTCCCCCGTGTTCTTGCTCACCATAGAAATTGCCACCAACTTCTCTTGCTCGAGATTAGAAGAACATAAATTCATCTCTTTACCTTTCCTTCTGAGCTTAATCCTTCCCACTTTAAAGCCTTTCCTCTTCAAAACAGATCTCTTCAAAGACCCCTTCTAAAGCACTGAAACGCCGTCTACTTCAACATCCCTGATAGCCTCCTGAACAACAAAGTTCTCCAACACCCCTAAACTATTCGGCAGTTCCACATCCTTTGCTACAAGCCATTCTGACCCTGCCATAACACCTGATCAAGAAGGAGACTCTGCCGCAACACCAGCAGCATCATACCCTCCCATATCAGCCGAATCATCTCCTGTCATCACCTCCTTGCCTTTTTGATGATCATATAATCAAAACGCAATGGTCCTTCATAGCTTTCCAGGCAATACAGAACAGCAGGATCGAATAACATCGGATCTTGTCGCTGTAAAGTCCACAATAGTCCAACAAAATCCTCCCTATCAACATCAATAACCATCCCATCTTCGGCACACAGACCCTTAAGATCCTTCCCCTCTTGGAACTTGACATTCGAAGGAATAGATTGTAACCCAGGCTTCGAGAATAATGGACCATCCCATAATGGCTGATAATGGAAAGAAACAGTATTGCGATCACAGTTAATGACTGTGTTGATAACATCAAAATGTTTAAGAATCCCTTCCATTAACTGAAATACTCTCTTCTTATTTCTTGATGGCGAGTCAGCAAAAAATCTTTGCAATTTCAACAAATTCAGACTAAAAGAGAAAGCATGTTCCTTCTTTCCCAATGGACGGGGCAAAGGAGGAAACCCATCATCGATACAAACCCTTCTACTCCATAAGATCCCATCAACCAGACCCTCCAGAAGTCATTCCAACAGTAACAACAAATATCCCCCATCATTCTTCTGATAAGCAGAATCCAAATCATAAAGATCCATGAGCGAAATCATACTCTGGCGTATCCTCGAGCAATAAAAGTGCAAGAGATCAAAAGAGGAACTGCCTGTAACAGCCTGAATTTTCTGTGTCTATTAAAAGAATGAATTAAAGAATAATTAATTTTTAAAGTGAGAATTAAGGGAAACAGGTTATGCCATTGCGTTCATCTCGAAATTCTTCTTGGAATAAAGTCTAAGTTTTCATAAATTGGACTTCGTATGAGGAAGTTATGCCCCCTAGAAGTTTCAGGAATTTAAATAAATTAAAACAGCTCAGATTTAAATTCAAAATTCAAATGAAAACAAAGAAGTGGGCTGGGCGTGATTTTTCCCGCCCCAGGCCAGGTCGACCAGCGGGTCGACGTCCCCTATACAGGTCGACCTGGGGGTCGACCTGGGGGTTGACCTACCCCCTCGCCCAGATCTAAATAGTGACGATTTTCTGACCTGTTGCTGAGTCTTTTCTGACTTGCTGCTAAGTCACCAGGGCATAGGTGGCAATTCTGGATAACTCTATCTAGTCTTAACGGTTGTGATTGCTCCTAGGATGATCTAACGGCTCACATAAGTTTAAACCTCTATAAAAGCAACCCTAGTCCTCAACCCTAAATCACACAAATTCATTCCAAGGAGCCACCATGCTGTCCATGATCGTCCTAGCCTAGCCACCATTTCTTCTTCAACTAGAAAGCAAGTTAGGAGCTACAAATCAAATCAAAATTAGATAGTCTTCGCCAAGGGATTGCTTTTCAGTTTCAAAAAACAGATCCCAGAAAACAAGACTTTCTTTTGTTTGTAAGTCCTGTTATTATTTAGATGTGAACGATTAAAAGTTATGATTTGTAATAAAGTGAAAACTAGAGTTGTGCGTAAGTTGTAAGATAATGGTGATGCTGATTCATGTCTATTTTTGTAACGATTCTATCATATATGCCTATGGGACAATTGTGGTTTATTAGACTTATTATGTATGTTAAACCAAATCGTGTATTATGTAAATTTGGTGACTCTTTCATGTTATGTTACATGTAAGTTTTTAGGCTAAGTTATATATATGTTTAGGCCTACATTCTCAAATGTTAGATCTATGATTATTGGATCCAAAATACAAGCTCATATCTACATGTCTAATTAGATTTGTGTAATTCTATGTAAGTCCCCGTTTATATGCTTAAGATTCATATTTACTGGATCCGAATTGCAAGTTTACATTTACATGCCTAGTTGGATTTGTGTAATCTCATATGCTTAAAATTCATATTAATTGGATCCAAATTGCAAGTTTACATTTACATGACTAGTTGGATCTGGGTAATTTCATATACTTAAGACTCATGTTAATTGGATCCAAAAATGCAAGTTCATTGTTTATGCCAAATTTACATGACACATGTTTAGTTAGATCATTTTTATGTTGTATGAATGGTACATGCTCCTTTTTCTTTCCCTTTTTGTATATAAATTAAGCTAAGTTGCGAGCCTAACATTCTATGTGAATTTTGCGAACGTATAATGGAGGTAACGTTGGAAAAACCTTTAATTTCACATTACCGGCATAATTTGGCCTATAAATATATGAATGATTAGTGGCATAAAAATGGTAAAATTTATATACCTAAAAATTATGAACATGATTTTGTGGGTAAATGGGGCATGACTTGAATGACAATAATTGTGGATAGTTTGCATATATATATATATATATATATATATATGAAAGATAAATATGTAAATTAAGTAAAAGACAAATATGCTTAACCCGAGGTTAGATTGAGTTACGGTGTAAGACTGCCCAGAACCGCCCGACACATCCAGCAACCGTAGCAATATAGACCTAATGTGAGAGGTTAGCGCATCAAGCCCAAAAGAACCCGAGGTTAGATTGAGTTGCGGTGTAAGACTGCCCGGAACCGACCGGCACATCCAACGACCGCAACAATACATATCTAATGTGAGTGGTTGGTGCTTTAATGAATGAATTAAAGCTAAGACAGGAATGGTAGGGTTAAGTTAATTAAGGCAACACTTAACCAATACAACATGTTAACTAAACTGATGGGTGAGGTTAGGTTAATTTGAGAACACTTAACCATTTTAACATGTTGATTAGGAAACCTAGTAACGAGGACCCATTTCAGCAGTAACCCACATAGATATATCATGGTACCCTGAACTAGGCAGGGTGAGGCACGATTACTGGGCCGATTATAAGCGGTCAAAACAACGGCGGGTGGTGCGTCAGTGTAGGTTCCGACGGAGTGCGGGCGTGCACGTACTCCGAAGTGGAAAAAAGCAGGCACTGGGCATCAGTAGTTATACACTGTGCATCTTGAATTGTGTCGGGTTGCCACCATAGGATTTGATACACCCCATGGTCGGACCAGCACAGGTATCTACAATCATGCGGGGCCGAATGATACAAGTGGTAAACGTATACGAGTAGGAGCCGATCGATAAAAAGGGGATCATTTATCTTGAACATATGGTGCTAGTTGAAACAATTGTAAGGGTTCAGAGAAGTTGAAATGGGTGCGATAGCATATTCAGTCTTATTATCTTATTTCTAGGGTGTTGTCCTAGATTCAGTTTATTCATGTCATAATCCTTTTTCTTGTTTACATGCTAAATAATCACTGGACTTACCAGACTCATGTCTGACCCATTTTTCTTTCGTCTTCTTCCAGGTCCGTAGGAATGGAATATTTCAGCTTAGTTCGGACCATTTCCAGCTTGAAGAGAGTAGATGTATTGCTTGGATTCTCTTTCCTTGGGCTATGGCTTTGGATACACTCTTATTGGGGATTTATGCTACCTTATTGTTATTTTATGCTTCTTTATGTTTTAATAAAGACAGTGATTTTGTTGTAATAATTTGGAAGTTGGTTTGAGACAGTTGTTGTAATGTTTTAACTGAACCACGTACTTATGAAATAAATTTAGTTTTTCCACTGTTCATATGTCTATCTTGTAAATTATCTATATCTTTTACCTAAAATGCTCCACCGAAGTTAAGGCATTCCCTTTGTGAGTGACCTTAACGAAGGTGGGGTTTTTCATTGCCACTATACATCTCCGGACAACTAGCCTTACGATGACATATGCCTCCACAATTGAAACAACGCAAACCATTTCTCCAAACCTTCGCTATATGAAAAGGATCCCTACATCTGAAACAGAAACGTTCTCTACGATTTATCCTAAAAGAAGAGCTTATAGATGATGTAGGATTCCAATTAAAAGGAGAGGGAGGCCTCCTTAACACATCCACATACGAGAGATGAGAAAAGCCCCTCGAATCAGTCGGGGACATTGATGGAATATAAGAAAGAGGGTAGGAATAATCGACACGAGAACTGGGAAAAGAAGGAGAAGCCGCCATTAATTTCGATTCAAGAAGCCCTCTTTTTTCAAGTAATTTTAATTTAAAGTAAGAGTTTAATTAAGTGTATTTGAGTCAATAGATATTCGTCTAGTCCACATTTCCTTGAAATACCCCTTTCACTAACTTCACTTCTATTTAATTTTATTTTTTTATATAAAAAATGCGGTGCTAAGAGTACGGATGGGCGCGGTTCGGTTCAGTGCGGTTTGAAGCTCAACCCGCTTCCGCACCGCATCAAACGGTTAATCAAAAATGCAAACCATTATACTAACTGTTCAAATGGTTCGGTTTCGTTGTAATACGGTCCGGTTTTGGTTCGGTCTGGTTTGAACCCGTATTAAATATGAAACAAGAGAATTACTTTCATCAACAAACAATTCACGATTGTATGACATTGTGTCACCTGAAGGTTAAAACACATAATGTTATCTTTAATTAATATTAGTACAACATACGTTGAAAATAGAATATATATCGTTAAATTAAAAGTTAGATAGGATTTTTTTTTTTTTTATCATAACATGTCGGTGTAGCAATGCGGTTCAGTTCGGTTTAATATGGTTTGGTAAAAATTTAAACCGCAACTGATCCGTATCGTTGCAAGTCGGTTCAGTTTGGGTTGTTTGCTTTAGAGAGAGAATCTGATGCGGTTTTTTGCACCGTTTTTATGGTTCGGTCTGGGCGGTTTCCGCATTGCGGTGCGGTTTATCACCACCCCTAGCTAAGAGCACTCCAATTTCCTCTTCCTATTACTACAACTAAAAAATTAAAACACATTAAATTTCTACGCTTCTTAATACGGCATTGATTTCTCTCTAGTCATTCACTCAACCATTGATTGGCGAATAATCACGTATTCAACCATAATTCGTTCGTTTCTTTACAACCACTGATTTTCACAGCTTTAAAATTCATATTCACTTCTTCTATTTTGCTAAATTCCATTGTTATTCACAACTTTTTTGTTTGCATCCACTCATTCTTGTAGTAGCATAAAATTTGATGAAGGAAAAGATGGATGAATATGTCAGAAATCAAAATCATGACAGCCTAGGGTTTTCGAAAGAGAAAGAATGAACGAATCGAAGTTGAGATGGAGAAATTTGTATAAACAGTGGTAACCTCTATTTTTTAATGTGAGGTATTAGAAAGTGAAAAATTAATTTTATGGTATTTTTTAGTTGTGATAATAGGAAGAGTAAATTGGGGTGCCCTTAGCACTATAGCAAGAAAAAACGGAATGATGCTATATGTTAACGTGGTTCGTGAAAGCTGCGAAAAATGAGCAAAAATGAGCTCTGACGGTCTGCTCTCTGGACAGCCCGTTTATATTGATTTTCAACATCAGAAATATAGGTAACCCAACATGATATTGGCCCGCACTTCTGTTTTCCATTGCAAGAGACGAACAGAGCGGGCTGACAACAAACAAAAAAGAGATGATGGAAATGGAAATAACATGGGAAAATCCAGCAAATCCCTCTCAAGCTCAAGACTATATTTCTCTCAAAGGTAAAACCCTAAAATTCACAGATCGCCCCTAATTTACATTCACTAAAATTTGGCGGAATTCTCCAGGCAAACGATATGTTCGGCCCTACTACTTTGAGTTCATATCTCATGTATGTTTGACCCCTTATCACCTTCAAAGTTTTTGCAGATTTATGGGATTCCTACTGTAAAAATCAGTTACTATGTAAATTTTGTTTTGTAGGTTAAAAATAGATGGGCTGGAAAAACAATTGTAAATTTGTTTGCTGAGGAATTTAAGGGGCGGCCTTATGACTATTATGTATGTAAACTTATCTTTTCATTTTTAGGTACGTACAAACATGTCAGGAATCTCAACTATAAATTGAACATTTAATCCTTTAACCCAATCTTGAATTTTAATTTATTTATTTACTGGATTTACGTGGCCAACTGAATTTCTGTACAAAGTGAAGGAACAATGTTAAGTTGTTAAATTAAATATACTGGATGTATATATGGTTATAGCAACTACAGCTGGAAGGTTGCCACATCAGTTGTTATTGTTGAAGATACGTGACATAATATCTGTTTTATCAGTTAACTTATTGGTTGACTAATTTGAAATATTACATTTCATCCAAAAAGTGATATTTATGTATATTTCTCTCCTCGACCTTATTATTAGGAAAATAAATAAATATATGGTCCAACCTGTTTATTTGACTAGTTATAAGAGATATATTAGCAAATTTAGTTGTACTTTTCTATTGGTTGGTAGTAGCTACAAATATGCATGTTAGAAGAATCATTTTTATTTAAGGGTTTTGGTATCGAGATTAGTTCTAAGTTTTTAGTTTTTTCTTGTAATTTTTTGGTGAATTGGTAAAGGTTTTGTTTGAAGAAAAAGTTTTTTTTTTTTTTTTTTTTTAGTATCTCATCTAAAATCTAAGTATGTAGAGATCATATGAAAAAACACAACAATTAATATCAGTTTGCTTCAATTTCTTTGAAGAGAGTTTGGTTATGGAGGAAATAAGTGTGAAAAAAAACTTAATAAAAGAAATTGAGGTTATGGAAAGCGAAGATGAATGATTTTTTTATATCTCAACGATCTTCGTTAACCATTGAAGAATAAAGGTGGGGACCACTAATTTATCTGAACCAAGAGAGATTTTGGACAAGAAAGTTGTGGTGGCTATTCGGTGTTTTTTTTGGCGAAGTCAGTGTTTCATATTGTTGCTAATGAAACATCTAGCTATGCAAAAACTCTGCAACAAATAAGACTCTTCTTGCAAGAAATTGGTGAATCTTAAACTTAAGGAAGGTGGATCAGTTGGGGAACATCTTAATAATTTTCATGCAATTGTGAATCAATTGGCTGTCATAAATTACAAGGCGTATGATGAGACACAAATTTCAATGACAAGTTCATTACCAGAGAGTTGGAAACACTTGCGGTTGCATTGACAAATCCAATCATTAGCTGAGATTTGCAATAAGCTTAGAAAAGACAGAAATGATGGAAACATTAGAGAAAGACAGTCAAACATGATGAAGGCAATGATCAAAAGGTAAATGTTGGTGAAGATTTTGATGAAAACATCATCCGTGTGGATAAAGTAAAAGCAAAGATTGAGTACTTGATTAAGGTGATTGTTTCCATATGTCTAATCAAAAGGAAGCACTTATTGACTATGAAGAGCAAAGTGATTAAAATGGAATACGAAGATGGTGGAGATTTGCATTTTAGAAGTATATGTTTGGTTAGATTGAAGATGTATGATAACATGAGCCAGGTTCGTTACAAAAATTAAGAATCTTGCTTTAATGGGACAATTGAAACAAAAAAGCTGTAACTTTCCAACTCGAGGTAGAATCACTAGGATTTGAAGAGGTAATACGTTGGTTTTGCGTGCAAAACGTGGAACAATAACGTATACAAATTGCCTAAAAAGACGATGGATGATGCATGAAGTTCTCAAATTGGATTTGGAGAGGTAATTTTATCCGAATCAAGATGGAATATGCAACGAAAAACCACAAAGTCTATTTTGAGATCTTTGTGGTATTACAAGCAATTTTGATTTATTGACGATATGCGTGTTCAATGGAAGCATGCATAACTAGATGGTTTGAATGTTGATTAAGTTTGTTTTCGAACAAAGGCGGAACATGCGAAGAATATTGTGTTGAGGTAGAGTATTGAAAATATGCGATACAATATCTGTTTTATTAGTTAATTGATTGACTAATTAATTAAGGAAAATATTACATTTAATTTAGAAAGGAGATTAATGCGAATATTTCTCTCTTAAATCCCATTTTTAGGAAAACTAAGAAATAAATGTATGGTCAAATCTATTTATTTGATTAGTTATGAGAGATATTTTAGCAATTCATCTCTATGTTTTTATGGGTTGATCGTAGCTGTAAATACTTGTGTTAGGAGAAATATTTTTATTAAGGTTTCTGATATGGAGTCTGATTCTTAATTTTTGTGTTTTTCTTGTTATTTTTTGGTGAATTAATAAAGGTTCTATTTGGAGAAAAAGTTTTTTTTTTTTTTTTTTTTTTTTTAATATCTTCTAGATTCTAATTGCGTAGAGATCTAGTGAAAAACACTAATATTTATAGATAGTGCAAAAGTGTTGAGAATTCTTAAAAATTGCGAGGAGTAAAGGCAGACAATATAATTGGTAAGACGGACCATCATGAGGATGTTAGAATGCTTGATGCCAATCCAGAAAATAGAGCTTTGATGGATATGCTTTAACCATGCAACATAATGCTTAATGCCAATTTTTGAAATAGAGCTTCGATGGATGTTATAACCATGTAACATGGCTAGCTCCGTTCACATTCTTTTTTACTCCTCTTGTCACACTCTGCTTAATTAAAAATCATCATACCTCCCTTTTTCCTTTTCACCTTCAGTTCATTCCAAAATTGCCACCATATTTCTTAAAGCATGTTTAACAGTGACGTGGTTTATTCACGAACTATGCTCCATCAAAAATATGTTATTACATCAACATCTACATGCCATGAACTAGGTTATTATACAAATTTCGCTCGGTCCAAACTAGATTACTACAGAAACGACCAAGTGAGGTTTTCACAAAGACATTGCTCCGTTGCAACTTATGTATGTGATTATTTCTTTCAAATATGATTTGTTGTGGTTTGAAGATAGGGGAAAATTTTGAAAATTGGTAAAGTAGCATGATGCGAACAGGAGAAAGCTGGATGTGAATAAAATTAGCCATTTAACATAATATTTTGATCATTTTTATTTTAACCTGCATGCATGGTTGGTCACAGGGCAAGTTGCCTAGGGCAACCCCCGGGGAACAACTTGGTGGGGGGAGTAGATAGTGTAACAAATTATATTTTAAAGAGAGGATTTGCAGCTTCATGATTTCCGTCATATGTTCTCATTTAAATAATTGAGTCAGTGGAAAGAGAAAAAAGTGAATTTTTAAATGGAAACATGTGGTGGAAATCAGGGGGCTGCAAGAGGAATCTGTAGAATGAGGGATGTTGATCCTAGCTCATTTTTAAGTACCATATTGTATTTGGTATTTACAAAGCAAGCTTTGATGGTTTGTTGGTAAGTTCTCTGTTACTGAGGTCATAGGTTCAATTTCTTTTTTGAGCATTGTTATTTATTTATTTTAACATCTAAACTCTCATTTGCCAAGGGCAGCCCAGATTTTTTTTCCATCTAAACTTTGATTTGCCCAGGGCAACCCAGGTTTCTAAATTTTTTTTGAGCCGGCCCTGCAGGATACTAAGGTAGTGTTTGGTTTACCATTTTAAGTTTTGGGTTTTCGTCCATACAATAATGTGCACAACACATGCATATCATGAAAAACAACCATTTTAGAAAACAAAGTTAACACACAAAATAAAAAACAACTTTTATCTATTTTTCATGTTTTGAGAAATAAGAGAAACATGAAGACCAATTCTTCCTTCCATGATTGCTACATCCCCTTCACGGTCCCCTCCATCTTCCTTCCATTCTACCATTCCTCCTTTCACACTTGTAATGTTTTGTAATTAATCTTGAAAACTGAAAACCCAAAACTCATTTTAAACCAAACACACCCTAAGCTTTTTTACTTCTAGTTTTCTTTTTTGCAAATGATTATCTAGAGCTTTTGTAAGAGTGAGTTGCTTCCAACTTTGTGCTTTTAGCACATGAGATGCAATTGTCATTGTACTTCTACTTGAATGTTTTCCAGGTACAGTTGGCTCAAGCGTTCAACATTGAAAACACACTGCATTTTTATTTCATTATTTTATTTTATTTTTAATTTGTGATCAATTAAATTTTATTATACTAGTCAAAACTTGTTTGGGTGCATTTAGCAATACGATCTTGTCAACCCATCTATGTTCTTTGCTGTGACCAGTGGCATGTAAAAAAATACATCATCATGCACTCATTTGTCACACATCTTTCTCTAAACCTTGTATGGTGTTTTAATTCTGTTCTACACGAATGAACTTCTATCTTTTGAAACTATTGGAAATCACTCAACTTATTATGTTGAGAACAATCTCACCTTCTCTTCAAATCATTGGCTCTGTGTAAATAACGATCGACCGCTTTTTATATCACCAATTTGGTGTGTTATAAACTATGATTCCCTAATATGGTATAAGAGCTAGATTCATTCCATGTGTTTGCTCACACATGCTCCACGACGTCCGCATCATCCAGTACAAATGTGTACGTGTGGGGTATGTTGACAATAATATCACATTCTCTTAATATAAGCGACCCTCTTTAACTAAGCAGTCTTCACACTAACAAATGGTTTTGTGATAATAAGTTGTTCTACTAGCATATGCTATTTCTAAGCGAAAATTATATAAAATGATTGGTAAGCATGTAAAGGAGTGTATCGTTCAACTTGAAAGAAAAAAGTAGTGTATGATAATGCTAGTTCATTTTTAACTTTCAAGATTACCACTTGGGCAGAAGGATGTGTGCGCTTGAGAAATTCTTCAATTTCAATCATATCTTACTCTAGTGCACAGATACTTCATACTTTTTCATAGAACCTTCAATTTTTTTATACATGGAAAAGAGTATGAAAAGCTGCATGTGTAACCATAAAGGATTCTAAGAAGTTTGTGTTGAAAGGAATGAAAGATGAAAGACTATGTTCACTTAAATGTTCCAATTTTGTATACTGAATTTAAAATATGAATTAGCATTTGAGCTGAAATACGTGAATCTTCTAGCCCATTTTGAATATTATTTATTTCAAATTACATGCACATCGACATCAAAAAATATATGCAGCGTATGTTGTAAATTTGCAATATTCTATTTGTATGCTTTGTTCTATTTCTGAGTGGTTTTTTATACTGTATTTTGTAATTAAAAATTTGTCTGAGCTCGTCATATGTCCAAGTTTTTTTAAACAGGTCAATGTTGCATCTGAGTATAAAATCAAATATTGTTTAAGCAGCTTTTATGCAATTCTTGAACTAATAAAGCTAAGCGATAAATCACCTCGCCTCACCAGTTGCCTAAAACAACGTAGCTGTATGGTTCATACCGGTTTCCTCAACAAAAATTAAACAATTGAAAAGTATGCTCTTTGTTTATTATGCTCAGCTTTTCAAAGTGGCCTGCCTATTCATTTTAGTAATAGTCAATTATGGCATTTTAGTTGTTAAGCTTACATCAGTTTTTCTATGTTTATGTGCTTAAAGGTACCATGTAGACTAAATTTCATGTATTTTTTAATTGTGTGACCCAATTATGACATACTTTTAGGTAGATGCAGTCAAGTCCGGAAGGATCCAAGTTGACGGGGAAATGGTTGATGTATCATACATTGTTCGATCTTCACAAAAAATAAGCCATTTTCTGCACAGGTTTCTCTTTACACAATTTACATTTTTGCTCACTTTTTTTTTTGGATTATGAAGAATATACATGTACTTTTGTTATTGTATATATTTATATGCTAAATTATTTATTGCATACATAAGCAATTTTGTTCATCTTTCAAAAGCATTCTAATGGCACCATAGGTACATATTATATTTAATTGACCTATGATGGCCAAGGTATATGACATGGTTCATACAATTTTTTTTGGGCAGATGGGGCACATGGATCATTTTTATCTGGAAAAATAAATAATTTTTTAGCGCCTTTGAATATTAAGTCAGTGGTTACTTGCTATAACTCTTCTTTTCATTACTTTTATATATGTGCACAATGGGGGTAACTTCAATGAATATAAACAGGATACTTGTATTAAAAAAATGTTGGGAATTTCACTGATTTTGTTTACTTCACAAACTTTTCTGAACATTCCTCAGTTATGACCAACCAATCTTAAACTCTGAAAATTTCGTTAAACTATGTCTAAAAATCATCATTGTGTAAGTGCTTCAAGTATGTAATCTGTTTTGTTTTGTTATGCCGGCCTCAAGTGTGCCTCAAGACCCACCTCATGACGAGGCATATTTGCACGCCATTGGATGCTAAGCCTTGTGCCCTAGGAAAAAAAAAATGCTTTCAACTATAATAATATTCGCACCTAACCAAAGTTAGAGAACCAAAACTCTGAAAATTTCTTAAACTATGTTTAAAAATCATCATTGTGTAAGCAAATTATGTAATCTGTGTTGTTTTAGTAATTATTTTGATATGCCGGCCTCAAGTGTGCCTCAAGGCCCACCTCATGACAAGGCATATTTGCACGCCTTTGGATGCTAAGGCTTATGCCTCAGGAAAAAAAATGCTTTCAACTATAATAATAGTCGCACCTAACCAAAGTTACAAAACCAAAATCATTACATATTAAGCCCCAAAATAAATAAAAAAGAAGCAAGATCAATAAAGCTTATGTTTGTAACAGTCTGGCTTTTTACGAATCCGTGTCTAATTTATCATTTTATTTTAAATTTGATTTATGGTATGTTTATGTATGTACTAATAAATGGTGTATTGGTTAGGAAGTTTTTAAATGAATTATATATGTGATTGATTGTATTTTGTAGGAATCACTTTGGGTGTTTAATGTTTCTTATTTTAGTGTTTGACGTTTATTATTGGTAGAAGCTACTTGCACACAAATAGCAAACCTTAAATGCGACATAACAATATTTGACTGTTGGATCTCATTGAGTTCACTTTTGGACTTGAAACCGGGCTATATTGTTAAAAATCCAATTTTGTTTTAGTAGATTTTCCCTTTAGTATTCTGTGTTTAATTTTGTAATTTGCATGCATATAATGTTTACTCTGCAAAATTATACCTCAATGCTTTGAGACGTATGCTTTGCTTTGGGAGTATGCCTTTATATTTTAATACATTGGGTTTAAGTACTATGTAAAGCAAGATGAGCTAAACAACGTTAATTTTCCTGCTCAAATATAAATTTAACTCATACAAGCTTACATGTTTTTTGAATTATAGAACCTTGCCCCTATTATTTTATCCATGACAACCCACATCAAGGCAACACATAAAATCTACAGATCTACAAAATAATAATTTATACCTTTTTTTCTGAGTAGTTTAGGAAGCAAATTACACGTTTTTATTCTAACCTACTTTTGTAATTGTCAGATGGGATACGAGTATAACAAATTTAATATAGATTCATCTGTTAATTCATTTGATCTGCGTATTTATGTCAATTGAGGTTTCACTAGACACTACTTAAGTGCACTTAACTGCTAACTTACGATTTAAGCTCAAACTCTAACCGCTAATTTATATTTTAAGCTCAAATGTTAAAACTAAGTGTCAAAAGCGTGATCATTGCTTAAGCGGCACTAAATCACGCTGTCAGTAGCATATTTGCGATATGAAATGGTTAAGCGCCATGTTTGAGACAATATACTGAAAATTATGAACTTTGAGGTAGTTCAGTCATAATCAACAACGGTCTAGATAGTTTACCGTTATGAGCCTTTTTTGTTTATTCATCTTATTATTTTATTGTCATGCGTGAATATACATCCTGGCTTATGCATCTGTTCAAGGATTACTTATTGTCACATATTTGTAAACCCCTACCTTTGCTCAAACTATCATTTTATAAACAAACTTCTGTTATTATTTGACCTGCATAATTTTTTTGTACATAATGGAACTTTTATCATTTAGCTTTTGTTGATTTTTAAACTTTATGCCTTTTAGAAATACTTCATTTTAGATGTTCTCTATGGGACAATGATGTCTGCAGATTGTCGATCTAAAGATCTTGTGATCGAATTCCGTCAATTAACCAAAGCTAATAAAACACTTCCATCTCTGTAAGGCCTTGAGGTGATGTGAAACAATTTTTTTTCTTTTTTCGACAGGCATGAACCACCTGTACTGGCTGGAAATATAGAAATCCTTGAAAATGGAACTGATGTAGTAACTGTCTGTAAACCAGCGTCTATTCCTGTAAGACATAGTAATGTTACCTCTGTTCGTATTTACTCACCCTTTACGATTGGGAAAAAAACATAATAACCCAGAGTTCAGTATAGTTGTTCAATTTTAAATCCACCAATTATATTTGTGTTTTACTTTAAACCAGACATACATTCAGCAATTTGATGGTAACTAATTATGTGACCTAACTTACTAATATTCTTTATTCTATATTTCATCGCAAAAAAAGGTTGTTTTATAAAGGCAAATAAAAGAAAGGATAAACTGATGCTCAAACAATTAATAGTGATCATATGCTGTTTATTTCTACTCACTTTTGTAAACAATATATATACCGTAGTATATTTTTGCAGGTCCATCCATGTGGTCAGTATCGGAAAAACACTGTTGTTGGTATTTTGCAGGCAGAACATGGGTTGACACCTCTGTTTCGTATCCATTTCCCATCATAACACATGTTTAAGTTTTAAAATAGTGGCACTGTTTAATTACATGGATCATCGTTGGGGTATAAGACTTCCAATATGAGCATTTGTGTTTTCCCTTGAGTACTTTCCAGCTATTCATCGTTTAGATCGGCTTGTTTCCGGCCTTCTTATCTTTGCCAAGAATGCTGATAAAGCGGAGTCTTTTAGACAACAGGTAAAATGGAACTGTAATTCATCACTGATGGATGAAGTTAAAACGATATCTCATCATTTTATTTTCTTAATTTTTGTTTTATGTGTGCGCGTGTATGTGATGCATACACACGTAAGGGAAGGACCCACTTCTTAATTACCTTTGAATTCCCGTAAAAAAATTCGTATCTACAGGTATTAAAGTGCAAAAATATTTTTCGGATGCGATCCTATAACTATCAAGTTGAATCTATGCATACTTTTAGATCTTCCCAAAGCTTTTACCTCACTAAAAGTTGTACAAGTTAACATGAGTTATCAAATATATTTACTTTAAGTGTCGGTTTCAAAGCTTAGAAATGATTCAAAAATTTGTGGAGATGGTCTTTGCTAACTTATGAACTAAATCTACGGGGGATGTGGATAATTCCCAGTATAAGGGAAGGATAAATAAAATGGAGATAGACGAAGGATCCGGATTCCTTTTTTTTTTTTTTTTTTTTTTTTTTTTGAATGCCCATTGAATCCCTTTTGAATTTAATATCTATACAAATGAACAATTTCTTTTGAAATTTACACTTTACTTCTTGGTTGTGTTTTTCTATTCGTTTGCCTTTTAGCTCTTTTTTCTTTCTTTATTGAAAACTTTTTATGTTAAATAAAAGGCATTTTTATTGACACTTCAAATTTGGATATGAGGCAGATTTCAGATTGAAATTCGGCGGGGTTGGGGTTGTGCCAAATTTAAGTCTAAATTTGATGGGAATGTGAATTTAGGTCTGAAATTTTGATGGGTTGCACCGATTGTAGTGTATAAAATTGTTTTCGATGGGAGTATGCCGAATTCTGGCTTTTGGGCTGCCCCCCCCCCCTTTATATCCACTTTTGGAGTGTCAATAGCAACACCCTAAATAAAATAAAATTCATTCCGACGAATGGCCAAATTGATAAATCATTAAGATGGATAAAGTGTTCAAGTTTGAATAATGATGTTGGCATAGCTTTTTTTGAGTTACTTAGTGGCATGCATTTAGTTACAAGTTCATGTAATTAACTAATGGAAGAAAAAGAAGGGCCAAACATGAGTTGAGTTGTTACCCTGGTATAATCTTCCTACATTGATATAGTTATGTAACTTCCCCGATTGTGCTACAATAATGTTCAGTTGGCCTCATGCTACATAGACATGACATTGAAATTAATCTACACTTCTCATGGAAGTTCGATGTGCAAAATCTTGTTCAATCAATTTTAAAAATTTATTATTTTAGAATTGAAGTATTTTCTGTTTCACTACGATAGTTCTAAACATAAAAAGGTGAAGGATGGATTTTTAGAGGTTAAATAAGATGGCTGTGCGAATTCTTCCCTTACACACACAAAATCCTTTTGTGTATCCCCTTAAGTTTAGCCGTTGAATTTGAGAAGTCCAACCAATTGATGAAGGGACTACAAATGGGTTGGATTTGTTGAGGCTAGGGATCTCTCCTATATATTTACACCTCCCTTCCTAGCACACACCCATACATATTCATACATATATCCACAGTGGTTTGAAAATAATAATATACAAATATCATAATGTCCCTAGTGTGCCACAACCCTATTAACGTACCAAACATGTCTCTGTGTGCGCGCACATACAGTGGTAAAAGCACAGTCCATCTTAATGTCGCGAGTCACAACCCAACATAATGGACAAACTAATAAGCTTACCTCCACATTGTGCACTGGTCAACTTAACGTAGCCTATATCCATACCATGGTATGAGGTTCCGGCCGGAACCATGAGATTCCGACTAATTCGGATCGGTTCCGGCCGGCACTGGGACGGGATTAGGGCAAAATCCCGTCCCGGTCAGAACAGAGGTAAAAATAAATAAATCACAAATCAGTTACGGAAAGAAAAAGAAAACAAAGAAAAAGAATACCAAAATCGAACACAGGTAAATCGAACCCGAAGATTTTTTGAAAGCAGAGCAAGTTCCAGCACCGCAAGCTCCAAATTCGTCTTCAATCTTCCACTTCGAGAGCGCGGCAATGCTAAAGAAGGTTTGTCTTCGTCTTCGAATTGTTTCTGGCTTTCTACAAAATGAGAAACCAGGTGGAAGACAGGAAACGTGGATTAAAAAAAATGTTGGGTAGGCTTCGCTATATGTAAATGTTGGGCTTGGCTGATACTGATGCGCTTGGCTCACTAATTTATTTATTGTTTATGTTAAGAGAACTATTAAACGTGGCTTGGGCTTGCGATGTGTAAAAGTTTGATTTTTGGACCGAAATTGCCGAAACCATCTGAAACTAGTAAATTTTCTAATGACCGAAACCAAAACCGAGTTTTCGAACCTTGATCCATACCTTCCTTTATCCAGGTAACCATGGATCAGAGTCCAGGATTCCAAGCTTTTAACATTATTATACCTTTTTAGGCCAAAAAAATATGTGCTGCGCATGTCTCTGGGCACCACGCCCATGAGCTAGAATAACCCACTGTGCCGATGGCGAAAATCCAGAAACTAAATTATATAATAGTTACATATAAAATGTTTTTTTTTCAGAGTTTAGCTATTCCGCTTAATGTCCCAAGTGCGTCACAACCCAAAATAATGTACCAACCAATAAGCTTACCCACATTGCACTTTGCACCAGTCGACTTAACGTGGCCTATACCCATACGATCCTTTATACAGGTCACCGTAGATCAGAGTCCAGGATTCCAGGCTTTCAGCAATATCATATTTTTTAGGCAAAAGCAATTTGTGTTGTGCAGGTTCTCTAGCACCATGCCTATGAGCTAGAATAACCCACTGTGCTGGAGATGAAAATCCAGAAACCAAAATATATAATACTTATAAAAGGATAATTTTAAATTTTAGTTCTTCTATCTTAATGTGCTAAGCGCATCACTGTTAGGATTTTCCCTAGAATCTCAACACAATTAGATTTTAGAAGATATAAGAAATGAAGAAAAAAATAAACACATAAATTCGTCCAAGCAATCTTTATTAATTTCACCCAAAAAAAGAATACAAAAGAAAATCAAAAATAATTGAGAAGATATCTCAATCCCTGAAGCCTTCAAAAAATAAACATTTTCTCACACCTAATGAACCATATACATACACTTACTATAATAACCTTGATTAACGCTTCTTTAATTAGCCGTTGATTATTTCCATCCTGCAAAATAAATCTTTCCCATTTTGATAATCCTCTCTTCTTTAAGGCAATAAAAGAGGCAATTAATTGTTTTCGTAATTTACCAAATTTATCAAAGAGGCAATGAAATTAAGTCATAACTCCATATACACTCAAATATATCCAAGATCTACATAAATATGGAACATTGTATCATCGAAATCTAACAAACTCCACCTTGATACAATATTTTATAAATATCATCCAAATTTATAATCTCAAAATCCAAACAATCAATATCACCATTTCAGAAAACTTAGCCAACCTTCAAACCATCTAAATGTGCATGTCTTTTAATTGAACTTGCATATCATCAATAAATCAAAATTACTTGCAATACCATAGAGAGGTCTTCAAGAAGACTTTGTGGTTTTTTGTTGTATGCTCCATCTTGATTTAAGGAAACCTGCCTCGCTAAAAACACTTTGAGTGGTTCATTTATTCTCCACCGTTTTTCCAAGCAACATGTACATATTGTTTTTCCCCTTTTCGTGTGCACCACCTCCGTATTGTCTTTCCAATGCTCTTACTAGTCCACCTCGGGTTAAAAATTGCAGCATGTTGTCTCTAACTGTTCCATTGAAATAAAATTCTTTGTAATTTTTGAAATGTGTCCAACTCCTGTTAACTTCACCACCCTTGCATCATGCAACTTCGATCTAACGGAAACTATGCCCTTGACATTCAATTATCTACCATTAGCAGATTCCATATTAGCATCTTGTTTTTCATAATTGATAAATGATTTCTTTTGATTGCATATATGAAAAGAAACAACTAAATCAAACACCCAATCTTTTCTTTTGCTTTTATCCACACACAAGATATTGTCATTATATCCCTCGCCAAAATGCACTTTATCATCACTATTGCATTTTTATTCATTTTGATTTTCTTTCAATGCCTTCACCATTTTATTGTCCTTTTTAAGCTTATGCAAAATCTCAACCGATGATCGGGTTCTTCATAGTAATAGCAGATGAAATTCCATTCCATATTCGATTTATTTGACCGTCTTATCATATTTAAACGTTTAACCTTCATTGCAGTTGAGGCTTCTTCAATTGGATTTCTACTTTTTTGTTAATCTTTTCCTTTCCACGAGGATCATTCTCCGCATCTCTTTATTATGTAAGCTATTAATCACCAAATCATTGAAACAACTTCATCCGAATTTGAGTTGTTCAATGCAAGCACAAGTGTTTTCCAACCCTCTGACAATGAACTCATCAGCACCAAGACTTGTGTTTCATCATCAACCTTATTCACAACCATTGGTTGATTCACAATTGTTTGAAAATCATTAAGGTGTACTTCAATGGACCTGCATTTCTTAAGTTTTAGATTCATCAATTTTCTCATAAGAGGAGTCTTATTTGTTGTGGAGTTATTTGCATATATTCCTTTTCATTTCTTTCAAATTCCAAAAGCAGATATTTCATTATTAACAATATGAAACACTGTATTCTCTAAAAGAAAACACAGAATAGCTGCTGCAGATTTCCTATCCAAAATTTCTCATTTTGCTTTAGATACGTTTCTAGGTTTTCTCCTTTGTTCTCCAATGGTTGATAAAAATAATCGAGATATAGAAATTCTTCCATCGTCACCCTCCATAATCCTGAGTTTCCCCATTTAGCTTTTCAACGCTTATCATTTCCATGACCAAATTCTCTTCAAAAAATGGGTAGTAGTTTTGATAGCAACTGTTAGGATTTTTCCTAAGACCTCAAGTGAAAGGGAAATAAAACAAACACACAAATTCTTTCAAACAACCTTTATTAATTTCTACCTAAAAACGGATGACAAAAGAAAATCTAAAATAATTGTGGAGATTTCTCAATCCCTAAAGCCTTCAAAATAATAATAATAATAAAACTTGCATGCGTAATAATGTAATGAATAAAACACATGCTTATATGTTATAGTCTTGATTTAATGCTTCTTTAATTAGCCAATGATTATTTCCGTCTTCAGAATAAATCATTTCCATTTTGATAATTCTTTGCCTTCTTTAATGCCATAAAAGAGGCAATTAATTATCTCCATAAATACTGAATCTATTAAAGAGGCAATGAATTTGAGTCATAACTCAACGTACACTCAGATATCTCCGATATATGTTTAAATATTGGAATACTCTATCATCAAAATCTAACACTCACAACCCAAAATAATATGTTTACCCCCACCACACTGTGCACCAGTCAACATAATGTAGCCTAAAACCATAAGATCCTTTATCCAGGTAACCATGAATCAGAGTCCAGGATTCCAAGCTTTCAGCAGTGTCATATTTTTTAGGCGAAAACAATATGCTGTGCGCAGGTCTCTGGCACCATACCCACGAGCTAGAATAACCCGCTGGGCTGGAGGCAAAAATCCACAAACTAAATTATGTAATAGCTACAGTTAAAAGGAAACTTTTCAGAGTTTTAGCCAAACAGATCTGTTTGTTTGGTTACACAATGTTTTTGGGCTAGAGCAGTGATTGATTCCTGTAGGAGAACCAATGCCTTTGTTTTAGTTTCCTTCCATGAAAAAATATTTTTGGGCTTGGCAACACTATATGCTGGGCTTCTTGCTTCTCATTCCTGTTTATTCAGAGCTTGCGTATATGGTTTGGTCTTGTGTCTTAGTCAATCTGGCGATGGTGGAAGATAAACTATAGCAACACTTTGCAAAACTTAAATGAACATGGGTGATGTTTGTTTAGAAATGGCTAACAGTAAAGTCTTTTCTTAGGACTTAAAATGTTACAAGGCAATCTGAACAAAGTAAATAAAAGTTCGTGTTACAGATTGAGTAGCAGATAACATGTGTTATGAATTACATCGTATTTATATTTGTGGTGAAAAGCTTTTCAAGCTTTTCAAGGAATTCTTGCACGAGGGAGAATTAGTTAGGATCTCATGTACGTTAAAAACCACTCTCTTTCATTTAGCATGTTTTATCTCGAGTTGCAAAATCGAAAACTGCAATACAATCAGTATCTATTAAATAATAGCAAAGCAGAAGAATTCGGAGCTCTCTTATTAATTCAAGGAGTTATCTATATTCTCCTTAATTCTCCCAAAGTATGGATATTTTAATTTTAAAATCCTATGATTTACCACTTTACAATTATTTTGCATTATTTTCATACTAATTTACATTTAAATACTTAATGTAAAAAACTACAATCATTTACAGATCCTTTAGGGTTCTCTATGAAAATTTTATATTAACGTTCACACATTTAAATTAATTATGTAATCTAAAATTTAAACTAATTGTTAAACTTAGTCAACTAATATTGGTTTTGTTAATAGAGCTAAAAAACGAAAGTTTCAATATGTATGCTACATGCACATCAATAATTTGGTAAAAAAATCATTGAGATGCAAATACATATAAATCACATAACATAAATTAATGTCAATAATAAATTCTTTTATGATTTCTAATAAATGAATTTACCATACATTTCATTGTAAAATTCTATCAACTTCAAATGCCTAAAAAAAAAAAGTTGATATTCTTTTCAGTTATCTTCTAATATTTAACATTCAAGTCTATATATTTAACTAATTGTGGAAGTGTAAACCTAAACCATATAAATATGATTAAATAACATCCATTAATACATGTAGTATATCCTAAAAATATGAGAATTTCTATGTATACAATATCCATATATATGGGAAAATGATAAAACTATTTCTTCGTGATTCAAGCGCGCGTGTGTGTATATATCACATAATATAAATTAAATTTGTTATCAAGAAAACACGTAAATTATTTATATATGCAATGCTAACAATTTTAATTTATAATTTTTACGATTTAGGGCATTAGTTTTTACAAATATATATATATATATATATATATATATATATATATATATATATAGTCAGCGAGGAGAGGATTGAACTCTCAATCTTATATTCGAGGATTACACATTATTCTAATTCATGACTAATATAAAACAATAAATTTTCGTATATTGCCTAATAAAATATTTTAGCAACAATTTAAAAATAAATACTATTTTTTAACAACATTACCGTGTGCAACGCACGCTATTTATTAAGCAAAAATGTGTATCCTTCAGGTCAATCTGTTGATTTTTTTTTTCTAGTTTCTATAAATATAGCAGTATTAACCTGAATTCTTTTTCTTTTGTGTGCATCATGTACATTTTCGAACAATTTGTTCCTTGCAAGAGTTATTAGATTTCTGTTCTCTGAATCTTTTTCCATTTTCTTTCTAATTGGTGCAGATTGAGTCTGGCTCTGTTCGAAAAGAATATATTGCGAAGGTTGTTGGAGTATTTCCTGTGGAAGAGGTAAAACTAATGCTACATGCACAATTCTTCTTCTTCTTCTCCCATTTACCCACTTATTTAATCTCTACTACGGTGCCACTCCTAACACTGGTAGAATTTGTGTAATAAGGAAAACTCATATTCATCATATCGGGCAAAGCACAAACTGTATATTCAGTCTTAGCTGTGTTTGTTCGATTGACATTTCTGGTAGAATACAAATGTTCTTCGTGTTTTATCAAATGATGGATGAATATTGTTTATTTAACGGACTGGGGATCATTTTGTGTATTTCTCTGTTGAAATATACCACTAGCTCTAATGACAGTTTGTTTCATGAATCCAGCAAGTTGTTGATGCAAATGTGAATTACGATGCAAAAGAAGGTAGGAGCTCAATTGAGGTATGGTATGGTAGCGTGCAGCATCTTTTTTTTTTAATGGGTTCCTTTAAATTCTGTAAATAATTTATGTACCCGTTGAATCATACTCATACATATATTTACTACATGGATCGATATATGCTTTACAAACCAACAGTACAGTTTTCTATGTCTTATTTTGATTGTAAATGCTGTAATTATCTTCCGGTTGGTTGAAATTATTTGATATGTCACCCAGTGTTGTCAAACTCGCGCGGAAACACGTGAAATCGTTCGATTTCACGCGTTTGGTCCAGCTCAGCGAGAAACAGCGGAGAAAAGAACGGAAAGGAGTGGAATCGTTCAAAGCGACGCTAAAAATCGTGAACTCGTGGGATCTTCGAGCAAATACCGCGTCAAATTTTCCAATTTTGCTTCGATTTTTCCATTCCGCAAGGAGCTGCCTGGTGAAACATCTAAGATTCTAATCGACGCTGCTGATAGTCGATTCAGCCCTAAATTTTCTCGTGAAACTAATCGTCGACTCTAATAACAACAGTTCAATGATTATTCAGCTAATCATCAACCATAAAATTGTAAGTTTACAATTCTTCTTCATTCAAAAATCTCTGTATTCTCCTTAGTCTTCTGATTCAACTGCCTCTTCTGATTTCACATGTCTTCAATTCCTGTTGCTGCTTCTTCTGGCTCTGCACCACCCAGAATTCGAGTTAATGAAAATATTATGAACTTACGATTAATGAAAATATTATGGTATGGCTCATAGCTGTTTTGTTGAAACTTGAAATTTTATTTTTAATTTTCATTTTGTGGGAACTTACGCTTTGTGTTACGATCCCACGAATTACGATTTTTGTATACTCGAGCGCTCCTTGGTGAGAAATCGAGTTTGACAACCTTGATGTCATCGTCTTTGTTTTTGAGAATAAATTAATCAAGATGAGGTGATAATAAAAATTGCTCTCCGTTCTATAGGTTGATGAGGATTGTACTGGTGAAATATTAAAGGGCAAGGTCGCACGCACCATGTTTTCGAGGATAAGCACAGATGGAAAACATAGTTTGGTGTTGTGTAGACCTATCACTGGTCGTACTCATCAGGTCGTTCTTTTTTCCCATTTTATCTCGAATATCATGACTATGTTACAATTTCATCGCACTTCGCTGTAATATTAACTTAGAGTTCTACTGGTATTGCAATAGTATTAATTTTGTCGCACTTCCCAGCATGTTATATTATCATATTTAGCTGATTTTGTTCTGAACTTGCTAATAAAGTTGCAGTAACTTAAAATTATGTACATTTGTATCATGTTCAATATACTGGCTATCATATTCACTTTAATATGATTATTATTTATAGTGAGTTGATTAAAACATGCAGATACGGGTACACCTGCAGTACACTGGTCATCCAATAGCCAATGACAGTCTCTACCTCTCTAAAGTTGCACCCGGACGCTCATCTTTTGGAGCTGGGGCTCACAAAGCTGCATCCACAGTCAACAATTTATCACCCTCGTTTCGTAAAACCCAGTCGGCCCACAACAATGTTGATGATTCTAGCCATGATTTTGGTATTGATCCAATGTGCACGAACTGTCCTGATTTAGGTCCAAAAGGGTAAATAAATGGGCCTTCATATTTATTCCTTCCAAGTTTCAATCTTAACAGTATCATCGTTCATGTAAATTTGATGAATATCACTAATTGTTACTATTTTCTCTTTATTCTTTTCTTATTTTTTTATTTTATTTTAATTTTTTGCTGCAGTTACGATGGAGATGATGAAGGCTTGTGGTTGCACTGTATAAGATACACTGGTCCGGACTGGTGCTACGAGTGCCCTTATCCAGACTGGGCCTTTACCAACTAGTTGTTTGTTATTTTAATTAATGTTATTGATGCACATGTGATTCATTTAACTTCATATCAAGTTATTATCGGATTAGGTATGAATTTTGGTGTTCATAGTGAGGTTCCTAGAAAACCTAAATTATGTCCAATTGTTTATGTATTTCTGGAGGTATTGGTATCAATATGATTAGACTTGTCCAAAGTTTTCATCCCTGAAAATGAAGTATTGAACTGTTTCGTTATTTGGCTAGTTTGTGTTTACTGTACTTTCTTTTTCTCTGCTCACGTTTTCTATTTTTTGTTTGATAATTTCTATGAAATTCAAGTTTGTTTCTCATTGAATAGTTAAATTATACAAAACAAGCATTTGCACTTATGTGTAACATTAACATTTAGTAGGGGTGACGTTGTTTGTTTGAATCTAAACTATTTTATTTTTGTGGATTTAGTTTGCGGTATTAGATTTATTTATTTGTAAAATAACTTAGTTTGATTATTAATTTAATCAAATTAACCGAATTCTTATCATATTTTAAAAACTATTGATGTTATAATAATTTTTATAGACTAGTTTAGTGATCTAAATATATGTTAAAATTACTTTCTAGAAAGCATTTGAATGTTCAATAAAGATGCTAAATAAGAATGCATTAATGATATGATAATTATGTTTTGTTTCAAATTATAAATAATCTTTCAAACGTAAAGCATTAAACATTTTAAGTTCGGTTTAATTGTATAACCAAATGAGCCAGTGAAATTTAATTTGAGTGGTTTTGATTTTGTTTTTATTGTCTTTTGTTTAATTTTAGAAAAATTCATGTTTGGATAAATCAAACCAACCAGATTTGCGTTCCTGGTAGATCACTAAATTTGTAGCATAGCTACGGGTGAAAGTCCTATCACCTATGGTAAAACAGCCCAAAAGCAAATTGAATTACTCAACCTGAAATGGTAGTCCGAGTTTGTTCACACTTTTAAGAAAGATGAACATAACTCTCGATTGGTGGAAACCAGGGAAAACCATATAGATTTCTCTGATTTTCACCAATTAAGGGAAAGTGTTATGTTCACATTTTAAAAAAAAATCGAAGATGTGAAGAAACTCAGTGCTGAAATGGCTCCCCTAAAAGGGCGTAAACAAACAAGGAAGATGTAGACAAACGTGGAATCTAGTAACAGTGACGTGTAAATCCTTGAAAGCAGTAAATAAAACTAAAAAAAAAATACATGTTAGTTAATAGGTGTAAAATTGATACAGTACGGTAATTCCAATGAACCGTCCAGAGCATTCCAAGTAAGGCGGACAGTAAACCGTCCACTCTAATCTCGAAGCCTGACTCATCTTGTCTCCTTTCTCTCTACTTTTTCCAAGTGTTTTTGGGTTAACCAGACCCTACAGCATAGGCAACTGTATTTTAACCACTACATGCAGGAAGATCAATGCATCGGTTATTGGATTTCTGCATGTGAAAATATATTCTACGTTACGTGTTAGTGTAGTAATAATATTACACTGTTTTCTATTTCCCGGCTTTATGAGCTTGTAAGTTACTATGATTTTATTTTATTTTATGTAAATGCTCAGGTGTTTTTATTTTATTTTATAGTGAATTCTTCGGTTTACGTAAATGCTATATTATTATGATATTCAATAGAATAGAGTTTATATATAATATATTGGTGTATTTAACGCCGGTTCTGTATGAACATTGGATGACCATGTTAATAAAAAATTATATATGCGTGATAAATTTATGTTTTCCTAGGTTGAATGGATATATAGCGTTTGGGACAAATTTAATAGCATGTTGGTTGCAGTAAAGCATAGTTTTTAACGTTTCATTTGTTTATTTATTTAAAGGGTTAATTATTGTCATCAAATCAAGCAAGGTGATGGGGAGCATAATTTATGTTTCATGATAACCTCAACTTGTAGTAATACCGTAATAGGCTCCATTTGTAAGATGTTAAGTACAATATCCAAGTTGTTGTTGAAGTGGAAAACTTCATGAGACGGTTACTTTTTTTACTACAAATCTAGATTTTCCTTTACGTGTAGGTAGAAAGCGTAAATAAGATCAAATCAAGCTAAATTAAGTTCGTGAGCTTATAGTTAAAACGATAGATATATTTGGCTACACAACTTCAGACATCGAAAATCCCGACGATGCCATTATCGAGAAGGAGAGAAAGACATAAACTAATTTGTTAATTTATTAAGAGCGAGAAAGTAGGATAATAGTTAAAAGATAATATAACTACATTACATGAGAAATAGTAAAATCCGACCATGACATAGGCAGGTAATCGTCGTAAACTAATGCTATTGCTGTCAGAATACATGTCTACTTTAGCAACGACTTGCAACAAGGTGTTGTTCATTTTTTCCTACGGTTCCGATAACTAACTTTGACATATGTCGTTGGAAAACATTGGAATTGGGTATTTTTTTTATTATGTTGTGCTACCCTTCCTCTTGTAAACCGCCTACAAACTATAATCAATCTCAAAGTTCCATTTCCAACATTTAAACAAATTCATTTGAGCATATATACATAACCAAGCATACAATAAACACAGCAACACATTCGATATATAAAAAATATATCAAACCATAGCTAAATCATCAATCCAAGCGATATATACAACAAAACCAAACCAAACACAAGTCATACATCCATCTAGCCCATAAAACAAACCCAAGTCATCGTCAAATAATATAAAAACCATCTTTATCGTCTCATAACATATATATACGTATCAAAAACAAGTCAAAACCGACCTCTCAAGCTGCATGCGAACCACCAAAACTGCGAGATAATGGGAATGTCCCATGGCGCTCCACGTACTCGGCCAAGCGATGGTTCAGCTGCTCCATCTCTATAGTAGAACACTGATCATGCTCCTACAAATCAATGATTAAGGCTCGTAGTTCTGCGATCTCCATTTATCCTGGGCCTTCTGATACGCATTCTGAGTGATCCTAACGTGCAAATAAAATAAGTTATTATATATAAAATTCAACTTAAATATTTTCTATATATCTATTTTTGGTTGTTAAAAAATGTACACCGATTCAATATGGTAATAAACTCTTTTATTTACTATCGATCACCATTTATGATTTTGCATACCAAACATGAACTAATAATGTCTATTTGAAGCTTGATCATCGCAATTTACATGACCACACTAAATTGTAAATGCCAATATAATCAAATAACTTTAATAGACTATATGTTTACATATAATACAACATAACCACTAAGAACTAATTAAAAATGTTGCAACAATGTTTAGAAAGTTGTAGATGTTGTTACCAAAGTTATATTATTGTCATATGTTAATCGTACACACTAGTTTTTTTAAAATATGAGATTAAATGTGTTGATTTTCGAAATATCTTTCATTTATATGAACTGATAGCTAAAGAAATACCGTTTGAATCAATCAACTAGCAACTGATTCCAAATAATTCTATTTAACACTATATAGATATGTTACTTATGGAAACTAAAGAGAAATATAGCAAATAAATTACTGCTGGTTCGCAAATCCATAGGGTCTGTCTCAGGATGATGAATCCATAACAGACTCGAAAATAGTATCCTCCTCGGCTGTAGTTAGCTGATATCGCCATGTATCATCCAAAAGCAACTTATTACTTAATGACGAGCAACTTATTATATATGGGGGAAGATGTAGTTTAATTATGGGAAAAAATACAACATAAATTACCTTATATTGAAATCATCAATATTAATCATTGCTTGTCGCTTTCTAATTCGTATTCCATCTCACTCTATATTGTTTTCCTCTGTAATCTCGTATGCTTCTAATAATGCATTTGATTCACTGTTCAGAATTCCAAAATCGATTCGATCGTCTTTTATTATTGTTCTGCTACTTTTCTTGATATTTACTTGGTATGCTTGTTCGTCCGAAATGTTGAATCATGCTTTTGATTCATGACAAGGAACTTAACTTTCAACACGAAGAGTCAATGACGACTAAAGCAAAAAAAAAAAAAAAAAAAAAAAAAATTGAGTCACGCGAATAGTTGTAAATTACAATGAAGACAATACTTCAAACTGTTGCTTAGTTCTATATCTTTAGAGCTTTTGAGATTTAAAAGTATATTATAGTTTTAAAAGTATATTATTGTTAAAATCTATCCTCAAGTAGTTTATGTCACAAACACAAAAACACGTTTTTATATTTAAAAGCATCATGATATACACTGTGCTCCTTGTTCCAGTTTCAATCGACTGAACTTCTGAGTCGGTCGATTGACCTGGTTCAACATGTACAATACACACAAATACGCGTGCGTGCGCGCGCGCGCGCACACACACACACACACACACACACATATATATATATATGCACAAATTCAAAAAAAAAAATATGCATAAATATGAACCTCAGTCGACTGTCTTAGAAATTCAGTAAACTGAACCGACTCCAACTATCATATTTTTGAAGAGTCACCTTCGTTCGTGAAGAGTTATAATCGTCATAAAGAGATGTGGATGCTTCTCTTCAATCAAAACTCTTCTTAAATGGTTGTAATCTTTTAACTACTATATAAATAAATTTTATTCACAATCAACAACAGCTTTTTTGATTTTATCATATCTTATCTTTCTATATCTTTTGTGAATACTTTCATTACATTCTCAAAGTATTTCCAGACTTAAAATTGCTTGAATGAGTACTTCACTTCTTTATTTTAAGTAATACTTTCCCTTTCATATCTTCATATACAATATATATACACAAACTTGAGGAAAAGATTATAAAAAGGATGTACTATAAAGTGACATATCTGTATTGTTAAGATAACAAATAGTCAATTATGTTTTGTATTAGTAAAAGTCATGTTCCGTTGCACAGGCACGTCAAAGTCCTCTTCGGCTGCTGAGGCGAAATTCTGTTCTGCTGCTCATGTCATGTTCTACTACTCAGATGTTGTAATACCTATTCCTCTGGGTTAAGTGAGGGTTTTATTTAGGTGAAATTCTAGAAGGAGTCTGGGACTGGACGTAGGACGGAACTCCGAACCAGTATAAAAATCTCTGGTGTCATTTTACTTTACTACAATTATATTTATTATTTTGCATTAGTATATTTTCATATTACACGATCCTTAGCTACACTCACTTTCATTTGGTATCAGAACAAGGCCATCACATAACCATAACATAGTTTTTTGATATATTTTAAGTAATATGGAAAATAACATTAACACTAGTTTTATGTGGAAGGTCAATCCACTGCACGGCCACTATATTCAACGACATGAATTACAACTATTAGGTTGCACGTATGAGAATTTATATGTGAACAATTGGTTTTGATTCGTGCAATATTACACAAAGTGAATATATCGTTCCTACCACTAACAATTCTGAATGGTCAAATTCACAAAAATTAGATGTACTGGAAATGCTAAAGCCATGAACATGTTGCATTACGCCTTGGATAGAAATAAATCTAATCGTATTAGCATGTGCAACACTGCATATGAAATATAGCGTACACTTAAAGTTACTCATGAAGGAGCTAACAAGGTGAAGCAAAGCAAAATATCGATGCTTAAATGTCAATTTCAAAATTTTAGAATAAAACAAGATGAGTCCATAAATGATATGTATTCCAGATTTCAAGAAATTTATCATTCATTATTAGGACTAGGAGAAAAATATTCTGATTTTGGTATTGTATCAAAAATCTTAAACTCTTTAACGGAAGATTGGAAAAGAAGGGTCCTAGCAATTGAAGCAAATGATCCATCTACCATGAAACTAGAAGAGTTAATAGGAAATATAATGTCATATGAAGTAAATTTGCAGGCTAAAAAAGTGCGGACTCAGGACAAAAAGTTTTTGCGTTTAATACTGAAAAAGAAGACTTAGATTAAAATGAGGATGACATAGCACTTATCGCCAAAAACTTAATAAAGTTTTTGAAATATAGAAAAGGAAACCAAAATTATGATAAGAAAAAATATAGTAACAACAATTCCAATAAGTCATCATTGTCAGCTTTAAAATGCTCTAACTGTCATAAGAAGGGGCATATGCAAAAAGATTTTCCATATCAAAAGAAAGGATATCACAATAAAAACAAGAAGGATAGATCCAAGATAAAGCATTTTCAGTAACATGGGATGACTCAAATTCATCTTCCTTAGAGAGTGACAATGATAATGATAATGAGCAAGCTAACATTTGCTTCATGGCTAAAGATAATAAGGTTAGTGATTTGACTTTTGACGATATGGTAGAAATAAACTCATAACTTTAAACTTTAGGAATAATTACAAACGAAAAAATAAGGAAAAGAATAATGCTCTTTCTTCTGAAAATTAGGAATTAAGAACTAAGGTTTAAATAATAGAACTAGATAATTATAATCTTAAATCTAAATTTGAAGACGTTGCTAAAAATGTCTCTAATTTCAATAAAGGAAGAGAAAACCAATATAGAATTATTGAAAATTCTCAATATGCATTTAATAAAAACGGATTAGGATATAATAAATAGTTTATAGCTTCATCTAAGAAAACAAATAATAAAGGAAGAAATAACTTCAACCTACTTAAACTCCAAAATCTTTAAAAAGGAAGACAAATTCAGAAACTATTAAGATACGGGTTCCAAAATTTAACGATAGTTTGATTAGGAATAAGTATTTAAAATCATTTTTGGAAACTGTTCATAAAAAATAAAATTATGTTTATAAAAGAGATAGCAAACCCTCTTGGGTTTGGATTCCTAAGAATTAACTCTTAGGACCCTCTCAAAAAGTGGCATTTCTTAATTTTTGCAGGTCCTGCTTAAGAAAAGAGAAAAATGGTTACTCGATAGTGGTTACTCAAAACACATGACAGGAGAAAAAGATATGCTAACAAATATTACCTACTCAGATGGAGATTCTGCCACATTTGGAGATAATTTCAAAGATTATATCATCGACAAAGGTAGTGTGAGCAATGACGGTATATCTAATTTACCTCTTATTTCTAATGTTTTATTAGTTAAAAATTTAAAACATAATTTATTAAGTATCAGGCAAATGTGTGATAAAGGATTCAAAATCTCATTTCCAGAAAATAAATGTAGTATTTTCGATCAAAATCAAAATCTTATATTTGAAGGTAATAGGACAGAAACATCTATGTATTAAACATGAAAATTAATCATAATTCAGACATATGTTTAGTAGCCAATGAAAATGATCTTTGGTTATCGCACAAAAGATTCAGTCGTATTAATTTCAAAGCTATAAATAAACTTTCAAAAAATAATTTAGTTAAAGGTTTGCTAAAAATGAATTTTAAAGTTAATTATATTTGCGATGCATGTCAATTCGGAAAATTAACTAAATCACCTTTTAAATCTAACTAAGCCATTTCGACATTACAACCACTTGGATTACTTTATATGGATTTATTTGGGCCAACTCGAGTTCAATCCATAATTCATAATAAATATGTGTTTGTAATAGTGGATCATTTTTCAAGATATAATTGGTAATTTGTATGAAAAATAAGAGTGATACTTTTGATCATTTTAAAACTTTTGTTAAAAGAATTCATAATTCAAAAGGCTTAAAAATAAAAAATATATGACATGATCATGGAGGAGAATTTGAAAATGAAATATTTGAACAATATGTAAAAAGAAAGAAATATTTCATAAGTTTTCATTTCCTCGAACTCCACAACAAAATGAGGTTGTAGAATGGAAAAACATAAGTTTATAGGAATGTGCATATATATTGTTAATTGGAAGCACTCTACCAAAATATTTTTGGGAAGAAGCTGTTGCAACTGCTTGTTATGAATTGATCCGTTTTTTATTCGTCCACTTACGAAAAATACTCCGTATGAACCTTTTCATGGAATAAAACCAAATATTTCTTATTTTAAAACTTCTGGTTCAATCTCATAGTTCCATTTCCGACATAAATAAACAAATTCATTTGAGCATATATACATAACCAAACATACAACAAACACGCCAACACATTCAATATATAAAAAGAATATCAAACCATAGACTAAATCATCAGTCCAACCAATATATACAACAAAACCAAACTAAACGCAAGTCATACATCCATCTAGTCCATAAAACAAACCCAAGTCATCGTCAAATAATATTAAAACCATCTTTATCGTCTCATAACATGTATATAGGCATAAAAAACAAATCAAAACCGACCTCTCAAGCTGCATGCAAACCATCAAAACCGCGGGATAATGGGAATGTCCCATGGCGCTCCACGTACTCGGCCAAGCGATGGTTCAGTTGCTCCATCTCTATAGTAGAACGTTGCTCGTGCTCCTACAACTCAGTGATCAAAGCTCGTAGTTCTATGATCTCCATTTATCCTGGGCCTTATGATACGCATTTTGAGTGGTTCTAACATGCAAATAAAATAAGTTGTTATATATAATTTCAACTTAAATATTTCCTATATATATATTTGGTTTTAAAAAAAATGTACACCGATTTCATATGGCAATAAACTATGTATTTATTATCAATCACCATTTATGATTTTGCATACCAAACATGAACTAATAATCATCGCAATTTACATGACCATATTAAATTGTAAATGCCAATATAATCAAATAACTTTAATACACTATACGTTTACATATAATACAACATAACCACTAAGAATTAATTAAAAATGTTGCAACAATGTTTAGAAAGTTGTAGATGTTGTTACCAAAGTTATACTATTGTCATATGTTAATTGTACAAACTAGTTTTTTTAAAATATGAGATTAAATGTGTTGATATTCAAAATATCTTTCATTTATACGAATCGATAGCTAAAGGAATACTGTTTGAATCAATCAACTAGCAACTGATTCCAAACATTTATATTTAACACTATATAGAAATGTTACTTATGGAAACAAAAGAGAAATATAGTAAATAAATTACTGTTGGTTCACAAATCCATAGCGTCTGTCTCAGGATGATGGATCCATAATAAACTCGAAAATAGTATCCTCCTCGGCTGTACTTAGCTGATATTAGGGCCGTCAATTTCTAATACGGCCCGAAACACGACTCGTAACCCGCACGGTAAAAACCCAACTCGACCCATTTATAAACGGGTCAATTTTGGGTCAACCCGCTCTGACCCGTTTAATAAACGGGTGGGTTGCAGGTTGACCCATTAACCCATTTTTGACACTCCAAGACCCGCTTAATATAAAATATATTTTTATTCATCGTATGGCTTATGCAATTATGCATACATGGACCGGGCTGAGCCTGTTAGACTTAGTGTTGTTACTTTTATTTACTATCTTTATGAATTCTGCGTACAAACACGATTAGGATTACCGTAGTTTACACTTTACACCAAGCCGTCACTGCCTTCAGACTTCATAATTTTCACTTTTCTTTTCTAAACGTGTTACATGGGTCGGGTCGGGTCAACCCGTTTATAAACGGGTTGGGTTCGGGTTGAGAAAATATGACCCGTTTTATAAACGGGTTGACCGACCTGTTTAAGTTTTGACCCGAACCCGAGTTAACCTGACCTGAACCCGACCCAACACGACGCATTGACAATCCTAGCTGATATCACCCTATATCATCCAAAAGCAACTTATCACTTAATGACGAGCAACTTATTATATATGGCGGAAGATATAATTTAATTATGGGAAAACATAAAACATAAATTACCTTCTATTGAAATCATCAATATTAATCACTGCTTGTTGCTTTCTGGTTCATACTCCATCTCACTCTATATTGTTTTCCTCTGTGATCTCATATGCTTCTAATAATGCATTTGATTAATCGTTCAGAGTTCCAAAATTGGTGTGATCGTCTTTTATTATTGTTCTAATGTTTTCCTCAATATTTACTTGGTATGCTTGTTCGTCTGAAATGTTGAATCATGGTTTTGATCCATGACAAGGAACTTAACCTTCAACACGAAGAGTCAATGATGACTAGAGCGACAAAAAAAGAGTCACACGAATAGATGTAAACTACAATGAAGGCAAGACTTCAAACTGTTGCTTAGTTCTATATCTTTAGAGTTTTTGAGATTTAAAAGTATATTATAGTTTTAAAAGTATATTATTGTTAAAATCTATCCTCAAGTAGTTCATGTCACAAACACAAAAACATGTTTTTATATTTAAAAACATCACACTGTGCTCATTTTTCCAGTTTCCTAATGACGGTGCATTCACATTTGCTGATCTGTTCATGACTTAGCAGTACATTCAGATATTCAGCTGATCCATAATAGTGCATTCACACTTGCTGACCTGTTCATGACTTAGCAGTACATTCGGATATTCAGCTAGGCCATAACGACTATTTATTATTTTAGGAAATTTCCTATTTTACAAATGTTAACGTTGTAGTATTCCAGCTATATACACCAACTCTGTTTTCATTAGTATGTACAACATTGTTATTACAATCAATAATACAAACTCTTATTTTCCCATTATGGTATCAGAGCCATTAAAGCCGAAAGGCATCTTATCTCATTCAGATTGTTTCGATCTAGAAGATCTTTCTTCCTTCTCCTCAGTTTGCTGAAAGGCACTACTCTCACAGATTCAGTTGTTGTCTCTCCTCTGTTTTGGACCATCTCATCGCTATTTTTCACCAGCTGCAGTCATCTTTGCCTCGCCATGGTGCAAGACAACGAAGAGACTTCTGCTGTATCTGGCATCAATGCCAACGGTTCACCGTCAAGGAACAAAATCCTGATTAAACCGAAAAGTCAGGTTATAACAACGTCCTTAGATGAAGACAATTATATATTATGAAAATACCAGATTGAGATTGCTCTAAGGGGGTATGGGTTACTAAAATATATAAAAGGCACATTAAATATCCCCCAATAATGATAACCGATAAATGAGGAAAAACTACACCAAATCTTAAACATACCGGATTTCAAAAATAGGATAGATTACTCTCATCGTGGCTTTTGTCCTCTACCAGTTTGAATCTGCTTTCACAGATTGTGGGGTGCAACTCATTATACGAGATACGGATGACAATCGAGCAAATTTTCAGCTCACAGTCTACAGCTAGAGTTATGTAATACATAAGAGAATTGCAAAATTCGAAGAAAGAAGACATGAGCATGAAGGAGTACTTAAGCAAAACAAAAAATTTGTGCGAAAACTTAAGTGCAGTTGGTCATAAAATAAGTGACAGTGAGCAAATTCTATTCATCACTGAAGGATTAGACCTAGAGTACGACTCTCTAATTTCTGTTATCGCTACTCAACAAATCCTACCAGATCTACAATTTGTTCCCTCTGCCCTTCTCTCCCACGAGGGGAGAATAGAACAGAAGAAAAGTACTCAAGGAGAATTCTCTATGAATTATGCCGCAGCTAGAAACAACCAAAATCAGAGGACAATAACTTAAATAGACAAGATGGTCAGTTTCAGAGGGGCTATCAACCTCAGAGAGCATATCAACCACAAAGTGGTCGTGGAAGGGGCCGATGGAACAATAACAATAGGGTAAAGTGTCAGATCTGTCAAAAATTCGGCCATATAGCAAGCAAGTGTTATTTTAGGTATAATACTGATAACAGTGGACGATAATCTGATCAAATCAACTCAACACCAAAAGAAAATGTAGCGGCCATAAGCAATCAAAGCAGAAACATTGGTGACAACAACAAAGATCAACACAACAAGAATGAAGACAACTATGAGACTGATGAAATTGATTTGGACGAATGGTATCCAGACTCGGGGGCTATGCACCATGTCACAAACAATCTCCAAAACTTGAACATTGGAAGCAAAGGGTACTCAGGTATAAAATCACTGCATATGGGTAATGATAACATTGCACACATCACACACGTTGGAAAAGGAGTCATATTAGGTAGAGGACAATTTGAATTAAATGATTTACTTCGGGTTTCCACCAATAATAAGAATTTACTAAGTGTTTCTAAATTTGCTAAAGACAACAATGATTTCTTTGAATTTCACCCTAAGTTTTGCCTTGTTAACGAACTTCTAAGTCAAGAAATATTACTATAGGGTGATCTACATGATGGGCTTTATAAATTTGGCAACTCGAAGACTGGAAATGATTCAAGAAAGGAAATCTGGTGCAATAATATAGACGTCAGTAGTAGCACTAGCAATAATATCAGTTGCAATCACAAAAGCAATTATGTTGTAGATACTAGTAGCAGTACTAATAATATTAGCAGTAATGTTAGCAATAATGTAGTAGAATCTTGGCATGTAAGACTTGGCCATCCTAATTTAAAAACTAGAAGAAATGTTTTGAATAAAAATGGCATTTGTTTCGATAACATGTCCGTCAAACACACTTGCATACACTGCCAACTCGGCAAGATCCACAAATTTCCATTCAGAAAATCTTATACATTATATAACAAACCATTGGAGCTTGTCGCAGCTGATCTGTGGGGCCTAGGACCTCTAAACTCATACCAAGGCCACAATTATTATCTATCACTAGTTGATTCATATTCAAGACATACGTGGATATACATGCTGAAGCACAAGTCAGAGGCATGCAACATAGCAATTCAGTTCATAATTTTTATCGAGAAACAACTTAGCTGCAATGTAAAAGCTGTGCAAACGGACGGTGGGGGCGAGTTTAAGCCACTCAAAAATTACTTCATTAAAAAAGGGATAAATCATAGATTAACCTGCCCACACATGTCTGAGCAAAACGGTTTGGTTGAGCGAAAGCACAGACATATAGTTGAGACTGGTTTAACATTACTATCACAAAGTGTGTTACCGATGAAATATTGGAACGAAGCATTCAACACTGCCGTGTATCTCATAAATAAACTACCCACGAAAGTGTTGAATAATAAAACACCATATGAAGTGATATTTAATGTTAAACCAGACTACAGAGATCTAAGAGCTTCTGGATGTCTTTGCTTTCTGTGTTTAAGATATTATAACAAACATAAACTTAGTATGTGATAAGTCCATGTACTTTTATTGGGTACCCACAAAATCAAAAGGGCTATAAGCGTTCAGACAAAAATGGTAGATTTTACATATCAAGACATGTTACTTTTGATGAACATATGTTTCCACGTGCAGTTAAGAAAACATCAAAGGAGGAGATTGGACAAAGGCAAGAAATTAAAATCACAAATGTACCAGTTTTAACTGAGCAAATAAAATGGAGCACTAATGAAAGGAGAGACATAACGGATAATCACAGACAGAATAATTCCATTGAAAGACCCATCATCTCAACAAATGACAACAACAATGGTAATGATACTATACATAGCAGTCATGATGAGCATGAAAGTGAAGGGAACAACAACAATACAAATACGACAAGGACCACTACCGAATGTCAACCACAACAATAAGAAGTTCTGACAGGGCATCCAATGGTCACTAGATCGAAAAGTGGGATATACAAAACAAAGGTGTACAATGTATCATTGATTGAAACTAAACCAGGAAACTACACTCAAGCGGCAAAAGAAGAAAAGTGGAGAAATGCAATGGATGTTGAATACGAAGCTTTGATAACAAACAAAACCTGGAGCTTGGTTACACCACCTACCCATAAGAACATCATTGGATGTAGGTGGACTTATAAAATTAAGAGGAAAGTCAATGGGACGATAGAAAAGTACAAAGCTAGGCTCATCGCAAAAGGGTATGCTCAACGATCTGGTTTTGACTTCAACGAGACTTTCTCGCCAGTGATAAAACCAACCACTATATGAATCATATTAACTATTGCCTTATGCAAAAAGTGGATAATCAAACAACTTGACATTAACAATGCTTTTTTAAACGGTGAGCTAACTGAAGAAATTTACATGCACCAACTAGAAGGGTATGAGGTCTACGATGGTCAAAGACAACTTGTATGTAAGTTACACAAAGACATATACGGCCTGAAGCAGGCCTCAAGAGCATGGTACAAAAAAATAAAACAGACTTTATCACATATTGGCTTCAGTCAAGCAAAATCAGATAACTCTTTATACATGAAGAAAGATAGTCAAAGCATCACCTACGTCCTTATGTACGTAGACGACATGCTGATAACTGGGGACAATCACCAAGTAATTAACAGAATCATATAAGTTCTTGACTACAACTTTGTTATCAAAGACCTAGGTGAAGTGAATTATTTTCTAGGAATTCAGATTAGTAGACGAAGGGAAAAAGAACTATTTTTATCTCAACAGAATTACATAAGTGAAATTCTACAAAAGACCAACATACATCATGCTAAATCACTGCCAATACCAATGACCGTTAATGCAAGACTTTCAAAAACAAAAGGGAAAACAATCATTAACACAACACAATACGAAAGTGTAATCGGTGCACTACAATACGCTACTATAACAAGACCGGACATATGTTATAGCGTAAATAAACTCAGTCAATACATGCAGAATCCCTTATCAGAACACTGGGTGGCAGTGAAAAGATTACTTAGGTATTTACAAGGCACAAAATATTATGGATTAACTATAAAGGAAGATAAAGAGCTACATTTACAGGGTTTTAGCGACGCCTACTAGGCGAATGACATCGGTGACAGAAGATCAGTATCAGGCTATTGCGCCTACCTAGGCACAAATCTCATATCATGGTGAACTAAGAAGCAATCCACCATCTCGCGGTCAAACACTGAGGCAGAGAACAAGGCCCTTGCGAGCACGACTGCAGAAATTTTGTGGGTTGAATCCCTTCTACTGAATTAGGGCTTGATTCCAGGAGAAAACCAATTATTTGGTGCGATAATAGAAGCATAGTGTCATTATCCCTCAATCCGATCCAGCACTCAAGAACAAAGCATCTGGAAATTGATTTACATTTTGTTCGCGAAAGAAATCAAGAAGGAAGATTAACTGTGTGCCATATTCCGGCCTATTGTCAAAGAGCGGATGCTCTAATGAAACCACTTTCCACCAAGAATTTTGTCAGGCTAAGAGAAGAGTTGAGAGTGGATGACGACGACGGAACGAGGGAGACAAGAAAAACCTAGATATGTTTGAGGGAGGCTAATGATGGTGCATTCACACTTTTTTATCTGTTCATGACTTAGTAGTACATTCAGATATTCAGCTGATCCATAACGATGCATTCACACTTTCTGACCTATTCATGACTTAGCAGTACATTCAGATATTCAACTAGGCCATAACGGCTGTTTATTATTTTAGGAAATTTCCTATTTTACAAATGTTAATGTTACAGTATTCCAACTATATATACCAACGCTGTTTTCATTAGTATGTACAACATTGTTATTACAATCAATAATACAAACTCTTATTTTCCCATTACAATCGACTGAACTTCTGAGTCGGTCGATTGACCTGGTTCAACATGTACAATACACACACACACACACACATATATATATATATATGCACAAATATGAACTTCAGTCGACTGTCTTAGAAATCCAGTCAACTGAACCGACTCCAACTATCATATTTTTGAAGAGTTACCTTCATTCGTGAAGAGTTATGATCTTCCTGAAGAGATGTGGATGCTTCTCTTCAATCAAAAATCTTCTTAAATGGTTGTAATCTTTTAACTGCTATGTAAACAAATTTTATTCACAATCAACAATAGCTTTTTTGATTTTATCTGATATTTTCTTTCTATATCTTTTGTGAATACTTTCATTACATTCTCAAAGTATTTTCAGACTTAAAATTGCTTGAATCCATACTTCACATCTTTATTCTAAGTAATACTTTCCCTTTCATATCTTCATATACAATATATATACACAAACTTGAGGAAAAGATTATAGGAAGGATGTACTATAAAGTGACATATCCGCATTGTTAAGATAACAAAGAGTCAATTATCTTTTATATTAGTAAAAGTCATGTTCCGCTGCCTAGGCACGTCAAAGTCCTCTTCGGCTGCTGAGGCGAAACCCTGTTCTGCTGCTCATGTCATGTTATACTACTCAGATGTTGTAAAACCTATTCCTCCGAGTTAAGTGAGGGTTGGTATTTAGATGAAATTCCAGAAGGAGTCTAGGACTGGACGTAGGATGGAGCTCCGAACCAATATACAAATCTCTGGTGTCATTTTACTTTACTACATTTATATTTATTATTATTATATTAATTATTTCGCATTAGTACATCATCATATTACACGATCCTTAGCTACACTCACCTTCACTTAGTATCAGAACGAGGCCATCTCATAACTATAACATAATTTTATAATATTTTAAGTAATATGGAAAATAACATTAACACTAGTTTTATATGGAAGGTCAATCCACTGCACGGCTACCTATATTCAATGACATGAATTACAACTATTGGGCTACACATATGAGAATTTATATGCATTCTCGATTAAGGTTGTCACTGCGAAGCTATAGTCAGGAGGGTGCACGGGGTCTTACCGTCTTGAGAAAGACTTTACCCCCACTCATCGACACATATTTAGTTATTCGCAATCGACTGGTGAACCGGTCTCTTGATTACAACTTGAACCGGACCCATACCCAAATGGTTTTGATTCGTGCAATATTACACAAAGTGAATATAACATTCCTATCACTAACTTTTGTGAATGGTTGAATTCACAAAAAATATATGTACTGGAAATGCTAATGCCATGAACATGTTGCATTGCGCCTTGGATAGAAATAAATTTAACTGTATTAGCATGTGCAACACCGCATATGAAATATAGAGAGAAGGAGCTAACAAGGTGAAGCAAAGCAAGATATCCATGCTTAAATTTCAATTTCAAAATTTTAGAATGAAACAAGATGAGTCCATTGATGATATGTATTTCAGATTTCAAGACATTTATCAATCATCATTAGGACTAGGAGAAAAATACTCTGATTTTGGTATTGTATAAAAATCTTAAACTCTTTAACGGAAGATTGGGAAAAAATGGTCCTAGCAATTGAAGCAAATGATCCATCTATCATGAAACTAGAAGAGTTAATAGGAAATATAATGTCATATGAAGTAAATTTGCAGGCTAAAAGAGTGCAGGCTCAGGACAAAAAGAATCTCGTGTTTCATACTGAAAAAGAAGACTCGGATTAAAATGAGGATGACATAACACTTATAGCCAAAAACTTCATAAAGTTTTGAAATAAAGAAAAGGAAATAAAAACTATGACAAGAAAAAATTTAGTAACAACAATTCCAATAGGTCATCATTGTCAGCTTTAGAATGCTCTAACCATCACAAGAAGGGGCATATGCAAAAAGACTTTCCATATCAAAAGAAAGGATATCACAATAAAAATAAGAAGGATGGACTCAAGAAGAAAGCATTTTCGGTAACACAGGATGACTCAGATTCATCCTCCTTAGAGAATGACAATGATAATGAGCAAGCTAACGTGTGCTTCATGACTAAAGATAATAAGGTTAATAATTTGACTTTTGATGATATGGTAGAAATAAACTCTAGAAATAATTACAAACGAAAATATATGGAAAAGAATAATGGTCTTTCTTCTGAAAATTAGAAATTAAGAACTAAGGTTTAAATAGTAAAACTAGATAATTCTAGTCTTAAATCTAAATTTGGAGACATTACTAAAAATGTCTCTAATTTCAGTAAAGGAAGAGAAACCCAATCTAGAATATAAAATTCTCAATATGCATTTAATAAACACGGATTATGATATAATAAAAAGTTTATAGCTCCATCTAAGAAAACAAATACTAAAGGGAGAAATGACTTTAACCTACTTAAACTCCTAACTTTTTAAAAAGGAAGACAAATTCAGAAACTATTAAGATACGGGGTTCCAAAAATTAACAATAGTCTGATTAGCAATAAGTATACAAAATGGTTTTTGGAAACTGTTCATAAAAATAAAAATTATGTTTATAAAAGAGATACCAAACCCTCTTGGGTTTGAATTCCTAAGACGTAACTCTTAGGGCCCTGTCAAAAAGTGGCATTTCTAAATTTTTGCAGGTCTTACTTAAAAAAAGAAAAAAAATGGTTACTTTATAGTGGTTCCTCAAAACACATGATAGGAGGCAAAGATATGCTAACAAATATTACCTACTCAGATGAAGGTTCTGTCACATTTGGAGATAATTCCAAAGAATATATCATCGGCAAAGGCGATGTGAGCAATGATAGTACATCTAATTTACCTCCTATTTCTAATGTTTTATTAGTTAAAAATTTAAAACGTAGTTTATTAAGTATCAGCCAATTGTGTGATAAAGGATTCAAAATCTCATTTCTAGAAAATAAATGTAGCATTTTCGACCAAAATCAAAATCTTATATTTGAAGGTAATAGAGTGTAACGACCCAGAAAATCTGAACCAATTTAAAAATTTTAAATTGGCTAAAATAATGGATTTTAAATATTTAAAATAAATATTTTAAATAATAGAGATGAAAACTGAGTTTGAATCGACAATTGAAAACGAATATAATTAATTATAATTATAAACAAGGCCTGAAATGGCGTTGTAGTTTCAAAAATTGAATTCAAACTTTGTCGGACTGTACCGGGTGCAAAACAATCCGGATTTTAGTGAAACCAAAAATATTTAAATCTGTTAGTGACTACCTTTCTAATGAATCTGAATAATCGAATTTTCATAGCGGAAAGCAAAAGTTATGGCCGAATGAATTTTCAGAACGGTCGCTATGGAATTTATATAGCCCGTGAAATTGGCCATTTTGCATATGACCTCGGAATTCGACGAAACCACTTTTGTTGGATCCGGGATGTGAAGTTATTGCTAGGTTTCAAATTTCATAATTTTTGAAGCTGATATGTGAGCGTGGCAAAGGAAAATGTGTTTTGGTCAATTACAGTTAAATTGGATCGACCAAAAAGGGCCTTTTTGCAAACAGTCTCAGAATTCGACGAAACTAGTTTTGTTGGGACCGTATCGTCAAAACATAGCTAGATTTATTTTTCTGGATTTTTTCGAATCAGTTTGTGGCCCTGGCAAATTGAAATGTACGTTCAAATTAAATATTGAATATTTTATATTTTAATTTGAAGGAAAACTGACTGAAACAGTCGAATGGGCCTTCAAAACATATCCCATTGTGTTCGGAATGGGGGTAAAACGCTAGGGACGACAGTCGTTGGGTTTGGATTGGGGTTCGCAGGAGGAAAGGGGTATTTTCGGATTTTAAAACTTTATATATATATATATATATAAAATCATTTGTCCACGTCAGAACACCCACCCGACATTCTCTCTCTCCCCAAATCGAGCGACGGAAACCCGATCCCTCCTTCTCTCCTCTTTTTCTTCTGATTCGCTCAATGAAATCCAATGCCACAGTTAAGGTTTTTGTAGTACTTCTCATGATCTTCAAATCTATATAAGCATTGGATTTTTTCGTGGCTTGTAGGGGGAGAACCACCCTCGAGAAGTTCGACCGTTCGCTCCCCGATTCCGCCGCCTGGGGACCACCGAGTTGACCCTCCTCCCTGGTGCACGTGCGCCTCTCCTAGCCCGACAAGGTGGCGCTGGCCGATCGAAGCAACAATCAACGGATTGCCTGAAAGATCGAAACCTAGTTTTGAAGATTCTGAAAGGTAATCGGCTGTTAATTATTTAACTAATTTCGACAGTTTAAAACCGTTGCAAACTTCGAAAAATCATATCTTTTTGCTGTGTTAACGAAATTCGATGAAGCAGGAAACATCGTGACCGTGTGGACGCCTTCTACATTTTAGAAGAGACCGCATATTTTTCTGAGCCTTCTGTTATTTTTGGTGGAGTGGAACCTAATGTGAGATTTCTAATTTATAAACAATATGGAAAACGACGATGTATAAATTATATAGTCGATGTATGAGTTATATAAGCGTTGTACACCTCATGTATATGCGTTGTATAAGTTGTACGTTCGATGTATAAGTTGTATATGCGTTGTAAAAATTATATATGTGTTGAAATAAAAGTGAATTGCTATATATATAAATACGCCCCTCGTCCACAAACCATGGACGATATTTATTGATTGTAATTGGTGTGAGAATGGATTGATAGCGAATGGTTGTTTGGGATTGTTTGTGGTTGATATTGATTGATTGTGGTTGAAAAATACCCGTTTGTGGTTGAGAAATATTTGGTTGAAACCACATAGGATTAGTTTGTGGAAATGAAATAAATATATACATGCCTCCTGCGTGCGAACTAGATGCATGATCCCCATTATCAAAAACCGCGAGGTTTTAAGGTAGAGCGAGGAGCCGTACTAGGGACGGTCCCGGTTTTAACTACCCTACCGTTATGCTGCCGAAATTTTGAATAATATTCATGTGTTTGAATTATTTTCATTTGCTAAAACTATATTTATTCATTGAATAGAAAACCTTCATGTGTTGAATCGATATTCATTCGTTGATTAGAAATTCATGTGTTGAATGGTATTCGCGTTTTAAATATAAAAATCACATTTTTATCTATATATAGAAACTATAGAAAACCTTCATGTGTTGAATCGATATTCATTCGTTGATTTGAAATTCATGTGTTGAATGGTATTCATATTTTGAAATAAATTGTTTGATAATAAAAATCACCTTTTATCGACTATATGAACTGTGTAAAATAATCTCGTTTTGAAAGAAATTGTTTTATAAGAAAAATCCTATTTTTATCACCTATATATACACTATATAAAATAATTGTGTTTTGAAATGAATTGTTTTACAATAAAAATCACATTTTTATTATATACATGAATCGTTGAAATGTGAAGTGTTAAAAATAGCCACTCATTCAAATAAACATATATGAGTTGAAATATTCATTAATTAGCTAATGATATGATTTTTGCCTATACATGCAACGTTAGAATGAATGGTGTTTTTAAACCAAATGGAATCAAATATGAAGTTGAATGGAAAATGATAAATGATAAGAACTGTATATATGTACATGCATATTTATTGAACAGGTTATAGCAAAGGGGCTAGAGAAGAGGAATAAAATTTTGTGCCCGACAAATAGGTACACATTTACTGTTTTGTTTGGGTGATGATTTTATGAGCCTGTTGGCTAGCCGCTTGGCCTTTTCTTTTTCTTTTTGACATGAGATGCTCGTGTGGCTATTTGGGAATTTTCCCAGCCCCTCCCGTACAAAGGAGGTTATGGCGAAATTTTCCAAAATTTAAAGGCGTTAGTGAAATATTTGAAGTGAAAACGATATTGAAATTGTTGAGTGAACTATATTTATATAAATATATAAATATAAATAAAATTAAAACGAAACGTGGCCGTGCAGTTCGGGTTTTGAAACCGTGATTTCAAACAACTAGTGTGGGAAATCCGACCCTTGGATTTTCCCGAAACCGCAACCGTTGGGTTCGCCTTGGAAATATCTTTCCAACGGCACCAACTTTGTAAAAATCCAACGGTTGGATTGTCCGGAGTGTTTAATTCAAATCTGAAGAAAAACAGCGCCAGAAACGATTATATATATATATATATATAAATATGACTATATTTAATCGAATAACGACGCTGCAGTTCATATTTTGAAATCGAAACTTCAAACGATTGTACCGGGAGATCCAACCGTCGGATTTTCCCGAAACTGGAACCATTGGATTCGTTTTGAAAAGACCTTTCTAATGATGTAAATTTTGTGAAGATCCAACGGTTAGATTTCCAGATATGTGTAAATCAAATCTGAAGAAAAACAGCGCCACGGCCGCGCTATGGCCCGAAGCGTCGTTTTGAATAAATGGGCTATTTTAAAATAAATAAAAATAGCGATAAATCGTTATAAAATACCATAAACGATATGGAAAGGAAATAAACTGAATTTGCTCGATTTATGTGGTACTTGATGGTTGAATGTGTTTGGTGTGAAAATTACATTAAAGAACAAAATTGGTGTTGTCGAATGATTTAACCATTGAAATAAATTGATTTGAAATTCTAAATATACGTGAATTATTTGAAAAGGCCGAGTTAATTCTCATTTCAAATAATTGCCCGACGATTGAAAGTCGGAGATGAAGACGGTGGTCGAAGACCGGAGATCTTCACCTCGTTTGGATGGTAACCGAGGTCCTGATTGGGAGGCATCCCGAAATATGGATAATGAGTGGTGATCGTCCAGACGTACGTGGTGATCGATGGGTTTGCGAGGTATTTAGTGCCTCCGGTTTCGTTCAGACCCAGAACGAACTTGTAAATGGACTGTGTGTCTGACATTGGATTTTATTCTGTGACGATTGATCTCTGTTAAATATACATCTGTTTGGCGGCGGAGAATTTATTCTTTTGCTTAACGCCCTTCTCTGAAACGTACGAGCTCAGAGGTTGTATATCGATGGACATCAGTCGCATGGCATGAATTGCCTGTGTGGCATGCTAAGATGTAGTGATCAGGACTTCTGTTGAAAAGCAAAGTCTTGTGGTGAAGATCAAAGCACCGCCTGTGTGGCGTAGCTTTTTGTAGAACGTGAAATCGCGAGCCTCACACCCCGGTATGAACCAGAAACGGGAGAAGGACCTCAGGGAGGGCATGCTTTCTTCCTAGCTAGGGTGGTGTCAGTGACCTACCAGCCCTAACATTTATATACTTTTCACCTATGTGGTTGTTGCTGTTGCGAGGCGCCTCGGTTTGATCGGACGATCCGGGTCCGATGGAGTCATTCGTTGGCTCGTTTACGCCCCAAAGGGCGGGGAAACGTATTGTTCAGGCATAATAGTCCACATCGGTGGACCGGCCCTGACGATCCAAGGGTCACTCGAGCTCTGATCCTGAGACTCGGGCTAGGCAGTCTCGAATTCGGTAAGGACTATCTTTTGCCTTGGTTCATGACGGAAATCCAATTTCCAAATACGTCATTGTGCGGTTTTGATTGTTTACCTATATATGGCGACATAGTGGTATGGGGCATTAATGCCATCTATGATTGATAGTTATGATTTGAAATTGTTTTCAAAACATATCAATACTAACAATAATATCAAATGCCTCTTTTTTATTCGTATCAAGCATATCTTGGCCGTTATAAGGTAAAAACTCTATCCTCCGGTTTGCGTTGCATTGTGTGATGGGAACTGAGTCTTATAATGGCTTCATTTTTATAAAAAGCATTGCGTTGTTTAAAAGAATGATTTGTTATAAAGCACTGGCAATCCAATGGAGTAAACCCGTTCCACGAAAGTGGCGTGGTCCTATGATTAGCCAAATTATATATGTGTTGAGCAGATTTCTCATACCAGTCCCATGACTGACTCGTAGTTTGTTTCACTTTCAAACACGGGTGCCCCTTTTTCTACACGGGAAGCCTTGTATTCAGGTTTAGCTGGTTCTTTCTGGATAGCTGTAGCTGAAGATGGATTCTATCATTTATCTCTTTTTATGCTGTTCAGCTCCTATTGTACATATTATGTTTGTTTTCCGCTGTAGACATTTGTGTATAGCTGAACTGTATTTTTACTAAGTATGATCCTGTACTGTGTAACTCTGATGATTACTTTTATCCAGTATATTCTATTGTTCATTATCGGGTGTATTTATTTAATTCTGTTCTGCTATTATCTATTTCTGTGTTATATTCCAAAGATAACCCTTGCCGCCGTCAGTACGGGGTTTGGGGTCGTCTCAACGTGGTATCAGAGCTTTGGTTAAGCTTAGTTCTGGAATATAACATTTGAACGAACTCGTCAGAAATAGAACCAGTAGTGTTCTAGGACGGGTAACTCTATACAGATAGGATCAGTAATATCCTAGTATGAGTAGCAGAATGAAATAATACCTCGATAAACACATTTACATTGAGGTATATGTTTCTATATTTTAAATTATCTTTTCTGTGACCTGACACTTGATCTGCTGGTTGCAGAAGTACTAGAAAATGAGTGTCAGAAACAGAAGGAATGCAGAACCGGATATTGAGGCCCTATTAATCAAATATCGAAATATGGGTGGAATACCGTTCTCTGGTGAAGAATCTATTATGAAGACACAGGCTTGGATTCGTTCGGCTGAAAAGGTCTTTGATGGTTTAAAGCTTAGGGATGACCTGAAAAGATTACTGACCTCCTGGGCACTCAAAGATGAAGCTTTGTTCTGGTGGGATTTAGTTATTGAGAATAATCCAGAAGGTGATATCACCTGGGACAGATTCAAAGTGATTTTCCTAGAAAGGTTTTCTCCTCCAGAAGCGACGGAGCGATTATGCGATGAATTTTCTTATCTGATACAAGGTGACATGACCATCCCAGAATATCATAAGAAATTCAATGAACTTTCTCATTTTGCTCCTCATCTGATTAAATACCCAAAGAGGAAGAATCTTAGATTCATTCACGGGCTTCAAAGAAAATATCAGAACAGTGTAATGAGGAACGTGAAGCTCCCCTTTTCTGAAATGATCTATATGGCTTATCAATATGAAGATCTAGATAGGAAAGGTATGTTGCGCAACGAGGAAGAAGTCTGTTGTAGTGACAAAGAAGATTCTGAAAATGATCGTCTTGAGGCCAGTACAATGTCTGAGGCCAGTAAGAAGCCCAGTGCCAAGAGGAAAAGGGCCAAAACTGAGAAGAAACCAGTAACGACAGCTATATGCAGTAACTTCCATAAACATGGGCATTTGACCAGGAATTGTAAACCCTCGAAGAAGCTAAGGAAAGATGAAACTAAATCCGGTAAGAAGTTCCAAGAGAATAGAAAGTGCAGTCAGTGCCATCAGACCGGTCATCTTTCAAAGGCCTGCCCGCTATCTCAGAAACCTAAAGCAGTACATGTAAATGAAGTGGTAGAAGTACCTGCATCTTCGTCTGCTCAGGAAAGGCTAGATGTTTTAGAAGGCACGCTTACTGTCAAAGATATTCCAGTTAAAGTGCTGTTTGACACAGGCGCGTCACGAAGCTTCATTTCGAAGGATGCTGCTAAGAAGCTAGATTTGAATTTGAGGAAGCTCAAGGAACCAATGACTGTCCAGAATCCTGTTGGGGGTTCCATTGACCTCAGTTGGATTTGTGGAGTGCCGGTTTCTTTCTCTCGTTATCGGTTTCCCACCATCACGGTCATCATGAATTTTAAAGAGTTTGATCTTATATTGGGATTAGACTGGCTGACCAAATATGAAGCTGAAGTCAAATGCGCCGACAGAGTCGTAAAGGCGAAGATTAAATCAGGTGATTATATAACCATTCCCTGTGAAGGTCAAAATGCTAATAGAAAAGATTTCTGGGCAGCTTTGAATGTTTCTCCAGCCCAAATAGAAAATATCCCTGAAGTCACAGAGAATATTCCTGACCTCATCAAAGATATTCCTGTCGTTAAAAACTATGCGGATGTGTTCGAAGAAGTTGTTCGCTTACCTCCGCAGAGAGAAATAGATTTCAAGATTGCTTTGATTCCCAATGCAAGGCCGGTAGTTCATGCTATTCGAAGAATGTCCTTGAAAGAGAAGGAGGAATTAGACAATCAAACACGACAGCTAGTATGGAAGGGTCTGATCAGGCCTAGTTTCTCTGATTGGGGTGCAGCAGTGGTGTTTGTCCCAAAATCTGACGATACTCTACGGCTGTGTGTGGATTATCGTGATTTAAACAAACAGACAATAAAGAACAAATATCCATTGCCCCGGATTGATGATTTGTTGGATCGATTAAATGGAGCACAAGTATTTTCATGAATGGACCTAGCTACAGGTTTCCATCAACTTCGAATTGCCGAAGAGTGTGTTCCGATGACAGCTGTAACACCCCGTAATTCTGTGACATTAAGATTCTCAAATTAAAGTATAATTAATTTTTAAAAGAAAAATTAAAAGAAAAAGATCCATGCAGTTGTTTAATTTAAGTATTGTAACTAACATGAAAAAGAGAAGTAAGGAGAGAACAATAATTATTATTGTTATAAGACTTATTAACAAAAGCCTTTGTAGCTCAGTTGGTTAAGGCATTGGATTTGTAGCATGGAGGTCGGGGGTTCGAACCCCGGCGGCGGCATAATTTTTTATCTTTGTTTTAGAGAGGGCCAACTGAACATGCAAATATATGTACGTATACAAATTCAAAATTTGAAAGGATAAGAACGTACATATAAGGAAATAAAGAAAATATATATATACATATGAGAATATAAATATATATATATATATATATATATATATATGCAAAAATATATGTATACGAAAGATAAAATTCAAGATAAGGCTACAGTCAATGAAATATGGCAACATCATTTGAATTTTGAAAATAAAATGAAAGTTGTGCGTATATATATACGCGTAAAATTGTCGTTAGAGGAATTGTATACATATAAGAATATTTCATGTGAATAAAACAGTTAAATAAATTTTAGAAATTCAAAAGTTCGAAAATCAAATTTCTACGCCAAATACAATTCATTCGAAATTCAAATTTCTACGCCAAAATAGTGGGACCCAATGCTGACTCAGCACTGCGTGTATGATAAGGTTTGGCTAGATTCATCTACGTACCTGAACTATTTTCTTAACTAGGTTCAATGCTGACTCAGCGCTGCGTGTACGATAAGGTCTTGAGCAGCTATATAAACAGCCCTAGTCTTCATTCTCTTTGCACCAATTCTCTTCTATCCTTATGCTGCTAAGATTCATGGCTTCTTCCCCTCCTCTAAATTTTCTTAAATAATTAAAATAAAATATAAATTCAAGACATGGAGATGCTGCTCAAATCTGTTCAAGAGAAGATTCAAATCAAAGTGAAGAATTCAAAGGCTAAATCAACAAACCTCGAGCAACGACATACGAATCTTAGCATCGCCATTCTTCTATTCTAGATCTAATTTCTGTAAGTCAGTTGTTTCTAGATTTGAACGTTTTTTCTTTATTTTGTGACATGAAATTAAAGGAATAAAAGAATATGCCAAATCTCTCTCTCTATTCGAATCTGTGTTTATACTCTTGGACTAAATTAAGAACTGTTATGATTCAAGGACAAATAAGACTTTGCCTAAGACCGTTGCCTATGACTATGGATTCTGAGATCATGTGCCTTTGGACTATGAACATAAGCCTTTGATTTTGGGACATAAAACATTGCCTATGACAATGACTTATGACTATGGGAATTATTTTCCCTTTTGGACTATGAGCATTGCCTATAACTATGAACTTTGCCTATGATTCATAATTAGGAAAATTGTTGCTTAAGTTTTGTGGCTATGAAATTGGGTCTAAACCCGATTATCTATTTTATCTGTTCCTTGTTTTTCTTTGGTTTTAGACTGTGGGAATTTACCTATTCAGTTAGGTCTACCCATGTTCTTGAACCTATTCTATCTATTGGTTTTAGACCGTGGGAATTTACCTATTAAGTTAGGTCTACCCATATTCTTGAACCTACGTCGTTATCCAAACCTCTTATGCCAGTTATTATCCCTTTTCATAGCATCTTTGGTTTATTCCCTATTTTCTACGAATCTAGATTTATTTACAATCTAGGTTAAATCACGATTATACGAACGGTGGGAATGCAATTTGGGGAAAATATGAAAATGAACATAAATGTAGTTATAAGCTTGGAAATTGGCATAAATTGGGAATATGTATAATGGCATGTTCATAGGAATGCAAATTGGATAAGTTTGACATATTAAATTTAGTATTAGCAAGTAAGCTAAATTTTAGGCATGAAATGTAAACTAGAATAATAATTCTAGTCTTACCATAAACTGTGAATTAGGAATGTTAAATCAAAATTGTGTTAATTAAAGATTTGGAATAAGTATATTAGCACAATTTTGAATTTAGCCATAATTGTGAGAAATTGTCATGTTTAGAATAAATTATGGTTAGTGACACTTAATTTGGTATAATTTACATACCAAAAAGTATAAATATGATAAATAAGAGGGAACGGGCCATAATAATAAATGTGACAATGTACATTAAAAGTGTAATAATGAAATAAGTAAATTAGGAGTAAATTTACTTATAGAATTTGTCATAAATGATAAATTGTTCATTTACCACAAAATATGTAACTTGCATGTAGGTAAAGTTTTGGCCATAAATTATAAACTAGGATATTTAATCTAGTTTTGGCAATGAAATAGGAAATGGCCTGAACTGCAAGTTGGGTTAGGACTTGGGCCTAGAATATAAGTATACTAGTGGGCAGGACAAAATGAAAATGGTATAGGCCAAGTTTATTTAAAAAGGGAAAATGGACTTTGAAGATAAATTTTTGACAATTTATATATGGACAAAAGAAAGGTTTTCTCTTTGAATAACACATACACCTGAAAGTTCTAGGGTGACAGAGAGGATAGTGTCTAGGCTTGGGTTTGGAAAATACAAGTTTCCTGCCCTCCCTGGCTATCCCTAATTGATCCGAAGGACGGGATGGTTGTTTTCAAAACCAGATTTGGAAATTATTCAAAAACCCTTTGAACTTAGAAAACATGAATATGCCTAACCCGAGGTTAGACTGAGTTGCAGTGTAAACCTGCCCGGAACCGACCGACACATCCAATAACCGCAGCAATATCTGTCTAATGTGAGAGGTTGCGGCTTTAATTTATTAATTAAAGCTAGAACAAGAATGGGAGAGTTAAGTCCATAGAAACACTTAACCAACTTAACACAGTTAAGCTAGAATGGGAAGGTTAAGTCCATAGGAACACTTAACCAACTTAACACAGTTAAGCTAGAATGGGAAGGTTAAGGAACACTTAACCAACTTAGCACAGTTAATGCTAGAATGGGAGGGTTAAGTCCATGGGAATACTTAGCCAAATTAACATGTTGACTAGACTAGAAGGTGGGGTTAAGTAAAGTTAATACACTTAGCCAATTTAACATGTTAATTAGACTAGAGGTTGGGGTTAAGTAATACACTTAGCCAATTTAATATGTTAGCTGGACTAGACCATAGGGTTAAGTAAACTTGAACGCTTAACCATCAGAATATGATAAATGAATAGGGTTAAGTAAAAAGCATAAAGGGATAACACTTAACCAGTTTATCAGGATAAATGAAGAGGGTTAAGTTAGCTTGAATTGACTAATGACACTTAACCAACCCAAATTGACGCGAAAGAGAACTTAGTAGTAATTCTTAGTATAACACGGGAAGGAGCGAATGTCCGTCCGAGAAGGCTCCAACGAATTGGGTTACGAAGCCCGAGGCTTCGAGGGGACGTGAGGGTACTCTTGGTATCCCTCTGTGAGGCTGCAGATGATCCGCCTGGGCCCATAGAGGTTAAGGTCTGCGTAGAAGAACCAGGGGTATGCCTTGGTTGCAATATATATGGCAACCTAAAGACTAGGATGGACCAGCGTGATTCGGCGAGAAAACGGTAGCCCTGTGATAGCAACTCGTCGTCTACCATCCATCTTGAGTCAGTCGAGATACGTGAAGCGGAAAGGCGGAGAATTCCAAAAGACCATAATTGCTATCTAGTTATGGGTGAGGATGGCCATAGGATAGTGGGGCACCGGGGGCCGGCGTATAGTTCTCATTTTACAAAGGGTGCCTTTCATTAGTTGAGGGAGGGGTCAAGTGGGACCATAACCACTGGAATAAAAACAGACCTTAGCATCTGCATCGGCAGATATCTGAAAGCTCCCGACCGAGTTCTGTATTCCTTGATTTGCCCTGTCACAGGACTCGGACCGCACATTACAGGACATGTGCATCTAGACAAGCGATAACGATTCGCGATACATGCGTGGGGAAGTATAGGAACATATACCACTCTAGGTAGTGTGTCCTAGACTTGGGGGCATCGTTTGACAGGTAGCGTAATCCCTAGTTGGACTAGGTGGCATAAATCCGAGAAGCGTTCAGTAGATAGCGTAAACTCTAGTTAAATCTAGAAAGCACTTGGTAGAAAACCCTAGATTTGATCTAGGTAATAAATAATGAATGTATGCCGGAATGCAATGGAAAATACAGGGATTGGGATCACGTGATCATTACTAGTTGGGACACTAGGTAGGTGGTGCAGAGATATAGAAATCAGTATAACAAGGAAATAGCGAAGCGGCGAAGTATTAGAGCGAAGCAGCGAAAGTATTAGAGCGTATCCAGTTTATCTTATCTTAGCATATCTTGTGATTACCTTGTCCAATCTTGTTGACCCAATCGTCATGGTGTAATCTTGTATTCAGTTAATTCATGTCGTTTTGTTTTCCATGTTCACATGCTAGAAGTTACTGAACTTACTCAGGCTTTATGTCTGACTCTGTTTTTCTTTCGTCTTCTTTTCTTCCGTTCCCCCCCCAGGTAGTAGAGGAGGGAGTAGTATAGCTCAGGTTAAGTTGGACTGTCACTCTTTCCCAGCTTGAAGATTTATCGAAGTCTGCTTGGATTCTCTTATCAGATGTTATGGCTGGCTCATGCAAAAATTGGGGAATATAAATGTTGTTTTATGCTTCTTTATTTTGTAAGACAGATGATACTCTGATATTGTAAAGAAATCATTGTACAAATTATTTTATCAATAAAGCAAAGTTTTATCTTCCGCTGTTTAATTTCTGTCTGTCTTGTAATTTATCTGCATCTTTTACCCTAAATGCTCCACAGAACTTAGTGCATTCCCTTTGTGAGTGACACTAACGGATGTGGGGTGTTACACGTGGTATCAGAGCTGAAGGTTACCGGATCAGATAAAAGATTTGAAAATTTATTTTCAAAAGGTTTTTAAAGAAGCATTTTTAAAAGAAAGGATTTGTTTTAAAGGCATATTCCCCAAAGCCATACGCATTGTCTCCTCTTCCTCTGTTTGAATTCTTGTCTCCTTCTTTCTTGAGTCTCTGGGGCTCCTGGCTTTTTGGGAGGTAACCTCATCGAAGGGCGAAGTAGTGCCCGACTTCCATCTATAGCCATAGTTGTTTTACTTACGGCCAGTCTTCTTTCAAGTTTATAGGGTTTTTCCGTGCGATAGAGGCAACTTTCGAGAGATTTGCCAACATGGTTACACGCGGAAGTTTGGCAAAGGAGCACGACCCAAGGATGAGGAAATTATGGATGTAGACTTGGCTCACGAAGGAGGAAGGGATTATAAAACCTAAGACAAGAGGAAGTATCTTTACTATGGTATGATAGGGCATATACTTAAGGACAAGGGCAAGAACGAGGACGAGATTTTCAGAAGGACAAGTACATGCTTTCGCCACCAAGCGTACCTAGGAGAAAGGTAGTCCGGTTGGAAGAGTCTAGTTTTCTGTTCGTGCTATTTCCTTAGGTTCTAGCGCTTCTCATTTGTTCATATCCACTTTCATAGTTGCGTCTCTGCACCATAGTACTTGTATAGTAGAAAGATCCCACTAGAGTCTCAAATCCAATTGGTGGTCCGACCAGTTTATTTTTTTTGTTAGTAGGGATTTGAGAATAGCTATCGAGTTTGCTTATATCATCTCACGTTGATCGTCTAAATTCGGGGGAGATATTCCTTGGGTGCTTGTCTGATATTGGTTTAGGCCTTTGGGGCTTGTACTTGAGGAATGTCGAGTTCGACTAGGATGGTTTGCGTGAGAGATGAATAGTTGTGACAGGCGCTCTAAAAAGCGCGTAGTGATCTTTCAACCCTTATAGTTATGGCATGGTGGATAAGGGAGAGACCTCTAATCATACACTTGGTACCGTGATTGACATCTGTTTATTTTGGAATTGGAGGTCGGAAACTTCACAAACATGAAGTTAAATTGGTTAAGATACAGTGGAGTAAAGCTCAAGAAGGCTAGATACTAGCAACATGCCCTTTTTCCTTAAGGGTGCATCCTTGATTTCTCTGTTTAGGAGCTTTACGCGTAGTTGTTTCTCTCTTTCCAAAGTATATCCTCTAGGTCGTATCTGCGATCCTTAGGTAGAAGCCAATGGATGTAAACATGTATTTGAAACATGTTATGGTTGAATGGTTGCAAGTGGTTGCAAATGGTTGCTCGTGGATGCATATGCATACGTATTAGGCACTAGATCAAGTTCGGACGCTCTCATATTGCATTTACGTATATGCATTTGTTTATAAGTTGAACTTGATATGATATCATATGGGCGTTGCATATGGTTGAATGGCTGTGCACGCATGTAGTATTTACATGACCAGGGATGCTTGCATACATGATTGGACGCATGGCACTAACATGATTTGCATTAAGGAGGTCAACTGAATCAGTAGACCGCCTGATTTTGCATTAGATAGAGACATATACACACACTATGCATATGAACATGAAGCATTAGAAATCTTTTAAGGACAATGAATGCCTGTGATTGAATGGTTGAGTAGATGGGTGATTGGATGGTAGGACACATTCTTCCTAACTTGAAGATTTCGGGGACGAAATCCTTTTAAGTGGGGGAGAATGTAACACCCCGTAATTCTGTGACATTAAGATTCTCAAATTAAAGTATAATTAATTTTTAAAAGAAAAATTAAAAGAAAAAGATCCATGCAGTTGTTTAATTTAAGTATTGTAACTAACATGAAAAAGAGAAGTAAGGAGAGAACAATAATTATTATTGTTATAAGACTTATTAACAAAAGCCTTTGTAGCTCAGTTGGTTAAGGCATTGGATTTGTAGCATGGAGGTCGGGGGTTCGAACCCCGGCGGCGGCATAATTTTTTATCTTTGTTTTAGAGAGGGCCAACTGAACATGCAAATATATGTACGTATACAAATTCAAAATTTGAAAGGATAAGAACGTACATATAAGGAAATAAAGAATATATATATATACATATGAGAATATAAATATAAATATAAATATATATATATATATATGCAAAAATATATGTATACGAAAGATAAAATTCAAGATAAGGCTACAGTCAATGAAATATGGCAACATCATTTGAATTTTGAAAATAAAATGAAAGTTGTGCGTATATATATACGCGTAAAATTGTCGTTAGAGGAATTGTATACATATAAGAATATTTCATGTGAATAAAACAGTTAAATAAATTTCAGAAATTCAAAAGTTCGAAAATCAAATTTCTACGCCAAATACAATTCATTCGAAATTCAAATTTCTACGCCAAAATAGTGGGACCCAATGCTGACTCAGCACTGCGTGTATGATAAGGTTTGGCTAGATTCATCTACGTACCTGGACTATTTTCTTAACTAGGTTCAATGCTGACTCAGCGCTGCATATACGATAAGGTCTTGAGCAGCTATATAAACAGCCCTAGTCTTCATTCTCTTTGCACCAATTCTCTTCTATCCTTATGCTGCTAAGATTCATGGCTTCTTCCCCTCCTCTAAATTTTCTTAAATAATTAAAATAAAATATAAATTCAAGACATGGAGATGCTGCTCAAATCTGTTCAAGAGAAGATTCAAATCAAAGTGAAGAATTCAAAGGCTAAATCAACAAACCTCGAGCAACGACATACGAATCTTAGCATCGCCATTCTTCTATTCTAGATCTAATTTCTGTAAGTCAGTTGTTTCTAGATTTGAACGTTTTTGCTTTATTTTGTGACATGAAATTAAAGGAATAAAAGAATATGCCAAATCTCTCTCTCTATTCGAATCTGTGTTTATACTCTTGGACTAAATTAAGAACTGTTATGATTCAAGGACAAATAAGACTTTGCCTAAGACCGTTGCCTATGACTATGGATTCTGAGATCATGTGCCTTTGGACTATGAACATAAGCCTTTGATTTTGGGACATAAAACATTGCCTATGACAATGACTTATGACTATGGGAATTATTTTCCCTTTTGGACTATGAGCATTGCCTATAACTATGAACTTTGCCTATGATTCATAATTAGTAAAATTGTTGCTTAAGTTTTATGGCTATGAAATTGGGTCTAAACCCGATTATCTATTTTATCTGTTCCTTGTTTTTCTTTGGTTTTAGACTGTGGGAATTTACCTATTCAGTTAGGTCTACCCATGTTCTTGAACCTATTCTATCTATTGGTTTTAGACCGTGGGAATTTACCTATTAAGTTAGGTCTACCCATATTCTTGAACCTACGTCGTTATCCAAACCTCTTATGCCAGTTATTATCCCTTTTCATAGCATCTTTGGTTCATTCCCTATTTTCTACGAATCTAGATTTATTTACAATCTAAGTTAAATCACGATTATACGAACGGTGGGAATGCAATTTGGGGAAAATATGAAAATGAACATAAATGTAGTTATAAGCTTGGAAATTGGCATAAATTGGGAATATGTATTATGGCATGTTCATAGGAATGCAAATTGGATAAGTTTGACATATTAAATTTAGTATTAGCAAGTAAGCAAAATTTTAGGCATGAAATGTAAACTAGAATAATAATTCTAGTCTTACCATAAACTGTGAATTAGGAATGTTAAATCAAAATTGTGTTAATTAAAGATTTGGAATAAGTATATTAGCACAATTTTGAATTTAGCCATAATTGTGAGAAATTGTCATGTTTAGAATAAATTATGGTTAGTGACACTTAATTTGGTATAATTTACATACCAAAAAGTATAAATATGATAAATAAGAGGGAACGGGCCATAATAATAAATGTGACAATGTACATTAAAAGTGTAATAATGAAATAAGTAAATTAGGAGTAAATTTACTTATAGAATTTGTCATAAATGATAAATTGTTCATTTACCACAAAATATGTAACTTGCATGTAGGTAAAGTTTTGGCCATAAATTATAAACTAGGATATTTAATCTAGTTTTGGCAATGAAATAGGAAATGGCCTGAACTGCAAGTTGGGTTAGGACTTGGGCCTAGAATATAAGTATACTAGTGGGCAGGACAAAATGAAAATGGTATAGGCCAAGTTTATTTAAAAAGGGAAAATGGACTTTGAAGATAAATTTTTGACAATTTATATATGGACAAAAGAAAGGTTTTCTCTTTGAATAACACATACACCTGAAAGTTCTAGGGTGACAGAGAGGATAGTGTCTAGGCTTGGGTTTGGAAAATACAAGTTTCCTGCCCTCCCTGGCTATCCCGAACTGATCCGAAGGACGGGATGGTTGTTTTCAAAACCAGATTTGGAAATTATTCAAAAACCCTTTGAACTTAGAAAACATGAATATGCCTAACCCGAGGTTAGACTGAGTTGCGGTGTAAACCTGCCCGGAACCGACCAGCACATCCAGTAACCGCAGCAATATCTGTCTAATGTGAGAGGTTGCGGCTTTAATTTATTAATTAAAGCTAGAACAAGAATGGGAGAGTTAAGTCCATAGAAACACTTAACCAACTTAACACAGTTAAGCTAGAATGGGAAGGTTAAGTCCATAGGAACACTTAACCAACTTAACACAGTTAAGCTAGAATGGGAAGGTTAAGGAACACTTAACCAACTTAGCACAGTTAAAGCTAGAATGGGAGGGTTAAGTCCATGGGAATACTTAGCCAAATTAACATGTTGACTAGACTAGAAGGTGGGGTTAAGTAAAGTTAATACACTTAGCCAATTTAACATGTTAATTAGACTAGAGGTTGGGGTTAAGTAATACACTTAGCCAATTTAATATGTTAGCTGGACTAGACCATAGGGTTAAGTAAACTTGAACGCTTAACCATCAGAATATGATAAATGAATAGGGTTAAGTAAAAAGCATAAAGGGATAACACTTAACCAGTTTATCAGGATAAATGAAGAGGGTTAAGTTAGCTTGAATTGACTAATGACACTTAACCAACCCAAATTGACGCGAAAGAGAACTTAGTAGTAATTCTTAGTATAACACGGGAAGGAGCGAATGTCCGTCCGAGAAGGCTCCAACGAATTGGGTTACGAAGCCCGAGGCTTCGAGGGGACGTGAGGGTACTCTTGGTATCCCTCTATGAGGCTGCAGATGATCCGCCTGGGCCCATAGAGGTTAAGGTCTGCGTAGAAGAACCAGGGGTATGCCTTGGTTGCAATATATATGGCAACCTAAAGACTAGGATGGACCGGCGTGATTCGGCGAGAAAACGGTAGCCCTGTGATAGCAACTCGTCGTCTACCATCCATCTTGAGTCAGTCGAGATACGTGAAGCGGAAAGGCGGAGAATTCCAAAAGACCATAATTGCTATCTAGTTATGGGTGAGGATGGCCATAGGATAGTGGGGCACCGGGGGCCGGCGTATAGTTCTCATTTTACAAAGGGTGCCTTTCATTAGTTGAGGGAGGGGTCAAGTGGGACCATAGCCACTGGAATAAAAACAGACCTTAGCATCTGCATCGGCAGATATCTGAAAGCTCCCAACCGAGTTCTGTATTCCTTGATTTGCCCTGTCACAGGACTCGGACCGCACATTACAGGACATGTGCATCTAGACAAGCGATAACGATTCGCGATACATGCGTGGGGAAGTATAGGAACATATACCACTCTAGGTAGTGTGTCCTAGACTTGGGGGCATCGTTTGACAGGTAGCGTAATCCCTAGTTGGACTAGGTGGCATAAATCCGAAAAACGTTCAGTAGATAGCGTAAACTCTAGTTAAATCTAGAAAGCACTTGGTAGAAAACCCTAGATTTGATCTAGGTAATAAATAATGAATGTATGCCGGAATGCAATGGAAAATACAGGGATTGGGATCACGTTATCATTACTAGTTGGGACACTAGGTAGGTGGTGCAGAGATATAGAAATCAGTATAACAAGGAAATAGCGAAGCGGCGAAGTATTAGAGCGAAGCAGCGAAAGTATTAGAGCGTATCCAGTTTATCTTATCTTAGCATATCTTGTGATTACCTTGTCCAATCTTGTTGACCCAATCGTCATGGTGTAATCTTGTATTCAGTTAATTCATGTCGTTTTGTTTTCCATGTTCACATGCTAGAAGTTACTGAACTTACTCAGGCTTTATGTCTGACTCTGTTTTTCTTTCGTCTTCTTTTCTTCCGTTTCCCCCCCCAGGTAGTAGAGGAGGGAGTAGTATAGCTCAGGTTAAGTTGGACTGTCACTCTTTCCCAGCTTGAAGATTTATCGAAGTCTGCTTGGATTCTCTTATCAGATGTTATGGCTGGCTCATGCAAAAATTGGGGAATATAAATGTTGTTTTATGCTTCTTTATTTTGTAAGACAGATGATACTCTGATATTGTAAAGAAATCATTGTACAAATTATTTTATCAATAAAGCAAAGTTTTATCTTCCGCTGTTTAATTTCTGTCTGTCTTGTAATTTATCTGCATCTTTTACCCTAAATGCTCCACAGAACTTAGTGCATTCCCTTTGTGAGTGACACTAACGGATGTGGGGTGTTACAACAGCATTCAGGGGTCCCGACTTATTCTACGAGTGGTTAGTAATGCCGTTCGGCTTGTGTAACGCTCCAGCCTATTTCGTCGATCTAATGAATAGAGTGTTCAGAGGAGTTTTGAATAAATTTGTTCTGGTTTTTATTGACGATATTCTAATCTTCTCTAAATCAAAGGCCGAACATGAAAAACATTTGGAACAAGTGTTAGAAATCCTCAGAAGGAATGTATTGAAAGCAAAGTTTTCCAAATGTATATTCTGGCAAGATGAAGTGAAATTTCTGGGCCACGTCGTATCGAAAGAAGGAATTGCTGTGGATCCAAGCAAAATCACAGCTATTCAAAACTGGAAGCAGCCTAGCACCCCCAGTGAAGTCCGCAGTTTTCTCGGATTGGCTAGCTATTACCGGAAGTTCGTTAAAAACTTTTTGAAGATATATGGTCATTTAACGAAGCTTACAAAGAAGCACTCTAAATTCAAATGGACTCCAGAAAGTGAGGAGGCTTTTGAAGAGCTAAAGTTAAGACTAACGACAACTCCAGTGTTAACCATCATAGATGGCAACCAGGATTTAAAAGTCTGGACTGATGCTTCTAGAGAAGGCCTTGGCGCAGTGTTAATGCAAAGGGGTCAAGTGATTGCTTATGCTAGCCGTCAGTTGAAGCCGCACGAGAAAAACTACGTAACTCATGATCTTGAGTTATTGGCTATAGTGTTCGCTTTGAAAATCTGGAGACACTATCTTCTGGGTGAGAGATTTGAACTATTTACAGATCACCAGTCGCTAAAGTATTTGTTCACCCAGAAGGACTTGAATCTGAGACAGCAGCGTTGGTTGGAGTTTCTTGCCGCATATGACTTTGAAATTATATACACTCCAGGGAAAGCCAATGTCGTGGCCGATGCGTTAAGCCGAAAGAATGAGATGATCGCCAGCTTTATTATCACGACTTCCTTGATTGACAAAATATCTATTCTTCAGAAGGAGGATAACTTTATTAAGGATATGATTAAAAGGATTCAGAAAGGCGAACCCTCGTGTTTTCAAATAGATAATGACGAGACCTTGAGGTTGAAAGGAAGGATTTGTGTTCCTGATATCCCAGATTTAAAAAGGGAAGTGTTAGACTAGTGTCACAAGTCCAAGCTGAGTATCCATCCTGGTGTGGCCAAAATGTATAACGATCTCAAACGAACAATCTGGTGGAAGGCTATGAAAAGGGACGTTTCAATATACGTTAGCCGATGCCCTACTTGCCAGCTAGTCAAAAGCGACCAACAGAAACTAGCTGGATTGTTACAACCACTAGAAGTTCCTGGTTGGAAGTGGGAATATATTTCTATGGATTTCATTGATGGTCTGCCCAGAACCAGAAAAGGCAATGACAATATTTGGGTGATCGTAGATCGCTTCACGAAGACCGCCCATTTCATACCTGTCAGATCAAATAGAACTGCTCAGAGTCTAGCGCAGATATACTTCAGGGAAATAGTTAGACTACATGGAGTGCCGCTCAGTATAGTCAGTGATAGAGATACAATATTCACTAGCAAATTCTGGGAAGCATTTCAAGTCGAACTGGGAACGAAGTTGAACTTGAGCACCGCTTATCATCCTCAGACAGACGGTCAGACTGAGAGGGTGAATCGTATTTTGGAAGATCTGTTGCGGGCTTGTGTTATAGATTTCGGTGGATCCTGGGAAGACAATCTGCATTTGGCTGAATTCTCTTATAACAACAGCTACCAGGCGAGTCTGACAATGTCGCCATTCGAAGCATTGTATGGTAGACCATGTCGATCTCCTACTTGTTGGGTCGAGCCAAGAAATAGACTTGTGTTGGGTCCCGATATGATTCGAGAAGCTGCCGACAAAGTCGATTTTATTAAGAAGCGATTACTTGCCGCTCAAAGCCGACAAAAGAGCTATGCCGATAGAAGAAGAAGAGATATATCCTTTGCGGTTGGCGACTATGTATATTTGAAAGTATCGCCGATGAGAGGAGTTATCCGGTTCGGTAAAACTAGAAAGTTGGCGCCCAAATTCATAGGTCCGTTTCCTATTCTGGAACAGATTGGAACTCTCGCTTATAGAGTCAAATTGCCTGATTGGTTGCCTGGAGTTCATGATGTATTTCATATATCTCAACTTCGGAAGCACGTTCATGATCCAGACTTGATCGTGGAAGAAGCAGCTCAACAGGACATTGAAATTACCCCAGAATTAGCTGTGAGAAGGGAGCCGCTAAAGATTATCGGCAAAGAAACCAAAGAGCTGAGGAACAAGAAGGTTCGCTTAGTCAAAGTGCAATGGAGTGGAGATCCACGAGATTGTACTTGGGAAACTGAGGAGAGCATTCAGGAAGCTTATCCTAGATGCCAAGTGGATATCTCTGATTGAATCCGGTGCAAGGTACATTTAACCTACTTTGCATTACCATTTAATTCTCTACTCTGTTGTTATTTCCTTTCCATGGATGTGCACTTTTAAATTCTATGGTCTGAATGATTTTAAAAAAGGAGTATAGAAAGTGATTAGTATATTTTTGAAAGGTTGAAAAACAATTGGATTGTTGGTTGTGTTGTGTGATTGTAGATTTATCAAACCACTTTCGACTTTGTTCCTTTTCGAGGACGAAAAGTTTTAAGTGGGGGAGATTGTAACGACCCAGAAAATCTGAACCAATTTAAAATTTTTAAATTGGCTAAAATAATGGATTTTAAATATTTAAAATAAATATTTTAAATAATAGAGATGAAAACTGAGTTTGAATCGACAATTGAAAACGAATATAATTAATTATAAACAAGGACTGAAATGGCGCTGTAGTTTCAAAAATTGAATTCAAACTTTGTCGGACTGTACCGGGTGCAAAACAATCCGGATTTTAGTGAAACCAAAAATATTTAAATCTGTTAGTGACTACCTTTCTATCGAATCTGAAAAATCGAATTTTCATAGCGGAAAGCAAAAGTTATGGCTGAATGAATTTTCAGAACGGTCGCTATGGAATTTATATAGCCCGTGAAATTGGCCATTTTGCATATGACCTCGGAATTCGACGAAACCACTTTTGTTGGATCCGGGATGTGAAGTTATTGCTAGGTTTCAAATTTCATAATTTTGAAGCTGATATGTGAGCGTGGCAAGGGAAAATGTGTTTTGGTCAATTACAGTTAAATTGGATCGACCAAAAATGGGCCTTTTTGCAAACAGTCTTAGAATTCGACGAAACTAGTTTTGTTGGGACCGTATCGTCAAAACATAGCTAGATTTATTTTTCTGGAATTTTTCGAATCAGTTTGTGGCCCTGGCAAATTGAAATGTACGTTCAAATTAAATATTGAATATTTTATATTTTAATTTGAAGGAAAACTGAATGAAACAGTCGAATGGACCTTCGAAACATATCCCATTGTGTTCAGAATGGGGGTTAAATGCTAGGGACGACAGTCGCTGGGTTTGGATTGGGGTTCGCAGGAGGAAAGGGGTATTTTCGGATTTTAAAACTTTATATATAAAAAAAAATCATTTGTCCACGTCAGAACACCCCCCCGACATTCTCTCTCTCCCCAAATCGAGCGACGAAAACCCGATCCCTCCTTCTCTCCTCTTTTTCTTCTGATCCGCTCAATGAAATCCAATGCCACATGTTAAGGTTTTTGTAGTACTTCTCATGATCTTCAAATACATATAAGCATTAGATTTTTTCGTGGCCTGTAGGGGGAGAACCACCCTCGAGAAGTTCGGCCGTTCGCACCCCGATTTCGCCGCCTGGGGACCACCGAGTTGACCCTCCTCCCTAGCGCACGTGCGCCTCTCCTAGCCCGATAAGGTAGCGCTGGCCGATCGAAGCAACAATCAACGGATTACCTGAAAGATCGAAACCTAGTTTTGAAGATTCTGAAAGGTAATCGGCTATTAATTATTTAACTGATTTCGACAGTTTAAAACCGTTGCAAACTTCGAAAAATCATATCTTTTTGCTGTGTTAACGAAATTCGATGAAACAGGAAACATCGTGACCGTGTGGACGCCTTCTACATTTTAGAAGAGACCGCATATTTTTCTGAGCCTTCTGTTATTTTTGGTGGAGTGAAACCCAATGTGAGATTTCTAATTTATAAACGATATGGAAAACAGTGATGTATAAATTATATAGTCAATGTATGAGTTATATAAGCATTGTACACCTCATGTATAAGCGTTGTATAAGTTGTATATGCGTTGTAAAAATTATATATGTGTTGAAATAAAAGTGAATTGCTATATATATATATATATATATATATATATACGCCCCTCGTCCACAAACCATGGACGATATTTATTGATTGTGATTAGTGTGAGAATGGATTGATAGCGAATGGTTGTTTGGGATTGTTTGTGGTTGATATTGATTGATTGTGGTTGAAAAATACCCGTTTGTGGTTGAGAAATATTTGGTTGAAACCACATAGGATTAGTTTGTGGAAATGAAATAAATATATACATGCCGCCTGCGTGCGAACTAGATGCATGATCCCCATTGTCAAAAACCGCGAGGTTTTAAGGTAGAGCGAGGAGCCGTACTAGGGACGGTCCCGGTTTTAACTACCCTGCCGTTATGCTGCCGAAATTTTGAATAATATTCGTGTGTTTGAATTATTTTCATTTGCTAAAACTATATTTATTCATTGAATAGAAAACCTTCATGTGTTGAATCGATATTCATTCATTGATTAGAAATTCATGTGTTGAATGGTATTCACATTTTAAATATAAAAATCACATTTTTATCTATATATAGAAACTATAGAAAACCTTCATGTGTTGAATCGATATTCATTCGTTGATTTGAAATTCATGTGTTGAATGGTATTCATATTTTGAAATAAATTGTTTGATAATAAAAATCACCTTTTATCGACTATATGAACTGTGTAAAATAATCTCGTTTTGAAAGAAATTGTTTTTAAGAAAAATCCTATTTTTATCACCTATATATACACTATATAAAATAATAGTGTTTTAAAATGAATTGTTTTACAATAAAAATCACATTTTTATTATATACATGAATCGTTGAAATGTGAAGTGTTAAAAATAGCCACTCGTTCAAATAAACATATATGAGTTGAAATATTCATTAATTAGCTAATGATATGATTTTTGCCAATACATGCAACGTTAGAATGAATGGTGTTTTAAACCAAATGGAATCAAATATGAAGTTGAATGGAAAATGATAAATGATAAGAACTGTATATATGTACATGCATATTTATTGAACAGGTTATAGCAAAGGGGCTAGAGAAGAGGAATAAAATTTTATGCCCGACAAATAGGTACACATTTACTGTTTTGTTTGGGTGATGATTTTATGAGCCTGTTGGCTAGCCGCTTGGTATTTTCTTTTTCTTTTTGACATGAGACGCCCGTGTGGCTATTTGGGAATTTTCCCAGCCCCTCCCGTACAAAGGAGGTTATGGCGAAATTTTCCAAAATTTAAAGGCGTTAGTGAAATATTTGAAGTGAAAATGATATTGAAATTGTTCAGTGAACTATATTTATATAAATATATAAATATAAATAAAATTAAAACGAAACGTGGCCGTGCAGTTCGTGTTTTGAAACCGTGATTTCAAACAACTAGTGTGGGAAATCCGACCCTTGGATTTTCCCGAAACCGCAACCGTTGGGTTCGCCTTGGAAATATCTTTCCAACGGCACCAACTTTGTAAAAATCCAACGGTTGGATTGTCCAGAATGTTTAACCCAAATCTAAAGAAAAACAGCGACAGAAACGATTATATTTATATATATATATATAAATATAATTATATTTAATCGAATAACGACGCTGCAGTTCATATTTTGAAATCGAAACTTCAAACGATTGTACCGGGAGATCCGACCGTCGGATTTTCCCGAAACTGGAACCGTTGGATTCGTTTTGAAAAGACCTTCCTAATGATGTAAATTTTGTGAAGATCCAACGGTTAGATTTTCAGATATGTGTAAATCAAATCTGAAGAAAAACAGCGCAACGGCCGCGCTATGGCCCGAAGCGTCGTTTTGAATAAATGGGCTATTTTAAAATAAATAAAAATAGCAATAAATCGTTATAAAATACCATAAACGATATGGAAAGGAAATAAACTGAATTTGCTCGATTTATGTGGTACTTGATGGTTGAATGTGTTTGGTGTGAAAATTACATTAAAGAACAAAATTGGTGTTGTCGAATGATTTAACAATTGAAATAAATTGATTTGAAATTCTAAATATACGTGAATTATTTGAAAAGGCCGAGTTAATTCTCAGTTCGAATAATTGCCCGACGATTGAAAGTCGGAGATGAAGACGGTGGTCGAAGACCGGAGATCTTCACATCGTTTGGATGGTAACCGAGGTCCTGATTGGGAGGCATCCCGAAATATGGATAATGAGTGGTGATCGTCCAGACGTACGTGGTGATCGATGGGTTTGCGAGGTATTTAGTGCCTCCGGTTTCGTTCAGACCCAGAACGGACTTGTAAATGGACTGTGTGTCTGACATTGGATTTTATTCTGTGACGATTGATCTCTGTTAAATATACATCTGTTTGGCAGCGGAGAATTTATTCTTTTGCTTAACGCCCTTCTCTGAAACGTACGAGCTCAGAGGTTGTATATCGATGGACATCAGTCGCATGGCATGAATTGCCTGTGTGGCATGCTAAGATGTAGTGATCAGGACTTCTGTTGAAAAGCAAAGTCTTGTGGTGATGATCAAAGCACCGCCTGTGTGGCGTAGCTTTGTGTATAACGTGAAATCGCGAGCCTCACACCCCGGTATGAACCAGAAACGGGAGAAGGACCTCAGGGAGGGCATGCGTTTCTTCCTAGCTAGGGTGGTGTCAGTGACTTACCAGCCCTAACATTTATATACTTTTCACCTATGTGGTTGTTGCTTTTGCGAGGCGCCTTGGTTTGATCGGACGATCCGGGTCCGATGGAGTCATTCGTTGGCTCGTTTACGCCCCAAAGGGCGGGGAAACGTATTGTTCAAGCATAATAATCCACATCGGTGGACCGACCCTGACGATCCAAGGGTCACTCGAGCTCTGATCCTGAGACTCGGGCTAGGCAGTCTCGAATTCGGTAAGGACTATCTTTTGCCTTGCTTCATGACGGAAATCCAATTTCCAAATACGACATTGTGCGGTTTTGATTGTATACCTATATATGGCGACCTAGTGGTATGAGGCATTAATGCCGTCTATGATTGATAGTTATGATTTGAAATTGTTTTCAAAACATATCAACACTATCAATAATATCAAATGCCTTTTTTTTATTCGTATCAAGCATATCTTGGCCGTTATAAGGTAAAAATTCTATCCTCCGGTTTGCGTTGCATTGTGTGATGGGAACTGAGTCTTATAATGGCTTCATTTTTATAAAAAGCATTGCGTTGTTTAAAAGAATGATTTGTTATAAAGCACTGGCAATCCAATGGAGTAAACCCGTTCCACGAAAGTGGCGTGGTCCTGTGATTAGCCAAATTATATATGTGTTGAGCAGATTTCTCATACCAGTCCCATGACTGACTCGTAGTTTGTTTCACTTTCAAACTCGGGTGCCCCTTTTTCTACACGGGCAGCCTTGTATTCAGGTTTAGCTGGTTCTTTCTGAATAGCTGGAGCTGAAGATGGATTCTATCATTTATCTCTTTTTATGCTGTTCAGCTCCTATTGTACATATTATGTTTGTTTTCCGCTGTAGACATTTGTGTATAGCTGATCTGTATTTTTACTGAGTATGATCATGTACTGTGTAACTCTGATGATTACTTTTATCCAGTATATTCTATTGTTCATTATCGGGTGTATTTATTTAATTCTGTTCCGCTATTATCTGTTTCTGTGTTATATTCCAAAGATAACCCTTGCCGCCGTCAGTACGGGGTTTGGGGTCGTCTCATAGAGACAGAAACATCTACGTATTAAACATGAAAATTAATCATAATTCAGACATATGCTTAATAGCCAATGAAAATGATCTTTGGTTATCACATAAAAGATTCTGTCATATTAATTTCAAAGATATAAATAAACTTTCAAAAAAATAATTTAGTTAAAGTTTGACCAAAAATGAATTTTTAAGTTAATTATATTTGCGATGCGTGTGAATTCAGAAAATTGACTAAATCACCTTTTAAATCTAACTAAGCCATTTTGACATTAAGGCCACTTGGATTACTTTATATGTATATATTTGGGCTAACTCGAGTTTAATCCATAAATCATAATAAATATGTGTTTGTAATAGTAGATCATTTTTCTAGATATACTTGGTAATTTTTATGAAAAATAAGTGTGATATTTTTGATCATTTTAAAACTTTTGTTAAAAGAATTCATAATTCAAAAGGCTTAAAAACAAAAAACATACGAAGTGATCATGGAGGAGAATTAGAAAATGAAATATTTGAACAATTTTTAAAAAGAAAGAAATATTTCATAAGTTTTCATTTCCTTAAACTCCACAACGAAATGAGGTTGTAGAATGGAAAAACAGAACTTTATAGGAATGTGCATAGACATTGTTAATTAGAAGCACTCTAGCAGAACATTTTTGGGAACAAGCTGTTGCAACTGCTTGTTACGTATTGATCCGTTTTTCTATTTGTCCACTTACGAAAAATACTCCATATGAACTTTTTCATGGAATAAAACCAAATATTTCTTATTTTAAAATTTTTGATTCAAAATGTTTTGTTTTAAACACTAAAAATCAGCTTTGTAAATGCGATTCAAAATCCGATGAAGGGATCTTTCTAGGCTACTCGGATCGAAGCCAAGCTTGTCGAATTTTTAATAAACGAACAAATACAACTTAAGAAACTTTTCTTGTATATTTCAATGAAAATTTTAAACCACCATATAATAAAGACAATGAAGAATTCAGGAATAACACAGAAACTGTAAATTCTAAAGAAAATGAAAACATTATTCATAATTCTAGAGAAGATGAAACATTATTTGTAATAGTAGAGAAGATGAAAACATTATTTATAATACTGGAGACGATGAAAGCACTATTCATAATAATAATGAGTTAATATCTCCACCAAAAATATTATGGGATCATCCTGTTCAAAATATTTTGAAGATATTAATTCAAATGTACGAACAATAAATCAATTAGATCTAATGGGTCATGTAGCTTTTCTTTCTAATATAGAACCTAAAGATACAATGGAAGCTTCTACTAATGACAATTGGATTATAGTTATGCAAGAAGTGCTAAACCAATTTGAACACAATGAAGTTTGAGAACTGGTTCGTAGACCGAGTGATCAGGCAGTCATTGGTACAAAATGGTTTATAAAAACAAAGCAGATGAACTAGGTAATATAACTAGAAATAAAGCTAGATTAGTAGCGCAAGGATATAATCAAGAAGAAGGAATAGACTATGATTTTTTTTGTCTCTATTCGCCAAACTAAAAGCAATACATATCTTGCTAGCTTATCCCTATTTTCATAATTTCAGACTTTATCAAATTGATATAAAAAGTTTATTTTAAAATGGGCATATAAATGAAAATGTATACGTTGAACAACCTCCCCAGTTAGTAACGGAAAATTTCCTGACCGTGTCTATAAATTAAAGAAAGCTCTTATGGTTTAAAACAAGCACCCTGTGCATGGTACAAACGAGTTAAGAGCTATCTTATTTATTCAGGTTTTCAAATTGGAAAGGTCGATCAAATGTTTCTTATAAAACGTTCTAGAAAGGATATTTTAATAATACAAATACAAGTAGATGATATTATTTTTGGTTCTACCAATGAAAAACTTTGTCAAGAATTTTAAGAAATAATGACTATTGAATTTGAAATGTCCCACATAGGAGAATTATCTTATTTTCTCAGTGTATAAATTAAATAATTATCAAATGGAATATAAATCAAGAAAAATATTGTAGTAATATAATCAAACGATTCAGAATGGAAAACACTTATGCTATCAACTCATATGAGTACAACAACACATCTCGATAGAGAAGAAAATGGAGAAAGTGTTGATAAGAAACTATATTGTAGTATGATTGGATCACTACTGTATTTAACCGTAAGTCAAACAGAAATAATGATGAGTGTTTGTTTATATGCACAATTTCAAGCAAATCCAAAAGAATCATATTTACGAGAAGTAAAACGTATATTGCATTATCTAAGCAATACCCAAGACTTTGGACTTTTCTTACCTAAAGAATCTCTTTCGAATAGCATCCTTTAGTGATGCTAATTTCGATGGATTTCCAACGGATCGAAAAAGTACGAGTGGTACATGTCATTTTATTGTTAAATCACTAGTCTTTTGGTTTAGTAAGAAACAAAATTGTGTTTTTCTATCAACATGTGAAGATGAATATATATCTGCAGCTTTGGCTTGTGCTCAAGTCATATACGTGTAATAAACACTAAAATATTTTGAAATAAACCTATCAAAATCGACTATTTATTATGATAATACTAGTGCAATTAACTTATCTAAAAACCCGCTTAATCGTTCATGAACTTAGCATATAGACATTCGTCATCATTTCCTTTGCAATAATATTGAAAAAGAAATAATAAATTTGGATTTCGTTCCTTATGAAAATCAATCGGCATATATTCTTACAAAATCGCTACTTGAAAATATGTTTATAAAATTAAGATGTGAACTTCGAATTGCCTCATAAAAAGATTTGTAAGTTTCATAAATAAATAAAAAATCATTTTTTTATGTTCATTGGTACTCGAACCTTAGTTGCTTCGATATAAGTCATGTTTACTTACTAGGTGGTTGTTTAATCGTTCTTGTCCAACCATGTGAACATATTATACTTCTTTTAACCAATTTCGAAATTACTTCTAACCACCACTAGTTATCTATTTATAAAACTAAATTGAAGAATAGAAATTAAAAGTAATTCTAAACCACAATCGCCAATCCTACCTTTCAGCCACTTACTTCTATATATACGATACTATGACCAAATAAATTGTTATTCCTTTTAACAAACAAAGTTTTTCTAACCTCCACAATGGTCTCCAATGGGTCAAACGATCGATCTTCATCACTTGACTACACCCTACTAGGGGTGAGCGTTCGGTTGGTTTTTAAGGTAAAAAAACTCAAACCGAATTGGAATCAAATTTTTTCAAACTGAATCAAACCAAATTAATTTTGGTTATTTCAATCGATAACTGATTTAACCGAACTTGAAGGATGTATTATTATTCAAATGATGAATTCACTCAAAGTAAAACATAAATTCATGTTTGGAGAAATTTTATATAGTAAATTATATGTTTATAATAAAATTTGATTTATTTGCAACAAATGTCTTTGTATTATATCACTAAACTAATTATTTAAAGCACTACAATGCCATGAAGTTATATAAATAAATAAAAATCCGGTTAATTTAGTTAAACTGATAACTTAAAAAGTTTATTTTACAAACCGAATTCAAACTGATTTAGTTTTAAAACCAAACCGAACCAAACCGACCGAAGTGGAACAGTTTGGTCGATTAATTCAATTTGAATCGAACATTGCTCATCGCTACACCCCACAAATCCAAATCATCACCATCTTCACCTTTACTACCAACCCCTACTCCAAAACACGAACTTGTTACAAATGGTGTAATAACCCGGAAAATCTGAGCCAGTTTAAAATTTTTATTTTGGCAATTTTAGCGAATTTTGAACATTTAAAATAGAATATTTTAAATAATATCAACGAGAAATTTATTTTGAATATAATTCGAACGTATATATTTATATACGTCGTCGCTAGAATATAATAATTATATATAATTATAAAAGGAATTGAAAATGGCGCGGTAGTTCGATAATTCGATTTCAAACTTCAAATGAATGTACCGGGTGCAAAACAAACCGGATTTTAGCGAAACCAAAAACATTAGAATCTAATTGAGAATATCTTTCTAATGAATCCGAAAAATTGAAATTTCATAGCGGGAATCAAAAGATATGTCCAAATGAAAATTCTGAATAGTCGCTATGGAATTCAGGCCCTTGAAAATGGAAATTTTGCAAACGACCTCGGATTTCGACGAAACCACTTTTGTTGGATCCGTGATGTCAAGTTATTGCTAGATTCCAAATTTCATAATTTTTCGAGTCAATATGTGAGCGTGGCAAAGGAAAACGCGTTTGACCAGTTTTAGTTGATTTTAATCGACTGGAAATTGGCCATTTTTTCAATGGTCTCAGAATTCGACGAAACTAGTTTTGTTAGGACCGTATCGTCAATACGAAGCTAGAAAATATTTTTTTGGAATTTTTAAAGTTCGTATGTGACCTCGGTAAATTGAAATACGCGTTCAAATTCAATATATAGAGTTAAATGTAGATTTGACGAAAACAGATCGAAGTGATCGAATCAGCCTACGATACATATCCCATTGTGTTCGGAATAGGGGTAAAACGCTAGGGACGACAGGCGGTGGGCCTCGTTTAGAGGTCGTATGAAAAAGTCAACTTTTTGAAATTAAAATAATTAAATATAAAATTCCCTCTCCCTCCTACCCCCTATTCATTCATTCTGGCCCCCCTTTCTTTCATCGTTTTATTTAGAGAGGAAAAAAAATCGATCGAAGAGCCCGTCGCCTCAGGCGCTGCCACCGCGCCGAAGTCCCCGCCACCACATCCACCTCCCCGTCGCGTCGCCAATCCTCCAGAGCCCCTCCCCCCTTCTGATTCGGATCGCATCCCCAAAGCCAGAATAAAACCCTAGCGCTGCCTCCATTACTCACCGCAGCCCCACTCCGGCCATTCACGGTCCGCGCAGCCTCCCACCACCGGCATGCGCGCCTCCTCAGCTCTCTCCACCTCCGGTGAACACGCAACCCCCCCAGTTCAAACAACAGTAAGTTTTTTGTTTTGTTTTTATTTTATTTTATTTTATTTCTATTTTTATTTAATTTAAATACTTAGCTTTAAAAACCGGGTTTAATATAATGGAAATTAGTCTATAAAAATGTGATTTTATATTTTGATTTCTATTCATTTATGTAATTAGAAAGATTTGATTTTTGATCGTATAAAAATACGAATTTTGATATAGAGAAAATGCTATGATTTTTGTTATAGGGAAAAAATATATAATTTTTAAGTTATATAAAAATATGACTTTTATTTTAAAGAAAGATACGATTTTTAAAACCTGTCAAATATGAAAACATTGATTTATTTTAATTTATTTAAAAACTTAGATTTTTATAAAAACATTAAGCTTAGAGTTATATAGGAACAAAGATAGAATTTTTATTATTATGAAGTTAGGGAAAATTTAGATCATATGTTTTACACGTATAAAGTTGTGATTTTTAAAAAGGAAATGATAAGATTTTTTATAATGTAAAGTTATAATTTTAATATAAAGCTACGATTTTTATAGTTAGAATTTTTAAAGTAGAAAGGCGAAATCTTTATATTTGGGAAGGCGAAATCAGTATATAGAGAATAGCGCGATAAAAATTCGATTTTTATATATTGAATAGCGAAGTAAAAATTCGATTTTTATATATTGAATAGCGAAGTAAAAATTCGATTTTTATATATTGAATAGCAAAGTAAAAATATGATTTTTATATATTGAATAGCGAAGTAAAAATATGATTTTTATATATTGAATAGCGAAGTAAAAATGTGATTATTATATATGTAATGAATACGGGCAACGAAAGTAACAAAAGGCGAGAATGGCAATGATTCCCTACATTAGAAGAGTCAAGATGTTTGGATTAGCTATCGGTGAGAACTTCTCACTCTAAATTTCTTTTTCTAGTTATATATATATATAATAGGATGCAGATGGTGCTTAGCAGCACCCGACACCCGTCATCCACAGACCATGGATGGCTTGTTTGTTTGATTAATGTGTTGTGAAATTTTTTTGTGATGTTAATGTGAAATAGATAATGAAATATATTCATGTGTTGAAATAAATTAATTATCGTTAAAAATATAATTTTTAACGTGAAAGTGAATAAATAAATATTTATAAACAAATCGACCGATTTGTTTATATACACTGATTTGACTGATATTGATTGGGTCGATAAATTTTACACATCGCCCAACTGCACAAATAAAAATTTGTGTTTGTTGATTTGAAACCCCACACGGGTGTTGGGATGATATTTGGGTACACTAATCCCAATTATTTAATTGTATGTCGATCGATGAGCCGACAGACTGTGTAAGCGTTGATTATTTATATTTCATGCTTATACAGTTGTGTGGTGCACCTTGGATGATGAGTGATTGTTTACCATTGCTATTATATACATGTGTTGTATGGAATCCATATAATTAACATTATATGGTGATTGATTGGGCCTCATTTCAATCGGGAAAATAATGAATATTTTACATAACAAAAATAGTGATGTGTTGACAGTACTCATGTGTTGAGATTAGTCGTGTGTTGAAAGAAATATAGATTCATGTGTTGAATATAATAAATATTCATTTGTTGAATAGAATAAATAAGTTTTTGAAAAATATAAAGCCATGTTGATTAGAGATGCGTTATTTTGACGCGAACGATATTTATATCGATTTTATTCGTTTTACAAAGAATATTGAAAAGTGATTTCAAAATTTAATATTTTTAAATGAAATTCAAATTAAATTAGATTAAAATTCAAATTGAAATTTTATTGAATCAATTTGAAATGAATTCGAATCGAATAGAAAATGAATTCGATTCGAATTGAATAGAAAGTGAATTTGAATTCAAATCAATTAGAAATGAATTCAAATTGAATTAAATTGAAATTGAGTTAAAAACGAATTGAAATCGTTTTGAATGAAATTTAAAACGAACTGAAATTGAATTGGAATCAATTTGAAATGAATTCGAATTGAATTAAATATAAGGTAAATTCAAATTGAATTGAATTGAGACAAATCAGAATTTGAATTGAATTGAAACGAATTTGAATTCAAATTAAATGAAATTGAAATGAATTCGAATTGAATTGAAATCAAATCGATTTGAAATTGAATGTAGTGTTGAACTGGTTTTGAAAACGAATTTAAAACGATTTATAAAATAAGTTTTAAAAGGAAATCGACGAAATATATATAATATATATATTATATATATATAATGGCCTGAATAGAACGCGCCACGCTGCGCCAGTTCGTGAATTTCGACCATTGACTTCGAATTGACATTGCGGGAGATTCGACCGTCGGATTCTCCTAAAACCGGAACCGTTGGGTTCGTATCGAAAAGAGCTTTCCAATGAATATTAGAAATTTGAAATCTAATGGTTGGATTTGGAATTCTATCCAAATCAAATTTGTAAAAGGTCGTTGTAAGTGCAGTTCGATGGCCGTTGATGGAAATCGACTGTACAGGCCTAGATAAAATTATTAAAAATATCTATAATTTGTGTAGAATCATAAGAAATGATTTGGGAAAAATTAGGCTGAAAAATTCCACATTTGAAAGGATAAAAATAGATTTTTATCGAAATGAACTAGTTTGAACTAGAATTAAAACCAATTTATTTTTGAAATAAATAAATTGAATTTGAAAGTGATTTTAAAAATAATCAATATTCCCAATACGTGGATTGGACTGGAGTTGAATCGAAATTATCTTCGGAATATTTCGATGTTGGATTTCATGACTATACATACACTGTTATGGGAATTTGAAAGATATATTTTATATCGTTATTTCCAATATGATATTTGTTGGTTCCAGAATTTGATATTGAATATAAGCCGATATATTTTCTATTCAGAGCCTCGTATTTAATATCAAATATGATTTGGGTTTATCGTGAATCGTGTTTTAGATGACATTGGTTCTTTAACCTAGTTAAAGGCAGGACGTTGATTTTTGAAAAGATTAAAACTAAGTGGGGTTTTAATGAATCTTTAATTAGATTAAAAATGTGACTTGATAATTTAAATTATCAAATTTGAAAGGTGATCGAGAATGGAGTACCACCAGTTTTGCTCCAAAGCGATAGTTAAATCTTTAATTAGATTTGAACGTGAAATGGTAACTAATTTTACCGATAACACCGTATTGTTAGATGTGGAGTATTACCAGTTTTCTCTATGGGAAATATAGGTTGGGATTGGGAAATAAAATAAATAATTACTTCGGTGTGGTTTGCTAATACCGACTAGTTAGAAATGATAAGATTATAAGATAAATTTAGAAGAATTTATCTTGCATAAAATTTATGGGAACCTTTCCCTAAGAATGTGATTTTGTGAATAAAAGAATATTCTGAATTGGAATGAGGCGTTTGTTGTGTTTGTGTAACATTCATTTATTATATACGTGGGTTATTCAGAAAGGCCGGGTTATACTCATTCTGAATAACCGATTCGACGAGACGTCGAAGATGAAGACGGTGGTTGAAGACCGGAAGTCTTCACATCGTTTGGGTGATTACTGATGATCTTGATTGGGCTGTACACCCAGGATGAGGGAAACAGTTGGTGATCGTCCAGACGTACTTGGAGATGGATGGATATACGAGGAAAGTACCTCCGGTTTCGTTCAGACCCAGAACGAACTTGTAAATGGATTGTGTGTCTAACATTGGATTTTATTCTGTGTTGATTGATATTTATTAAATATACATCTATTTGGCGGCGGAGAATTCATTCTCTTGCTTAACGCCCTTCTCTGAGACATACGAGCTCAGAGGTTGTATATCGATGGACATCAGTCGCATGGAGTGAATTGCCAGTGTGGCATGCGTAAGTGGCAATTGATCAAGGCTTCTGTTGAAAAGCAAAGTCTTGTGGTTGATGATCAAAGCACGGCCTGTGTGGCGTAGCTTTGTGTATAACGTGAATTCGCGAGCCTCACACCTAGGTATGAGTCAAAAACGGGATAGTGACGGCAGGGGAGCACTACGTTTCTTTCTAGCTAAGGTGGTGTCAGTGACCTACCAGCCCTGACATTTATATACTTTTCACCTGTGTGGTTGTTGGATACGAGGCGCCTCAGATATAGGCCTGTAAGGACCGGGAAACATGTGTTCAGCAATATCCAATCCTCAAAAGCAAGAGAGGACCGACCCTGAAGATCCAAGGATCATAGTGGGGTCCTGAGACATTTGCTAGAGTGTCTCGAATGCGGAGAGGAGCTTGCCCCTTGCCTCGACTCATGATGGAATCCAATTTCCAATACGTGTGTTTCGGTTTTATTTGTAGAACCTAGTATGGCGACATAGTGGTATGGGTCATTCATGCCGCCTATGATTTATATTTATGTTTGAAATTGTTTTGACACTATACAGCTATAATAGTATCAAATAATGTGTTTTAAACGTATCAAGCATGCTTTGGCTGTTATAAGGTAAAAACCCTATCCTCCGGCTTGCGTTGCATTGTGTGATGGGACCTGGGTCTTATAACAGCTTCAATTTTCTCTATTTAGCATTGCGCTGTTTGTTTTATGCACTGGTATTCTTGGGAGGAAACCCGTTCCGTGTTATACGACGTGGTCCCTTGATTTACCTAACTTTAAAAATAAAGAATTATAACTGTTTTAGTTCTCACACCAGTCACATGACTGACCTAGAGTTTATAGTTTTAACCTAAACTCTGGGTGCCCCTATTTTCCACACGGGCAGCTAGTAGTTTTGGTTTTGCAGATTTATATTCACAGGGTCATGATTTACAGCTGGAACGATGCTCGGAAAGCTCTGTATCCGTGCATTACTTCTAGTTGTGTTTTCTATTGTTTTTTCCACTGCTATGTAATTTATTGTAATCTCTGATATTTATCGAATGTAATTTATTCAGTTATACTCTGTATATTCTTGTATCTGATGGAATTGTTGTAATAGCAATGAAATGTTCTTCCGTCTGCGTTCTATTTTGTCCTGTTCTCAAAACGATCAGGGGTTTCGAATGGTCTTAGTCGGTTTAACGATCGATTCGGATCGAGCGAAATTCCTTGCCGTTACAAATGGTCATCGCACCGTACCGATATACAACGGATAGTAAGAAATCAAAATAGCAAATTATTATTTCTCATCCACCAAAGATAAGATAAGTGATATCCATCACTACCAACAACAAATGAAATTTTTTCTATGTATATTTGGTATTATTCGGTTAATAAAATAGCCACTTATTCTTTGGTTAATTTTAAATTGATTCCAAATCAATTTATCCATTTCAATCCATTTAACTTTCTTAAGTTAAATTTAAATTCCAATATTCAAATTTTCTGGTTTTATTTTAAATCCTTCAGAAATCATATAAATATATGTATAAATTTATAGCCATCTCAAATTCAAAACATTCGAATTTTTGTAAAACAACTTATTTTTTGAAGTAACTTTCCATTGGAAATTTTACTATGGTAGCAATCCATAACTTAGAAACTCGAAAACGAACACTGATAATGCTGCAGTCATCATCAGAATTATTTTCCAGCGACTGAAGTGAGTTCAGTGCTTTATTATTTCCAAAATCCGTCTAAATGATTTTTACTCAAACTCTTTCCAAATAATGCTATATTACTTTATTTCAGAAAAATATTTTTCAACTTTCCGGGAAACTCCGATTGAACCTAATTTTTATTCATCTCATTTATATATATTTCATTCTTATACAAATCATACTTGTTATATATAACCAATCGAAGTTCTATAATCTCATTTGATAATAATAATAATAATAACCAGCATATCCATATATTATAATAATTTTAGAAAATTATTTATTTTATATCCAAATATAATTTTGGGTAAAATAATCTCATTTACCTACTTTAAAACAATATTATGTCGAATTTTCTGGTCATGTGTTTAGAAACTCTTATCAATATCGTGACGTCTCACGATTTGATCAGAATTCATAAGCCAGTCAACAGACAAGACAACACAATTTAAAACAAATTTTATATCGACTAGTAAATATGCGCTCTCGTCTACATACACTCAACTCATTCTACGGTACTACTGACCCTATTTCTAATGAGTAAACTACACCAAAGCCTAGTTGTTCGCTCAACCTAAGCTCTTATACCATCTGTAAGAAGCCACTAACTCGTATTTTTGAGTTGACTAATACACAACATGTTCAACCCAAATTGCACAGAAATATGAATCATTATGGGTAAAGAAGAAAAGGATAGACGAAGAACATAATTAACAATACAAAATCTCACATCACACCAGAATAATATATATAACAATTTTTTAATACAGAATTTTGTACCATATATAAATATACCATTAGAGTACAACACAACGCGTCACAGCTGAAATAAAAAATAGATATCTAATGCTGAAGCATCCTGCTCCAAGCTCCTCCATGGGTATCTGCAAAACACCTAAACTACTTGACTGCCCGTACAAATTTGGGTACCCAAGAGTTTAGGGTAAAACAAAACAAATAAACTCTAGGTTAGTCATGGCATTTTGTGAGTAAACTCCGATCACTTGATTTACCTTTAAAATTCCCAAGATAATCGTAACACCGATCCATAAACATGGATGTTTTTACCTTATGATAACCCAAAACATTCTTTGTATCAAGACTATTTTGATATTATAGTAGTGTCTAAACTAAATAAATTGTAATCTAGTGGAACACTTGCATCTCACACTCCACAAAGATAGTATACAATCAAAACCACGGGCGCTTATTGGGTAATGGATTTACAACTATGACAATGTATGAAACCATCTTCCGGTAGTGTATTTCTAGAGAGGAATACACTTGGTTCAAAAAGAACATCTTGCAACCGGGCCATACATGACCGACCACTCATTTCACTTGAGTGTACCGAATGTATTATCACCAACAGTTTGATAAGCAACCGTTATTGAAAGTATACACAGTGGTAGAATAAGAAGCAAATGAATTTTCTCTAGATCAGGTGATAATACACCCTAATGGGTGCTACCCACATAGCCATGCTACCTGGCCGTTTTTTGTCATTTTCCAGTTGATGAGACCTGAGGCTACGATTACCTTTTACAATCATCACATTCACTTTGAATGTCATATTTTAGGTCCACAAATCACTAATTGATTTGCACAAATATATTCTAAGTGTTAAGCTAAAAGAAGTTACCTTCTCTGCCACAATACTCGGTATATTTGTAAAAACAACATACGTATCGTTAAAAATACTCTGTCAAACATTCGTCCTTACAAGTTCATTTTGGGATTGAACGAAACTGAAGGCACTATCTCCATTAATCCATCTTAGGCAATTTCTACCTAGGATTAACAGAAAAATCCCTTGCACTTTACTCCGTCTTCGATTATCTTCAAATTAATTTGATCCGTAACGCTTATGCTAATGTGGATTGGCTTCAAATAATAAATCCAACCAGTCTCTCCGTATTGATAATGATAACATTCAATTGGCTAGAATTTCATAGTCGTTTATTTAACTATCAAAGAAACAAACATTCATCCAAATACCTTATTTCCAAAAGGAAATTTTATTGATTTGCACCAAGCAATCACTGACCCCTTTTTAATTTATATTCCATTAATTAAATTCTTCCCAATTTTCATTATCAAATCTCCTTACCGAGATATTTTTCAAACCCGCTTGGATTCTTACTATATTTGGAAAACATTTCCATATTTCATAAAATACTTTATTTTCTACACTTAGAAAATATTGTATTCAAAACCTTTATAATATATTAGTTTCAAGCCAGTAGAAATCCATTTCATTACTTCTCCTTAAATTTTATTAACCAATTTGGTTTCTAATTTCGTATACAATTGATAAATCGATTTTTATTTATCAATTTTTCTAAATTGTTTCCTAACTCTTTAAATTTTCGAAAAATTTCGTCACTGTCTCCTTTGCGCGGTTCAATCGGTACAACTACAAATTACCTCTATGGTCCCTTTCCATTCAAAAAGAAAATCAAAAAGTCAAGCGGCTTGCCCAATAGGCTCATGAAATTCTCATACTGAATTAAATATCTACCATTTTTAAGCATACAATTTATTTTCCTCATTCCATACCTATCTCACATATACATATACATGCATTTCCAGTTTTTATTGATTTCAAATCAATCCAACATTTGAATATAACCATATTCAATTCACTAATTTATTCTCTAATTAGCTCATTTCACTTTTAATTGGAATCAGTCACATTCAGATACATTATTATTGACTTATAAACAAGTTGAACTCAAATTCCATGTTTGATTCCAAATTTGAATTCAAGTTTTCATATTGAATTCCTAATTATTATTCACAAATCTAATTTACTTAACCAAAGTTAATTTCGATCCAAAACTCCATTAACTAATTACTTTTTTAATTAGTTAACTTCATTCAATAATTAAAAATCTGATTTTTGCTTCAAAATCTATTCATTTACTCCACTTGATTTCATATTTATTTTATAAATCAAGTTTGGATTTTAGTAATGGATATTTAAGTTTTATTCACTTAAAATTCTTTTATTTTATTAAATAAATTGTTATGATTTATAAATGATTATATCGCGATTCTCAAAATCTATAAGACAAATTCTTGTTTTTTCTCTTCCATTAGAAAACTATTATTCAATAGGTCCGGACGATTCTTGTTTCATAAAATTTTGACTTATACTGAGTTATATATACTCAGTTTAAGTTTGAAACGTAAAACTATGAATTACCGTGCCATGGCGAGCTCGTTTGATTTAAATTTAAATTTATACGTTTAAACTTCCATTTATTAATAAATTTCAATCTCATCCTTTCATATATAAATATAAATTAAGCTAGTTTTCCAAATCTAACTTAAAGTTTCCGATTGTCCAAAATTGTCGAAAATGCTTTTTCGAAGAATCCTACACCCATAGCCTTCCCTTTCCACTTCATATGCGTTCCCCAAAACCTTTTTATTAGTTGGTACCAATTCATAACTCAGTTATAAATTCACAACTCACTTTTTATCTTCAATTTTGTTACAACTTCCATCCAAATTCATAAGTTTTCTTAAAAACATATTCTTTGCTTATAAAGCAAATCACCTCCAATATTTCTAAAAATGTAACCAATTCCCTTTTAGTATAATAACTTCTGTTTATAGAAAATCTTTTACTTATAAAATTCTAATATAAATTCAAATCCTATTTAAGGCCAACCTCAATTAAAGGTATATTTATTTTACTTTTTTTAACCTTCCTCATTTAATAATTCCATTTTAAGAAAATAATTTATTATTATTAACTAATATATATATAAACATAGAATATATTTTTATATCTCTAAATATTGGAAATATAAACTTCTTAAAATATTTAATTTTAAATTATAGTTTCAACTAAATAAAATTCTAATATCCTTTCTGGAAATAATTTATTTTTATAAAATTCGACATAGTCGTATTCCAATTATTAATCCTTTAGATTTATCTCAATTCAGTTTACATTCGGAATATCGGAATAAAATTTCATTGTTTCCCTTTAAAATGATTTTAAATCCCCCTTTTAAAATTCACTCTTGAATTTGCATTCCCAAATTATCTAGTGATAGTTATTTCACTTCATTTATAAACATCGTTTATAAGTTAAACTACTTGTTTTTATTATTAAAAACAAGTTATTATTTCTTAGCCTATTGAAAATTTAATTTCTATTTTGGAAAAATAAATTTTCCTTTTAAAAACTCAAATTCTTTTTCCTTTCACACAAATATTTTTTTCGGTATTTAAATACCAATATTTAGGGTAGTACTATTAAAACATCCAAACCACACCACATTCTATCCAATTTATTTAACACACCACATATATATAAATATGTAAACAAACAATAATAAACTTAAGGAATCCTGTTGGATCCCTCTAACTTGTTTTATTTTCTGCATCCGCAGATGTTAGACAACATAAATAATACCAATCTCGGTTCGAGGCAGATATCATGGTATAGAGGGTCATGCGCTATTTTGCGGTGCACATAGGGTCTCATCCGCTAAAAATTTGCGGGAATATCCAAAAACCAACCTTAAATATAACTAATATATATATATATATAATAACCACAATTGATAAATAATTTATCAATGCATCCAAACAGCCAACAAACAACATATAAAAAATTATAAAATTTGTTTATAATAAATTATAAACAAACCAAACATAGTGAGTTTACTCACATTGATTTTTATTTCGATCCATTCTGATTGTTGTTTTAATTCCATATTATGTATCCCACAGCTACAAACTACTCGAATGATTATGTTTGATTAAATCTAATTCCTTATAACCTTTCTTCCTTTATACTAGACTTCGAACCCACGCGGTTAAACTACCCTACACCACCTTGGTCATTGTCCGACCCTTCAACCATCACTATTTTGATCCGTGCATGTCCCTCTACCCATTTTTCACCATGAGAGGCAACTTGATTCCCTTCGGTTTATCACATCATGAAGCTTTTCGAGTTACAAAGCTCGACGTCGTACGACCCAAGACGAGGCTGAAGGCCACCAAACTCCTGCTACAGGTGCAGCTTGCCACTCTTAACGCCATTGCAAGCTCGACTTGACCCAGTTCCACCTATCTCATTCGTAAGTCAAAGCCCTAATAATCACTGTTCGAGTTTGAACATCCTAGAAATGTGTAACACCCCGAATTTTCTGTTAACACTAAAGTTGCAAAAATAATAATAAGTGTGTAAAGGGGGGATGTATCTAATGTGCATACAAAAATAATAATAAGTGTGAAAAGGGGGGATGTATCTAATGTGTACGTATTTATATGGATTGACAAATAATAGTAAATGTACATTTAGAAAGAAATGGTGAACATAATTGGTTTCTCTTTAGAACGAACGGCTAGAATTAATCTTGGCTTCATCGACGACTCTCATTTACTTGCAACTCTATATAAACAGCCCCTAGCCTCATTCTCTTTACACCATTCTTCTCTAACCTTATGATGCATAAATTCTCGGTGGACATGGCTTCTTCTCCTCCTCTAAATCAAATAAATAAAATAAAATATAAATCTAAGACGAGGAAACGCTGCTCAAATCTTTCAAGAGAAGATTCAAAACAAGCTAGGATTCAAGTGAAGATTCAAACGACTGTTTTTCTACGAATCTACTCTCTGTACGTTGGTTACTTTTTAGATCTGAATGCCTTTTTCTATTTGTGACATGAAATTAATGGATATAAGAAATATGCCTTATTATTTCATTTAATCTGTGCTTGTACATACCTTTGGATCTGATTCTTGATTTTGTCCTAGAACATATTGTGACTAAATTTCCAATGCCTAAGACTATGAATATGAAACTATGGACGTTGAAACCATATGCCTTTGACTATGAACATAAGCCTTTGAACATAAACCAATGCCTATGACTATGACAAAGATAATTGTGGATAATTACCTATGATTCATGAACATGATATTATTGCCTAGGATTATGACTGTGATATTGGATCTAAACCTGATTATCGATTCAATCTATTCTTAATTATCCTTGGATCTTGATTATGGGAATTTGTCTATTATGTTAGATGTACCCATATACACGAACCCATGTTATTTATTCAACCCTTTCCATGTCATACTATTATCAGATCTATAGGCCTTCGATGCTTAAAATCCATTGATTCAGTGTAATTTGTTAGATATGAAATTAGTAAATTATCATCCTATGCCAATTATTATATTTATCTTTTCATGGCATTTTGGTTCATTCCCTTTTTTCCACGAACCTAGATTTATCTATAATCTAGGATGAATCACGATTATACGAACGATGGGAATACGATTTGGGTACAACATGAAATTCATATTAATTGGCATAATTTGGAATGTGTATTATGACATGCCTATTAAAACGCAAGTTGGGAAATTTGACATAAATGATGGAATATGACATATTAAATTTAGTAATTTCAAGTAAGCTAAATTTTAGGCATAAAACTGCAAACTAGAATAATAATTCTAGTTTTGCCATAAACTGTGAATTAGGTTGTTAAATCAGAATTGGCTAAATTAAAGTTAATTTGGCATAATAAGTATATTAGCACAATTTTGAATTTAGTCATAATTGTGAGTAATTATCATGTTTAGAATAATTATGGTTAGTGACACTTAATCTGGTATAATTTACATACCAAAAAATATAAATATAATGAATAGGAAAAAGGGGCCATAATAATAAATGTGACAATGTACATTAAAAGAGTAATAATGGAATAAGTAAATTAGGAGTAATTTACTTATAGAATTTGTCACAAATGATAAATTGTTCATAGACTAAGTTTTGGCCATAAATTATAAACTAGAATATTAAATCTAGTTTTGACAATGAAATAAGAATATTAGACCTAAGTTGGCCTAAAACTGCAAGTTGGGTTAAATAATAGGTAAGTCAAGACTTGGGCCTAGAATATAAGTATACTAATGGGCATGGCAAATGAATACAGTAGAGGCCAAATTTATTTAAAAAAAAAAAAAGAAAATGGACTTTGAGGATAAATTGTTAACAATTTATTTATAGAAAAAAGAAAGGTTTATTAATGACATCTCTTTTAATAAATACACCGGAAAGTTCTAGGGTGACAGAGAGGATAGTGTCTAGGCTTGGGTTTGGAAAATACAAGTTTCCTGCTCTCCCTGGCTATCCCTAACTGATCCGACGGACGGGATGGTTACTTTCAAAACCTGATTTGAAAACTAATCAAAACCCCTTTGAACTTAGAAAACATGAATATGCCTAACCCGAGGTTAGACTGAGTTGCGATGTAAACCTGCCCGGATTCAACCGGCACATCCAGTATTCGCAACAATATCTGTCTAATGTGAGTGGTAGCGGCTTTAATTTATTTAGTTAAAGCTTGAACAAGAATGGGAGGGTTAACCCATAGGAACACTTAACCAACTTAACACAGTTAAGCTAGAATGGGAGGGTGAAGTCCATAGAAACACTTAACCAACTTAATCACAATTAAGCTAGAATGGGAGGGCTAAGTCCATAGAGACACTTAACCAAACTCAAGGTAGCAAAATGAGACTTGTAGGGGTTAAGTAAAGTTAATACACTTAGCCAAATTAATATGTTAACTAGACTAGAGGTTGGGGTTAAGTAAAATCTAATACACTTAGCCAATTTTGATATGTTAGCTGGGCTAGACTGTAGGGTTAAGTAAACCTGAATACTTAACCATCAGGTTGTGATAAAGGAATGAGGTTAAGTCTAAAACATGAAGGGATAATACTTAACCATTAATAACATGTTAGTTAAGACAGGCGGGCAAGGTTAAGTTAAAAAGGAACACTTAACCAATACAGGGTGAATGGGTAGGGTTAAGTAATAAGAAATACTTAACCAATATAACTTGGTTTGTGGTGGGGTTAAGTCAACATGAATTACCGATAATACTTAACTAGTATAACAAGATGAATGAAGAGGGTTAAATTGGCTTGAATTGACTAATGACACTTAACCAATCCAAATTTACGGGAAAGGGAACTAAGTGTAAACCTTAGTTAAGAAAACAACGATTTTGGAAACTAAGTGGTAAATCTTAGTTAGTAAAACTAAGTAGTAATTCTTTGTATAACACGGGAAGAAGCGAATATCCGTCTGAGTAGAAAGAAGGCTCCAACGAATTGGGTTACGAAGCCCGAGGCTTCGAGGGGACGTGAGGGCACTCTTGGTATCCCTTTGTGAGGCTGCAGATGATCCGCCTGGGCCCACAGTGGTTAAGGTCCGTGTAAAAGAACCAGGGGTATGCCTTGGTTGCAATTCATGGCAACCTAAAGACTAGGATGGACCGGCGTGATTCGGCGAGCAAACGGTAGCCCTGTGATAGCGAATCGTCGTCTACCATCCATCTTCAGTCAATCGAGATACGTGGAGCAGAAAGGCAGAGAACTCCAAAAGACCATATACTTGCTATCTAGTTATGGGTGAGGATGGCCATAGGATAGTGGGGCACTGGGGGCCGGCGTATAGTTCTCATTTTTCAAGGTGTGCCTTTCATTAGTTGAGGGAGGGGTCAAGTGGGACAATAGCCACTGGAACAAAAATAGACCTTAGCATCTGCATCGGCAGATATCTGAAAGCTCCCGACCGAGTTCTGTATTCCTTGATTTGCCCTGACACAGGACTCGGACCGCACATTATGGGACATGTGCATCTAGACAAGCGATAACGATTCGCGATACATGCATGGGGAAGTATAGGAACATATACCACTCTAGGTAGTGTGTCCTAGACTTGGGGGCATCGTTTGACAGGTAACACTAATTGGACTAGGTGGCATAAATCCTGAATCCGAGAAGCGTTCGGCAGATAACGTAAACTCTAGTTGAATCTAGAAGGCACTTGGTAGAAAACCCTAGATTAAATCTAGGTAACAAATAAATGAATGGATGCCTGAAGGCGATGGAAAATACAGGGATTGGGATCACGTTAGCGTTACTAGTTGGGACATTAGTTAGCTGGTGCAGAGATATAGAAACCAGTAAAATAAGGAAATAGCGAAGCGGTGAAAGTATTAGAGCATATCCAGTTCATCTTATCTTAGTATATCTTGTGATTATCTTGTCTAATCTTGCTGACCCTATGATCATGGTGTAGTCTTGGATTCAGTTAATTCATTTCGTTTGTTTTTCCATGTTCACATGCTAAAAGTTACTGAACTTACTCAGGCTTTATGTCTGACTCTGTTTTTCTTTCGTCTTCTTTTCTTCCGTTGCCCCCCCAGGTAGTAAAGGAGGGAATAGTATAGCTCAGGTTAAGTTGGACTGTCACTCTTTCCCTAGCTTGAAGATTTGCCGAAGTTTTGATTGGATTCTCTTTTCAGATGCTGTGGCTGGCTCTTGCTAAAATTGGGGAATATAAATGTTGTTTTATGCTTCTTTATTTTGTAAGACAAATGATACTCTGATATTGTAAAGTAATCATTGTACAAACTATTTTATCAATAAAGCAAAGTTTTATTTTCCGCTGTTTAATTTCTGTCTGTCTCGTAATTTATCTGCATCTTTTACCCTAAATGCTCCACAGAACTTAGTGCATTCTCTTTGTGAGTGACACTAACGGACGTGGGGTGTTACAAAATGCATCGCCAATTTTTTGGAGGCAGCTGAAGCTTTGGAATGATCGAGCCCCTCCCCTTTCCTTTTTATATGCATTCGATTTTGTTTCCGAATTGAAGAAATGAAAAGGGGTCGCGATTTTATACTTGAAGGGGAAAATAATTTTGTATGCATTTGTACATGATAAGGTCTATGCGAATAAATGTTTAGGGTGGCTGCCTGTACTTCGCTTAGCTAAAATAGGGCTTGGTCGGGCTGTGTCTATTTTGATGAGATTGGATGAGATTTTTGTTTTGATTTTATATGATTTTTTATAATTTTTTATAATATAGTAGCCAAATCTTTCGGGGACCCGTAACTCGCAATCTGAACTACTATCTGGTCGTAATGACCAGCGTTTCCAGGATTATATTGCTATTTGAACATACTGGAACAAGTTCTGTAGCCTAATTTGATCTACTTGAGGAGATAACAATTTAAATCGATGATTTAAAGTTAAATTCTATTTGTTTATTTCTATGCATTTTTGATCGTACGATTAAACGATAAATCCAAGCACTACGAAATTTGAAATCTGATAATAATACGCTATTTTGGATTAGATGGAACTGGTTTCGTTGAATTTGAGACTGTTTGAAAAATCATTATTATTATTCCAAACCGTTAATCAAATATGCATTCATATTGCGCACGCTTTGATAACAACTCCGATTAACATGAAACTTGAAATCTAGGCATAGTTAATCATTACGAATTTTATAAAATTTGTTTTGTAGAAATTCGAGGTCATTTGAAAAAATTGGCTATTTCTACGAGTTAAATTTAATCGATTAAAAATATAAATTGATTCCAAACAATCAAACTCCTCGATAATAGATTTTTATTATTGTTTATATTCAAATAGAATTTATATTAATCGTTAGAATTGTATCGATTTATTTTTTACTTCGAATTCAATTACTTGTCGTTTTCATATTACGATAATTCAATCTATTCGAAATTCAATCGTATTTTATTTATTTAATCGATATTCGATATAAAAATCCATTTATATTATCAACTCAACATTTAAAATAATATTAAATGTTTAAAATTAATCGACTTAAAATCTAGGTCGTTACATTAGTCCTTTTACGGATTCTTTCCAACAAACAGGAATTTCACTGCAGATTCAATAAGCATATTATTCCTGCATACATGGAAAAGAATGACCATCAACATCGCTTATAGAGCTACAATTGGGACATGGGCTCCATCTAAGTGAATGATACAATCGAGTGCAACCGCTTACTAATATTCCACGAGCAAGTATCAACAACGTGGTTTCTCGATTATCATCACAATCCCTTTCCTTATTTGATCCGTTGAACATGATATTCCTTTAGCAATTCAGAATGCACATGACTCGCAACGTAGTACCCATATTTTACATTATCCAAAATCATGGAGAACCAATAAAGAAATTATTACTAAACTTCAACATTGCCACTGTTGATGTTAGCAACCAAAAGAAGTAGGTAATCTTGATGGAGTTAATCAAACTTGTCCACCCAGACATCGGCTTTGTAGAGTGGTTAGAAAGGAAGCCTCCTTCCATACATATCACTTTTACTACAAATAAACTCGGTACGTATGAAAGTAGGAGGATAGAATCTATGGAACCCAAAGTGCAGGTATCTTAACAGAAAGAATCCAAGATGTCAATAATGTAGGAAAATCAAAAATCAGTTTTAGAGATGATTCAAACAACAAGAACATGGACTACAATCAATGAAGGGATTACAGAAAGCAACCAAAGATCCTAACATATAATAGTTATACACCGCTAGTGATGCAATAGAGAACATCTATTTTGCAACTCGTGAATCGTCGTAGTACAATAAGCCACTAATAGTAGAGTTCCTAGGAAGGAAGATAGGAACTAGGATGTCCAAAACATTCCACGAGGTCCATGGTTATGATACAAATGAAAGAAAGCATCTTTGAAATATGATTGAAAGACTAGCCTATTAAGGTAGTCGGATTCTGGTACTGGCCAAACCCTCATGGTCCACCATCGGACCCTCGGAGTACTACCAAGGTGAATGTGATTTGGTATCTTATTTGCTAGATCTTACTCTCAACTCAAGGTGTAACGACCCGTATTTTTGGCAATCAAATATTTAACTTATTATTTTAAATATTATATTTGGAATATTAATGAATTTTTAATACTTAATTTGTTATTAAAACGAAGTTTGAACGTTATATATTTATATAATTATAAATCAAGCTCGAAATGGCACGACAGTTTGTAATATGGAGTTTTGAACTTCAACTGGATATACAGGATCCGATATAAGTCGAATTTTTGTGAAACAAGAAACGTTGGAATCATATTGATAATAAATTTCTAATGAAAAAGAAAAATGCAGATTTCGTGTTATAGATTATTATTTATGGCCAAATCATTTTTTTTAAAATCGCTATGGAATTTATTAATAAATTATAACGTTTATTTGATTTATTAGATAAGGATATATATATATATATATTTGGGTAATATTTAACTAGAATGTTAATGTTTAGATATTAATCCATATCGATTGATTTTGAGGTGACATATTATTTTATTTGAAAATATTCGATAATAATAATTTATTATCATTTAATTTAATTGTTTGGAATTCAATATATAATATAACGATATTATATAAGCCAAAAGAACAATTATTTTTCAAACAATCTCCGTTTTTGACGAAAAGAATTTTATTGGTATACAAATCACTATTTTTTGTTAAATTTCCAGTTTGAAGCCAAACAGAGTTGTTTTGTCGGTAGACAGAATTTAGAGGTGAACGGATAATTTAAAATATCGTCTTTGTGCAAACGGAGTCAGTTTTCAACAAAATTAATTTCATTGGATCTGAAATGCCAAGACGTAGCGGTATGCCAATTTCCGTTATATTTGGGTTAGTGTATGTCGGTATGAATATTGAACGTCAATAAATATCGATAGAAAATTAATACCCGAGTAAAAGCAACCGTACCAAATAATAACAAACTAGAAAAAAAATGTAAAACCCCATTCTTAAGGAATTTCCTATCCCTATCCTATACTCTGCATTTTCAAAACCCCATAGCTACTTTACATCCACATAAGCACGTGCTACACTACATTTTTCTTTTCAGTAAACTTTTCTTGTGGCAGGCTTCTGAAATTTCTTGTGTCTCAATCCTTCTTTTTCTTGAGCCCCAAACTATCGCTACTATGCTTGCCAATTCATCTCTTTCTTTTCTGCCAAACCAAAGGAAAACATGACCCCCACGTACTTTTCTACTATAAAATTAGGATGCTGGTATATCTCATTTTCTTCCTTCCAGTAAGCAAAACGAAACCCACTTTCCTTTGAAACTCCTTCAGAGCCTCATTTCCAGCAACATTAAAGTGAAACCAAAGCTTCATTTAAAAATCCAAAACAATAACAACGTGGGAAGAAAGTCGGCTTCGAACTGTGTAAAAAGGGACGAAGAAGGCCTGAGGAGAAATCAGTTCGGCCCGTGTAAACTTTGGGCGATTAGCAACGAGAATTGCTTGCAAACCAAAGACTGGAAGGCAGCGTGACCGTCAGGAAGTAGAAGATGGAATAGTAAGCATGGACCTTAAACCAAACGTAACTACCATTATTAAGCTTATAATTGTGAGTTAATAATTAAAGGATTTTTATATTTGCTAAGTCAAATGTGTACAGGCCCTAGGGAAAGAAAGTTCGGTCTGTTGAAAAAGAACGGGAGCAGTACACGTGGGGAGGAGAAGAGAAATAGGGTGGTGACCCAAATGGAAAGTGGAATGTAGGCTTGTAGTTGCGTGAAGATGAGAGCTGTATGGGTAAGGGACTACTGTTATTTGCGGTTTTAAGGGGATGTGCACTGGAAGGAATGGTTCAATGGATGAACGTAAGAAGAAGGGGGTTGTTTCGATGGTTTTCAGGAGCAAGTATTAACAAAACAGTGGAAAGAAAATGTGAAGGATTGAGGTGGAGTTTCGTATAGCGTGAATACTAGGGAGGATGAACTATGCGTATTGAAGCAGCGTGTAGAAGGAAACAAGCAGGACTAATCTGGACCAATTATCACTAAACATCACGTAATTAGTTTCATAAATTAGTTAAGGTAGTTAATTAATAATATATTTATATCTAAATCTCATAATAACTGAAGCATGGGTTTTACAGGTTTTTGGAATTTCTGGAGCATGCAAAACGTGAAGAAGAATACTGTAATAAGGGATTAGCCTATAATAGGTTAAACAGTAATTAGTATTAATCTAATTTATCATTAAGGAAAACTACAGTATACTTAAATGATGAGTTGCGTTCAGGAGATATGATGATGGAAACGTGGCAAGAGGACCCGTTCTATTGTATGTGGAAGGAAGAATGAAACTGTATTGAGGAAGCTGAAGAGAATTTTACATCGACTTTTTCCCATCTAAGTAAATGTAATTATTAGTGAATACTCTAATTAACATTAAAACTTCAAATTAAGTAAATTAATTATAACCTTATTATTAGATGCTACAGGTTTGGTCCATGTCTATTGCGCGCAGAAGAAAAAGGAGAGTAGGACTGATGAAAGTGTCTTGTGTGTGGTGATGGGGCAGCTGAAGGGCACCAGTAACAGACAGAAAGGGTTGTAGTTTGGGCCTGCAAACTTTGAACTAGTTTGTCTGTTTATAAAGTAATTAGCCGGGCCTTATTTAATGGCTAGAATAATTAGTTTAACTGTTGGCTTGTTTTATTGATGATCACCAAAGTAATTTAACTGTTTAAGTTTGACAAAGAAATAAATTAGTTAATCATAAATATGTGACTGGTGAAGATAAAACTTAATTAAGGAAATTAATAGTTAGCTTAAACAAAAATAATTAAAATGTTTATTTATTTAGTTAACTATAAAGATAATTAAGGGATAATTATATAAATTAAATCGTTAATAACTTTTTGTTACGACAACAGAATTGGGCGAAACTAGCTACATTGGAACCGTAGTGTCAGACACTACATTCTGGAACTGGAACTAATCTGGACAGGAATAAAAGCTACTGGAATTTCTTGTTAAATTAAACGTCGTTTAATTTAACTGAAAACCCGAACTGCTTTAGTGACGACAAACAAGGTGAGTTAAACTCACTCAGTTTTTCCCATTTATATTTTATATAAATTGGGTTTTTATTTTGTGTGCTCTTTTTGCTAATGGTTGATTGTTTGCTAGTTATATATTTATTTGTTGACTTAACTGGTGAAATTAAACTGTTGTTTAATTTCAGTGAAATACCAGATCGTTATTTTGACGATTGGATCCAATGGAGGTAACTTACCTTGATTGGTCACGTTTATAAAATAAACGTGTTTAAATTGTTTGAATTGCTTGTAAATTGGCTGATTTTAAATGGACTTTATTTATTTTTATTAGTTAAAAGGAATTGAATAATCTGATTTGAGATAACCAGTTTGATACAGGAAAGAACAGGTTGGAGGTATCCAACGGGATTCCTCAAACATATTATTTATTTTCATATTATCATATATGAACTGATCTGATGGGGTGATTGGTTTGATTGTTGATCATTGACTGAAAAATTCAACCTGTGTCTTGTTTTAATCAATGGGCTATATTGATTGAGTAATCGGCAGTAAATGGCTTATAAGTAAATTGTTTTGTTTATATTGATTTACCGTTAGGTAGATCGATAGAATTGAAGTTATAAAATTTATTTTATAACTGGAAATAGATCTTGAAATAAGTTTTTTTGAATAAAAGTTTATTAAAAGGAAATAAATATTTATTATTTATTATTTAAGTTATAATTAATTATTAATTGATTTAATAAAGTAAATTCTGAGGTTAAATCAGATTTATAAGTACGAGTATAAGAAATAAATCGAATGGGTAGGTTTGGATAATTGTTTTGTTAAGAAACAATTAAAGGGAATTATTTAAATTAATTATATTATTAATAAATTTAAAGTGAGAACTAATTGGAATCGATTAAAGAGATAACCGTGTTTTGAGTGACTAAATCGACCGTTTTTAATTGAGATTGATTATTAAATTAGTATGGTTTGAATAAAATAGTTTAATGAATATTGTTTAATTGTAAGTAAGGTTTTAAAAAGGGAATTTACTATTTATTTATTTTAAAGAAATTAACTACTGAAGTGGTTAATGGTTGAAGTAAGTTATTATTTTAATAAATAATAATTTAGTGAATTTCTTTTAATTGACATTCATTTAAAAGTAATCGAAATTCAAATGAAACCTAATTGAATGGTGAAGGGAGTTTTACGAACAAGTTTTATTTTAAACCTGAGATTTATAATGAGGTTTTAAAAAGGAAATTTATGCGATGACTTAAATATTTGAATTAAATACAAAGGGAATTAAGAGCAGAAAAGGTTTAGATTAAACCAGAATTTATTTAAACATGATTTATAAAAGCGATGAGGTGTTATATCGTTAATTTTAAATTAATGTTACTTAATAGTGGGATTAAGTAAGAAGGCGGAATCAAAATAAGATTTCCAAAGTTTGGAACGATTGAATGGATTTGAAAAGGAATTAGTGAAAGTGAATTTGGTGAAAGAAGTGGGTCGTAAGATTTTGTAAACAAAACCTGAATTTATAAAGGAGTTTGGTTAAAGTGGCAGAGTTAAAAAGTGAGGTTTTTAGAGAAAGTTCTTAATTATGGAATTAAGGAATAATGGTTATATCCCAGAAAGATATTTTCAAAAAGTAAGGAAGTTTTATGAAACCGTATTCAAATAAAATAGCTAAATGGAATTGGTGTGGATATTGGAATGAAATATAAGGTTACAACTCGTATCTGCCTGAAGATAAGAACGTTGTTGATCAAGATCTGAGAGGTAATTATAATACCCCAACTTGAACGACTTCAGGATTATCTGAGGACAATATTAGTTGAAATGATAAAGTGGTCAGTAATAATATATTATTTCCATTGGTGGAATAATAATGCAACGTTTGGCAAAATTCGAAGAATATATAATGAGAGATTCGAAATAAAGGAAATTAGCAAGAATTAAGCATATATACAAAATAATGATTCCAAAGTAAAAGGAAAACAAAAAGGAATTGCAGGAGATAATAATGATATTATCGAGTCGGAAAGGAAACGTAAAGTGGAGTTTTATTCTATCAGAATAGGCATGGATTATTGGTTCAAGTAATGAAATAGATGATATTTTGTAACATCATTTTACGAGTAATAAGTTAAATGATTTTCCACTATTAGATAATAACATGGCAAATGTTTGGAAGTGAAATAGAAAACTGGATATAAGATGAAATTTTTCTAAGTATAAAAATGAACTTGTTTAAAGAATAATCTTATGATAAATAAAGAAGCGTAAAGCTATATTTATAATATCGAAGTATCTAAGAGTATTGAATTTACATTTGTTTAAATTAAAAGGCCAATTAATGCGGAATATTGAACTAGTGAACTCATTGGATTTCCATGATTGAATCACTGTTTATTTTGATAGTTAAATAGCTGACTATCAAATCTGTCCAATACGATTATTGGTATGGAAAGACTGGGATCGAATTTATATTCGAAAACCATTCCAACCAACAATACGTGAAGATATTCGAAGATGATCGATATGGAGCATTGAAGACCGTAGAATTTCATAAACGGAAGAACTGCTAATAATCTTTGGTCTGCAGCCAAAGATGTACTGGGGTTCTGTCGTGGTTGGAATCTACGGCTTGCAAGGACTACTCGCTACTGATTTGTAGGGTGATTCCTAGGATGTAGTAGGAGAGTACCTTCGGTTCATCCTGTTCCTGGATGACTTGTATGGAAGAATGTATGAAAGAGTATTTCCAAAAGGAACACATACGTTGATTTATTCAAACGTAACATAGGTGGGTCGCTCCCAACCCGGGTATTTTTTGGATGTCAATTAGTGATATCTGGCGAATCTGATAATGTGGCATTCAAAGTGAATGGTGACCAGGTGTTCCAAAACTATATTCTGACCTCAAGCTTCATCAACCAGGAAATGACAAAAATCGGGCAGGCATCATGGCTATGTGGGTCGCTCCCATTAGGGTGTATAATCACCTATCTAGAGAAATTCCTTTTGCTTCTTTAATCTATTTCGATGCTGTCCCTTTTCGGCAAACGGTGGATTGAGCCCAACCGTTGGTGATGTACATTCGATACACTTAAGCGAAATGAGTGGTCGGTCATGTGAGGGCCGGGTTGCAAGATGTACTTGTTGAACCCCGTGTATTCGCCTCTAGAGATACACTATCGGCAGGTGGTCCCATACCTTGTCATAGTAGGAATCCAATCTCTAATAAGCGCCCGCGCTTTTGATTGTATACTATATATGTGGAGTGTGAGATGCAAGCGTTCCACTAGATTGATATTTACTTGTATTTAGACACTATTATAATATCAGAAAAGATATTGATTTCTAAAATATTTTGTGTTATCGTAAGGTAAAAACCGTCCGTATTTATGTGTGGATTTGGTCTTACGATTATCCTCTTCTTTCGAAAATATTTTTGAACTTTAAAATCAAGTTGGATGATCCTCCTTAATACTGTACGATTTTTTCTCACTCTGGTTCACCAGACTGACCAGGTGTTTTGAAAATGCTCGGGTTAGCCCTGGGTGTACAGGTCCAGGTTATCAGATGCTGCGAAGTCCAGAGACGAGCTGGAGATGTTCAGACGTATGATATTATATAGCTACTTGATTAACATAGAAATGTGTTTATTTTATGCTCTTATTTCTTATCTTTTGTATCTAAATAACTATTACTTGGGTAGTGCTTTGTTGCTTTTACAGATATTCCAACCCAGCCCGCATGCAACCAGAAAAGTAGAGAAATGGAGATCAGATTGCTATATATTTACATTTTAAAGAATTATAGATGAAGATCTCACATCTAGTTGCTGTTGGACAAGAAAATGATTGGTAGAAAGACCAAGAATTTCTCAAATCAAGGGAAGCTTGTCAAAGAACCAAGAGGAAAAGAAGAAAGGCCAAAAATTTAATAGATTTAACTAAGGCCCATTTGAAACTCTCATTGTAAACTCTTTTGTAAATTCCCTAAGGCCCATCTATCATTGTATTAGGGTTAGGGTTTGGCTATCTATCCTATAAATACCCTTGTAATGTCATTGTAGCCACCATCTCCATTATTCTGTATTCTCTTCTCCATTAATAAAAGTTCTTCTTCTTTTTACTATTTCTGCATTTTTTCTTTTTTAGCAATCGGTGTTGTCTTCACAAGTAGTTTTGGAAGAGCACCAATTGTATTTTACATTTGTTTCATTAGTGATTAGTCGTTTGATTAGTTTCAACGACAATCCTAATTTACTTTTTGTTGTTCTTCTTTTCCTGCAATTTTACTTTCTGCATTTTATTTCTGTTTTGCATTTTAATTTCCAATTGATAGTTGTGATTTGATCGTCGGTTCAATTAGATTTGTTCTGAATCGGATCACAGTTTCAATTTTTATTGTTTTCAAAACCAACCTCGAAAATCGTCTAACTCGCCCAAGAGATTAAATAAATAATTTGATTTTAATCTACCTCCCTGTGTTCACCTGTATGCCCAAAAACTTGTTCGTCGCTTTCTAATGAATCAGAAAAGCGCAATATTTTAAATTAAATACTGCAAGCGCACAGGTGTGTAGCATACAGGTCGAACACAGGGAGGTAGATTACTACTATTCCGCTGTGTGTTGTGTATGGGACAGATTATTATAACTGTCCAGATATGTGATGTACTCTGATATTGTAAGTATTTTTAAAAGCTCTCAATAAAGATTTATTTCTGTATTATTTTTTGTTCCGCTACGATGTGAGACTCTGATTCTGTGTTGTGTTGGTTCTTCTTCTTCTTCTATTCTAATATTTCTTCCTTTCTTATCTCACCCTCTAATTTCCATTTATAAACGTTCCAGTGTTTTCGGTGTTTGGAAAGTCGGCATGAGGTACGAAATTGTATTTATGTCGATTTTCGGGGCCGGAAAACCTTGGGTCGTTACACAGGGGACGTTGTTTTACTTAGAGTGGATGTGACTTGACGTTCACTCATTTGTTTGCGCCGAATGATTTCCAAGACATTCATGTTCGATTTAAAGCTTGGAGGAGCCAAAATAAGGTTCAATGTGGATGTGACAAAACCATCCATGCACCCGCACAATATCCTTAGCATATGGTCAAGCGGGTAGTACCAAATAGAGAAAGCATAATTACCTTTTAGGATACTCTATCGCATATTCATACGGAAAGAGCATGAAACTTAGATGAAAACATTTCAATCATGCTCTCACTAGCTATTTGTAATAACCCGCAAAATCTGGGCCAGTTTAAAATTTTTATTTTGGCAATTTTAGCGAATTTTGATTATTTAAAATGAATTATTTTAAATAATATCGACGTGAAATTTATTTTGAATATAATTCGAACGTATATATTATACGCGTCGTCGTTAGAATATAAATATTTATATATAATTATAAATAGAATTGAAAATGGCGCGGTAGTTCGATAATTCGATTTCAAACTTCAATTGAATGTACCGGGTGCAAAATAATCCGGATTTTAGTGAAACCAAAAATAATGGGATCTAATTGTGAATATCTTTCCAACGAATCCGAAAAATCAAGATTTCATATCGGGAATCAAAAGATATGTCCAGTTTAAAATTAGAAATAGTCGCTGTGGAATTTATATATATTTTTATATATATAAGGCCCTTAAAAATAGCAATTTTGCAAACGACCTCGGATTTCGACGAAACCAGTTTTGTTGGGTCCGTGATGTTAAGTTATTGCTAGATTCCAAATTTCATAATTTTTCGAATCAGTATGTGAGCGTGGTAAAGGAAAACGCGTTTGACCGGTTTCAGTTGATTTTAATCGACTGGAAATTGGCCATTTTTCTAACGGTCTCGGATTTCGACGAAACTAGTTTTATTAGGACTGTATCGTCAATACGAAGTTAGAAAATATTTTTCTGGAATTTTTAGGGTTAGTATGTGACCCCGGTAATTTGAAATGTACGTTTAAAATTCAATAAAGTGATTTAAATGTAAATTTAACGGAAACTGATTCAAACAGCCGAATCAGCTCACGAAACATATCCCATTGTGTTCGGAATGGGGGTAATACGCTAGGGGCGGCAGTCGGCATGTTTGCTTTCGAGGTAGTATGAAAAGTTAACTTTAGAGAATTTAAAATAATATTATAAAATAATATAAAATTTCCTTTAACCTTGGCCCCCCCTTCTTTACTGTCTCTCTCCTTTCATTTTCTCAGATCGAAAGAAAAAAAACGTTCTTCCTCTTCGCTCCTCCGCCCTACGTCTCCACCACCGTCGACGATAGCCCCCCCAGCCGCCGCACCACCTGACCCTGTTTTCCCCTCCCCCCTTCGACGTCCTCCTCCTCCCCTGAACCCCCAAATCGAGCCCTCCCTGAACCCGCGCCCTCATCCTCTCCCGCCTCCTTCCGTCTCTTCTTCCCTTCTCTTCCCCTTCTATCTCCGTCCGTAGCCCTAACCCCCCCTGTTGAGATCCGACCATTCCCGAACCTCAACCCGCCCCAAAAATCGAGAGCCGCCACCTGAAGCCTCCGATACATGGGCGACGCAATGCAGGAGGGGCGATCCGAGCTTCAAGCGTGGGTGTTGAGGAAGGAGCATCTGCGAAGTAGAGTTCTAGGGGGTAAAACGAGGAGAAAGGTAGTTCATTTACTGATTTATTTATTTAATATGTACATCGTTTTAAATAAAATCTGAAAATGAAATATGTACATTGTTTTAAAATCTGAAAAAAAAATGAAGTTAAAGTTTATAGTTTAATGATGTAATACGTGTTTAATGTTGATTTTATGCATATAAAAATTTGACTTTTATAAGTAAGAACAGAGATTAAAAGTTTGATTTATATGGGTGGATGGTAATATGAATGTTTAGATTTTTACTATATAAAGCTTTGATTTTTAAATTAAAAGGTGAGATTTTTATATTACAGGAAGAATAAAAATATGATTTTTATATTTTTAAAGTATTAAAAATATAATCTTTATAGGATAGAGAATATAAAAATATCATCTTTGTATATGTAGCAAAATAAAAATCTGATTTTTATTTTATATACGTTGAAATAAAGTGGTGATTTTCATAACGATGAAAACTTTATTTTTATAAAGGCGAAAACTTTATTTTTATAAAGGCGAAAACTTTATTTTTATAAAGGCGAAAACTTTATTTTTATAAAGGCTAAATCAATATTTTTGAAATGGAATTTTTTATCTATATGACACCTAAGTAAAAATTTGATTTTTTTTAAATATATGAAGTGATTATAAAAATATGATTTTAAATTGAAAACGAACAAATAAAAATGTGATTTTTATTTTAAAGACATCAAAATATAAAAATGTGATTTTTGTGTATATAGTGACTACGGGCAACGAAGATGACGAAGATGGGATAACGAAGAAGATTTCTATAATTGAAGAGTCGTGGTATTGGATAGCTTTAGGTGAGAATTACTCACCTTTCAATTTCTTTTTCTAGTTATATATACATACTAGGATGCAGACGGTGCTTAGTAGCACCCGACACAATTGTCCACAGACCATGGACTTGTTTGTTTGGTTGCATAGATTAGATAGATGATTTGATTTGAAATTGAATTGTTTGGTGAAATTGAATCGTTTGGTGAAATTGAATTGTTTGGGGAAATGAATGGATTAATTGATGTGTGAATGGCGTGGGCCTTCACTAGACCGGGGATAAGGCTAGGCCTCGTCCCGTTTCTAGTATCGTGCCGTTATGCCGCCGAAATTTTCTAAAATAAGTTAGAAAAATAAAAATAGCATTTTATTTAAAGAATGAACTGAATAGAAATTCATATGTTGAAATAAAATGTTTTGTCGTTAAAAATAAAATTTTTAACGTGAAGTGAATAAAATAAAATATTCATTTACAAACCGGACGGTTTGTTTATGTACACCTATTTGAAGGACATTGATTGGGTCGATAAATTTTACACATCGCCCAACTGCACAAATAAAATATGTGTTTGATTGTTTGAAACCCCACACGGGTGTTGGGATGAAATTTGAAGTTCACTCATCCTGATTTATTAAATATGTCGATCGGTTGATTGACAGGCTGTTTTAAGCGTTAGATATCTATATTTGATGCTTATACAGTGTAGTGCACTTTGGTTGATGGTTGATTATTTTTCCATGCTATTATATACATGTGTTGTATGAAAATCCATATAATTAACTTTATATGGTAATTGATTGGGCCTCATTCCAATTTGAAAAATAAAGAATATTATAAAATAAAAGTTCATGTGTTGACAGTACTCATTCATTGAGATTGGTCATGTGTTGAACGAAATATTTTGATAATAACAACTATTTTGAAAAAAGAAATATTTGAAATAGAATATTTGAAAATAGAAATTTATGAAGCCGTGTTGATTAGATTGACGCCGTTTTGACGTGAACGATATTTATATCGATTTTAAAACGATTTCGAAATGAATTGAATTGAAAACGATTTCGAAATGAATTGAATTGAAAACGATTTCGAAATGAATTGAATTGAAAACGAATTCGAATTGAATTTAAAACGAATTGAAATGAATTCAAATTGAATTGAAATTTGAATTGAATAGAAATGAATTTTAAAACGAATTTATAAAGAAGAATTCAATTTTGATTTGAATTGAAAAGGAAGTTGAAATTGCTTTTGAAACGAATTTAAAACTATTTATATAATTCGTTTTAAATAGAAATCGACGAAATATATATTATATATATTATATATATATAATATAATGGCCTGAATAGAACGCGCCGCGCCGCGGCAGTTCGTAAATTTCGACCATTTATTTCAAACGGACGTTACGGGAGATCCGACCGTCGGATTCTCCTAAAACCGGAACCGTTGGGTTCGTATCGAAGAGAGCTTTCTAACGAATATTAGAAATTTGAAATCTAACGGTTGGATTTGGAATTATGTCCAAATCAAATTTGAAAAAGGTCGCTGTAAGTGCAGTTCGATGGCCATTGATGGAAATCGACTGTACAGGCCTTGATAAAATTATTAAAAATAGTAATAATTTGTGTAAAATCATAAGAAATGATTTGAGAAGAATTGGGATGAAAAACTCCAAATTTGAAAAGATAAAAATAGACTTTTATCGAATTGAACTAGTTTTGAACTAGAAATATAATTCTATTTATTTTTAAATAAATAAATTGAATTTGAAAAGGGTTTTAAAAATAACCAGAATTTCCAATGATTGCATTGGAGTGGATTTGAATCGAAATTGTCTTCGGAATATTTCGATGTTGGAATTCGTGATTATACGGATGTTGTTATGGAAATTTGAAAGATATATATTTATATCGTTATTTCCAATACGACATTTGTTAATCGTAGAATTTGATATTGAATATAAGCCGATATATTTTCTATTCAGAGTCTTATATTGAATATCAAATGTGATTTGGGTTTGTCGTGAATGGTGTCTTCACTAACACTGTTCTTGAACCCAGTTGAGAAAAGATTAAATCTTTTTATTTAGATTTAATGAAGTGTACCAATTAAATGATATTTAATTGGAATTGAATTGATATTGATTTTTGGGTTTATCGTGAACAGTGTTTTAAATAACACTTGTTCTTTAACCCGATAATTAATGAATGGGATTTTGGGTTTATCGTGAACCGTGTTTTAAATGACACTGATTCTTTAACCCAGTTAACGATTAAAACTAAGTGGAGTTTTAATGAATCTTTAATTAGATTGAAATAATCGAGAATGGAGTATCACCAGTTTTGCTCCAGGCGATAGTTAAATCTTTAATTAGATTTGAACGTGAAATGGTAATTGAATTTACCAATAACACTGTGGTGTTAGATATGAAGTATTACCAGTTTTACTTCATGAGATAAGTAGGTTGGGATTGGGAAATTAAAACAAATGATTACTTCGGTAAGGTTCGCTAATCCCGACTAGTTTGAATTGAGATTCAAAAATAGAATAAAGAATAAATTCAAGGAATTTATCTTGGATAAAATTAATGGGAACCTTTCCCTATGAATGTGAAAATTAGAAACTAACTGTCGGTTAGCCAAACAGAATGGTTTTCTGGATATTAATCTGATGTTGGTTTCGGCCTTCGGGGTTAATATTTGGGGAATTATTCTCTTGATTAATTTACGGTTAGTGACTAATGAATTGGAACGAGGCGTATGTTGTGTTTGTGTAACACTTTTATAATATATACGCGAGTTATTCGGAAAGACCGGGTTTATCCCATTCTGAATAACTGATACGACGATAAGTCGAAGATGAAGACGGTGGTCGAAGACCGGAGGTCTTCACGTCGTTTGGATAATTACTGATGATCTTGATTGGGCTGTACACCCAAGAAGATGGAAACAGTTAGTGATCGTCCAGACATACTTGGAGATCGATGGATATGCGGGGTACTAGGTGCCTCCGGTTTCGTTCAGACCCAGAACGGACTTGTAAATGGACTGTGTGTCTGACACTGGATTTTAGTCTGTGTGATTGATCTCTATTAAATATATATCTGTTTGGCGGCGGAGAATTTATTCTTTTGCTTAACGCCCTTCTCTGAGACGTACGAGCTCAGGGGTTATATATTGATGGATATCAAACGCATGGAGTGAATTGCCTGTGTGGCATGCCTAAGTGGCAATTGATCGAGGCTTCTGTTGAAAAGCAAAGTCTTGTGGTGATGATCGAAGCACGGCCTTTGTGGCGTAGCTTTGTGTAACGTTTGCTTCGCGAGTTTCACACCCGGTATGAACCAAAAACGGGAGACGGACGTCAGGGAGGACTTGCGTTTCTTTCTAGCTAGAAGTGGCGTCAGTGGTTTTACACGCCCTGACGAGTTTGACTTATGTGGTTGTTGCTGTTGCGAGGCGCCTCGGTTATATCGGTTTCGGCCGATGCATTCTGGTCGGCTGACGGGCAAGACTTACACCCCATAGGGTGGGGAGACGTAGTGTTCAGGCATAATAATCCACATCGGTGGACCGGCCCTGACGATCCAAGGCTTGCCTGCGCGCTTGCCTGAGGGGCGGGCTAGAGCGTCTCGAATCGGTTGAGGACTATCTTTTGCCTCGGTTCATAGATGGAAATCCAATTTCCAAATACGTGACATTTGCGGTTTTATTTGTAAACCTATATATGGCGACATGATATATGGTACCCATGCCGCCTATGATTGATACTTATGATTTGAAGTTGTTTTATACACTATGCACTTATAGTAGTATCAAATGATTTGTTTTAAAACGTATCAAGCATTCTTTGGCTGTTATAAGGGAAAACCCTATCCTCGGCTGCGTTGCATTGTGTGATGGGACCTGGGTCTTATAACAGCTTCATTTTTCTTTATTTAGCATTGCGCTGTTTGTTTTGTGCACTGGTATTCTTGGGAGGAAACCCGTTCCGTGTTATACGGCGTGGTCCCTTGATTTACCTAACTTTAAAATAAAGATTAACTGTTTTAGTTCTCACACCAGTCACATGACTGACCTGGAGTTTATCGTTTTAACCTAAACTCTGGGTGCCCTTATTTTGACACGGGCAGCTAGTAGTTTTGGTTTTGCAGATTTACATTCACAGGATCCTGGTTTACAGCTGGAACGATATCCGGAAAGCTTTGTATCCGTATATCTCCTTCTAGTTGTGTATTGTATTATTTCCCGCTGCTATATATTTAAATGTAATTCAAATCTCTGATATTTCTGTGTAATATTCGTTTATACTTTGTATATTCTCGTAATCTGATGCATTGTTGTAATATACAATGAAATGTTCTTGTGTATGCGTTCTGTTGTGGCTTGTTCTCGAACTATCCGCTCTTTCCTTTACGGGGAAATTACGGGTTTTCACAGTTGGTATCAGAGCTTTGGTTTACAAAGCTCGGAGAACAAGGCACATTAGAACCATACGAAAGAATTCATCAGATATTGGATTAGTAATGTCCAATGGGGATGACTCGTTAGAGATGGGATCAGTAGTATCCTAGAACGAGTGCGAAGAGTAAATTTTTTTAAATGAAAACAATTTTGGTTTTGAAGATTTAAATCAATTATTCGTATTTGATTATCTATTTATATTGATGTGGACAATCCAGTATATATAGATTTTGCGTATACGTCTGATCCGCGTGTATTTGAAATTTTAATATACTGGATAGATATAGAATCACACTCTAGTCGCCCGGAGATGATTCAGATGATGACCTCATCATCAGTGTTTATATTCGAGTGACGAAAGTGAGATTTCTATATATTTCCTATTGACTGGTGTGAGAACCAAAAATTAGATAGGGCCTATTGTTGTGATTTGGCATCAAAAATCTGATTTTTGACTATATATCAAAATTATGAATTTGAGACTCTAATTCACTAATTGATTGATGTTTGTGTTGTTTGTTTAATCGTTTGATAATTTTGAACCGTTATGCCTAATTGCATCAAATATTGAATTTTATTGAAAATTGGTTGCATTTGCTTGCATATACAAGTATATCATTGAACAGGTCATAGCAAGGAGGCTAGAGCCAGAGAATAAAATTTGTTTGCCCGACAAATAGGTACATGTTTACTACATAATTTCCTGTTTTGTTTGGGTGATGATGATTTTGTGAGCCTATTGGCTAGCCGCTTGGCTTTTTCTTTTTCTTTTGAGATCTGAAGGACCGGGGAAGCTATTTGAAATTCCCCGATGCTCCCGGTGCAGGGGAGGTTATGGCGAAATTTTTCAAAAATTTAGGGTGTTAGCCAAATTTTTGAAATTTTTGAAAATTCTCAGAAACTAAAGAGTTGGAGAATGGAAGCCGGATCGAAAGTAGAATTGAGTAATCAAACCACTTTCAACTTTGTTCCTTTTCGGGGACGAAAAGTTTTAAGTGGGGGAGATTGTAATAACCCGCAAAATCTGGGCCAGTTTAAAATTTTTATTTTGGCAATTTTAGCGAATTTTGATTATTTAAAATGAATTATTTTAAATAATATCGACGTGAAATTTATTTTGAATATAAATCGAACGTATATATTATACGCGTCGTCGTTAGAATATAAATATTTATATATAATTATAAATAGAATTGAAAATGGCGCGGTAGTTTGGTAATTCGATTTCAAACTTCAATTGAATGTACCGGGTGCAAAATAATCCGGATTTTAGTGAAACCAAAAATAATGGGATCTAATTGTGAATATCTTTCCAACGAATCCGAAAAATCAAGATTTCATATCGGGAATCAAAAGATATGTCCAGTTTAAAATTAGAAATAGTCGCTGTGGAATTTATATATATTTTTATATATATAAGGCCCTTAAAAATAGCAATTTTGCAAACGACCTCGGATTTCGACGAAACCAGTTTTGTTGGGTCCGTGATGTTAAGTTATTGCTAGATTCCAAATTTCATAATTTTTCGAATCAGTATGTGAGCGTGGTAAAGGAAAACGCGTTTGACCGGTTTCAGTTGATTTTAATCGACTGGAAATTGGCCATTTTTCTAACGGTCTCGGATTTCGACGAAACTAGTTTTATTAGGACTGTATCGTCAATACGAAGTTAGAAAATATTTTTCTGGAATTTTTAGGGTTAGTATGTGACCCCGGTAATTTGAAATGTACGTTTAAAATTCAATAAAGTGATTTAAATGTAAATTTAACGGAAACTGATTCAAACAGCCGAATCAGCTCACGAAACATATCCCATTGTGTTCGGAATGGGGGTAATACGCTAGGGGCGGCAGTCGGCATGTTTGCTTTCGAGGTAGTATGAAAAGTTAACTTTAGAGAATTAAAAATAATATTATAAAATAATATAAAATTTCCTTTAACCTTGGCCCCCCCTTCTTTACTGTCTCTCTCCTTTCATTTTCTCAGATCGAAAGAAAAAAAAAACGTTCTTCCTCTTCGCTCCTCCGCCCTACGTCTCCACCACCATCGACGATAGCCCCCCCAACCGCCGCACCACCTGACCCTGTTTTCCCCTCCCCCCTTCGACGTCCTCCTCCTCCCCTGAACCCCCAAATCGAGCCCTCCCTGAACCCGCGCCCTCATCCTCTCCCGCCTCCTTCCGTCTCTTCTTCCCTTCTCTTCCCCTTCTATCTCCGTCCGTAGCCCTAACCCCCCCTGTTGAGATCCGACCATTCCCGAACCTCAACCCGCCCCAAAAATCGAGAGCCGCCACCTGAAGCCTCCGATACATGGGCGACGCAATGCAGGAGGGGCGATCCGAGCTTCAAGCGTGGGTGTTGAGGAAGGAGCATCTGCGAAGTAGAGTTCTAGGGGGTAAAACGAGGAGAAAGGTAGTTCATTTACTGATTTATTTATTTAATATGTACATCGTTTTAAATAAAATCTGAAAATGAAATATGTACATTGTTTTAAAATCTGAAAAAAAAAAATGAAGTTAAAGTTTATAGTTTAATGATGTAATACGTGTTTAATGTTGATTTTATGCATATAAAAATTTGACTTTTATAAGTAAGAACAGAGATTAAAAGTTTGATTTATATGGGTGGATGGTAATATGAATGTTTAGATTTTTACTATATAAAGCTTTGATTTTTAAATTAAAAGGTGAGATTTTTATATTACAAGAAGAATAAAAATATGATTTTTATATTTTTAAAGTATTAAAAATATAATCTTTATAGGATAGAGAATATAAAAATATCATCTTTGTATATGTAGCAAAATAAAAATCTGATTTTTATTTTATATACGTTGAAATAAAGTGGTGATTTTCATAACGATGAAAACTTTATTTTTATAAAGGCGAAAACTTTATTTTTATAAAGGCGAAAACTTTATTTTTATAAAGGCGAAAACTTTATTTTTATAAAGGCGAAATCAATATTTTTGAAATGGAATTTTTTATCTATATGACACCTAAGTAAAAATTTGATTTTTTTTAAATATATGAAGTGATTATAAAAATATGATTTTAAATTGAAAACGAACAAATAAAAATGTGATTTTTATTTTAAAGACATCAAAATATAAAAACATGATTTTTGTGTATATAGTGACTACGGGCAACGAAGATGACGAAGATGGGATAACGAAGAAGATTTCTATAATTGAAGAGTCGTGGTATTGGATAGCTTTAGGTGAGAATTTCTCACCTTTCAATTTCTTTTTCTAGTTATATATACATACTAGGATGCAGACGGTGCTTAGTAGCACCCGACACAATTGTCCACAGACCATGGACTTGTTTGTTTGGTTGCATAGATTAGATAGATGATTTGATTTGAAATTGAATTGTTTGGTGAAATTGAATCGTTTGGTGAAATTGAATTGTTTGGGGAAATGAATGGATTAATTGATGTGTGAATGGCGTGGGCCTTCACTAGACCGGGGATAAGGCTAGGCCTCGTCCCGTTTCTAGTATCGTGCCGTTATGCCGCCGAAATTTTCTAAAATAAGTTAGAAAAATAAAAATAGCATTTTATTTAAAGAATGAACTGAATAGAAATTCATATGTTGAAATAAAATGTTTTGTCGTTAAAAATAAAAATTTTAACGTGAAGTGAATAAAATAAAATATTCATTTACAAACCGGACGGTTTGTTTATGTACACCTATTTGAAGGACATTGATTGGGTCGATAAATTTTACACATCGCCCAACTGCACAAATAAAATATGTGTTTGATTGTTTGAAACCCCACACGGGTGTTGGGATGAAATTTGAAGTTCACTCATCCTGATTTATTAAATATGTCGATCGGTTGATTGACAGGCTGTTTTAAGCGTTAGATATCTATATTTGATGCTTATACAGTGTAGTGCACTTTGGTTGATGGTTGATTATTTTTCCATGCTATTATATACATGTGTTGTATGAAAATCCATATAATTAACTTTATATGGTAATTGATTGGGCCTCATTCCAATTTGAAAAATAAAGAATATTATAAAATAAAAGTTCATGTGTTGACAGTACTCATTCATTGAGATTGGTCATGTGTTGAACGAAATATTTTGATAATAACAACTATTTTGAAAAAAGAAATATTTGAAATAGAATATTTGAAAATAGAAATTTATGAAGCCGTGTTGATTAGATTGACGCCATTTTGACGTGAACGATATTTATATGGATTTTAAAACGATTTCGAAATGAATTGAATTGAAAACGATTTCGAAATGAATTGAATTGAAAACGAATTCGAATTGAATTTAAAACGAATTGAAATGAATTCAAATTGAATTGAAATTTGAATTGAATAGAAATGAATTTTAAAACGAATTTATAAAGAAGAATTCAATTTTGATTTGAATTGAAAAGGAAGTTGAAATTGCTTTTGAAACGAATTTAAAACTATTTATATAATTCGTTTTAAATAGAAATCGACGAAGTATATATTATATATATTATATATATATAATATAATGGCCTGAATAGAACGCGCCGCGCCGCGGCAGTTCGTAAATTTCGACCATTTATTTCAAACGGACGTTACGGGAGATCCGACCGTCGGATTCTCCTAAAACCGGAACCGTTGGGTTCGTATCGAAGAGAGCTTTCTAACGAATATTAGAAATTTGAAATCTAACGGTTGGATTTGGAATTATGTCCAAATCAAATTTGAAAAAGGTCGCTGTAAGTGCAGTTCGATGGCCATTGATGGAAATCGACTGTACAGGCCTTGATAAAATTATTAAAAATAGTAATAATTTGTGTAAAATCATAAGAAATGATTTGAGAAGAATTGGGATGAAAAACTCCAAATTTGAAAAGATAAAAATAGACTTTTATCGAATTGAACTAGTTTTGAACTAGAAATATAATTCTATTTATTTTTAAATAAATAAATTGAATTTGAAAAGGGTTTTAAAAATAACCAGAATTTCCAATGATTGCATTGGAGTGGATTTGAATCGAAATTGTCTTCGGAATATTTCGATGTTGGAATTCGTGATTATACGGATGTTGTTATGGAAATTTGAAAGATATATATTTATATCGTTATTTCCAATACGACATTTGTTAATCGTAGAATTTGATATTGAATATAAGCCGATATATTTTCTATTCAGAGTCTTATATTGAATATCAAATGTGATTTGGGTTTGTCGTGAATGGTGTCTTCACTAACACTGTTCTTGAACCCAGTTGAGAAAAGATTAAATCTTTTTATTTAGATTTAATGAAGTGTACCAATTAAATGATATTTAATTGGAATTGAATTGATATTGATTTTTGGGTTTATCGTGAATAGTGTTTTAAATAACACTTGTTCTTTAACCCGATAATTAATGAATGGGATTTTGGGTTTATCGTGAACCGTGTTTTAAATGACACTGATTCTTTAACCCAGTTAACGATTAAAACTAAGTGGAGTTTTAATGAATCTTTAATTAGATTGAAATAATCGAGAATGGAGTATCACCAGTTTTGCTCCAGGCGATAGTTAAATCTTTAATTAGATTTGAACGTGAAATGGTAATTGAATTTACCAATAACACTGTGGTGTTAGATATGAAGTATTACCAGTTTTACTTCATGAGATAAGTAGGTTGGGATTGGGAAATTAAAACAAATGATTACTTCGGTAAGGTTCGCTAATCCCGACTAGTTTGAATTGAGATTCAAAAATAGAATAAAGAATAAATTCAAGGAATTTATCTTGGATAAAATTAATGGGAACCTTTCCCTATGAATGTGAAAATTAGAAACTAACTGTCGGTTAGCCAAACAGAATGGTTTTCTAGATATTGATCTGATGTTGGTTTCGGCCTTCGGGGTTAATATTTAGGGAAATATTCTCTTGATTAATTTACGGTTAGTGACTAATGAATTGGAACGAGGCGTATGTTGTGTTTGTGTAACACTTTTATAATATATACGCGAGTTATTCGGAAAGACCGGGTTTATCCCATTCTGAATAACTGATACGACGATAAGTCGAAGATGAAGACGGTGGTCGAAGACCGGAGGTCTTCACGTCGTTTGGGTAATTACTGATGATCTTGATTGGGCTGTACACCCAAGAAGATGGAAACAGTTAGTGATCGTCCAGACGTACTTGGAGATCGATGGATATGCGGGGTACTAGGTGCCTCCGGTTTCGTTCAGACCCAGAACGGACTTGTAAATGGACTGTGTGTCTGACACTGGATTTTAGTCTGTGTGATTGATCTCTATTAAATATATATCTGTTTGGCGGCGGAGAATTTATTCTTTTGCTTAACGCCCTTCTCTGAGACGTACGAGCTCAGGGGTTATATATTGATGGATATCAAACGCATGGAGTGAATTGCCTGTGTGGCATGCCTAAGTGGCAATTGATCGAGGCTTCTGTTGAAAAGCAAAGTCTTGTGGTGATGATCGAAGCACGGCCTTTGTGGCGTAGCTTTGTGTAACATTTGCTTCGCGAGTTTCACACCCGGTATGAACCAAAAACGGGAGACGGACGTCAGGGAGGACTTGCGTTTCTTTCTAGCTAGAAGTGGCGTCAGTGGTTTTACACGCCCTGACGAGTTTGACTTATGTGGTTGTTGCTGTTGCGAGGCGCCTCGGTTATATCGGTTTCGGCCGATGCATTCTGGTCGGCTGACGGGCCAGACTTACACCCCATAGGGTGGGGAGACGTAGTGTTCAGGCATAATAATCCACATCGGTGGACCGGCCCTGACGATCCAAGGCTTGCCTGCGCGCTTGCCTGAGGGGCGGGCTAGAGCGTCTCGAATCGGTTGAGGACTATCTTTTGCCTCGGTTCATAGATGGAAATCCAATTTCCAAATACGTGACATTTGCGGTTTTATTTGTAAACCTATATATGGCGACATGATATATGGTACCCATGCCGCCTATGATTGATACTTATGATTTGAAGTTGTTTTATACACTATGCACTTATAGTAGTATCAAATGATTTGTTTTAAAACGTATCAAGCATTCTTTGGCTGTTATAAGGGAAAACCCTATCCTCGGCTGCGTTGCATTGTGTGATGGGACCTGGGTCTTATAACAGCTTCATTTTTCTTTATTTAGCATTGCGCTGTTTGTTTTGTGCACTGGTATTCTTGGGAGGAAACCCGTTCCGTGTTATACGGCGTGGTCCCTTGATTTACCTAACTTTAAAATAAAGATTAACTGTTTTAGTTCTCACACCAGTCACATGACTGACCTGGAGTTTATTGTTTTAACCTAAACTCTGGGTGCCCTTATTTTGACACGGGCAGCTAGTAGTTTTGGTTTTGCAGATTTACATTCACAGGATCCTGGTTTACAGCTGGAACGATATCCGGAAAGCTTTGTATCCGTATATCTCCTTCTAGTTGTGTATTGTATTATTTCCCGCTGCTATATATTTAAATGTAATTCAAATCTCTGATATTTCTGTGTAATATTCGTTTATACTTTGTATATTCTCGTAATCTGATGCATTGTTGTAATATACAATGAAATGTTCTTGTGTATGCGTTCTGTTGTGGCTTGTTCTCGAACTATCCGCTCTTTCCTTTACGGGGAAGTTACGGGTTTTCACACTATTGCTTAGATACCAAAAGTGGAAGTACCATCACAAGCGAACATTACTTAGGTGTCTATTCCTAACCTTTGTCCTTGATACATGGGTAATCAAGTACTTAAAAGAAGGACCTCTCCATTGCTCATGCCTTCATTCATGCATGAGGTTTTCTAAGACACTCTTTAATTTCTCTCGAACTCTACGAGGTTGAAACTAAAATTGAAAACTTGAAGTGGATGTAGTCCGACTATGCGATTCCTAACTCTTCCTCATGGATTTGGAGTACAAGTATAATTGCAATCGTGTTGGATTCGACAACTTGATCATCGAATCTAGCCTTCAATCTGTAAGGTCATTATAACCTTAAGTAGATTTAGTCCATTCATTCAGTCTCCAAACCATGCCTTAAGTATGATGGATATTGGTTAATAAAAAATGGGTCACTATTGCGTAGCATAGTAGTAGTAACAAAACTGATTGACATACATGAGTGCACTACCCCGAAATAACGGTGCCTAAGAGCTGGGAACCGACTAACTCATTAACTCCACAACTGGACTTCCCAAACTCAAACATAAATCAACCATCCATTAAATAAATTTTCTTATATTTCGATAAGCAGGGTATAAACCAAGTGATAGGTATGAACCAATCACCTGCTTATCAACCCAAATCATGAAAAAGCGACAAAGCTGAGTATAAAAAAATCAACTTGGACTTGAGATAATTCTCCACTCATTAACTACATTCCATGATCTGACAAAAGGAGTATAAACAACGTGAACACTCATCACTCCAACGTCCGACCACCAATCCTTGTCTCAGGGCTTAGGGCAACCGATCAAACTTAAAAAATTGTAATACTGACCGTCCCTTAAGCAACCAACTAAACTTAAAAAATGTAAGCTAACTCCGATCTTTTGGTGTTGATTCGAGCATATGAAAAAATAATTTTGAAATGACTACTCGTTCAGTAATTCTGACCCAAAACAATGATGGAAGAGTATAAATCTAAAGGACAAATACAACGTCCCAACTCTAGCCTAAACCAATATGGGGAGAATAAATCCAATGGATGATTTCGACATCCTCAGCACTAACCTAATGGTGGAAGAGTATAAATCCAGAATACTAAACTCTACGTCTGCACTAACTCGGTCACACTATAACACAGGGTAGGAATACAAACATTTGAAGGGTTTATCATGGCGTCTAAATTATAAGCATTGCATTTGACTTTCCATATAAATTAAGGCCACGACTGTAAGGGGGACATGAGAGTGGCTAGGTAGTATGATGCTTGAACCTACGGGTGACGCCCACAACATTCCATAAGGCTTAAGGCAACAACCGAAAGAGGCCTTCAGATTAGACATACCAGAAAGTTCTGCACGACTTAAGGAAATGACTAAAAGGAAGCCATGAGATTTTAATGTTTGACAATGCACCTTAAGTCTTAAGGGAGCAACTGAAAGAAGACAATAAGTGAAATAACTCGAAATCACCGGGTCTTCGAGGTGACGGAGGAGCCCGGATTGCTTTGAGAACACGACGCATCGAAACGCAAACACTAGAACATTTCATTGCTATTACAACAATTACATCAAAGTATAAGAATATCAGAGTTCAAATAAATAATACACAGCGGAAAAATAAATATCAGAGATTAAAAATTTACATAGCAGCGGAAATTAAAATGTATAAATACAATGCACAGTGGAAATACAACAACTACCACAACTGAAAGAGATACACAGATACAAAGCTTTCCGAATATAGCTCCAGCTGTAAACCAGGATCCCGTTTAAATAGAAATCTGAAAAACTAAACTACTAGCTGGCCGTATGGAAAATATGGGCACCCAGAGTTTAGGCAGAAACAATAAACTCCGAGTTAGTCATGGGACTGGTGTGAGAATTTAAAACAGTTATTAAACTTTTACTTTATAATAGGGTAATTCATGGGGCCATGCCGTATGTCACGGAACGGGTTTACTATGTAAATACCAAAACTTGAAATAAAACGATCTAATAAACAACATAATGTTTTTTGGAAAAATGAAGCTATTATAAGACTCAGGTCCCATCACACGATGCAACACAAGCCGAAGGATAGAGTTTTAACTTATAATAGCCAAACATGCTTGGTATGTTTTAAAGCAAATCATTTTAATATTACAATAAGTGCATTGTGTATCAAACAACTTTAAATATAAATGTATCAATCATAGATGACATAGGTACCATATATTATGTCGCCATACATAGGTTTACAACTAAAACCAAAATGTTGCGTATTGGAAATTGGATTTCCATCTATGAGTCGAGGCAAGGGATCATCCTGTCCGATTCGAGACACCCTAGCTCGTGCCTCAGGATTCAACCGCAACTGCACCTTGATCTTCAGGGCCGGTACACAATTACTTTAGTGGATTAGTAATTCCTGAACAATACGTCTCCCTGCCCTATGGTGTATAAAATATGGTCAGTATGTCGACAATATCAAGAGCCACTAGGGACTCAAATCCGAGGTACCTTGCTTTCCAACATCCACATAAGTAAAATTTCCGGGCTCTATACCATGACATCACTCCTAGTTAAAAAAAACACATGCACTCCCTGCAATCACTATTCCATTTTTGGCTCATACCGAGGTGTGAAGCTTGCAAATTAATGCTATACACAAAGCTATGCTACTTAAAGCTGTGGTTTGATACTCATCCACAAGACTCTGCTTTTCAATAAAAACCTTGATCATTGCATGTCAGCATGCCACACTGATGATTCATACCATACCATTGATTTCTACCAATATATAAGCTCATACCCACCAAACAGATATATATTTAGCAAAGATCAATGAATACAACACGAAATACAACGTTAGATATGCAATCCATTTACAAGTCCGTTGTGGATCTGAACGAAACCGGAGGTACCTTATTCCTTGTTCCATATGATCAATACAGAAGAGAGGCCCTCTCATATCCGAACAATCAACAAGTATGTCCGGACAACTACCACTGTAACCCTTTCAAGACAACAACTCCAATAAAAGGCATCAATAGAAATCCATTCGATGTGAAGATTTTCGGCCTTGCACCGTCTTCAATATCTTCGACTTTTAATCATCTTAACCGTTATTCAGAATGGGTTAAACCCGGTCTTTCCAAATAACTTGCGCATCTTATAATCAAGTGATATATAAACACATCATATGCCTCATTCCAATCCTGAATATTCTATTATTCAAATATTCATATCTTTGGGGAAAGGTTCCCATTAATTCTATCAAAGATAAATTCTTTTAAACTTATTGTTTAATCCTCCTTTGAAAACCATTGCAACAGATTTTATATTATCCTTTAACAATTCTGAACAAAATTAAGGCTTATAAAACTAGTCGGGATTATCGAGCCTTATCGAAGTAATCATTTATTATTTTAATCCCAATCCCAACCTATTCATCCCATGAAGCAAAACTGGTAGTACTCCATTCTAACCCCCATCGTTTTATTGGTAAATTTAATTACCATTTTACATTCAAATCTAATTAAAGATTTAACTATCGCATGGAGTAAAACTGGTGGTACTCCATTCTCTATCATTTCGTGAATTTGGTAAATTTAATTACCATATTCCCATTTCTACCTAATTAAAGATTCATTAAAACTTTGTCTTAGTTTTAATCTTCCAAAAATCATTATTCGATGATTATTCAACTTTAGGAAATCAATCCTGTCTTTAACTGGGTTAAGAACTAATGTCACTCAAAACACAGTTTACGATAAACCCAAAATCATATTCCATTAATTATGGAATCTTCACGGAAAACAGATCAATATATATAATCGATATAAATTTCCGTATCAGACTAATAATATAAATGGAATAACGGCAAAGCCTTTAAAATTCCATATATAGTAACAATCTTCCTTTACCACAGATTATCTCAATTATTATCAAATAGAATTCCATTCAACTCCAATTTGATATATTAAATTGGAAAACTTTACTTCGGAAAATTTCCATTAAACCTTAATAAAAAGATTTATAAATTCCGTATCATATCTTCACCGTTAATTGGGTTTTAAGAACAAATGTTATTTAAAACATCATTCACAATGAACCCAAAATCATCTTCCATTCAACTCCAATTTATAATAATAAATTGGAAAACTTCATTTATCTTAATTAAAAGATTTATTCTTTTCTTAGTGGGGTTTTAGAACGTTGTTATTTAAGACGCCACCCACGAAAAACCCCAAAATCAAATTTGATATTAAATACAAGGCTCTGAATAGAAATAATATCGGCATATATTCAATATCAAATTCTGAAACCAACAAATATCGTATTGGGAATAATGATATCTTTATCTTCCAAATTCCTCAATAATATCTGTATAATCATGGAATCCAATATCGAAATTTCCCAAAGGTTATTTCGATTCAAATCCATTCCAATTTATTCATTGGAAAAAACTCTGGTTATTTCAAAACCCATTTACAAATCCAATTTATTTATTTAAAAACATTGGATTATTATTCTCGTTAATAACTAGTTTATTCAGATAAAAATATTTTTTATCTTTTTAAATATGGAATTTTTCATCCAAAATCTTTCCAAATCATTTATTACGAATTTACACAATTTTTCTATGTTTTTAACAATTTTATTTAGTCACTTACCGTCGGTTTCCAATATCGGCCACTGAACTGCATTTATAGCGACCTTTTTTGAAATTGATTTGGACATAATTTAAAGTCCAACCAATTAAATTTAAATCTCTTATATTCATTGGGAAGATCTTTTCGATACAAACCCAATGGTTCCTAGTTTTGAGAATCTGACGGACGGATCTCTCGTTACATCAATTTGAAGTTGGTGGTTGAAATTCGCGAACGGTTGCTATGCGGCGCATTCTATTCAAGCCATTTAAATATATATATATATATATATAATATGTATATATCATCGATTTCCATTTAAAACTTATTTTATAAGTCGTTTATAAATTCATTTTAAAACGATTTCAACTTAGTTTTCAATTTTAAATCAAAATTGAATATTCTATATCATTATAACAGTAAAATGATAATATTTTCAAAATATCAGATTTTAGAATCAATTCTTTTCGATATTCATTAAAAAATGAATAAAATCAATAGAAAATTCCGTTCGAGTAAAAACGGCGTATATTTACTTAACTCGGCTTCATATTCATTTCAGTTATGAATATTTCTATGTTTTCGTGTCCATCCAAAATCAAACATCAAAATTGTATTTAGATTCTTCATTGAATATTATTTTTGAAATATTCGTTATTTCTAAATTGGAATCAGATTCAATTAATTACCATATAATTTTATTTACATAGATTGCATACATAGCATGTATTCAAAAATAGTGATAAACAACTATTAAACATTCAATTCACATCCAGAGTGCAATTTATAACTGTATAAGCATTAAATAATTAAATAACACTTATAACAATCTGTCAAACAATCGGTTGACATATAATTAAATCCAAGGGAGATTTGAATTAATTATCATCCCCAGACCCATGTGGGGTTACAAACAACAACAATGAATTCAAATTAATCAGTGGTTAATAAATTTAACCAATTCTAATTTGATTCGAATTATTTTTCTAATTAATAATTTTTCACTGTTTAAATTATAAATGGATATTTATAATTTAATTTCAACTACCACAATAATATTAACACTATTTTTAATATGTTTAACATCGCAATCATAACACAATATAATCAATCAAATCATCCATGGGTTTCAAACAACAGTGAACATGAGCTAACAGGCGCCGTACAATATTTTTCGATAATTAGACAAATAAAAATCAATGTAGGAAATTGCTACATTTAGTTATAAAATAAATAACTGTACAAAATTTTAGTGAGAGAGTTCTCACATTGGTTTTCCACTCCGCCATTCTTTTTTTCTGAATTTATTTTCAAACTGGATCAAATGCGTATTTAATTTAGCTGAAAATCCAATTTGCATCTTTTTCGTTCTGCTCAGTTCCATGTTGTAGTATTTTTATCACGATTCCAACGGATCTTAAATCATCCAATTCTGTTTCCATTTGCAAAAGTTATGTAATAACTCGGAAAATTCGAACCAATTTAAAATTTTAATTTTGGCAATTTTGATGAATTTTGAATATTTAAAATGATTTATCTTAAATAATAACGACGAGAAATTTATTTTGAATAGAATTAGAATGTATATGTTTATTTGATTTGACATTAGAATATAAATATTTATTTTTAATTATAAAAGGAATTGAAAATGGCGCGGTAGTTTGAAAATTCGATTTCAAATTTCAAATGAATGTACAGGATTCAAAATAAGACGGATTTTGGTGAAACCAAAAATACTAGAATCTATTTCAAAATAACTTTCCACCGAATCCGAAAAATTGAAATTTCATAGCAGGAATAAAAAGTTATGCCCAATTGAAAATTCAGAATTGTCGCTATGGGATTTTGGCCCTTAAAAATGGAAATTTTGCAAATGACCTCCGTTTTCGACGAAACCACTTTTGTTGGATCCGAGATGTCAAGTTATTGCTAGATTCCAAAATTCATAATTTTCTGAATCAATATGTGAGCGTGGCAAAGGAAAACGTGTTTTGATAGTTTTAGTCAATTCAGATCGACCAGTAAATGGCCATTTTCAAACGGTCTTCAAATTTGAAGAAATTAGTTTTGTTAGGACCGTATCATTAATACGAAGCTAGAAATAATTTTTTGGGAATTTTTCGAGTCCATATGTGGCCCCGGTAAATTGAAATGTACGTTAAAATTAAATATTAATTAATTTATATTTTAATTTCAACGAAAACTGATTATAACAGCCGAATTGCATTACGAAACATATCCCAATGCTTTTGGAATGAGGGTAATTAGCTAGGGGTGACAGTCGTTGGGTTCAGGTTGGGAATTGAATGAAAAGTTCACTTTATGGAATTCAAAATTAAAAATAAAAAATATAAGTCAACACCCCCCTTTTTGGTTTTCTCTCTCCCTGACAATAAAAGAAAAAAATATGAAAATCCCTGTAACACCCCACCTCCATTAAGGTCACTCACAAAGGGAATGCCTTAACTTCAGTGGAGCGTTTTTGGTAAACAGATACAGAATATCACAAGAGAGATATAAAAATTTTGCAGCAGAAAATAAAAAACTTTATTAAATCACCAAAATATTTTGTTGCATAATACCATGAGTCATAAAATCATTACAACAAAACATTTCTGTCTTATATTATCAGAGTACATAGGTATTTAAAAGAAAACAACATTCCCCATGTTAAAGAGCAAGCCATATAAGAGACAGAGACTCGAGCCATACTTCAGAAGTAGCTCCTAGAAGATGATATCCAAATCCTGACTAAACCTGGGTGTTTCCTCCCTGAGAACCTGAGGGGGGGGGGGGGGAACGGAAGAAAAGAGGTGAAACAAACTAGGTCAGACATACATCTGGTGAGTGCAGTAACTTTTAGCCAGTAAATAAATAAAGGTAAACATGACAGGCATACAAAGTGGATAAGAGGATCATGGTACAGATGACAGGTATGACAGGACAAATAAGGTAAGGTGTATGCTTCACTACGAACTACTCTGCAATATTACTAGTCAAATCAAGATGGGATGATCCCTTCGGCTAATGATAACGATGGTGGTAGTTTCATGCACCCCTAGCTGCTGTCATAGGTGCCGCCTACTCCTATCTCCACTAGTGGTACCCACTACCCTCCCCATTCTAATTACAATATTCATAATATGGTAGCTGTACTCCTAGCTGCTGTCATAGGTGCCGCCTGCTCCTATCTCCACTAGTCGTACCCACTACCTTCCCCATTCGATCGGCTCCCTAACTCGCAGATACCCGTGCTGGTCCCACAGTGGGGTGTATCACTCCCCAAAGTGGCAACCCAATACTACTAGAGATGCACGACTTATACCAAACGATGCAACAACGTCTTACCTACCAGCCCGGGTCCACACACGCATATGAACCCGTTGGACTTGCGTTGCCACCGCTAATCCGGTTTGGCCTCTTACAGTCAAGCCCAGTATGCATGTCTCGTCCTCGACTTGGGTCGAGCCCACAAAGATACGTATGGGTTACTGGTTGAAATGGGCCCCTATGACTTGACACAAGCTATCCACATAAGCTTGGTCCCCTCTAGTATTTCCCACTAGGTTTTCTACTGACTATGTATACCCTAAGGTGTCTTTAATTACATAGCCCTCAATCAGTTATGCGCACCTATAGGTGTCTTTAATACATAACTCTATCTATTCCCATTAGTTATGCGTACCCCTATGGGTGTCTTTAATTCATAACTTTACTATTTTGGCCCGGTTATGTATACCGTTAGGTGTCTTTAATTACATAACCCTTTTTATCTAGTTAAGTTTATGGGCCAGGGCCTATATATACTAACATTACCCACCTACCCTTCTGTTGTACTTAACCCTCCCACTGATTTAATCCTATTTATTTAATGGTTAAGTTTGTGGGCCTATATATATTAATATTACCCACCTACCCATCAGTTGTACTTAACCCTCCCACTGATTTAATCCTATTTATTTAATGGTTAAGTTTGTGGGCCTATATATATTAATATTACCCACCTACCCATCAGTTGTACTTAACCCACCCACAATCCAATTCGTTTTACTTAACCCTATCATCATACAGTCCATAAGTATTGAGTTAGGTTATGTAGTCTTTTCTTATTACCATGTCCAATTTTGGTTATATTGGTTAAGCTAGTTTTAACCCTTTCACTTAGTTTATGATTAGGTTCTCCTCAGTCCACAAATACATTGGTTAAGAGAATAACTCCCTAAGTACCAACCCCGAAGACCGAGATCAACATCAGATCATTTCCCAGAGAATCACTCACTCAACCAAACTTCTGTTTATCATCCATATTTGTCTTTAATCAGCATTAATTAATTATTGAGACACCTAATCGTATTTCACATGCCACCCAAGGCACCCACTTAATTCCACATGCCACCCAAGGCACCCTTTTAACCCCTCATGTCCCACTACATGTTTATCTGGTTAAGTGTTTCTTAATTCATTAAGGCCGTAACCTCATAAAGACCTCTCACATTAGACTGGCATTTGTGGCAGCTGGATTTGCCGGGCGGGTCCGGGCAGTCTTACACCACAAAAGAGCATAACCTCGTGTCTTTACAACTGTAACGTATTTAATTTATGCCTAAGACCTCCCACATTAGACTGGCATTTGTGGCAGCTGGATTTGTCGGGCGGGTCCGGGCAGTCTTACACCACAAACGAGCCTAACCTCATGTCTTAGACGATTAATTACTCCTAATTAATCATCCCCCAATTTGAATTACTTTCCCTATTAAAATTATCAATTAATTCCAAATTTCACTATGGCCATAATTGACTCAATTATGTCCATATATTTATGGTATGTAAAATCATACCAATTTCATCACAAATTTGTTTTATACCTTTTGAGGCATTTATGCCAATTCAATATTAAATCTTCAGGCTTTAATTGCTTAAACATACCTCTTTTGATTAATTAAGTTAATTAATTAATCCTTTCCTCTTTCATAGGTGTCAATACCTATCTTATTAACAATTTGGATTTCTTATCCATAAATGGTCATATTCAAATTATACCATTTTTACCTATGTCATAATAGGTAATTATTTATATGTTTCCCTACCAGAATCGTGTGTCCAATTTACATAATCACTAAGTAAATTATGCCTATTACAAATTTCCCTTTTTCCCCGCTTCTTAACTAGCGCAACCGTTTGCGTTTTTGGCGTCATCGAGGCTACAAAGTAGTCTCGCCATAACAATAAAATAAAGGGAATGTCAAGGTGATCATTTCCAGTACAATTTTTGGCATAAGCATGACAACTAGGGAAAATGACATGATAGCTTTGCATATAATTATGATTCACCACATAATTAACAACTTGCATGGATTCATTGCAACTTGCATAGGTTCATGAATTAAAACATAATTAACAACTAACATAGGTTCATGATTCTCAACACAATCAACAACTTATATGGGTTCATGATTCACAATATAACAACTTGCATGATTCATAACATTACTTCTTGCATAGGTGACTTACATAGTTTCATGATCAACAACATAACAACTATCATAGGTTCATGAATTAACAACTTATCAACTTGCATAGGTAACTTGCATGGGTTCATAGTTTCTCAACATAATAATTTGCATAACTTCATGATTCACAACAATAACAAACTTGCATCATATCATGATTCACAACAATAATGAACTTGCCTAACTTCATGATTCACAATAATAAGGAACTTGCATCATTTCATGATTCAAAACAATAAGGAACTTGCATAACTTCATGATTCACAACAATAAACTTGCATAACCACAAACAACATATACCCAAATCATTGTCTACCACAATTCACTTTTATTTATTTAAACCTAAAAGTGACTAGAACTCACCGAATAAGGGGTCTTGAGTTCTGGGTTCAGAATTCTGTAATTGATTAGCGTTCCCTTGTTGTAGACAATTTCGTTGTTGTAGTTTTAGGCTTGATTTGAATTGAATTGTTGTCTTTAATTTGCTTCTAGTTGGTGCGGCTACTCTAGGGTTCAAGACGATAGCATGACGGCCATAGTTTTAGTTTTAATTCTGATTTAGGGTTTGAGTCTATAGGTCTTTTTATAGAGCTTTGAATTAATTTAATCCGTTGAATCACTCTAGGATCCATCTAGGCCTTAGAAACCAAGAAATGATGTCAACAGACTAACCAGAAATCGCCACCTAAGCCCTAAAACATAAAATTTCGTCATAGACCATTTACGGCTGATGGGACCAATTCCAAACCTCCTGAGTCGACCCTGGGGTCGACCCAGCGGGTCTTGGGTCAACCCATAAAATAGGTCGGTTTGGTGTTTTGCCTTCCCGCTTTCGCTGTTTTGAATTTTTTTCTTAAATTTTAGGTTGAATTTTATTTTATATATATATATTTCTATCTTCCTAATTAACCATTTTCACACTAAACTACTTTTTGAACCGCGTTCACACTAAGCCGCTTTTTAGCCATTCCCCTAAAACAAAAATATGGCGTTGGCGGGGATCGAACTCCGTACCTCTTGTATGCAAGTCACATGTTCCAACCAAATGAGCTACTAAGTCTTTTGCTTACAAACCTTAGAACAATACTAAACATTTTTTCTTTAATTTAGTTAATTCTATTATTCAAAAATCCGGGGTGTTACATTCTCCCCTCCTTAAAGGATTTCGCCCCCGAAATCTCCAAGTTAAGGAGAATGCATATCCTAACATCCAAACAACCATCTACTCAACCATCAAACACAGGCATTCATTATCCTTATAGAATTTCTAATGCTGTATGAACATATGCAAAAAGTGCGTGTATATGTTCCTTATCTAATGCAAAATCAGGCGGTCTACTGATTCAGTTGACCTCCTTAATGCAAACCATAATAGTGCCATGCATCCATTATGTATGCGAAAGAACCCTATCGATTCATATTATTTCTACATGTGTGCACAACCATTCACCAAAATGCAACATCCATATGATAGCACAACCATTATACATCCATTATCCTAAATATGCACACACATTTATATGCAATATGAAAGTGATTTGAGCCGATCTAGTGCCTAATGTGTGTGTAAATGCATCCACGAGCAACCACTAGCAAACACTTGCATCCACTTGCAACCATCAAACATAACATGTCCCAAGCACATGTTTACATCCATGGATTTCATATCTAAAGGTCGAAAATTCGGTTGATGGGATACAAACAAATGATATAACTAAAACAAAAGCTCTGTTCCCATTTGTCATCGATTAAGAGAATAATTCCCTAAGCCTCAGCCCCGAAGACCGAAATCAACATCAGACTGACACCCAAAGAATTGCCCTCATTAAACAATGTCAAAACTGGAGATCTACTCCATGCTTCGAGTAGAAACCCGTATCCTTCAGAAATATTCAGATACTTACAGACTACTGGTACATATCAGATTACAGAATGATTCTCAGAAAGCTAAGCATAAAACACCCTTGCGGGTCATAAGAAACTTTGGGGTCTTCCCATGACAAGTTAGAAACTAAACGACCCTCCTCTCAAAATCTAGAACGACCCTCTACATAAAAAGCTGGTCCATTTAGATCCAACCCATAGCTCATAAACTTGAGCACACAAATGCCACATTCAATTTTTTTTTGACGCCTAACATAGACAATTTCAACCCCTTACAAATCACTTATAAATGAGCCGAACCACCAAAGGGGTTTGAAACAACTAAGGGATCGGAAACAAGACTAGTACTAAAGTGCAGAGTCTCAATGCCAGAATCCAAAAGAGTCTTAACTTCATAATCAAATAAGGAAATTAAACCTTCTACATAAATTTTCCAATCCCTATCCTATCCATCAGCCGCGAGAGCATTCGCCTATCCTATCAAAGGAAGAGATTTTAGACAAGGGACCGAAGGATACTACATATGGCTTTTCGGGGAATGCTTTTCAAAACAGGCTTTCCTTCTTGAAAATACTTTCTTTAAAAACCTTTTTTTTTTTGAAAATGTTTTCAAAACTTTTATCTAATCTGGTAACCTTCAGCTCTGATACCAAGTGTAACACCCCACCTCCATTAAGGTCACTCACAAAGGGAATGTCTTAACTTCAGTGGAGCGTTTTTGGTAAACAAATACAGAATATCACAAGACAGATATTAAAATTTTGCAGCGGAAAATAAACAACTTTATTAAATCACCAAAGTATTTTGTTACATAATACCATGAGTCATAAAATCATTACAACAAAACATTTCTGTCTTATATTATCAGAGTACATAGGTATTTAAAAGAAAACATCATTCCCCATATTAAAGAGCAATCCATATAAGAGACAGAGACTCGAGCCATACTTCAGAAGTAGCTCCTAGAAGATGATTTCCAAATCCTGACTAAACCTGGGTGTTTCCTCCCTGAGAGCCAGAGGGGGGGGGGGGAAACGAAAGAAAAGAGGCGAAACAAACTAGGTCAGACATACGTCTGGTGAGTACAGTAACTTTTAGCCAGTAAATAAATAAAGGTAAACAAGACAGGCATACAAAGTGGATAAGAGGATCATGGTACAGATGACAGGCATGACAGGACAAATAAGGTAAGGTGTATGCTTCACTACGAACTACTCTGCAATATTACTAGTCAAATCAAGATGGGATGATCCCTTCCACTAATGATAACGATGGTGGTAGTTTCGTGTACCCCTAGCTACTGTCATAGGTGCCGCCTACTCCTATCTCCACTAGTGGTACCCACTACCCTCCCCGTTCTAATTATAATATTCATAATATGGTAGCTGTACTCCGAGCTGCTGTCATAGGTGCCGCCTGCTCCTATCTCCACTAGTCGTACCCACTACCTTCCCCATTCGATCGGCTCCCTAACTCGTAGATACCCGTGCTGGTCCCACAGTGGGGTGTATCACTCCCCAAAGTGGCAACCCAATACTACCAGAGATGCACGGCTTATACCTGCACGATGCAACAACGTCTTACCTACCAGCCCGGGTCCACACACGCATATGAACCCGTTGGACTTGCGTTGCCACCGCTAATTCGGTTTGGCCTCTTACAGTCAAGCCCAGTATGCGTGTCCCGTCCTCGACTTGGGTCGAGCCCACAAAGATACGTATGGGTTACTGGTTGAAATGAGCCCCCATGACTTGACACAAGCTATCCACCTAAGCTTGGTCCCCTCTAGTATTTCCCACTAGGTTTTCTACTGACTATGTATACCCTAAGGTGTCTTTAATTACATAGCCCTCAATCAGTTATGCGCACCTATAGGTGTCTTTAACACATAACTCTATCTATTCCCATTAGTTATGCGTACCCCTATGGGTGTCTTTAATACATAACTTTACTATTTTGGCCCGGTTATGTATACCGTTAGGTGTCTTTAATTACATAACCCTTTTTATCTGGTTAAGTTTGTGTGCCTATATATACTAACATTACCCACCTACCCTTCAGTTGTACTTAACCCTCCCACTGATATAATCCTATTTATTTAATGGTTAAGTTTGTGGGCTTATATATATTAATATTACCCACCTACCCGTCAGTTGTACTTAACCCTCCCACTGATTTAATCCTATTTATTTAATGGTTAAGTTTGTAGGCCTATATATATTAATATTACCCACCTACCCATCAGTTGTACTTAACGCACCCACAATCCAATTCGTTTTACTTAACCCTATCATCATACAATCCATAAGTATTGAGTTAGGTTAAGTAGTCTTTTCTTATTACCATGTCCAATTATGGTTATATTGGTTAAGCTGGTTTTAACCCTTTCACTTAGTTTATGATTAGGTTCTCCTTAGTCCACGGATACATTGGTTATGTGAATAACTCCCTAAGTACCAACCCTGAAGACCGAGATCAACATCAGATTATTACCCAGAGAATCACTCACTCAACCAAACTTCTGTTTATCATCCATATTTGTCTTTAATCAGCATTAATTAATTATTGAAACACCAAATCGTATTTCACATGCCACCCAAGGCACCCACTTAATTCCACATGCCACCCAAGGCACCCACATAACCCCTCATGTCCCACTACATGTTTATCCGGTTAAGTGTTTCTTAATTCATTAAGGCTGTAACCTCATAAAGACCTCTCACATTAGACTGGCATTTGTGGCAGCTGGATTTGCCGGGCGGGTCCGGGCAGTCTTACACCACAAAAGAGCCTAACCTCGTGTTTTTACAACTGTCACGCATTTAATTTATGCCTAAGACCTCCCACATTAGACTGGCATTTGTGGCAGCTGGATTTGCCGGGCGGGTCCGGGCAGTCTTACACCACAAACGAGCCTAACCTCGTGTCTTAGACGATTAATTACTCCTAATTAATCATCCCCCAATTTGAATTACTTTCCCTATTAAAATTATCAATTAATTCCAAATTTCACTATGGCCATAATTGACTCAATTATGTCCATCTATTTATGGTATGTAAAATCATACCAATTTCATCACAAATTTGTTTTATACCTTTTGAGGCATTTATGCCAATTCAATATTAAATCTTCACGCTTTAATTGCTTAAACATTCCTCTTTTGATTAATTAAGTTAATTAATTAATCCTTTCCACTTTCATTGGTGTCAATACCTATCTTATTAACAATTTGGATTTCTTATCCATAAATGGTCATATTCAAATTATACCATTTTTATCCAATTTTACCCATGTCATAATAGGTAATTATTTATATGTTTCCCAACCAGAATCATGTGTCCAATTTACATAATCACTAAGTAAATTATGCCTATTACAAATTCCCCTTTTCCCCCGCTTCTTAACTAGCGCAACCGTTTGCGTTTTTGGCGTCATTGAGGCTACAAAGTAGTCTCGCCATAACAATAAAATAAAGGGAATGTCAAGGTGATCATTTCCAGTACAATTTTTGGCATAAGCATGACAACTAGGGAAAATGACATGAAAACTTTGCATATAATTATGATTCACCACATAATTAACAACTTGCATGGATTCATAGCAACTTGCATAGGTTCATGAATTAAAACATAATTAACAACTAACATAGGTTCATGATTCTCAACACAATCAACAACTTATATGGGTTCATGATTCACAATATAACAACTTGCATGATTCATAACATTACTTCTTGCATAGGTGACTTACATAGTTTCATGATCCACAACATAACAACTATCATAGGTTCATGAATTAACAACTTATCAACTTGCATAGGTAACTTGCATGGGTTCATAGTTTCTCAACATAATAATTTGCATAACTTCATGATTCACAACAATAACAAACTTGCATCATATCATGATTCTCAACAATAATGAACTTGCATAACTTCATGATTCACAATAATAAGGAACTTGCATCATTTCATGATTCACAACAATAAGGAACTTGCATAACTTCATGATTCACAATAATAAACTTGCATAACTACAAACAACATATACCCAAATCATAGTCTACCACAATTCACTTTTATTTATTTGAACCTAAAAGTGACTAGAACTCACCGAATAAGGGGTCTTGAGTTCTGGGTTCTGAATTCTGTAATTGATTAGCGTTCCCTTGTTGTAGACAATTTCGTTGTTGTAGTTTTAGGCTTGATTTGAATTGAATTGTTGTCTTTAATTTGCTTCTAGTTGGTGGCGGCTACTCTAGGGTTCAAGACGACAGCATGACGGCCATAGTTTTAGTTTTAATTCTTATTTAGGGTTTGAGTCTATAGATCTTTTTATAGAGCTTTGAATTAATTTAAGCCGTCGGATCACTCTAGGATCCATCTAGGCCTTAGAAACCAAGAAATGATGTCAACAGACCAACCAGAAATCGCCACCTAAGCCCTAAAACATAAAATTTCGTCATAGACCATTTAGGGTCGATGGGACCAATTCCAAACCTCCTGAGTCGACCCTGGGTCGACCTAGCGGGTCTTGGGTTGACCCATAAAATAGGTCGGTTTGGTGTTTTTCCTTCCCGCTTCCGCTGTTTTGAAATTTTTTTCTTAAATTTTAGGTTGAATTTTATTTTATATATATATATATATTTTTCTATCTTCCTAATTAACCATTTTCACACTAAACTACTTTTTGAACCGCGTTCACACTAAGCCGCTTTTTAACCATTCCCCTAAAACAAAAATATAGCGTTGGCGGGGATCGAACTCTGTACCTCTTGTATGCAAGTCACATGTTCCAACCAAATGAGCTACTAAGTATTTTGCTTACAAACCTTAGAACAATACTAAACATTTATTCTTTAATTTAGTTAATTCGACTATTCAAAAATCCGGGGTGTCACAATCCCCAAATCGATCGAGCGACGACGGCGAACTTCACCCCCTTCCCCCCACGACGTCGTCGCTCCTCCCTCCGACCTCAACACCGCCTCACCCTCTCCCCGCCTCTCACCTCCTTCTTCCTATCGTAAGCCAGGCACCACCATAGTCCCATTTGAGACCACCGCAGACCATGAGCACCACCACCGAACCACCTTGCCTTTCGCCTGTGAAGCCGCGTGCCCTAGGGGCATTAGATCGACGTCCGGTCATCGTCCTCGAGGTATGGCGGCGCTTCGTTTCTGCGATGCGAGGGTTCCTGCTACGACATGAAGATGAAAGGCAGCTCTCGAACTTACAGTGAGTTTCTGATCAATTTTTATACCATTCACATTGTTTTAAATTTGGCTTTTTTATATATACATAGCAAAATTAAATACACGATTTTTAACGTGAGGACTTTTAATTAGGGAAAATGTATGATTTTTAGTTTATAAAAAACATGATTTTTATTCATGAAATATGATTTTTATTCATGAAGCTTAGATGGTTTTCATGTAAAGTTACGATTTTTATTAGACATACAATATATGAAAAATGTGATTTTTATATTAAATATCCTTGCATAAAAAGATATGATTTTTACAATATAAAAAATATGATTTTTATAGTGTAAACAACCATATAAAGATAGGATTTTTATTATATGAATTGGCATGAAATAAAGATTAGATTTTTCAAAATATAAAGATTTGATTTTTAAAATGTAAAAGGTACGATTTTTATTGGTATAAAGTATAGATTTTTATATATATGACTTAGCGATAAAAATTCGATTTTTATATATATGAAGTAGAAATAAAAATAGTGATTTATTTATGTATATATAACAATAATATAAAGAAGTGATTTTTACATACATAACAATGAAATAAAAATTTGATTTTTATAGCGTTGAAATAAAAATGTGATTTTTAATATAAAGATCGTGTGAAACAGATTGCGATGGAACTGACGGGAAATAAATCCAAATCCAAACAGTTCAGAAATAAAGAATGGAGGAGTGGAAACCAAAGGTGAGAACTTCTCACTTTTATCTTATTTTCTAGTTAAAATATATACTAGGATGCAGACGGTGCTTAGCAACACCAGACACCCGTTGTCCACAGACCATGGATGACTTGTTTATTTGTTTGGTTATGTTGTGAAAATTGATTGTGTAATGTGGAATGAAAAAAATATTTTATAGTTTAAAATATAATTTTTAACGTGTATATGAATAAAATAAATATTCATAAACAAATCAGACGATTTGTTTATGTACAAACATTTGACTGATATTGATTGAGACGATAAATTTTACGCATCGCCCAACTGCACAAATAAATCTGTGTTTGTTGTTTGAAAACCCTACACGGGTATTGGGATGATATATGACACACACTAGTCCCAATAATTAGCTGTATGTCGATCGATTGATTGACAGGCTGTTGTAAGCATTAAATATTTATATTTGATGCTTATGCATTGTAGAATGCACTTTGGATAATGGTTGACTGTGTTTAATTGTTGTTATGTACATGTGTGTATGAAATCCATATAAATCACATTATATGGTAATTTATATATCGATGATATGAAATATTCAATTTTGATTTGATTATGAAGTTGAAATCGTTTTAAAAACGAATTTAAAACGATTTATAAAATACATTTTAATATATAAAGGCCCGAATAGAATGTGCCGCGACAGTTCGTGAATTTCGACCATTGACTTCGAACGGACATTACGGGAGATCCGACCGTCGGATTCTCCTAAAACCGGAACCGTTGGGTTCGTATCGAAAAGAGCTTTCTAAAGAATATTAGAGATTCGAAATCTAACAGTTGGATTTGGAATTATGTCCAAATCAATTTTGGAAAAGGTCGCTGTAAGTGCAGTTCGATGGCCGTTTATGGAAATCGACTGTACGAGCCTTGATAAAATTATTAAAAATAGCAATAACTTGTATGAAATCATAAGAAATGATTTGGAAAGAATTAGGATGAAAAATTCCATGTTTGAAAAGATAAAAATAGTTTTTTGTCGAAATGAACTAGTTTTGAACTAGAATTATAATCAAATTATTTTTAAAATAAATAAATTGGATTTGTAATGGTTTTAAAAATAACCAGAATTTCCAATATATAAATTGGAATGGATTTGAATCGAAATTATCTTCGGAATATTTTGATACTGGATTTCGTGATTATATGGATATTGTGGAGGAATTTGGAAGATATATATATATCGTTATTTCAATACGATATTTGTTGGTTTCAGAATTTGATATTGAATATAAGCCGATATATTTTCTATTCAGAGCCTTTTATTTAATATCAAATTGGATTTTGGGTTTATCGTGAACGGTGTTTTAAATAACACTTGTTCTTTAACCCGATTAACAATGGAATGAGATTTCGGGTTGTCGTGAATGGTATCTTTAATAATACTGTTCTTAGACCCAATGGAGTTAACAAAATCAGAAACTAACTGAAGATTAGTTAATTTGAATGGTTTCCTGGGTATTGATCTGATGTTGGTTTCAGCCTTCGCGGTTAATACTTGGGGAATTGTTCACTTGCTAATTTACAGTTAAATGCCGATGGAATGGAATGTGATTTTGGATTTGTCGTGAATGGTGTCTTCATTAACACTGTTCTTGAACCAGTTGAGAATAGATTAAATCTTTTAATTTATATTTAATGAAGTGTACCAATTAATTATTATTTAATTGGAATTGAATTGAAATTGGTCTTTGGGTTTATCGTGAACGGTGTTTTAAATAACACTTGCTCTTTAACCCGATTAACAATGGAATGAGATTATGGGTTGTCGTAAATGGTATTTTAATAATACTGTTCTTAGACCCAATGGAGTTAAGAAAATCAGAAATAACTGGAGATTAGTTAAGTTGAATGGTTTCCTGGGTATTGATCTGATGTTGGTTTCAGCCTTCGAGGTTAATACTTAGGGAATTGTTCACTTGCTAATTTATGGTTAAAGGCTGATGGAATGGAATGTGATTTTGGGTTTACCGTGAACCGTGTTTTAAAGGGCATTGGTTCTTTAACCCAGTTAAAGACAAGATATGATTTCCCAAGTTAATGAGGCGACCTGTTTCTTCCCTGGTCTCCGAGGAGATGAGAAAGAACGAATTACTGTGAGGACAAGACAAATCAGAACACAAACAGAAGAACATTTCATTGTATATTACAACAATACCATCAGATTACAAGAATATACAGAGTATAAATGAATGTTACACAGAAATATCAGAGATTACAATAAAAAACATAGCAGCGGAAAATAATACAATACACAACCAGAGGAGATATACGGATACAAAGCTTTCCGGATATCGTTCCAGCTGTAAACCAGGATCCTGTGAATATAAATCTGCAAAACCAAAACTACTAGCTGCCCGTGTCAAAATAGGGGCACCCAGAGTTTAGGTTAAAACAATAAACTACAGGTCAGTCGTGGGACTGGTGTGAGAACTAAAACAGTTATAAATCTTTATTTTAAAGTTAGGCAAATCAAGGGACCACGCCGTATAACACGGAACGGGTTTCCTCCCAAGAATACCAGTGCATAAACAAACAGCGCAATGCTAAATAAAGAAAAATGAAGCTGTTATAAGACCCAGGTCCTATCACACAATGCAACGCAAGCCGGGGGATAGGGTTTTCCCTTATAACAGCCAAAGAATGCTTGATACGTTTAAAACAAATCATTTGATACTATAACAAGTGCATAGTGTATAAAACAACTTCAAATCATAAGTATCAATCATAGGCGGCATGGGTACCATATATCATGTCGCCATACTAGTTCTACAATTAAAACCGCAAATGTCACATATTTGGAAATTGGATTTCTGTCTATGAACCGAGGCCAAGGATCGTCCTCTACCGATTCGAGACAATCTAGCACATGTCTCAGGCAAGCGCGCAGGCAAGCCTTGGAGCGACAGGGCCGGTCCACCGATGTGGATTATTATGCCTGAACACTACGTTTCCCCGCCCTTTGGGGCGTAAATGAGCCAACGAATGACTCAATCGGACCCGGATCGTCCGATCAAACCGAGGCGCCTCGCAACAGCAACAACCACACAGGTGAAAAGTATATAAATGTCAGGGCTGGTAGGTCACTGACACCACCCTAGCTAGAAGGAAACGCATGCCCTCCCTGAGGTCCTCTCCCGTTTTTGGTTCACAACCGGGGTGCGAGGCTCGCGAATTCAAGTTACACAAAGCTATGCCACACAGGCTGTGCTTTGATCATCACCACAAGACTTTGCTTTTCAACAGAAGCCTCGATCAATTGCCACTTAGGCATGCCACACAGGCAATTCACTCCATGCGTTCGATATCCATCAATATATAACCCCTGAGCTCATACGTCTCAGAGAAGGGCGTTAAGCAAGAGAATAAATTCTCCGCTGCCAAACAGATATATATTTAATAGAAATCAATCACACAGACTAAAATCCAATGTCAGACACACAGTCCATTTACAAGTCCGTTCTGGGTCTGAACGAAACCGGAGGCACCTAGTACCCCGCATATCCATCGATCTCCAAGTACGTCTGGACGATCACCAACTGTTTCCATCTTCTTGGGTGTACAGCCCAATCAAGATCATCAGTAATCACCCAAACGACGTGAAGACCTCCGGTCTTCAACCATCGTCTTCATCTTCGACTTATCGTCATATCAGTTATTCAGAATGGGATAAACCCGGTCTTTCCGAATAACTCGCGTATATTTTAAATAAGTGTTACACAAACACAACATACGCCTCATTCCAATTCATCAGTGACTAACCGTAAATTAATCAAGAGAATAATTCCCCAAATATTAACCCCGAAGGCCGAAACCAACATCAGATCAATATCCAGAAAACCATTCTGCTTAGCTAACCGACAGTTAGTTTCTAAATTTCACATTCATAGGGAAAGGTTCCCATTAATTTTATCAAAGATAAATTCTTTAATTTATTCTTTAATCTACTTTTGAATATCAATTCAAACTAGTCGGGATTAGCGAACCTTACCGAAGTAATCATTTGTTTTAATTTCCCAATCCCAACCTATTCATACCATGAAGTAAAACTGGTAATACTTCATATCTAACGCCACGGTGTTATTGGTAAATTCAATTACCATTTCACTTTTAAATCTAATTAAAGATTTAACTATCGCCTGGAGCAAAACTGGTGATACTCTATTCTCGATCATTTCAATCTAATTAAAGATTCATTAAAACTCCACTTAGTTTTAATCGTTAACTGGGTTAAAGAATCAGTGTCATTTAAAACACGGTTCACGATAAACCCCAAAATCACCTTCCATTAATTATCGGGTTAAAGAACGAGTGTTATTTAAAACACTGTCCACTATAAACCCAAAAATCAATATCAATTCAATTCCAATTAAATATTATTTAATTGGTACACTTCATTAAATCTAAATAAAAAGATTTAATCTTTTCTCAACTGGGTTCAAGAACAGTGTTAATGAAGACACCATTCACGACAAACCCAAATCACATTTGATATTAAATACAAGGCTCTGAATAGAAAATATATCGGCTTATATTCAATATCAAATTCAATGACTAACAAATGTCGTATTGGGAATAACGATATATATATATATCTTTCAAATTCCCATAACAATATTTGTATCATCACGAAATCCAACATCGAAATATTCCGAAGACAATTTCGATTCAAATCCACTCCAATGCAATCATTGGAAATTCTGGTTATTTTTAAAACCCTTTTCAAATTCAATTTATTTATTTAAAAATAAATAGAATTATAATTCTAGTTCGAAACTAGTTCATTTCGATAAAAATCTATTTTTATCTTTTCAAATATGGAGTTTTTCATCCCAATTCTTCCTAAATCATTTCTTATGATTTTACACAAATTATTACTATTTTTAATAATTTTACCAAGGCCCGTACAGTCGATTTCCATCAGCGGCCATCGAACTGCACTTACAGCGACCTTTTCCAAATTTGATTTGGACATAATTCCAAATCCAACCGTTAGATTTTTAATTTCTGATATTCGTTAGAAAGCTCTTCTCGATACGAACCCAACGGTTCTGGTTTTAGGAGAATCCGACGGTCGGATCTCCCGTAATATCCGTTCGAAGTCAATGGTCGAAATTCGAGAATTGCCGCGGTGCGGCGCGTTCTATTCAGGCCATTATATTATATATATAATATGTATAATATATACTTCGTCGATTTCAATTCAAAACGTGCTTTATAAATCGTTTTTAAATTCATTTTCAAAACGGTTTCAACTTCATATTCAATTTCAAATCAAAATTGAATATTCCAATTTAAATTCATTTTAAATTCATTTCAAATTGATTTCAATTCAATTTCGATTTTAATTCGATTTGAATTCATTTTCTTTTCAATTCAATTCAATTCGAATCCGTTTTAAATTCATTTCAATTCGAATTCGTTTTATATTCAATTCAATTCGAATTCGTTTCTATTCAATTTCTGTTCGAATTCCAATTCTTTTCAATATTCATTGAAAAATGAATAAAATCGATATAAATATCGTTCACGTTAAAATGGCGTCAATCTATAAGCGCGACTTCATATATTTCGATTTTCTAATATTCTATTTCATACATTTCTATTTCAAATATTTCTATTTCAAATATTTCTATTTCAAATATTTTTATTTCAAATATTTCTATTTCAAATATTTCTATTTCAAATATTTTTATTTCGAAACTGGAATGAGGCCCAATCAATTACCATATAATGTTAATTATATGGAATTTCTACAACACATGTATACAATAACAACGATGAATAATCAACCATCATCCAAAGTGCATTCTACACTGTATAAGCATCAAATATAAATATTCAACGCTTATAACAGCCTGTTAATCAATCGATTGACATACAACTAAACAATCGGGATTAGTGTACGTCAAATATCATCCCAATTCCCGTGTGGGGTTTCAAACAATCAAACACGGATTTTATTTGTGCAGTTGGGCGATGTGTAAAATTTATCGTCCCAATCAATGTCCTTCAAATAGGTGTACATAAACAAACCGTCCGGTTTGTAAATGAATATTTATTTATTCTCATTCACGTTAAAAATTATATTTTTAACGATCTAACTATTTTATTCAACCTATGAATATTCTATTCGGTTCATTTATTAAATAAAATGTTATCTTTATTTTTCTAACTTATTTTTAGAAAATTTCGGCGGCATAACGGCACGATACTAGAAACGGGACGAGGCCTAGCCTTATCCCCGGTCTAGTGAAGGCCCACGCCATTCACACATCAATCAAATCAATTTCATTTCACCACACAATTCAATTTCAATCAAATAATCTAACTAATTTTTGCAATCAAACAAACAAGTCCATGGTCTGTGGACGATTGTGTCGGGTGCTACTAAACACCGTCTGCATCCTAGTATATATATATATATAACTAGAAAGAGAAATTGAAGAGTGAGAAGTTCTCACCAATAGCCATCCAACTTCGCGACACTTCATTTATAAAAATCTTCATCGTTATCGCATCTTCGTCATCTTCGTTGCTGTAGCCACTACATATGTAAAAATCGAATTTTTACTTCGCTATCCAATTTATAAAGGTTTTGCCTTTTTAAATATAAAGATTTCGCCCTTTCAAATATTTCATTATAAAAATCACATTTGATATTTTTCTACACATATAAAGATGCTATTTTTAATATTCCTATCTTGTAAAAATTATATTTTTACTTTTCTACTTAAACAAAAATCATATTTTTACACCTCCTATATAGTAAAGATTATATTTTTAATACTTTAAAAATATAAAATCATATTTTTCCTATGCTAAAAATTATATTTTTACATGAATAAAAGTCCTATATTTTCAGTTTTTAAAATCGTATATTTTATCATATAAAAATCCTCACTTTTTATTTTTAAAAATCATTGCTTTTTAATACTATAATATTTATAAAAACTGATTTTAAATTTATGCTAAAATAAATCAATTACATTATATAAAAATGAATAAAAATAAAATACAAAAACTTACAGTATTAATTGGAAAAGGGGGGACTGGTGCTGTGCTTGGCGGCGTCGGGGAGGTCGGTGGGGTTTGGGCGCATCTGGGTTTGGGGGGGGGGGGGGAGGAAGCTCGAACGGAGGCCGGAGATGGGGGAAGCGGAGGGCGTCGGAGAGGGTTCCAGGAGGGGGAGGCGGTGGTGCCAGGGCGTCCGAGGTGGGCTAGGGGATTTAGGGGGAATCGGTTTGGGGAAGAAGAGGGAGGACGAGACGCGAGATGGCGGGAGAGAAGCAGGGCGTCGGCAGCGTGGTGGGGGTTCTCCGGCGATGGCGCGGAGGTGGTTGGAGGCGGCTCCGTCGAGGGTTGCTTCGTTTTTTTTCTTTCTTTGTTTTTTTGTTTGAAATCAAAATGAACGGGGGGGGGGGGCAGAGGAGATAAAGGGGAGAGGAGAGAGAATGATTTTTTTTATTTATTTTAATTCCTAAATGTTGACTTTTTCATACGACCTCTATACGAGGCCCAACGACTGTCGCCCCTAGCGTTATACCCCCATTCTGAACACAATGGGATATGTATCGTAGGCTGATTCGATAGTTACAATCAATTTCCGTCAAAATCAACATATAACTCTATATATTGAATTTGAACGCACATTTCAATTTACCGGGGTCACATACTAACTAGAAAAATTCCAGAAAAATATTTTCTAGCTTCGTATTGACGATACGGTCCTAACAAAACTAGTTTCGTCGAATTCTGAGAGCGTTGGAAAAATGGCCATTTTCCAGTCGATTAAAATCAACTGAAACTGGTCAAACGCGTTTCCCTTTGCCACGCTCACATATTGATTCGAAAAATTATGAAATTTGAAACCTAGCAATAACTTTACATCCCGGATCCAACAAAAGTGGTTTCGTCGAATTCCGAGGCCGTTTGCAAAAATTCCATTTTTAAGGGCTTGAATTCCGTAGCGACTATTCAGAATTTTCAACTGGACGTATCTTTTGATTCCCGCTATGAAATTTTGATTTTTCAGATTCGTTGGAAAGATATTCACAATTAGATCCTATTAATTTTGGTTTCATTAAAATCCGGATTGTTTTGCACCCGGTACACTCAATTGAAGTTTGAAATCGAATTATCGAACTACCGCGCCATTTTCAATTCCTTTTATAATTATATATAATTATTTATATTCTATCGTCGATCTATATAACTATACACGATTGAATTTTATTCAAAATAAATCTTTCGTCGTTTTTATTTAAAATAATTCATTTTAAATAATCAAAATTCGCTAAAATTGCCAAAATAAAAATTTTAAACTGGCCCAGATTATCGGGTTGTTACAGTTAAACAATCATTAATGTTGATTTTTGGGAAGATTAAAACCAAGTTGTGCTTTAATGAATCTTTAATTAGATTGAAATGATCGAGAATGGAGTATCACCAGTTTTTCTCCAAGCGATAGTTAAATCTTGAATTAGATTTGAAAGTGAAATGGTAATTGAATTGACCGATAACACCGTGGTGTTATATATGAAGTATTGCCAGTTTTGCTTCATTGGATGAATAGGTTGGGATTGGGAAATTAAATAAATGATTACTTCGGTAAGGAGCGCTAATCCCGACTAGTTTGGATAAACTATAATTTGTTTTGGATTGATAACCAAATGAAGATTAAAGAATAAATTTAAAGAATTTGTCTTTGATAAAATTAATGGGATCCTTTCCCAAAGTAAAAGAATATTTGAATAAAGGAATATTCTGGATTGAAATGAGGCGTATGTTGTGTTTTTATAGCACTTGTTTATTATATACGCGAGTTATTCAGAAATACCGAGTTTATCCCATTCTGAATAACCAATTCGACGATGTGTCGATGATGAAGACAGTGGTTGATGACCGGAGGTCTTCACATCGTTTGGATGATTACCGATTTCTTGATTGGGCTGTACACCCAAGACAAGGTAATAAGTGGTGATCGTCCAGACGTACTTGGAGATCGACCGGATATGCAAGGGCCTCTCTCCTGTATTAGACATATGGGACGAGGAATAAGGTGCCTCCGGTTTCATTCAGACCGAGAACGAACTTGTAAATGAATGTGTGTCTGACATTGGATTTCATTCTGTGTGATTAATATACATCGGTTGCATAGCGTGAATTGCCTGTGTGGTATGCTGAGATGCAAATGATCAAGGCTTCGGTTGAAAAGCATAGTCTTGTGGTTGATGATCAAAGCACGACTTTAATATAGCGTAGCTAGCATTAATCTGCGAGCCTCATACCCCGGTGTGAACCAGAAACGGGAGAGTACCTCAGGGAGGGCATGCGTTTCCTTCTAGCTTGGAGTGGTGTCAGCGTTTTGCAAGCCATGACGTTTTACTTATGTGGATGATGGATAGCGAGGCGCCTCGGTTATATCGGTCATTCTGGGGCCGATGGTATAGTCTTTATACAGACCAATTTTACGCCCCATAGGGCGGGGAAATGTAGTGTTCAGGCATTTAAATCCACATCGAGTGGATCGGCCCTGACGATCCAAGGGCCCACCTGTGTCTAGGTCCTGAGACATGGGCTAGATTTTCTCGAAGCGGTAAGGGCGATCCCTTGCCTTGGTTCACAGATGGAAATCTAACTTCCAGATCGTGACATTTGCAGTTTTGATTGTAGAGCCTAGTATTGGCGACATGATATATGGTACCCATGCAACCTAGGATTGATACATTTATATTTGGAGCTGTTTTATACACTATGCACTTATAATAGTATCAAATGATTTATTTTAACATATCAAGCATGTTTGGCTATTAAAAGGGAAAACCCTATCCTCCGGCTTGCGTTGCATTGTGTGATGAGACCCTGGTCTTATAATAGCCTCATTTTTCCAAAAAGCATTGCGCCTTTTTGTTATATGCACTGGTATTCTTGGGAGGAAACCCGTTCCGTGTTATATGGCGTGGTCCCTTGATATATCTGATTTAAAGTAAAGTTTTAAATAACTGTTTTAGTTCTCACACCAGTCACATGACTGATCTGGAGTTTATTGTTTTAACCTAAACTCCGTGCAACGACCCGGAAATTTGTAATCTTGGTTATCCGAAATACAACACATATCGAACATCCAAGGATCGAAAATACCGAATGGTTAATGAAAGAAATTAGAGGGTGCGGAAAGATAAGATAGAAACTTAGAATAGAAGAAGAAGAAGAACACAACATCAGAGTAACACGAACCTCACAGCGGGACGAATAACATATAATATATAACATAACTTTGAAATATACATCTGTACTTGAATATACATCATTGTCAAAGTACAGCACTTACAACACAGCGGAATAATAATAGCTATATAAACCTGAAGCCTCCTGCTCCAGCCCTTCAAGTATCTGTAAATCCCGACTACTTGACTGCCCGTACAAAATTGGGCACCCAAGAATTTAGGGAAACCAAAACAAAATAAACTCTGGGTCAGTCATGGGACTAGTGTGAGTAAAACAATTTAAAACAGTTTGAACAAGTAAACGATATCTCATAAGACCACGCCGTATAACGGAACGAGTTTTTCCCTTATGATAATCCAATATATCTTTATATCAAAAACCTTTTGATATTATAATAATGTCTATCAACCACAATATAATAATCATCTAGCGGAAACGCTTTCATCTCACGTTCTACATATATAGTACACAATCAAAACCACAAGCACGTATTGGGTAATGGATTTCCAACTATGACAAGGTATGGAACCACCTTTCGCTAGTGTACCTCTAGAGAGGAATACACTGGGTTCAACAAGAACATCTTGCAACCCGACCACACATGACCGACCACTCATTTCGCTTGAGTGTATCGAATGTATATCACCTGCGGTTGGGATCAGCAACCGTTTCCCGAATGGGACAGCATCAACAATAGATTTTTTTGAAGTAAATGAAACTCTAGATCAGGTGATTACATACCCTAATAGGTGCGACCTACATAGCCATGCTACCTACCCGATTTCTGTCATTTACCGGTTGATGAGGCTTGAGGTTACGCCTTACCATCACATCAGATTCACTTCGAATGCCACATTGTCAGATCCATCAAAAATCACTAATTGACGTCTACAACAGTACATTACGTGTTAGCTCAAGAAGTTTCCTTCTCCGCTTCCACTCTTGGTACTGTTGAAGAAATCAATGTACGTGACCTTTCTGGAAATACTCTGTCAGACATTCATTCATACAAGTCATCCAGGAATAGGATGAACCGAAGGCACTATTCGGTACATCCATCTTAGGCACTGTTATCTAAGACTTATACAATAGCTCTTGCACTTTACTCCGTCTTCAATTATCTTTGGCATATGTGATTCACAATGCTTATGCCAATACGGAGTGGTTCTGTGGATAAAAATCCAACCGGTCTCTCCATATTAACAACTTTAAAATGGTCAAAAACTTCGATAATCGGTGAGTTAACTTTCGAAGAAAAACAGGTGTGCAAACAACGGTATTACTTCCAGATGGAAATTCTATCAATCAATCATCAATTATATATATATATATATTCATGTTTTCCTTATTTTCTATGTTTAGAAAATATACGTTAACGCTGGAAAACATTTCCATAACTTATTTACGTATCACTATTCTTCTACAACTATCAGTCTCTGATTGTAACTAGTATAAGAACAATTCCCTAAGTACCAATCCCGAAGGTCGAAACCAACATCAGATAGACACTTAGGAAACCATTCAACTTAACTAGTCTCCAATCAATTTCTGATTTAGCTTAACTCCATTTCTTAACTCCTTATACATGAACATTTCCTTTTCTAATTCATATTTCAAATTTCAATATTTGATTTCGTTTCTGATTCTATTTGGAAAACATTTCCAAATCTTCTTTACTTGGATTTAACAGATGTTTAAATCAACATCGCGACGACAACTCAAACCACTATACTTATTTACTAAATTCACTTAACTACTTTCACTCTCGAACCTTAACCATTTCTAAATTTAAAACGAAGTCAATCAAATTGGGGTATAACTACCTCTCAGACCTTAACTGAACAACATTTCAAATCTCGAAATAGGGTAAGTTCATCTTTTAACTCTTTAACACTTCCTTACGTAACTTCCGAATATAATTTACGAGTCCAACTCCTTTACAGAATCATTTGATTATAATAGTGGTGTTATAATTTCCTGGTTCTGAAATATAATAACTTTAATCTAACTCTTATTTCCTAACTCGAATAAATAACGAACAACTAATTTATCAACTCCTATTTGGTTAACTCTTATTCTATACTCTTATTCGAATAACTCTAATCTAATAACTCTTATTCAATTAACCCTAACTATATTTAACTCTTACTAGATTAACTCTTATTCGAATAACTTACATCCGAATAACTTATATTTGATAATCTCTCTTCTTCGAATAAACTATATTTGATTTAACTCCTGTCGAATAACTAGATTCGATTAACTCCCTTCGAATATCTCTGATTCAATTAACTCACTTCGAATATCTCTTATTCGATTAACTCACTTCGAATATCTCTGATTCAATTAACTCCTTTTAACTCTATTTGAATAACTAATATTCGGTAACTCCTTTTAACTCGTTTCGAATAACTAATATTCCATAACTCCTTTTAACTTGATTCGAATAACTAATATTCGATAACTCCTCTTAACTCGATTCGAATAACTAATATTCGATAACTCCTTTTAACTCGATTAACTCTAATTGATTAATTCTGACTGGTCAACCCTAACTGATTAACTCTAACTCTAACTCAAATGTCTTTACTCTAATCAATTACCCTAATTGATTTACTCAAATCAGTTAACTTTAATCAAATAACTAATATTCAATTAACTCATTTTAATTAACTTCTTTTGATTAACTCCTTTCAACTCTATTCGAATAAACCATATTCGATAACTCTTTTAACTCTATTTATTTAGCAAATAAATATTCCTTTCAATTCTATTCAAATAAACCATATTCGATAAATCTTTTAACTCTATTTATTTAGCAAATAAATATTCCTTTCAATTCTATTTGAATAAACCATATTCGGTAACTCTTTTAACTCTATTTATTTGGCAAATAAATATTCCTTTCAATTCTTCTATTTATTTAACAAATAAATATTTCTTTTTTTTACTTCTATTTATTTAACAAATAAGTATTTCTTTTTACTTTTATTTATTTCCTATAAATAAATGATCCTTTATATTTGTTTTCTTCACAAATATTCCTTTATATTTGTTTTCATTTTATAATTATTTCCTTTTATAAAATCCTTTTCCTTTTATATATATATAACCCATTGATTTTATATAAATAATTTATTTTCGAAATATACTTTGAAAATCTCCTTTTTACATCCCAATATTTCTTATGGTATTTAACGTACCATATAACAATGATCGGTATCATTCAAACATATAAAATCATCAACAGATTTCATATCACATCATATAACACAATATATGAACAGAACAGTATTATAAATATTGAGGAGTCCAGTTGGACCCTTCCAACCTGTTTCCCTGTATCACAGATGTTAATTCATATAATTAACATCAACTTCATTTCAATATGAAATGTTCTGATAAACAACATCAACATATATTTAACGGTTTATATATATATATAATTTCAACTAACTGACTAGCAGTTCAATCAACCAAATCAACACATAGCAAACCAGTCATCATTTATCAGTTCTAAATGTGCGTTGCAAAAATAGAACTATTCAGAGTTGGTGAGTTTTACTCACATTGGCAGTTCATCGTTAAAGAACGATAAACTGTTGTTTGGTTTGAATCAAACAGTTTATTTCACCATAAATTCATACGAGCTCCAATCCACTCCCAGTCAGTCCCATTGGGTAGTGTCCGTCCATACAATCCTGTCGCATCTTGTTTCGTCCAATTCTGATATCGTATGTGAAAGTTACAATTTATAAGTTCATACCTTATTAAAATTTAAAACTAAAACTGTTCTAATTAAATATTGGGCTCACCCCTTTCTCCCAAGGCCCAAGCCCACTCATTTAAAGCCGTCCGCTCCAAACACTTCTTCCCCGAACTCAACTCTTGCTCCTTCAATACCATGACCAACGTTTTGACCGCCCTCACAACCTTCTCCGTCCATTCTTTCCGCCTGCCACCACCGCCAAACGCCAGGCCATCAAAATTCTCTCCTCCCTATACTCTTCATTTCGAACTCGGTGGCTCCAGCCGAAGCGCGTCGACGGGACAAACCCGATGGATACCATACAGGTATCGACATTCATCTCGACAGAAATCCACCAAATTAGCGCCCAAGGTGAGGATTCACCTCCCGATCCCAAAACAAACCATGAAGACTTGAATCAATGCTTCAATTCGCTGAAATTGTCAGCCCTAGGTTTTCTGTTGTAAACGGCAACCTCCAACACAGCGATCGAGTTTGTAAAAACGTATACCAGAATGAAGAGCAAGCCATAAGGATCCCAAATATATTTATGTTTTAATTTATAAACTTTTCCATGATTTTAGTTTGATTTTCATAGGAGGATTTCTACGTTTTCCATTTTTTTTCCTGTGGCGGCTTAGGAGAAATTATATAGGGGGATCGTATCTTTTGTGTGGCTGAAAAGGGATGGTGCGTGGCCTAGTTTAGGTCCACCAATACATTAGGATATTTTTATATTTATTATTTAATTCAAATATAAATGTAACGCTATTGGTTTCTGTTGTTAAAATTTTTGTGGTCACCCATGATACCCAAAAATCGTGAAAATTGACATGCCACTAGAGTTTGACATTTCGGTCCCAACGAAACTGGTTTCGTCGAATTCCGACTCCGTTTGCTCACACAGCGTATTTTTAACCATAAAAATACTGATTGTTTTTCACTCTAAAAATCCGTATGGCCACACAGTGACTCTAAAAATCATGAAACTGGAAATCTAACAACTATTTGACATTTCGGATCCAACAAAATTAGTTTCGTCGAATTCCAATTTCGTTTACAAAAGTGGTTATTTTTAAAGTCTTAAATGACCCGTTTAAATATATAAATATATTTAAATATAATTAAATTAAATACAAATAAATTTATATTATCGTATATACTCAAAGTGGAATACCATACAGCTCTACTGGGATTTATAACTTGATATTTCAAATCCCGATTAAATCGATATTCGATTTAAAAATGAAATTCCTTTTTAAAAATAGCAGATTAGTTTAAAGGAAAAAATTTAATAATATTTAAATTTAACGAACGTTAAGTTTTAACTTCCGTCTGAAGGACAGGCGGAAAATTCTCCATCGTGTTCATTAGTTTTATTTTCTTCTACAAAACTACTATTTCAATCTTCACTAAAAATGGCAGCCCCAGTCTCACTCTAAAATTCTTCTCTTATCAAAGTTCAGGTTCTCACGCAATCGATTCTTTGCAATGGAAGAGAAATCGCCGTCTTCCTCAGATTTCGCACAAAAACCCGAAGATTCAAATATCTCCAAAATTAGGGTTTCTCCAAGAACTAGGTCTTCTCCACGAATGTCAAAACCAGTTTCTCCAAGCACTAGGTCTTCTCCCTGAACGTCAAAACAAGTCGATTCGAGTAATATTCAGGGGAAAAAAAGAAAATCGAGAAGATTATTCGCCGCTGAGACCGAGAAACAAGACCAACTAAAGCAACAAGAGTTATGCGATGAAATATTCAGTAGGAAAAGGAAATCAAAGGTATAACGTTAGATCTATATTTTATATAGAAACATATCATGTTTAAATGATAGTTCAAAATATATTAGTTGAATACGTCAAATTGTTATATTTTATATGCATAGTTTTAGAATGATGCCTAAACATGGCATTAAAAAAATGATATACATATATATCATGGAAAAAGTTTAGTTGAATACGTCAAATTGTTTTACTGTGTGCTTTATGGGTAATGATAAATGATATACAAACATGTCATTGAATGCTTGGAAGCATTATACATATTATTAAGATGATAGTTCTAAATATCATATTAGTAGTTGCAAGCATTGAACATAAATTTTATATTCATAGTTTTAGAATGATGCCTAAACATGGCATTAAAAAAATGATATACATATATGTCATGGAAGAAGTTTAGTTGAATACGTCAAATTGTTTTGCTGTGCGCTTTATAGGGAATGGTAAATGATATAAAAACGTATCATTCAGTGTTTGGAAGCATTATACATATCATTTAAAATGATTGTTCAAAATATCATATTATTAGTTGCAAGCGTTATGCAGAAATGTTATATGTATACTTGTAGAATGATACCTAAACATACCATTAAAAAATGATATACAAATATATCATGGAAAAAGTTTAGTATTCACGTATACACATATATCATGGAAAAATGATATACAAATATATCATGGAAAAACCTGATTAATGATGGAAAATGAAAATCAGGTTGTTTCGACAAAGTTGTCACTAGCAAATTCAAAGGGAAAAAAGACAACTGCATTGGAAAAAGGAAAACGAGATAAGGTACATTTGTTATTAACTTAATTTTTTCCCGTGTTGATCTTCTACTGTCTTTTATATTCACATATGCACATAGACACATGCACTATGTAAGCATTATACAGAATTGTTATATTTTTTGGCAAATATGAAGAATTAACGCTGGTTCCCTTGTCTGGATTTCACGGATTATGCAATTCTATTTTCATTGTCTTTGCACAGAGCCTCCTTGTAGCAAACACCTTGGCACATCCCCACTGACCATCCAAACTAAGCACATCCAACACTTTCCAGTTTCAACAAACTACACTCTGCCATCTACCTAACGCTTTACCAACTCCGCACAGTTACATCACAAACTGAACTACAAGCGTACTGCTATCCATCAATAAACCAGGCTCTACCTTCTGTATATCACCACCCCACTTCTAGCCGCAAACTAGTTTCTACAAACCTCCCCCATAACCACAATTTGAACAACACATTGTTATCTAATCTTGTACACTATATTACTCTTTTTTTAACACATTATTACTTAGATACTAATGATAGATGTAACTTTCACTTTTCTTATACTTCGGTGCTATTGATAGATGTGAATGAAAGTTTCACTTATCATATAAGGTTCTAATGATAGTTTCACATATCATATATCATATACTAGGTGCTAATGGTAGACATGCAAATGCCATTTGGAATGATGATTTCATATATCATATTATTGTTTTATATTGATATATACATGACATTGGAAATGATAGTTTCACATGCCATATACTTGTTTATTAATGATAGATGTAAATAGCGTTAAAATTAATTATATGTACATTGATTCATTCAGAAAATATTGTGTAGGAATCAACAGGGAAAGGAATGAAGAAGTTAAAGGCAGCAACAACGAAAAAAGCAAGAAAGGCATCTCAAGAAAAATTCAATATCGTTGTAGCTTGCTGCCTATGATAAAAAATTTCAAAAAAATTATCCAAAAAGGTGGTCATCTTGCAAATCAGTTTAATTTTTTAATCAAACCCCATTTAAAAAGTTTCTTCATGTCTTTTGCAAACAAATTTTAACCATTTCGGCTTTCACTAAATCATCTACAACCTTAGATGATATAGTAGAAACATTTTCTATTGAGGAAGAAGCTTTCAAAATTGGGAATGTTTTTCTAAAATTGGAACCAGAGGATATTTCAATTCTTTTTGGATTACCTATGAGTGGTATTAACTTCTTAACAGCACCTAAAATGAGTTTCCAAGTTCTTCCGAACAACTGTAAAGACTTTGTTTTAAGAAATTTTGGTGTTGTAGAGCATATCTCAAAAGACCTTACAATCAATGCATAGTGAGTAGACTCTGTTCCTATTTGAAACAATCAATGATTTTTATATTATGCATCTAAATATGTGTGTTTAAGTTCTTATGGAATGAACGGGAGAATTAGAAGGGATCAGGACAATGTTTTTTAAGCCTGTAGCATATCTAAAAGGAAAAAATACTTTGTTTTACATAGTGTTATACATGCATTTTGTTTTTCGGGGTTTCAAAACTTTTAATTGCCTGTGATCATGCTTGTAAAATGAATAAATATGCAATTTCCGCTTAAAGCATGTCTATACTGAATAAATATGCAAAATGAATAAATATGCAATTTTACTAGAATGAATAAATGTGCAAAATGACAGTCCTAAAGTAAAGAATGATAACTTAATTTAGCATTAGTTTATACTGTAATATTAACTACTATCTCTACATTTGATACAGACTTGATTGTGGTTTCATCGTGATGGTAAACATAAAAAAATTGGACAAGGAAGAATTGCCGCCGAGTTACACAAAAGAGACAATAAGAATGCTAAGAGCTGCGGTTGCTTTTGATGTACTGAACGACAGGAAATACAGTTGGCCACCACTCGAACATTAAGCATGATGATGAGTAAAGCTGTTGATGATAACAACTAATGATAGATAGTCTTACAAATTTTCTATCGATTTTAATTTGCCTGTATGAACTGCTCAAATAGGATTGTAATCGATGGATTGAAGTTTTAATTGTCTTTTTTCGTTGTACTTTCTTTGTACGAACTACTGGGAGTATATTCAAATGTAATTGGCACGTGAATTTAAGTGCGTTTTCTGTATGTTTGATGTGGAGACAAAAGTTTTATTGAAATGCTATGTAAAACTTGCATTAAGTGAAAATAAAATTCTGTTGTGACATTTCAGTATCTAGAAACTCTGATTAGAGTTTTCAATGTTGAAATTATATGTCACATAAAATGCATACTACTTATAATGGAATGCTTGTTGACTGAAATGGTAACTACAGGTAGGCTCGTACAATAAACTCATGAATTCATCTAAATTAGAATCATAATTGAACAAAAAAAACCTTAAATTCACCAAATAATGTAAACATTTAATTCATGTTTACAGTAGGCTTCCCATGCTGTCCAACTTAACCTCAAATAAGTTAAAAGAGTTTTCCTAGTAAAAGAGCATATGAGATATAACAGCTTGTAATATTAGGCCTATTGGCTGATCAATTAAAAGTATTTCATACAAGATGCATACTAATGATAAAGGAATGTTGGTTACAACTAGCATTCAACTGAAATGATAAGTACAGGTAGCATTGAAAAGAATTGTTAAAAATGAAATGCTGAACTCATGCATTGAACTAAAGTACAGTTAGCATTGATAAAATAACCTGGTTTTTTTAAAAAAAAAAACTTACTTCAAAGCAAAAGACAGTAGACATTACCAGACATTAAAAATTAAACAAAACAGACAACATAACACTTCATTTTTTAATTTGCAAACAATTCACAAATACTGACTTCAATTTACTATAAGCTGTAGCAGCTTTACAATTAAAAAAATCCATTACACTAACAAATAACATGATTTTTCTTTTTTTAAATTTTAGAAGAAGCAAGACAGTTCCTTTTATTGTGGTCAACTTCATTACAATGACTGCATCTGTTTCTTTTATTTTGAGAGTATCCAAATCCACCACGCCTCTTTGTAGATGGTCTTCCTGCACCACGAACTTGTTTCGGAGGCTTAATCAAAACATCATTTTCAACAACCGTTGGCTTATCAAAATCTGGAATTGGATTGATAGCATAAGCATATGAAGAATTGAAAGCACTAATAGTAAAATATTCCTCCACAAAGTCGTAAACTGATAACCTTGACACATTAATACATTTGATTGCATGAGCACATGGAAATCCGGTAACTCTCCATTGATTACAGCTACATAAATGATTTTCGAGATCAACAAAATGAGACTTAGGGGATTTTTCTTCAAACATAAAGTCTGAAGACTTGTAAACATCCCAGCCAAATCCAACATCTACTAACTGAGACAAGTGTTCCTCCATAACAGGACAAAGAGTCGTTGTCCACAAACGACATTCCTCCCTTCGCCTAGCCATTTGCTCCATAACTTTCACTCGAATACCGTCCAAACAAGAAGTTATAGGCATTACTCTATCTTCCAAAATCCAAGAGTTGAAGCTTTCTGCAACATTTGAAATATATTCACTATACCGCTTTCCTTGAAAAAACAAATCTGCCCAGTGATCAAAAGGTTTATCTTGTAGAAAATTTTCAGCAGCCATACCCCCAATATTCTTAAATTTAGAAAGATATCGCTCAAAATCATACATATTAGAAGCTCTAGCACAAAGTTTGAATAACTCTACAACAGAAGAATCACCTTTAGCTGCCTTCACAACACTACCAATATTTTGTTCCATGTGAAGCAAACAGTAGCTATGATATGAAGAGGGAAATACTTTAGGAACAACTAATATGAGACCCCAATGACGATCAGACATAAAAACTAGAGATCGGTCTTCATTTAGCATTTCTTTCAAATGGGACAAAAACCAAGACCAGTTAGATTCGTTTTCATGTGAAACAATACCCATAGCAAGGGGAAAGAAACCTGAAAAATAATTTATTAATGACTTCTCAATATAAAGATACATGAGGCTCATTAAGCATCAGAATTATGATAGTAATGTATGGCAAACACAATTGAATTAGACTCAAAACGATATATGAATATATCATATATTATATATCAGTATTTTAGTACCTTACTGTCTAAAAATTAATACTACAAACACTTCCAGTGGAACCAGTAATAAATAAAGCAAACAAATCTAGTGTAAGTATTGTTGCATTAAAATTAGTTAATGTGCATAAAAATGATAGTTTCATATATCACAGGTACAAAAAAAACCAAGAAAACGTAAACAAAAGTAAAATGAAACTCGTACCTTGATTAGCATTTTTAGAAGTAGCAGCTAACAAAACTCCAGGTCTTCCCTTCAAATGAGCAGCATCTAAAAATATTAATGGTCTGCAGTGTTTAAAACCAAGCAAGCAAGCACCAAAAGCAAGACAAATTCTCTCAAACTGACTGGTTGAAGAGTCAACGTCCATAGACATATAACTACCAGGATTATACCTTAGGAATGCCTCCGAATACCAATGTAAATCATAATATGACATTGCATCATCCCCATATATCTCTTTCAATGCCAACTGTTTTCCATTATAAGCATAATAGTATGATAGATTGAAATTATACTCTCTTCTAAATTCCGCTATGATATCCTTCGACTTCTTCGTAGGAGCATCCCGAATTTGATCCAAAATCAAGGATTTAACAAATCTACTTGAAATAGTTACTTTATTAACATCTCTAAGACCCGCTCCACACGAATGATTAAAATTATAAGTTCTAATAAAAAATCGAGAGAGTAAGCTCGGATCCGAAGAAGCATTAACATAAAACTTGCAACCATCATTAATCCAAGAACAATTAAACAAAATTCTACCCGGAGCGTTTCTAACAAAAATCAAATCATAACCATTTTTTATTTGATACGCCATTAAAAACTCCCTAAAATCCTCAGCTCCATTAAAACAAAAACCAAGAAAATCCGCAATATTTTTCTGAGAACCTTTCTTTAACATATCTTTCAAATAATGAGATGAATCGGCATGTGACTCGCAATTTGTTCCAGAATTACTACCAATCGAAGTGCTTTGTACGCTTGCAGAACCCAAACCATAGCCATTACTATCAGATTCCATAACACCAACATTCTCCCTAACCGTAAACTTAAAATATTGACTCTTCTTAAAAGTTAGAAGACATAAAATGCTAAGCAAGTCTGAATCAATGTCAATAACTATAGTCTTATTCTCAAGAACATAAGAAATCTCAATAGAAAACCGATTAAGGTGTGGCCAAACATCACATATTTCACTTTTAACACCAAATAAAGAAGTGGCTATGGTCAGACGAGTAGAACAACAATTCTCATTGTGTTCAAAGATAACAAGCAAACTATTTGCTTCATTATTGATAGTATCAGAACTGCAAAAAAAAAAATCCAATTAAAATACTTAAACGAACAAAACAGTAACAGTAAATGTTAAATTTACATATCATAACAAAATATAACCAATCTTGCCGTTGGATTAAACAAGAATACATTAACTAAAAAACCGTATGATAAATAAACATATCACTGGCAAGATTATAGTCTAAATGTGAATACTGCAGTAATGCTATATAAACATAGCATAAAATAACAAACCACATATAATATTCACTAGAATGATGGAACATCATAAAACTATAAAGCAATAAACATTGCTGAAGAAATGCAAAAATAAACATTAAAATCTTACTTCTCCATTGAAATAAATCCAAATTCGATATCGATTACTGGAGGAAGAACAAGCTGTATAACGTAGATGAGCAAAAAATCGATTATTAATCGAAAACAATTATATGAAACAAAAAACAGAAATAATCGAAAGAAATTAAAGAAACATACCTGAATTCACCTAATTGTTTGATGAAGATAGAAATCGCCAATGGAGATCTGTAGGAAAGAAAGAAGACGAAAATCGATTGACAATGGAGAAATCGAATACAAAATTAGAGTGAGCGCCGTCTTGAATCGAGAAATCGGTGATGAAGAAGATCGCAACCAAATTAACCAGAAGATAAAATTTAAATGTTGCTGAGTCTTTTTCCTTGGAACGAAAGTTTAAAGACCGCTTCCTTCAGATGAAAAAAAAAGAGCCGCGTCCGTAGGCCCAAATAATTTGAATAAAACTTCCTTCAGCCCATTATCCTGTTTTAAAAATATAAATAACTCCTTATAAATTATAAAGGAATTCCACAACGACTTTTCTAAAATTTGATTTGGACATAAATCAAAATCTATCCAACGAAATCCGGATTTTTCTCTTCCACTAGAAAGATATACTCCACCAGCTCCACACGTTTCTTGTTTCACAGAAATCCGACTTAAAACGAATCCTGTACATTCAGTTGAAGTTCAAATCGCCAATATACGAACTTCCGCGCCATTTCAAGCTCGATTTTAATTATAATATAATCATACGTTCAAACTGTCGTTCAAATAATATATTTGTTATTCTAATTCAATTCTAAACTGAATTAAGTATCACAGATGATCCAGTTCACACCATATTGCCATTTCAGCCAATTCTGATTATTTCAGAATTAAATATATTATTTAATTTATTATTTTAATTAAATATTCACCATTATTTAATTCCACGACCATTAAATCCTTTTAATCACCTTTTAAATAATTAAATAAATTAATTATTATACCGCTGAAAAAGGAGTCATTACATTCTTCCCCACTTAAAATAATTTCGTACTCGAAATTGCTTAGGTAGGAAACAAACCCTATAGACCGGTTAGAACATATTTGTTCACTTCTTAACTTCAGTTTCAACTGAACCAATTTAATTTCAATTAAAATATTTATCAATTCTTATCAATGAAAATTTTCAAAAATCCTGAAAATTTTCTAACACATTAACTTTTCTAAAAATTTCGCCAGCACCTCCTTTGTACAACACTATCAGTAAAACCACAACTCGCCTCTCTGGGCCTTCTCCAACCCAAAAGAAAATCAAACAGCCAAGCGGCTTGCCCATTCGGCTCATCAAAATCTCAAAGCCATATATAATATAAACTGGTACCTTATTTTCAGGCATATCAACTCTATCACTTCCATCTGTTACCAATTCTACACATACTAATGTCATCTCAATCAATTTCTGATCGATTTATCCTCGAATCCAATCCTTTGGCTATATCCAAGCCAACTTCCATTTGAACTCAAATTTCAAATTTCAAACTCTTAATTCATTAATGCAATTCCATCCCAGATGATTCTCCAATCAAATCCTGTTTTATTTAACTTGGTTCAAGTTTAATTCAAATTTATTCATTCACTTATACCATCTCAATCTATTTAACTTTATTAGTTAAATTTTAATTCCAGAACTTAAATTCCTGGGTAAATTTCAATCAATCTGAAATCATACTGCCAATTCAAAACCTTTGAATTCCTAAACAACTTGTTTTCTCAAAACAATTCAAGAACAAAATCTTTGGTAGTAATCCGTCACTCAGCAACTCAAAAATGAACACCGATGATGTCTAGCTCATCATCGGGGTTATTTCCCAGCTATCGAAGTGAGTTCAATACTATATCACTTTCAAAATCATTCTTAAACACTTTTATTTTGAAATTAGTTCAAAATATCATTCACCCTTGCTTGGAATACAACTTAAAATCTCCCAGGATCTTAAAATTTACATATATTTAATCCAAGTCTATTTACAAACTTTGTTCCAAATTTTCAGGGTTTCAATTTCAATTTTGTTCTAAATTTCAGATTTAATTCAATTCATTATACTTATCTGAATTCTGATTGGTTATTTACATAACCATTTCACATTTTTATAATCTTATTCGATTATAATATCAACCAATATATCCAATATGTATCAAAATATACTTTGGGTAAAAATTATTTTCATTTACCCTCTTTCAAGACATATCGTGCCGACCCATCGTTTTTGAGTGTTTATAAACTCCTACCGATACAGTGGATCAAATTGATCAACCATAACTCATAAACTACTCAACCAATAATTCTCCACAATATAAAGTTATTTTTATATCATCTACAAATACGTTCACTCGTATATATACACTCAAACTCAATCTACGATATTACTAACCCTATCTCTATCGAGTCACGCCACAGAGCCAAGGTAATTCACTTAACCTTAAGCTCCGATACCAACTGTAACGACCCGAAAATTTGTAATCTTGGTTATCCGATATACAACACATATCGAACATCCAAGGATCGAAAATATCGGATGGTTAATGAAAGAAATTAGAGGGTGAGGAAAGATAAGATAGAAACTTAGAATTGAAGAAGAAGAAGAACACAACATCAGAGTAACATGAACCTCACAGCGGAACGAATAACATATAATATATAACATAACTTTGAAATATACATCTGTACTAGAATATACATCATTGTCAAAGTACAGCACTTACAACACAGCGGAATAATAATAGCTATATAAAGCCTCCTTCTCCATCCCTTCAAGTATCTGTAAATCCCGACTACTTGACTGCCCGTACAAAATTGGGCACCGAAGAGTTTAGGGAAAACAAAACAAAATAAACTCCAGGTCAGTCATGGGTCTGGTGTGAGTAAAACAGTTTAAAATAGTTCGAACAAATAAACGATATCTCATAAGACCACGTCGTATAACGGAACGGGTTTTTCCCTTATTGGAATCCAAAATTTCTTTATATCAAAAACCTTTTGATATTATAATAATGTCTATCAACCACAATATAATAATCATCTAGCGGAAACGCTTTCATCTCACGTTCTACATATATAGTACATGTAATAACCCAGAAAATACTGACCATTTTTTTTTTTAAATTGGTGATTTCAAAGGAATTTGAACAATTGAAATAGAATATTTCAATAAAATAGTGAATTAGAAATAGTGAGTCAATTTGAAAATTTGAATTCAAACTTTGACTGACTGTGCAGGGTGGAGAATATAACGGATTTTAGTGAAACCAAAAATATTTAAATCTGTTTATCATTACCTTTCTAATGAATCTGAAAAATCGAAGTTTCATAACGGGAATCAAAAGTTATGGCCAAATGAATTTTCAGAATGATCGCTATATAGAATATATAGCCCTGGAAAATTGATATTTTGCATACGACCTCGGAATTCGACGAAACCACTTTTGTTGGGTCCGGGATGTCAAACTATTGCTAGATTTCAAATTTCATAATTTTTGAAGCTAGTACGTGAGCGTGGCAAAAGAAAATGCGTTTGGTCAATTTCTGTTAAATTGGATCGACCAGAAAATGGCCATTTTTCAAACGATCTCAGAATTCGACGAAACTAGTTTTGTTAGGACCGTAGCGTCAAAACATAGCTAGATTTAATTTTCTGGAATTTTTCGAATCAGTTTGTGGCCCTGGCAAATTGAAATGTACGTTCAAAGTTAAAAATTAAATGTTTTATACTTTAATTTGAAAAATAACTATCTGTAACAGTCGAATTGGCCAACGAAACCTATCCCATTGTGTCCGGGATGGGGGTATTTAGCTAGGGGCGACATTCGTTGGGTTTAAAAAGGAGTTCGTTGAAGAAAACACTATTTAAAAATATAATAAAACCATTCAACTTCATATTTGATTTACTTTGGTTTTAAAACACCATTCATTCTAATGTTGCATGCATAGGCTAAAATCATATCATTAGCTAATTAATGTATATTTCAACTCATGCACATTTATTTGAACAAGTGGCTATTTTTAACACTTCACATTTCAAAGATGATAATTTGGCGAACTAAAATAGATTTCAACACATGACTATTTTATTTAGTTCCTATGCATAGGCTAAAATAACATTTATCTCATTTCAAATAATCGATCGACGTTGAGAAGTCGAAGAGTGGAAGACGGTTGAAGACCGACGATCTTCACATTGGATGGATGGGCGCTACTGATGCTCGTGATTGGAGTAGCTACCGTGAAGGAGCTGAAGTAGTAGCCGTCCAGACATACTGTTGGTTGTACGGATATGCGAGGAATTGGTGCCTCCGGTTTCGTTCAGACCCAGAACGGACTTGTAAATGGACTGTGTGTCTGACATTGGATTTTGTTTTGTGTTGATTGATCTCTGTTAAATATATATCTGTTTGGCGGTGGAGAATTTATTCTCTTGCTTAACGCTCTTCTCTGAGACGTACGAGCTCAGAGAATATGTATTGATAGAAATCAGTCGCATGGAGTGGATTGCCTGTGTGGCACACCTAAGTGGCATATGATCAAGGCTTCTGTTGCAAAGCAAAGTCTTGTGGTTGATGATCAAAGCATGGTCTATGTGACGTAGCTTTGTGTATAATGTGAATTCGCGAGCCTCACACCTCGGTATGAGTCAAAAACGGGAGAGTGACTGTAGGGAGAGAACGACGTTTCTTTCTAGCTAAGGTGGTGTCAGTGACCTACCAGCCCTGACATTATATATACTTTTCACCTGTGTGGTTGTTGGAATGCGAGGCGCCTCGATTACAGGTCTGTAAGGACCGGGAAATGTGTGTTCAGGAATTGCCAATCCTCAAAAGTAAGAGAGGACCGGCCCTGAAGATCCAAGGATCATAGTGGGGTCCTGGGACATTTGCTAGAGTGTCTCGAATCGGAGAGGAGCTTGCCCCTTGCCTCGACTCATGAAGGAATCCAATTTCCAATACGAAATATGCGGACGTGATTGTATTACTAGTACGGCGACATAGTGGTATGGGTCATTTATGCCGCCTATGATTGATATTTATGATTGAAATTGCTTTTGAAACATATATGCACTAGTAATAATATCAAACACTTTTGTTTAATTCGTATGAAGCATTTTTGGCCATTATAAGGTAAAAACTCTATCCTCCGGCTTGTGTTGCATTGTGTGATGGGACCTGAGTCTTATAATGGCTTCATTTTTTAAAAAGCATTGCGATGATTTAATCATTTACTTTATTTCATGCACTAGCACTCATTGGAGTAAACCCGTTCCGCGAAAGTGGCGTGGTCCTTTGATTTTCCTTATTATTGTTGTTGATAAGTTAAGTAGATTTCTCATACCAGTCCCATGACTGACTCGTAGTTTGTTTCACCTTGCAAACACGGGTGCCCTCATTTTCACACGGGAAGCCTAGTTACAGGTTTCTGACGCACTTTTGGCTCATGGCGAGGCTTGACTACACCGTGCTGACTTGGATTTTCTTCGCCATTATTGTAACTATAATATGATTCCGCCATTGGCGATGTAGACTGATATTTATTTTTTGTACTCTTTATGTATGATTCCGCCTCAGGCGATGGTGACTGACTATGTATCATTATGCATTAAGTTGTATCCTGTACTGTGCTTCTCTGATGTGATCATATCTATATGACTCCGCTGTCATATGTGTGTAAATTATTCTATTTTCTGTTTATGCTATTATCTGTGATCTGCTAATGATGATTAATGTGTTATATTCCAATGATTATCCTTAACACCGTGTCACGGGGTTTTGGGATCGTCACAGTACATAATCAAAACCACAAGCACGTATTGGGTAATGGATTTCCAACTATGACAAGGTATGGAACCACCTTTCGCTAGTGTACCTCTCGAGAGGAATACACTGGGTTCAACAAGAACATCTTGCAACCCGGCCACACATGACCGACCACTCATTTCGCTTGAGTGTATCGAATGTATATCACCCGCGGTTGGGATCAGCAACCGTTTCCCGAATGCGACAGCATCAACAATAGATTTTTTTGAAGTAAATGAAACTCTAGATCAGGTGATTATACACCCTAATAGGTGCGACCTACATAGCCATGCTACCTGCCCGATTTCTGTCATTTACCGGTTGATGAGGCTTGAGGTTATGCCTTATCATCACATCAGATTCACTTCGAATGCCACATTGTCAAATCCATCAAAAATCACAAATTGACGTCTACAACAGTACATTACGTGTTAGCTAAAGAAGTTTCCTTCTCCGCTTCCACTCTTGGTACGGTTGAAGAAATCAATGTACGTGACCTTTTTGGAAATACTCTGTCAGACATTCATCCATACAAGTCATCTAGGAACAGGATGAACCCAAGGCACTATTCAGTACATCCATCTTAGGCACTGTTATCTAAGACTTATACAATAGCCCTTGCACTTTACTTCGTCTTCAATTATCTTTGGCATATATGATTCGCAATGCTTATGCCAATACGGAGTGGTTCTGTGGATAAAAATCCAACCGGTCTCTCCATATTAACAACATTAAAATGGTCAAAAACTTCGATAGTCGGTGAGTTAACTATCGAAGAAAAACAGGTGTGAAAACAACGGTATTATTTCCAGATGGAAATTCTATCAATCAATCATCAATTATATATATATAGTCATATCTTCCTTATTTTCTATGTTTAGAAAATATACGTTAACGCTGGAAAACATTTCCATAACTTATTTACGTATCACTATTCTTCTACCACTATCAGTCTCTGATTGTAACTAGTACAAGAACAATTCCCTAAGTACCAATCCCGAAGGTCGAAACCAACATCAGATAGACACTTAGGAAACCATTCAACTTAACTAGTCTCCAGTCAATTTCTTATTTAGCTTAACTCCATTTCTTAACTCCTTATACATGAACATTTCCTTTTCTAATTCATATTTCAAATTTCAATATTTGATTTCGTTTCTGATTCTATTTGGAAAACATTTCCAAATCTTCCTTACTTGGATTTAACAGATGTTTAAATCAACATTGCGACGACAACTCAAACCACTATACTTATTTACTAAATTCACTTAACCACTTTCACTCTCGAACCTTAACTATTTCTAAATTTAAAACGAAGTCAATAAAGTTGGGGTATAACTACCTCTCAGACCTTAACTGAACAACATTTCAAATCTCAAAATAGGGTAAGTTCATCTTTTAGCTCTTTAACACTTCCTTATGTAACTTCCGAATATAATTTACGAGTCCAACTCCTTTACAGAATCATTTGATTATAACAGTGGTGTTATAATTTCCTGGTTCCGAAATATAATAACTTTAATCTAACTCTTATTTCCTAACTCGAATAAATAACGAACAACGAATTTATCAACTCCTATTTGGTTAACTCTTATTCTATACTCTTATTCGAATAACTCCAATCTAATAACTCTTATTCGATTAACCCTAACTCTGTTTAACTCTTACTGGATTAACTCTTATTCGAATAACTTACATCCGAATAACTTATATTTGATAATCTCTCTTCTTCGAATAAACTATATTTGATTTGACTCCTGTCGAATAACTAGATTCGATTAACTCCCTTCGAATATCTCTGATTCAATTAACTCACTTCGAATATCTCTGATTCGATTAACTCACTTCGAATATCTCTGATTCGATTAACTCCTTTTAACTCTATTTGAATAACTAATATTCGATAACTCCTTTTAACTCGACTCGAATAACTAATATTCGATAACTCCTTTTAACTTGATTCGAATAACTAATATTCGATAACTCCTTTTAACTCGATTCGAATAACTAATATTTGATAACTCCTTTTTACTCGATTAACTCTAACTGATTAATTCTGACTGGTCAACCCTAACTGGTTAACTCTAACTCTAACTCAAATGTGTTTACTCTAATCAATTACCCTAATTGATTTACTCAAATCAATTAACTTTAATCAAATAACTAATAATCGATTAACTCATTTTAATTAACTTCTTTTGATTAACTCCTTTCAACTCTATTCGAATAAACCATATTCGATAACTCTTTTAACTCTATTTATTTAGCAAATAAATATTCCTTTCAATTCTATTCAAATAAACCATATTCGATAACTCTTTTAACTCTATTTATTTAGCAAATAAATATTCCTTTCAATTCTATTTGAATAAACCATATTCGATAACTCTTTTAACTCTATTTATTTGGCAAATAAATATTCCTTTCAATTCTTCTATTTATTTAACAAATAAATATTTCTTTTTTTTACTTCTATTTATTTAACAAATAATTATTTCTTTTTACTTTTATTTATTTCCTATAAATAAATGATCCTTTATATTTTTTTTCTTCACAAATATTCCTTTATATTTGTTTTCATTTTATAATTATTTCCTTTTATAAAATCCTTTTCCTTTTATATATATAATCCATTGATTTTATATAAATAATTTATTTTCAAAATATACTTTGAAAATCTCCTTTTTACATCCCAATATTTCTTATGGTATTTAACGTACCATATAACAAAGATCGGTATCATTCAATCATATAAAATCATCAACAAATTTAATATCACATCATATAACACAATATATGAACAGAACAGTATTATAAATATTGAGGAGTCCAGTTGGAGCCCTCCAACCTGTTTCCCTGCATCACAGAAGTTAAATCATATAATTAACATCAACTTCATTTCAATATGAAATGTTCTGATAAACAACATCAACATATATTTAACGGTTTTTATATATATATATATGTATATATATATATATATATAATTTCAACTAACTGACTAGCAGTTCAATCAACCAAATCAACACACAGCAAATCAATCATCATTTATCAGTTCTAAATGTACGTTGTAAAAATAGAACTGTTCAGAGTTGGTGAGTTTTACTCACATTTGCAGTTTATCGTTAAAGAACGATAAACTGTTGTTTGGTTTGAATCAAACAGTTTATTTCGCCATAAATTCATACGAGCTCCAATCCACTCCCAGTCAGTCCCATTGGGTAGTGTCCGTCCATACGATCCTGTCGGATCTTGTTTCGTCCAATTCAGATATCGTATGTGAAAGTTACAATTTATAAGTCCATACCTTATTAAAATTTAAAACTAAAACTATTCTAATTAAATATTGGGCTCATCCCTTTCTCCCAAGGCCCAAGCCCACTCATTTAAACCTGTCCGCTCCAAACACTTCTTCCCCGAACTCAACTCCTGCTCCTTCAATACCATGGCCGACGTTTTGACTTCCCTCACAACCTTCTCCGTCCATTCTTTCCGCCTGCCACCACCGCCAAGCGTCAGGCCATCAAAATTCGCTCCTCCATATACTCTTCATTTCGAACTCGGTGGCTCCAGCTGAAGCGCGTCGACGGGACAAACCCGATGGGTACCATACAGGTATCAACATTCATCTCGACAAAAATCTAGCAAATTAGCGCCCAAGGTGCGGATTTACCTCCCGATCCCAAAACAAACCACGAAGACTTGAATCAATGCTTCAATTCGCTGAAATCGTCAGCCCTAGGTTTTCTGTTGTAAACAACAACCTCTAACTAGGCGATTGAGTTTGTCAAAACGTATACCAGAATGAAGAGCAAGCCATAAGGATCCCAAATATATTTATGTTGTAATTTATAAACTTTTCCATGATTTTAGTTTGATTTTCATAGGAGGATTTCCACGTTTTCCATTTTTTTTCCTATGGCGGCTTAGGAGAAATTATATAGGGGGATCGTATCTTTTGTGTGGCTGAAAAGGGATGGTGCGTGGCCTAGTTTAGGTCCACCAATACATTAGGATATTTTTATATTTATTATTTAATTCAAATTTAAATATGACGCTGTTGGTTTCTGTCCTTAAAAATTTCTGTGGTCACCCATGATACCCAAAAATCATGAAAATTGACATGCCACTAGAGTTTGACATTTCGGTCCCAACAAAACTGGTTTCGTCGAATTCCGACTCCGTTTGCTCACACAGCGTATTTAACCATAAAAATACTGATTATTTTTCACTCTAAAAATCCGTGTGGCCACACAGTGACTCTAAAAATCACGAAACTGGAAATCTAACAACTATTTGACATTGCGGATCCAACAAAATTAGTTTCGTCGAATTCCGACTTCGTTTGCAAAAGTGGGTATTTTTAAAGTCTTAAATGACCCATTTAAATATATATTATCGTATATACTCAAAGTGGAATACAAATAAATTTATATTATCGTATATACTCAAAGTGGAATACAATACAGCTCTACTGGGATTTATAACTTGATATTTCAAATCCCGATTAAATCGATATTCGATTTATAAATGAAATTCCTTTTTAAAAATATAAATAATTCCTTTATAAATTATAAAGGAATTCCACAGCGACTTTTCTAAAATTTGATTTTGACATAAATCAAAATCTATCCGACGAAATCCGGATTTTTCTCTTCCACTTGAAAGATATACTCCGCCAGCTCCACACGTTTCTTGTTTCACAGAAATCCGGCTTAAAACGAATCCTGTACATTCAGTTGAAGTTCGAATCGCCAATATACGAACTGCCGCGCCATTTCAAGCTCGATTTTAATTATAATATAATCATACGTTCAAACTATCGTTCAAATAATATATTCGTTATTCTAATTCAATTCTAAACTGAATTAAGTATCACAGATGATCCAGTTCATACCATATCGCCATTTCAGCCAATTCTGATTATTTCAGAATTATATATATTATTTTAATTAAGTATTCACCATTATTTAATTCAACGACCATTAAATCCTTTTAATCACCTTTTAAATAATTAAATAAATAAATTATTATACCGCTGAAAATGCGGGTCATTACACTCTGGGTGCCCCTATCCACACGGACAGCTAGTAGTTTTGGGTTTTGCAGATTTACGTTCACAGGATCCTGGTTTACAACTGGAATGATATTCAGAAAGCTCTGTATCCGTATATTCTTTTCAGTTGTATTTTGTATTATTTTCAAAGCTGCAATGTAACTTGTAGATCTCTGATATTTAGTAAACGTTTATTATTTATTCATACTCTGTATATTCTTGTATTCTAATGGAATTGTTGTAATAAGCAAAGAAATGTTCTTCTGTTTGTGTTCCGATTAGTCTTGTTCTCAAAGTAATCCACCTTCTTGTTCGGTTTAGGCCGGTCGGGAAGTTCAGGTGTCAGAGCTTTAGTTTACAGAGCTCGAGAACAAGACACATTAGAACCATACGAACGAATTCATTAAAGATTGGATTAGAAATATCCAATGAGAATGACTCGTTAGAGATAAGATCAGTAGTATCCTGGAACGAGTGTGAAGAGTATATTTCTAAATTGGCTCTGATACCAAAGCTCCGATATCAAACTGTAACAGGTTTTGGGTTTCAAGCGGGGATAGAGAAGGGGGGAGGAGTAGAGCGCGTTGAAGGGGGCCAAAGGGAAGGCGGAGGCCCTGGGGAGGGGGTGGCGGCTGGCGCGACAAGCGGTGGCAACATCGTGAGGGTGGCGGCTGGCGATTTGGGGGAGGGAGCAGGGTTTTCTTTTTTAATTTGATTTTGACCGTGGGAATGAAAGAGAGGGAGGGGAGGTTGACCCCAATATATAATTATATATTTTAATTATATTTTTAATTTCAAAAAGTTAGTTTAAAATTTGAACTCTGAATCAAGCCCAACGACTGTCGCCCCTAGCTAAATACCCCAATTCTAAACACAATGGGATATGTCCCGTAAGCCAACTCGACTGTTACGATCAATTTCCACTAAATCTAAAATATAAATCATTATATTTTAAATTCAAATGCACATTTTAATTTACCGGAGTCACAAACTAATTCTAAAAATTCCAGAAAAATTATTTCTAGCTTCGTATTAATGATACTGTCCTAACAAAACTAATTTCATCAAATTTGAAGACCATTTGAAAAATGGTCATTTTCTGGTCGACCCAAACAGACTAAAGCTGTCAAAACCCGTTTTCCTTTGCCACACTTACATGTTGATTTCAAAAATTATGAATTTTTGAATCTAGCAATAGTTTGACATCCCGGATCCAACGAAAGTGGTTTCATCGAAAACGGAGGTCGTTTGCAAAATGGCTTTTTTTTAAGGGCTATATTTTCCATAGCACTATTTTGAATTTTCAACTGGACATAACCTTTTACTCCCGCTATGGAATTTCAATTTTTCGGATTCGTTAGAAAGATACTTTCAAATAGATTCTAATATTTATGGTTTCGCTAAAATCCAGTTCATTTTGAATCATATACATTCATTTGAAATTTGAAATCGGATTTTCAAACTACCGCACCATTTTCAATTGCTTTTATAATTAAAATAAATATTTTATATTCTAACTTCGATTCAAATAAATATATACGTTCTAATTCCATTCAAAATAAATTTCTAGTCATTATTATTTAAAATAAATCATTTTAAATATTCAAAATTCATCAAATTGGCCAAAATAAATTTTTTAAATTGGTTCTGATTTTCCGGGTTGTTACAATTTGTTATGGAGGTATAAACTTTTAGTAACCTTAATTACATTATTAAACTAATAAATTATATAATTAACCTTAATTTTCTTTTAATCCTTCCTTTCTCTTACATTCGTAACCCTACAGACATTGATCGAAGAAAACTCGAACCCTTCCCTTCAATTATCATCGCGTCGCACCACCCAATGATCAACCTGACGCCGATCCACGACCACCGTACGACTCCCCTCAGCGCCACCGACCTCCTTCCTGACACTCGCCGAAGTCGATGGGCTCTATAGGCCGGGAAACGCCTCCAAACATCTATTGTTGGAGCTGAGAATTCGAGAAGCTCTCAAATTTAAAACCGATCATACCATATCACATGGAAGATCATGCGAGTTCTACCATTTTTGTTTAAGGAGTTTGGATTAATTTGAAGTGGATTTGGAGAAATTCGGGATCAAATTTAGGCGCTTCTGGGCTGTCGATTTTTATGATGGCAGCGCGTTTTCTAATTGGGAATTAGGGTTTCTTAGTTTTAGGGGTATTTATAGCCATTTAAATAATAATACTTAATTCAATTATTTCTTAAATGTGAACTTTTAGCTCCAAACTCCAAATCAAAACCAACGACTGTCGTTCCCAACCAAATACCCCCATTCTAGACACAATGGGATATGTTTCATAAACCAATTCGACTATTTCATTCAAATTTTGCTAAAATTAAAATATACATTAATATAACGGTCAATATTGAATTTAAACGTATATTTTAGTTTACCGTGGCCACATACTGACTCCAAAAATTACGAATATTGAAATCTAGCTATGTTTTGACGATATGGTCCTAACAAAATTAGTTTCATCAAATTTAGAGGTCGTTTGTAAAATGGCCTTTTAAATGGTCGATTAAATTTAAAATAAAGTTACAAAACACGTTTAAATTTACCACGCTCACATATTAATTCCCAAAAATATGAATTTTTAAACGTGACAATAATTTGACATTCCGGATCCAACAAAAGTGGTTTCATCGGAAACGGAGGTCGTTTGCAAAATGGATATTTTTAAGGGTTATATATTATATTAAAAAATATATAAATTCCATAATGATTATTCTAAATTTATACTGGACATAACTTCCAATTTATAAAGTAAATGTCAGTTTCTTACATTCGTTAGAAAATTACAGTTCAAAATATTCCAACGTTTCTTGTTTTACTGAAATCTGATTTATTTTGAATTCTGTACATTCATTTGAAATTTAAAATCGTATTTTCAAACTACCGCGCCATTTCGGGCTCGTTTCAATTAAAATTTCAATTTATACGTTCTGACTTCGATTTAAATAAATTTTAAATCGTTAATTCTCAAAATAAATCATTTTAAATCTTTAAAATCCATTAAATCAATTAAAAATAAAATTTTAAATTTAATCCAAAAATCTGGGTTGTTACAATCTCCCTCACTTAAAATCTTTTCTTCCTCGAAAAGGAATGGAGCTGAAAGTTGTTTAACTAATCAACTCAACTCTCATTTTGGCTTGAGTTCTTCAACTTTTTAGTTTCTAAGAGCTTTTCTCAAAAATTTGGCTAACACCCTAAATTTTCGATTTTTTTTGCCATAACCTCCTTTGTACGGGGAGGGTTTGAAAATATATTGGTCTGTATTAGGCACCCAATAAATCAATAAAAAATCATACATAATTTTTGTGACCTATCTATGCCCTAGGGAGACATGTAAAAAGTCGAAATCTCATACTTTTCCCTAGTGTTGGAAGCAAAATAACCCATCTGCCTTAATTAAAAACAAGAGAGACGTGAACTTTTGTCATCTCCAGACCTGTGTAGGGTTTTTATTAAATCCTGCCCCGAGCACTTTTATATGTTTATTAAGTCCATTATCAGTCTTCTGTTCAACCTGTAATTCAGTCCTTTCTATGCAAGCATCTCTCCTATATGGAAATCCAAACCTCATCATATAAGCGCCAAATGCTTATATGGAATATGATATGCTGTCTTCATTTAGTATGCCATGCGGTGTAGTTGATAATTTATTTGTTGCTATCCTACGACGTGGGTTTAAATTTCACACAGAACAACCATCATAACGCATCCAAAATCATTCACAGTAGTTGATATAATAATAAAATTGCGCAACCAACTCATTAAGGTGAACCTGTTTGTCGGGCACGCAATTTAATTCTTTACTCTACAGTAAATCCATAACCTGCTCATCATGCGTATATATATATATATATATGTACACATCTATCTAATATATAAATCCAATTCTAACTAAACTTGTAATTCAGTTTAACTTACCTCAATTAAATTAAATAACAAGGGTTTTCGTATGTTAAATTTCCAAAATTGGCAAAGATAACATCTAATTTATTTAAATCAGACGTCATAAGTAATCAAACAAAAAAAAATCAAACATTCAGTCAAACAATTAATTGATTATTTATTTTACTAAGAATATAAATTTTATGTACTCAAAATATAATTTCTAAGATCGGATTATATAATAATAACAAATGAGTTACATATAAATATATCACTCTCAACACATTCTAGGGCAATACTAACCCCATCTCTAATGAGTCTCTCATTCTAGGATGCTACTGATCCTATCTATAATGGATATTCTTAAATAGAATGTTAATAATTCAATCTCTGATGAATTCTCTCATTCGGTTCTAATGTGTCTTGTTCTCGAGCTTTGCAAACCAAGGCTTAAATACCACAATGAAACGACCCGAAATCGCCCGGTCTCCCAGGAGACGGAAAAGCCCGGATTGCTTTGAGAACATGATGCATCGGAACGCAAACACTAGAACATTTCATTGCTATTACAATAATTACATCATAGTACAAGAATATCAGAGTTCAAATAAATAATACACAGCGGAAAATTAATATCAGAGATTAATAATTTACATAGCAGCGGAAATTAAATTGTATAAATACAATGCACAACGAAAATACACCAACTACCAGAACTGAAAGAGATACACGGATACAAAGCTTTCCGAATATAGCGCCAGCTGCAAACCAGGATCCTGTTTAAATAGAAATCTAGAAAACTAAACTATTAGCTGCCCATGTGGAAAATATGAGCACCCAGAGTTTAGGTAGAAATAATAAACTCCGAACTAGTCATGGGACGGGTGTGAGAATTTAAAACAGTTATTAAACTTTTATTTTAACATAGGGTAATTAACAAGACCACGTCGTATGCCATGGAATGCGTTTACTCCACGTGAATACCAAAACTTGAAATAAAACGATTTAATAAACAACGCAATATTTTTTGGAAAAATGAAGTTATCATAAGATTCAGGTCCCATCACACAATGCAATGCAAGCCAGAGGATAGAATTTTACCTTATAATAGTCAAACATGCTTGGTACGTTTTAAAACAAATCATTTTAATATTACTATAAGTGCATAGTATATCAAACAACTTCAAATATAAATGTACCAATCATTGACGGCATCGGTACCATATATTATGTCGCCATACATAGGTTTACAACTGAGACTAAAAAGTCGCGTATTGGAAATTGGATTTCCATCTATGAGTCGAGGTAAGGGATTGTCCTCTCCGATTCGAGACACTCCAGCCTATGCCTCAGGATTCAACCTCAACTGCACCTGGATCTTCAGGGCCGGTCCACACTTACTTTAGTGGATTAGTAATTCCTGAATAATACGTTTCCCTGCCCTATGGGGTCTAAAATCTGGTCAGTATGTCGACCAAATCAACAACCACTAGGGTCTCAAATCCGAGGTACTTTGCTTTCCAACATCCACATAAGTAAAATGTCTGGGCTCCATACCATGACATCACTCCTAGTTAGAGAGAAACGCATGCACTCCCTGCAGTCACTATCCCGTTTTTGGCTCATATCGGGGTGTGATGCTCGCGAATTAACGCTATACACAAAGCTATGATACTTAAAGCTGTTCTTTGATCATCATCTACAAGACTCTTCTTTTCAATTAAAGCCTTGATCATTGCATCTTAGCATGCCACGTTGACAATTCATACCATACTATTGATTCCTACCAATATATAACCTCTAAGCTCATACATCTCATACAAGGGTGTTAAGCAAGAGAATAAATTCTCCGCCACCAAACAGATATATATGTAGCATAGATCAACGAATATAGCGCAAAATACAATGTCAGACATACAATCCATTTACATGTCCATTCTGGGTTTGAACGAAACCGGAGGCACCTTATTCCTCATCCTATATGTCCAATACATGAGAGAGGCCCTCACATATCCGAACAATCAACAACTACGTCCGGACAACTAACACTATAACCCTTTCAAGGAAGCAACTCCAATCAAAGGCATCAGTAGAAATCCATTCGATGTGAAGATTTTCGGTCTTGCACCGTCTTCAATATCTTCGACTTTTAATCGTCGTAACCATTATTCAGAATGGGTTAAACCCGGTCTTTCCGAATAACTTGTGCATCTTACAATCAAATGATATATAAACACATCATACACCTCATTCCAATCCTGAATATTCTATTATTCAAATATTCGTATCTTTGGGGAAAGGTTCCCATTAATTTTATCAAAGATAAATTCTTTTAAACTTATTGCTTAATCTTCCTTTGAAAACCATTGCAAAAGATTTTATATTATCCTTTAACAATTCTGAACCAAATTAAGGCTTGTAATACTAGTCGGGATTATCGAGCCTTACCGAAGTAATCATTTATTATTTTAATCCCAATCCCAACCTGTTCATCCCATGGAGAAAAACTGGTAGTACTCAATTTCTAACCCCCATCGTTTTATCGGTAAATTTAATTACTATTTCATGTTCAAAACTAATTAAAGATTTAACTATCGCTTGGAGTAAAACCGGTGGTACTCCATTCTCTATCATTTCGTGAATTTGGTAAATTTAATTACCATATTCCCATTTACATCTAATTAAAGATTCATTAAAACTCTTTCTTAGTTTTAATATTCCAAAAATCATTATTCGATGATTATTCAACTTTAGGAAATCAATCCTGTCTTTAACTGGGTTAAGAACTAATGTCACTCAAAACACAGTTCACGATAAAGCCAAAATCATATTCCATTAATTATGGAATCTTCACGGAAAATAGATCAATATATATAATCGATATAAATTTCTGTATTAGGCTAATAATATGAATGGAATAACGATTTAAAATTCCATATATAGTAGCAGTCCTCCTTTACAGAAGATTATCTCGATTATTACTAAATCGAATTCCATTTAATTCCAATTTGATATATTAAATAGGAAAACTTTACTTCGGAAAATTTTCATTAAATCTTAATGAAAAGATTTATAAATTCCAAATCATATCTTCACTGTTAATTGGGTTCGTAGAACAAATTTTATTTAAAACATCATTCACAAAGAACCCAAAATCATCTTCCATTCAATTCCAATTTATAATTATAAATTGGAAAACTTCATTTATCTTAATTAAAATATTTATTCTTTTCTCAACGGAGTTTAAGAACGGTGTTATTAAAAATGCTATTAACGACAAATCCCAAAACCCAATTTGATATTAAATATAAGGCTCTGAATAAAAATAATATCGGTTTATATTCAATATCAAATTCTGAAACCAACAAATATCGTATTGGGAATAACGATATCTATATCTTCCAAATTCCTCAATAGTATCAGTATAATCATGGAATGCAATATCGAAATATTCCGAAGATTATTTCAATTCAAATCCATTCCAATTTATTCGTTGGAAAAAAACTCTGGTTACTTCAAAACTCATTTACAAATCCAATTTATTTATTTAAAAACATTGGATTATTATTCTAGTTAATAACTAGTTTATTTAGATAAAAATATATTTTATCTTTTCAACTATGGATTTTTTCATCCAAAATCTTTCCAAATCATTTATTTTGAATTTACACAGTTTTTGTATATTTTTAATAATTTTATTTAGGCCCATACATTCAGTTTCCAATATCAGCCACCAAACTGCACTCGTAGCGACCTTTTCTGAAATTGATTTGGACATAATTTTAAATCCAACCATTCAAAGTTAAATATCTTACATTCATTGGAAAGATCTTTTCGATACAAACCCAATGGTTCTGGGTTTAGGAGAATCCGACGGTCGGATCTCCCGTTACATCAATTTGAAGTTGATGGTTGAAATTCGCGATCGGTCGCTGCATGGTGCGTTCTATTCAAGATATTTAAATATATATATATATATATATATAATATCATCGATTTCCATCTAAAACTTAATTTATAAAACGTTCATAAATTCATTTTAAAACGATTTCAATTTCATTTTCAATTTTAAATCAAAACTGAATATTCTATATCATTATTACAGTACATTTTCAAAATATCAGATTTTGAAGTCAATTCTTTTTGATATTCATTAAAAAATGAATAAAATCGACAGAAGATTCCGTTCAAGTAAAATTGGCGTATATCTACTTAACTCGACTTCATATTTGTTTCAGTTATAAATATTTTATTATTTTCGTGTCCATCCAAAATCGGAAGTCAAAATCATATTTTGATTCTTCATTGAATATTATTTTTAAAATATTCATTATTTCTGAATTGGAATCAGACTTAATCAATTACCATATAATTTTATTTTTATGGATTCCGTACATAGAATGTATTCAAAAAATAGTGATAAATAACTATTAAACATTCAATTCACATCCATAGTGCAATTTAGAACTGTATAAGCATTAAATAATTAAATAACACTTATAACAATCTGTCAATCAATCGGTTGACATATAATTAAAATCAAGGGAGATGTGAATTAATTATCTTCTCCAGACCCGTGTGGGGTTTCAAACAACAACAATGATTTCAAATTAATCACTAGTTATTAAATTTAACCAATTCTAATTTGATTTGAATTATTTTTCTAATTAATAAATTTTCACCGTTTAAATTATAAATGGATATTTATAATTTAATTTCAACTACCACAATAATATTAACATTATTTTTAATATGTTTAACATCACAATCACAACACAATACAGTTAATCAAATCATACATGGGTTTCAAACAACATGAATGTGAGCTAAAAGGCACCGTACAAATTTTTTGGGATAATTAAACAAATAAAAATCAATACTGGCAATCGCTACATTTAGTTATAAAATAAATAAATAACAGTACAAAATTTTAATGAGAGAGTTCACTTTGGTTTTCCACTCCGCTATTCTTTATTTCTGAATTTATTTTGAAACTGAATCAAACGCGCATTTAATTTAGCTGAAAATCCAGTTTGCTCCTTTTCCATTCTGGTCTCCTTTTCCATTCTGGTCAGTTCCATGTTGTAAAGTTTTTCATCACGGTTCCAACGGATCTTAAATCATACAAGTCTGTTTCCATTTGCAAAAGTTATGGAGGTATAAACTTTTAGTAACCTTAATTACATTATTAAAATAATAAATTATATAATTAACCTTAATTTTCTTTTAATCCTTCCTTCCTCTTTCATTCGTAACCCTACGGACATTGACCGAAGAAAACTCGAACCCTTCCCTTCAACTATCACGGCGTCGAACCACCCAATGATCAACCTGACGCCGATCCACGACCACCGTCCAACTCCCCTCAGCGCCACCCACCTCCTCCCTGACACTCGCCGAACTCGATGGGCTCTATGGGCTAGGAAATGCCTCCAAACGTCTACTATTGGAGCTGAGAATTCGAGCAGCTCTCAAATTTAAAACCGACCATACCATATCACATGGAAGATCACTCGAAGTTCTACCATTTTTGTTTAAGGAGTTTGGAGTAATTTGATGTGGATTAGGAGAAATTTGGGATCGAAGTTAGGAGCTTCTAGGTTGTCGATTTTATGATGGCGGCACGTTTTCTAATTAGGAATTAGGGTTTCTTAGTATTAGGGGTATTTATAGCCATTTAAGTAATAATATTTAATTCAATTATTTCGTAAATGTGAACTTTTAGCTCCAAACTCCAAATCAAACCCAACGACTATCTTCACTAACCACCACATTCCGAACACAATGGGATATGTTTCGTAAGCCAATTCGACCGTTTCATTCAGTTTTTGCCAAAATTAAAATATACATTAATATAACAGTCAATATTGAATTTGAACGTACATTTTAATTTGCTAGGGCCATATACTGACTCCAAAAATTACGAATATTGAAATCTAGCTATGTTTTGAGATACGGTCCTAACAAAATTAGTTTCATAAAATTTGGAGGCCGTTTGATAAATGGCCTTTTAACTTGTCAATTAAACTTAAACTGAAGTTACAAAACACGTTTAAATATACCACGCTCATATATTGATTCCAAAAATTATGAATTTTTAAATCTGATAATAATTTGACACTCCGAATCCAGCAAAAGTGGTTTCGTAGAAAATGGAGGTTGTTTGCAAAATGGCTATTTTAAGGGTTATATATTATATTAACATATATATAAATTCAATAGCGACTATTCTAAATTTTAAACTGCACATAACTTCCAATTTATAAAGTGAAATCTCAGTTTCTTACATTCGTTAGAAAATTACAGTTCAAAATATTCCAAAGTTTCTTGTTTTACTGAAATCCGATTTATTTTGAATTCTATACATTCATTTGAAATTTAAAATCAAATTTTCAAACTACCACGCCATTTTAGGCTCGTTTTAATTAAATTTTAAAATTTTACGTTGTAACTTCGATTTAAATAAATTTTAAATTGTTAATTCTCAAAATAAATCAGTTTAAATCTTTAAAATTCATTAAATCAATTAATAATAAAATTTTAAATTGGTTCCAAAAATCTGGGTTATTACAACAAGAGTGGTAGCTTCAATAGATCCATATACCCATAAGCAGTTGGCCATGATTCAAGTGCAACGATGAGCAATGAATTGTAAGTACATTGAATGTAAAATGCAGTAAGTCAAAAACTTTGGCAAATAAGCCATATACAAAAGATTGGAAAATAGCACAAGTTTTATGTCCGCCTTCGATCTTGGAACTATGTAATCCAAACATCCATTATCCAAATCTTTACCCATGTGCTAGGGACGCTACTATAGAAACCGAAGAGGGCATGACTTTGTCACCTATACCTAGCTAATGCCTTAGATCTGACATGGTGAATATAAAGCATAAAATATATGTGATATCATAATTCGTCAATTAACTCTGTCCTTTTCTTTGACTGGAGAAGGATAAGTCAACATTGACATGTATTCAAAAGCCCACACTCCGATATTTTCCTTAAACTAGGGAATAAGAGAACTGAAACAAGATGAATGTGATCCATCCATTCATCGAATAATGTTCAGTACTCAAAGCTTAGATGGGAGTATATGTAAAATCTAAGTGAAACTCAACCATTCGTTCACTCATTTTCGCCTTTGATCCATCTAGGGGTATGGTGCATAAAATAGGCATGTTCTGACTATCTGTATTTTAGTTACAACCCTTTTCCTTGATCCGGCAAAAGAAGTATAAATCACCATTTGGATGCAATTTGATCTTCCAACAATCAACTCTTCCGTTTGATTTGATAGGCGGAGTCTAATCAAGATGAATGTGACTCGACCATTCATACATGCACAACTTGTCTTCAAACCGACATGAAGGGATTATATCAAATTGAATGTGAATGGACCATTCAATAAATAACTCTAACTCACGACATGTTAAGAGAGTTTAAATTTCTCGATGATGTGATCTGACGATGTGTCCAACTATCCATGATCAAGTCATCAACGAATAAAGCAAGTCAGATGAGATTTGATCGTCCAACATCTAACTCTAATCCACGATTCTACAGGAAGATTACAAAACATAAAATGATAAAGGATGTGACTTTACCATCCATTTATCAGCTTATACCTTTAAACTAGGGGAAAAACTATAAACTTCAGAAGGTGTGACATGGCTGCTTGAATTTCCCATTCAAGTTCTAGAAGCTAGAACAAGAGTGCAAGCTCAAGTGGGATGCAATGTAACCATTCATTTGGGTACTTTAATCTTTGATTAGTTTAGATGTGTATAAATTCCAAAAGATATGGTCTTATGGTTCACTGTTTAGCTCCACTGATAAAATACAAGGGGCACATGCCTCTTGCATGAGAGGCGTATTGTGATGCCTCATATCCAAGATGATACAAAGCTACAACCGAAAGGATGCTTCAAAACCAACCTCTCGGGAATGACACTTAGCTGCATGGGGGATCTGATATCATTCAGACCCTAAGTATAAGTGATATATCGCGAGTACATTGAATGAAAGAGCATTAATCGTGTAATAAGGAGATTCCCCCAAAAATCAAGAACTATTTAATAAATGCACATACCATGAAGTCAAACTCGACTCAACGTCATATTCAATATATACAGATGCTTGATTGACAATTATCACACATACACTCCCAAAGTGTTCATAACTCACAGTTATTGAACTTAATAGCTCAAGGAAAGATCCAAAGTTTAATCAAAACAAATTTCACATTGCACTTGACCTACTGGTTATCATGCCATGACTAAACATTTGAGAAAAACCAAGATGAGGAACCGAATGTTGGAACAAAAATAAGGAAACCAGACCCATGAGTCTAACGGATCAAAATTGATCCATGTTCTAGGCTCCCCTACCCTACGTGATTCCATCCTATGACTTAGCCGATTCCATGGCTCTCTAATTCTACTTCCATGTCAACTTCACACAAGAATAAGGAGGCATAAGTCGCATCAAAGGGATCACATGCCTCTAGGTCAACCCACTCGGTTTCCACTACGTTCGAGATTTGCCCCAATTCTTCTTTAAGAGACTGGTATTGATTCCCCTATAAAAAGGGAAGAGGTAAGAAGAAAGGATACCCCATTACCTTTCGACCACGACCTTCCAAAATCTGGCAATGGCATATCCACACCTGAATATGCTTAGAAGCCAAAGACAAGAGTGCCTACATGAACGTATGAGCACATATGCATTCTCAAATGTTTGATTCCCTAATTCAATAGAAGTTGGACGACAATTTAAAGCTCCGAAGGGAGGAGCAACTCCAACTACAAAGGCCAACTAACTTAATCAGTTTGCTCCATGGAAAAAATCGATGTTAGGGACTGGGGAGTCAACAAAATAGTGTTAATGGATCTTAAGACTATTCAGACATTAGAAGAGTGAAGTGTATTTATAAATTTAACACTATTTCTATTCAACTTGAAAACAGAATGAATTAAGTAATAAAATAAAACGCACCGAAGTAAATAACACCATGATTTTTATACTAGTTCGAATTAACCAATGCTACATCCGGTCCTGCACTCCACCATGCAGAATTTCACTATAATCGCTTGTTTTCCACGGGTGGCAAGAGCATCTTTACAATCTTGATTTTACAGTCCACAAGATACACCTTATCCTTATCAATAGAAACAAACAATGACAAGTAGTCATATCTTCAATACAGATTCTTGTAGACTCGGTACAGTGATCCTATAGGTCTCCAATGGAAATATATCTTTGAATTCTTTGAGGAAATAGGATGTAATCAGAGAGAGAGAATGATGTGCAACTCTATGATATTGTGTGTCTTGCAAATCAATGAAGAATTGGAGTGAAAGAGAGTGGATTTTCAGAGAGAATTAGAAAGTATTCAACGGATTTTGTGTGCAAATGTATGGAGGAGAAGGAGTAGAAGAACATGAGAAAAATTGGTGTTAAAATTATTTTCAAGGAGCCTTTAAATAGTGGTTGAAAGGATGTATCTTTTGGTGATGGGATGGAGGGAAATAACTTCTTAATTTGAAATTGAAAATTTGAAAAATACGTTATACATCGACGTACAACAACATATATGTCGACAAATGTAAGTGTTGCAAAATACACTTATAAGTGTCTCAAATTTTTAGCATTTCAAATTACCTTATATTTGTGGGTTTTGGTGATTCGATTGAGGTCAACGATTGATAAGATTCAAGTATAACTGCCATAAGATTTTTATTAAGATATTCTAAGATTCAACCAATTCCTTATCACTTCAAGCACCTCTGTCCTTCAGCATTCTTCCTCAATAGGCTTTCGTCTTCGATTGTTCTGATTACACTTCTTCTGTTGTTCTTCCATTGCTCTGATTAACCTTCTTTTATAGTTCTTCCTTTTTATTATAGTTTATCTCTATAAATGTCTTCATAATATATCTGATATAGCTGCACAATTCAAAAATATGTTAGTAGTAATGTTTATATGGTTGTTGTAATTGAAATCAATACCTAGGGTATTAACAATCTCCTCTTTTTTGATGATGACAACCATATAAATATTTGAGAGATGAAATATAATAATTTCATATTGGCTCCGCTAAACTCTATGAACTTCCACTATCATTTTGTTTAGTATATTTATATCTTTTCTCCCCCTTTGTCATCAACAAAAAGGGTAAAAAGAATTGCTTAATTTACTGCTAGTCAATATGTAGAATATGCATATAAATGAAACATGATACAAGCAACCAAATAAATTCAATGAAATAAAAATAATGAGTTTTAGAGTTGCTGACTTTGCCGATGCCACTAAGGAATTCTTTTCATATTTATCCAAGGTTCAATAGATTTCTTGTCATATGCTTTGAGCATCTGCTATTTGAATGCCCTTTCAAAATTTTTTTTTTTGATAAATGAACCTTATTAATAAAACTGTCGATATATTTTTCTTTTTAGTATTTCAAATTACCTTATATTTGTGGATTTTGGTGATTCGATTGAGATCAACGATTGATAAGCTTCACGTATAATTGCCACGGTATCTTTAACTAGATATTCTAAGGTTCAATCAATTCCTCATCACTTTAAGCACCTTTGTCCTTCAACATTCTTCTCCAATAGGTTTTGGTCTTCAATTGTTCTAATTATCCTTCTTCTGTTATTCTTCCATTTCTCTGATTAACCATCTTTTATAATTCTTATTTTGTATTCTAGTTTATCTCTACAAAATGTCTTCATAATATATTTGATATAACTGCATAACTCAAAGATATGTTAGTAGTAATGTTTATATGGTTGTTGTCATCAAAATCAATACCTAGGTTACCTAGGGTATTAACAATCATATATAGCTATCGACAAACTACATTTCTATATTCAAATTTTCAGATATCGGCCCAGCGTTGTAACAATGTCAAGGGCATAATTCATCTCAAAAGTAACCTCAATGGAAGGATAACGACCATTTAAGAAGTAGAATGGAATCCTTTCCGATAGCCTTACTAATCTCAATTCAAAGCACATCATGTTCACTGCTTAACGTATGTTAAAGGGGAAAATCTTACCTGGCCATTTGGCCTGGCTATATCCGATTAATTGGACAAGTTAGACTCAATGACTATTGAGGCACACAACCCAAAATAGTGATTCAAGGGTCCATATATCAAGACCTGACCATACCATAAGACAACGATCAATCAGCAAACCAACAACTAGACATGCTCTAAATATGAATTCTTACCATTTATAGGTAAAGGATCTGCACTCATCCCTCCTTTAGCCATAGGATCTATGCCCGTCCCTATCTCAACCATAGGATTGGATCATCATATATCCTTATACATAAGGATCAGATCAGTGAAACAACGTAACTCAGCCAAATTTGAGTTCATTCAACATCACTTTATATTCCATTAATTTTTAGGCAATTACTCAAACTACCTTTGAAAACATGAATTTAGCAATTTAGAAGAGATCCAAAAGAGATTGCTTAGCCCAATTCCTCAATATGAGGGATTGGTAATTATCCGAGATTTAGCATTCTGGAGGCCCACCTTTCTATGGTGGCTTCATCCATGGCCCGCGACTTTCTTGGGAATATTTTTTTATCGATCCAAGATCACCTTTATCTATGAACAACAATTGCTATGGGAAGTAACAGATCTTCTTAACACTTTTTTCTCATATACTTTGTATACTCTGGATCCCTACTGATCATGATCACTCAAATTCAACAATAAAAAAATTAAAGCTACCAAATGGGCATAAGCTAAGGTTGTCGATATCCAGCACGACACGAAACATAATCCGAAGATTACACAAAAATTAGCATGTTAACCTGACCCATGCAAGAGAGTGGGTCATTTTTGAATGTACTCGAATTTGACCCATTTATAGGCAAATAGGTTTCGTTTTGACCTGTGAAGTCGAATTTGATCTATTTACAACCCATTTATACTTACATGGGTTAACATGACCTGCTTATAACCCATTTTACCATGAACCCAAATTTGACTTGTTTATAACCCATTTGTACCTCATATGGTTGACTCGACCTGTTTATGATCTATTAACGACCAAACCCACGACTCATTTACGACCCAAAAAAATTAAATGGGTCACATAGGTCGAGTCAGGCCAACCTATTTATAATTCAGTCGGGGTTCGGGTTGGGTTACTTCTTACTGTTTAATAAATAAGTTAACTCGAAACATTTAAAGTCAACCCGAAGATGAGTCGACCCAACCAAACCTGACCCATTGACACCCCGAGCAAGGCTATTAAATGCTAAACCATATAAATCATCGTCTTCACGTCTGGACTATTTGATTCCTCATTTGCATTTATATTATTCATTTTAGTTTTCTACAAAAAACTCTTGGGTATTTCTGCTAACTTTTGAAGTAAACTGTTAATAATTCAACAATGTATGATTTATTATATAGGATTAGCTGTACACACAATTTTATGTAGAGTATATCACAGTTCTAAAAAAGTTATTAGTGGCTTAAAAATATTAGAAATTAAGACATTCGTGCAATTAGAAGTATCAAATATATCTTTACATTGAACTCTCAAGGGTATAATAAAAATTTAATCATCATGTCAAAAGGATGTCTTATTGCCATAATGGACTAGAATATTAATGCTATAGCTAAACATAATAGGGTATTTTAAAATAGATTTCCAAAAGCAAGATAAATTGTTGTTATCAGAGTAAATACGCAGTTAGTTATATAGTCCACCATAAAATTGGTTTGAGATCATTTCCTTTCAAGTAAGGTTTTCATCAATTTTCTTAAATTTCTTTAGCATTTACCCAACAGAAACAAACTTATATTATTAAGGTCTACTATTCCTAAGACACCTCCTTCTTCGGATTTACATATTAATTTAGAGATAACAAGGAAATTAAGTTATCCCCCAAAAGAAATATGTTTTTTTTTTGAATTATCCATTTTGGAAAATATAAGAGGGCATTCAACAGATTGGCAGTGCCATCGAAATAGAGCTAATAAAGAAAATTTTACATACTTTAGATAATAATGTATCATTCAGATTAAATAGTTTTATCAATTATCATTTGTCAATCTTTTTTTAAACTTAGTTGGCTTACTCAAGAACCCAAAGTACTAAATGGAGAAATTCAATGTTATAACACCTCGTAAATATAAGAAATAAATTAAATAATAAATACAAAATAGAAATATTGTTAAATTTGGAATGTTACCGTGGAAGTTATATTATTGCATTCATGGAAATTTCCTATTCAATTTCCACAGAAAATAGGGCTTAACCAAAAAGTTATAGACTTTTAAAGTTTTATATTCAAAGTAATTTAAACAGAAAATAAATTCAAATAAATAATTAATTCTCAAATTTGAAAGTAAAAATTGATAGTAATTAGACATGGGAGTTAAGGAACCAATATAATTAATCTTAACATTAAGAAATCAATTAAAGAAAAACATAAAATAATTTGAGGCATATTCAAAATGTTTCCAAAATAACTACCTATCCACTGCCAACATTGGCCAGCCGACCATTATTGGTCGACAAGTAGGGTAGGAGTAATTGGCATTCCCTTGTGAGAGGTAACCATGGTTTTTCACAAATAAATCTTCTAGATTATATCATTTTAAAACCGACTCAAACCTGATTGTTCTGGTGCGCTCTAAATGCTACAAAAACGAACCTAAACCGTTACTTTTATTCTATTTTGGAAATATAATGAAGCCCTATTAATCTTTCCTCTCTCCGAGATTCATAAAATGTTATAGAGTTTCAAGTAAAAAAAATTTGCATTTAATATTCAGTTTCTAATCTTTCTCTCCCTCAACTCTTAAAATTTTGAATCTAATCAATATAAATTCCATAAAAAGAAGGGATCTACAAGAGCTTATAAAAGCCGTAACAAATTCAGAAAATGGAAGAGCCAAGGACCATTTGTGAGTGGAATCTTAGTTGTTTTAACTGTAGTAACTGAATTAAACAACTTGGAATTTATAAATTCCTTTCAAAAAAATATATTCATGAAATTATCACATCAAAACCCTAAATTTTCCCTTAAGAAAAATGTCAATTCTCAAGTTTTAATTTCAGTTATTCTATATATTAAAAAAGTGGATTTTTTTGTACATATTGCATTTTTTGTACTTTACAAACTATTCCACTTTCTCCCATTTTCCTTCGGATTTGGTTAAGAGTTTTAAAAAGAATAGACTAGAAAATGGTGTGTAAGGCAAGAGTTCTCTTATTCGTAGTTTGCATAAATATTTTTCCAAATTAAACAGAAATTACCTTTTTCTTGATTTTGTGTAAAAGAAGTAGAATAAAACATAAAGATAATAGTTATTTTCTATTAATATAGATTCCTCTCTCTAGTGTTGGATAAGTTTAGTAAGGACTCTATTTTACATTGCTCTGTTGATTGAGTCATGGATTTTGGATATATGTATGTTTGTTGATATGGAAACGACACTTACATATTTTTAATAATTAAACATTAGCCTAGGGTGCAATCTTCACTAGCTTCTTACTATATTGTGGGTGCATATACACATACACGCATGCACAAACATATATATATATATATATGTATATATTAAATAAATAATATACAATTAACATATTGATTACATAATTAAGATGTTACAAATTATCATTAAATCCTTTATTAGGATGGTAATTAAATATAAAGATAACACAAAATTTTCATATCAGGTCTTGATTTGAAATATGAAAGGAGTTCAATAATATGATAATAGGGAGTTATGAATTATGACTAAATTATAGAGGTGTTAGGTCAATCAAAAGCATGCAAAAACCTACCTGGTTAATAACAAGCTTCAAAAGACATTAAATTGCTAATTAACTCTTTTATTTTTAAAGTACCAACATCATTAGCCTCTTCAAACGCTTGAGTCCATTGATCCCGATAAGGAGTATGTGAATATAAAAAATTTCTAACTTGAACTTCTTTAGAATTTATTTTACCGAATGTAGTAAAGGAATGTACTATTTCTTGAAATTTACTATACATATCAAATACCGAATTATTTGGAATCATTTTAAATTATTGAAACTAATTAATTAAAAAGGAAATCTTAATTTGTTTGATTTTACTAGTCCCTTCATGTGTAACTTGCAAAGTTCTCCAAATCTCATACGTAGACTTACAAACTACACTCAGTTAAACTCATTTCTGTCTAAGGAATAGAATAACAAATTTGCGGCCTTAGAGTTACTTTATGCAACTACCTTTTGATCAGCAACCCACTGTGAATAATTAGTTTTGGTTTCAATATACTCAATTTGTGTAACATTCAAAACATATAATTCTATTAACTACACGTAAATTTTCATTTTACATGTCTAATAAGTGTAATTACTACCATTAAAAAGTGAAAGTTTAGTAGTGGATTGTCCTTCTATAAATGAACTATTGATAGTGTTGACATTATCAATATTGATAGCCATTTAAAGTTTTTTTTACATATTAGATGATGAAATTTTTGAAAACCAATGCTCTGATACCAAATCAGAATGATGCAGATTAAAGATCTTAACACAATATTAACACTACAAGGGGGAATGAATAGTGTTTACTTGAATTTATGAATGTTTTTGGAAATCATTTTGGGTTATGCTTATGCATATGAGTACGTATTAAAGATCACAAAATCATTCAAAGAAACAAATAACAAGTAAATGCAGCAAAGTAAAGAGGAAAGAACACATTATACTTTATACTAGTCCAGAGTTACCCTATAACAGTCTTATACTCCATATAGCCTTCAATCACTATCAGTTCAATTACACTTCTTGAATCCGAGGCTACAAGAAGACACCCTCCAGAATCTTAGACATTTGGGCATAACCAACTTGATTTTTGAGCAAAAAAGTCATTCCTAATTACCTTTCATTAGGCACAATCAAACCCAACTAGATATAAGGTCACTTATTCATACCATAAAGTTATTTGAATTGTTTTTACACAGAATGCAGATGTGAATATTTTGATCTGGATTGTAGTTGCTCCTATAATTCAAATTTGCAGTTTGATCTTGATAACTAAAGAGAGTTTGATGTAAAATCAAATTGGAATTAAATTGAAATGATTCTGTTTGAAAATTGGCATGGTATAAGTATAGTTTTCTTAAAACATGAGAGATAGCAGTGAAGAAAATGAGAAAATTTGGATATGTCTTCAATTTTAGAAGAAGAGTATTTATAAGAGTGAAGAGAAATAACTGTTGGTGAATGGCTACGGTGAATAGACACTTCCATTCAAATTTGAATTTTAAAAATATGGGTCACTAAGTTGACATACACAACAACACTATGACGACATGCTCATAATTCATTTTGAAAATTGATTTTCTAATTTTTTATTACGAAAACATAAAACTATGTATAATTACTTAGAATATAGTGAAACTATTTAAATGTAGTAAATGTTTATTTCAAACACAGTAAAGAAGAAGAAAGTTTATCAAAATTAATTTGAAAGATTTTAAACTAATATATAATCAATATATTAAACTTAAAATATAAATATTAAAACTATAATATCAAATCATAATTATTAAAACTGAAATCAAAATCTGAAGCAGTAATGCATAATTTTAAAACCTAATTAATATAAAATCGAATCATAATATAAAAACCAAAGTATAAGTATAATCAAATATAATTGTAAAAAAAACAAAGTAATTTGTAATGACCCGAATTTTTGGTCGATTAATTTTGAATATTTAATATTTATTTTAAATATTGATTTGGTAATATAAATGAATTTTTATATTTAGTTATCGATTTAAAAATTGATTTCGATTTAATATCGAATATATTAAATTATCATAATATGAAAATATTTGAATTCGAAATTAGAACTAAATCAAAACAATTCAGATGACCGGTTAAATTCTATTTGAATATATACAATGGTAATAATAATTTATTATCGAGAAAATGATTAGTTCTGAATTTAAATTATAGTATATTAATATAGTATATATGTTCAAATAGATTTCAGAATATATATTGTCCAATTCAGAATAGCGTTATAACATTTAAACGACAGTGGTTACGTTAAAATAGCGGTTCGTGATTTCAATTAATGGTCCCCAAGATATTTGATTGTGATACGCTCAAAATCAATTTTTTATAAAAACAGCGCCATAACCATTTAAAACCATAATGGTTTATTTAATTTTATAAAAGGATTTTAAGCGAATAAAATCCGAATTTCTATTTAGAAAATTGCAGATTTTGAGTTGTAAAATATATGTGAACCCAAGTGGAATAATGAATTGATTTTTGAAACATAAATCAGATTTTTAATTATTGAATAGAATTAACTAATTTGAATAGTAATTAATTAATGAGATTTTGAATTGATATTGAGCTTTGAATAAGTGAATTCGATTTGGAAATTTATATTCGAAATTGAAAAGGAAACTAGAATTGAAATTGGAATTCAATTTGGTTATAAGCAAGTTAAAGATTTTATTTGAATATGTTATGTTCAAACAAAGAAGTGGAATAGGCAAAATAGCTAATTAAAGAATAAATGGGCGAAACTGAATTTAAACGATTGGATTGAGTTGAATTGAATTGAAAACAGGTGAACATGTGTTAAACAGGTATGGAATGAAGAGAATGAAGTTTATAAATTTAGTGCCCGACAAAAAGGTACACGTTTAAATTCCATATGTGGTTTTATGCACCAAATCGGCAAGCCGCTTGGCTTTTTCTTTTTCTTTTTGATTGAAGAGGCCTATGTTGCGGTTTGGGGATTTTCCCGATGCTCCCGGTACAAAGGAGGTTATGGCGAAATTTTCCGGAAATTTAAGGAGTTAGAATATTTTTAAGAAAATTTGATAATTTGGAATCAATATATCGATATATATAGAATTCGATAATGAAGCGAAATTAAAATAGAATGTTATAAACAAAAAGGAAATCTGATAAAAATTAGAAGAGAAATGTATACGTGTTTATAAATGAATAATTGGTTTTTATGATGTTGATTATTCGGGAATAATGGACTTGTCTATTTTGAAGTTAAGGATGTTTTCAGTCAAGATCTGGGAGGTAATTAGACCTCAACTTGATTGATTTTATTCTTAACCGATAAATAACAAAGATTCAGTCTTGAAGATCAATGGTTGAATAAAAGATAGTTGAATGGAATATTTTGGGTGTAACGATGTTTTACAGAACATTCGTTTTAAATCAAATAAGTGGAATTTTGGAAATACAATAATATATATTACCTGAGGATATAATTAAATGAGTCGAGCAAGAGATAAGTAAATGGGAATGTTTTCCAATAATAAATAGAAGATATTTTCTAAATATAGAAAATAAAAGAAGACGATATATGGAAATGTTTTCCAAATAGCGTAAGAGGCCAAGAAGATGATTATCGAAAATATCGAGTTAACGAATATGGATAAGGAAATGGAGAAGCGCTTTAATTAATAAAATATTAATTTATAGGCCCAGTGATGGTTTGATGTTATGGATGAATGGATGTTTGTTTTTCTTCGATAGTTAAATAACCGACTATCGAAGTATTTGCCAATATCGTTGTCAATATGGAGAGACCGGTTAGATTATTATCCGAGAACCACTCCGTATTGGCAGTAGCGTTGCGAATCAGATTATATGAAGATAATCGAAGACGGAGTGAAGTGCAAGGACTTTTTCTATAAATAGAAATTGTGCCTTCGATTTCGTTCAGTCCCAGAGCGAACGTATACGGACGAATGTCTGACAAAGTATTTCTAATGATCGAATATGTTGGTATGTATAAATATATATGGTGGCAACGGATTTATTCCCATAGCATAATATCCAGAATATTTGTGCAAATCAATTAATGATTAACGGATCTGATAATGTGGCATTCAAAGTGATTGTGTTATAAATGAATGGCAAGTAAGCGTAGCCTCGGGCCTCAACAACCGGGAAATGACAAAAATCGGGCAGGCAGCATGGCTATGCGGGTCGTTACAGTTGGTATCAGAGATTAGGTTGAGCGAATACCTAGGCTTTGGTCGTATTGTGCTCATCAGAGATAGGGTCAGTAGCACCCTAGAATGAGTTGAGTGTATATATACGATAGAGCGTATTTGTTAATTGATATGAAAGTTGTTTTATATTGTGTTAGTTAGTCTGTTGAGTGGTTTATGAATTCTGATCGAATAGTGGGACGCCACAAAGTCGATAGGAATTTCTAAACACTTGAACAGAGAAATTCAACATAATAACGTTTTAAAGTGGGTAAATGAAATAATTTTACCCAAAATTCTATTTTGATGTATAAAGAATAATTTTACGAAATTATTGTAATGCATGGATGAGTTGGTTGTTATTATAATCAGATGGGATTATAAAAATTGGAATGGTTATATATATAATCAAATAGAATATGTATATGAATTAAATATACAAATGAGATGAATTAAAAATTAGATTCAAAATTAGAACTAGAAATAGAATTTAGATTTTTAAATCCTGGGTGTTTGGAAAATATTGTGACGATCCCAAAACCCCGTGACACGGTGTTAAGGATAATCATTGGAATATAACACATTAATCATCATTAGCAGATCACAGATAATAGCATAAACGGAAAATAGAATAATTTACACACATATGACAGCGGAATCATATTGATATCATCACATCAGAGAAGCACAGTACATGATACAACTTAGTGCATAATGATACATAATCAGTCACCATCGCCTGAGGCGGAATCATACATAAAGAGTACACAAGAGAAGTATCAGTCTACATCGCCAATGGCGGAATCATAATATAGATACAATAATGGCGGAGAAAATCCAAGTCAGCACGGTGTAGTCAAGCCTCGCCATGAGCCAAAAGGTGCGTCAGAAACCTGTAACTAGGCTGCCCGTGTGAAAATGAGGGCACCCGAGTTTGCAAGGTGAAACAAACTACGAGTCAGTCATGGGACTGGTATGAGAAATCTACTTAACTTATTAACAACAATAATAAGGCAAATCAAAGGACCACGCCACTTTCGCGGAACGGGTTTACTCCAATGAGTGCTAGTGCATGAGACAAAATAAACAATTAAATCAACGCAATGCTTTTTTACAAAATGAAGCCATTATAAGATTCAGGTCCCATCACACAATGCAACGCAAGCCGGAGGATAGAGTTTTCCCTTATAATGGCCAAAAATGCGTCATACGTATAAAACAAAAGTGTTTGATATTATTACTAGTGCATATATGTTTCAAAAGCAAATTCAATCATAAATATCAATCCTAGACGGCATGGGTACCATATATCATGTCGCCATACTAGTAATACAATCACATTCGCATATTTCGTATTGGGAATTGGATTCCTTCATGAGTCGAGGCAAGGGGCAAGCTCCTCTCCGATTCGAGACACTCTAGCAAATGTCCCAGGACCCCACTATGATCCTTGGATCTTCAGGGCCGGTCCTCTCTTACTTTTGAGGATTAGTTATTCCTGAACACACGTTTCTCGGTCCTTACAGACCTATATCGAGGCGCCTCGCATTCCAACAACCACACAGGTGAAAAGTATATATAATGTCAGGGATGGTAGGTCACTGACACCACCTTAGGTAGAAAGAAACGTCGTGCTCTCCCTGCAGTCACTCTCCCGTTTTTGACTCATACCGAGGTGTGAGGCTCGCGAATTCACGTTATACACAAAGCTGCGTCACACAGACCATGCTTTGATCATCAACCACAAGACTTTGCTTTGCAATAGAAGCCTTGATCTTATGCCACTTAGGCATGCCACACAGGCAATCCACTCCATGCGACTGATTTCTGTCAATGTATAACCTCTGAGCTCGTACGTCTCAGAGAAGGGCGTTAAGCAAGAGAATAAATTCTCCGCCGCCAAACAGATATATATTTAACAGAGATCAATCAACACAGAACAAAATCCAATGTCAGACACACAGTCCATTTACAAGTCCGTTCTGGGTCTGAACGAAACCAGAGGCACCAATTCCTCGCATATCCGTACAATCAACAGTATGTTTGGACGGCTACTACTTCTATTCCTTCATGGTAGCTACTCCAATCACGAGTATCAGTAGCGCCCATCCATCCAATGTGGAGATCGTCGGTCTTCAGCCGTCTTCGACTCTTCGACTTCTCAACGTCGATCGATTATTTGAAATGAGATAAACTCGGCCTTTTCAAATAACCCACGTATATTTAGATTTTCAAATCCATTATTCACATGGTTGGACTATTCAACATCCACATTTCAGTTATTTAGTTATAATTTTCATGTCAAATACATTCAACCATCACATATCAAGCAAACACAACAAAATTGGTTTATTTCCACTCTATATCGTCTATAGTATTTAATAACGATATATCGCCATTTTTATTTAATTAAAAACGGCTATATTTTAATTAAACGACGTTTCAGGTCGTGTCGATGCACTGGCGCTGCTTTTCACTAATTTTGTTTTACACATATCTGGAAATCTAACCGTTGGATCTTCACAAATTTGGTGCCGTTGGGAAGATATTTCCAAGGCAAACCCAACGGTTGCGGTTTCGGGAAAATCCAATGGTCGGATTTCCCGCACTAGTCACGGTTTCAAAACACGAACTGCACGGCCACGTTTCGTTTTAATTCTATTTATATTTATATATTTATATAAATATAGTTCGTTCAAAAATTCCTATATCGTTTCCACTTCAATTATTTCACTAACGCCTTTAAATTTCGGAAAATTTCGCCATAACCTCCTTTGTACGGGAGGGTCTGGGAAAATTCCCAAATAGCCACACGGGCGTCTCATATCAAAAAGAAAAAGAAAAAGCCAAGCGGCTAGCCAACAGGCTCATAAAATCATCACCCAAACAAAGCAGTAAACGTGTACCTATTTGTCGGGCACCAAATTTTATTTCTCTTCCCTAGCCCCTTTGCTTTAACCTGTTCAATAGATATGCATGTACATGTATACAACTTCTAACACTTATCATTTTCCATTCAATTTCATATTTGATTTGCTTTGCTTTAAAAACATCATTCATCCTAATGTTGCTTGCATAGGCTAAAATCATATCATTAGCTGATTAATGTATATTTCAACTCATGCACGTTTATTTGAACAAGTGGATATTTTTAACACTTCACATTTCAAAGATGATAATTTTGGCGAACTAAAATATATTTCAACATATGACTATTTTATTTGGTTCCTATGCATGTTAAAAAGAATATTTCTTTCACAAATATTTATTTCAACGTCCGCATATCTCTAGCATATCACACATGTGATAAAAATGATATTTTTATCATTTAAAATATTCATTCGACAATTAGATGTTTCAACACTTCATAGTTTCAATAAAAATGTAATTTTTATTGTTCGATCTTTTTATTCAACACATGAACTTTTCCACTACACACACTTCTCAACAAATGAGCATTTCCACACATGGACGTTTTATTTATGTTGTTCGTATTAGAAAAATGGAATTTTTGTTGTTGAAACTATTTATATAAGGCGAATATTTTTCATACTTCATATATATATAAAAAATGTGATTTTTATTGTTTAAACACTTCATTCATTCACAAATGAATCTAATTTTCATACAACACTTTTCAACACACAAACATTTCCACACATGGATATAGTTTCAACATATGGCTTTAATTTCTATGCATGAAAATAATTTCAACATATGAAAATCATTCTAACACACAAAGATTATTCAAAATTTCGGCAGCATAACGGCAGGGTAGTTAAAACCGGCACCGTCCCTAGTACGGCTCCTCGCTCTACCTTAAAACCTCGCGGTTTTTGACAATGGGGATTCATGCATCTAATTCGCACGCAGGCAGCCTGTTTATTTTTATTTCCACAAATATTTCCAATTCATTTCAATCACCAATGGGTATTTTTCAACCACAACCAAACAATATCAACCACAAACAATTATTCAACCATTCGTATTTTTCATCCAATACTTCACACCAATTCACCACAATAAATATCGTCCATGGTTTGTGGACGAGGGGAGTGTATATATATATATATATAATTGCTATATTTCGCTTGCATTTCAACACATATATCAGATATTCTATGCATGTAAAAATTCATACTTCGCTTATATAGCTTACACAACGTATGTACATGAGGTATACAACACGTATGTAATTTATATTTCGCTAATATAAATTATACACGACATTTTCCATTCAATTTCACGTTTATTTATATTTCTCACTTTTGTTTTCGGAGTGCTAAAAATCGAAACGATGTCAGAAAAATCCGCGGCTTCTTCTATTGGGTAGAGAGCTTCCTTACGGTCCCGATGTCTCCTGTTTCATCGAATTTCGTCAACACACCAAAAAGATATGATTTTTCAAAGCGTAAAGATCAAAGAAAAACTCACTTTCACGAAACTTCAAAACTAGGTTTACAGTTTTCGCGAAATCAGTGGCACGTGGGGACGATCGGGGAGTTGGACGTGGAAGAGGGAAGAGAGGGCTTCCTATCGGTGGTGGTTTGGTGGCGTTCGGTGGTCCAGATCGACGGCGGTGGAAAGGTCGGGACATTGGGGCGTCGATACGGGCGGCACAGGCGACGAGGGGCGGCGATGGTTAGTCGGATTTGAAGAGGGGGCTGAGGCGCGTCGAATGGTGGCGATGGCGAAGGCTGAAAGCGACTGTGGCGGCGGCGGTGGAAGAGAGAAGGTAGGGAGCTCGGGTCGCCATTGATTGGGGGGTTTTCTTTTCTTTTTTTATTTTTAATATTTATGAAAGGAAAATTCTGATTGGCCGAGGACTATATTAAATTTTTAAATAGTGTTTTCTCAAACGAACTCCTTTCTAAACCCAACGACTGTCGCCCCTAGCTAAATAACCCCATTCTGGACACAATGAGATATGTTTCATAGGCCAATTCGACTGCTACAGTCAGTTATTTTTCAAATTAAAGTATAAAACATTTAATTTTTAACTCTGAACCCACATTTCAATTTGCCAGGGCCACAAACTGATTCGAAAAATTCCAGAAAAATAAATCTAGCTATGTTTTGATGCTACGGTCCCAACAAAACTAGTTTCGTTGAATTCTGAGGTTGTTTGAAAAATGGCCATTTTCTGGTCGATCCAATTTAACAGAAATTGACCAAACACATTTTCTTTTGCCACGCTCACATACTAGCTTCAAAAATTATGAAATTTGAAACCTAGCAATAGTTTGACATCCCGGACCCAACAAAAGTGGTTTCGTCGAATTCCGAGGTCGTATGCAAAATATCAATTTTCCAGGGCTATATATTCTATATACCGACCCTTCTGAAAATTCATTCGGCCATAACTTTTGATTTCCGTTATGAAACTTCGATTTTTCAGATTCGCTAGAAAGGTATTGACTAACAGATTCAAATATTTTTGGTTTCGCTAAAATCCGTTATATTTTCCACCCTGCACAGTCAGTCATAGTTCGAATTCAAATTTTCAAACCGACTCACTATTTCTAATTCACTATTTTATTGAAATATTCTATTTCAATTGTTCAAATCCCTTTGAAATCACCAATTTAAAAATTTTAAATTGGCTCGTATTTTCCGGGTTATTACAATCTCCCCCACTTAAAACTTTTCGTCCTCGAAAAGGAAACAACAGTAAAGTTGGAAATAAAATGTAAATGCAAAGTATTGTAAAGGTACCTTGCACCGGAGTTAGTCAGAGATATCCACTCTGCATTTGGGGTAAGCTTGCTTAATGCTTTCCTCAGTTTCCCAAGCACAGTCTTTAGGATCACTGCTCCACTGCACTTTAACTAAATGAACCTTTTTGCTTCTGAGTTCCCTAGTTTCTTTGCCAACAATTTTTAATGGCTCTCTTCTGAGTGATAATTCTGGAGTTATCTCCACATCCCGTTGCGCTGCTTCTTCTACAACAAGATCCGGATCATGCACATGTCTTCTATGTTGAGATACGTGAAATACATTGTGCACTCCAGGCAACCAATCTGGCAATTGAACCCTATAAGCAAGAGTTCCAATACGCTCAAGTATAGGAAAGGGACCAATAAATCTCGGTGCCAACTTCCCAGTCTTGCCAAATCTGATTACTCCTCTCACCAGAGAAACCTTCAAATAAACATGATCACCAACAGCAAATGTCAAATCTCTCCTTATAGAGTCTGCATAACTTTTCTGTCGGCTTTGGGCGATTTTCAAATGCTTCTTGATGAAGTCCACTTTATCGATGCTTCTCTAATCATATCGGGTCCTAGTACAAGTCTGTTGCCAGGTTCTACCCAACATGCTGGAGATCTGCAGGGTCTGCCATATAATGCTTCAAATGGCGACATTCTCAAACTTGCTTGATAGCTATTGTTATATGAGAATTTTGCCAAATGCAAATGATCTTCCCATGACCCACCAAAATCAATTATACAAGCCTACAATAAATCTTCTAGAATTCTATTCACCCGCTCAGTTTGGGCATCTGTTTGAGGGTGATAAGCGGTGCTCATATTCAGTTTTGTTCCCAATTCTGTCTGGAAAGCCTCCCAGAATTTGCTAGTAAATAGGGGATCTCTATCACTGACTATGCTGATGGGAATTCCATGCAGCTTAACAATTTCTCTGAAATATATCTGTGCTAGACTTTGAGCGGTTCTATTGGATCTGACAGGTATAAAATGGGCAGTCTTCGTGAAGCGATCTACGATTACCCATATGCTGTCATTACCTTTCTTGGTTCGCGGCAAACCATCTATGAAATCCATGGAAATCTGTTCCCATTTCCAGCCTGGGACTTCCAACGGTTGCAACAGTCCAGCTAGCTTCTGCTGGTCACTCTTGACCAATTGACAAGTAGGGCATCTGCTAACATACAAGGAAATATCTCTTTTCATTGACTTCCACCAGAAAGTGCGTTTGATATCGTTGTACATTTTACTCACACCTGGGTGGATGCATAATTTGGATTTATGGCATTCATCCAGCACTTCTCTTTTGAGCTCAGGAAGGTTGGGAACACAAATTCTCCCATTCAGCCTCAAAACTCCTTCTTTATTTACTTGAAAGCTTGAGGGTTCTCCTTTTTGGATTCTTCCTTTGATCTTTTGAATGAAATAATCATTCTTCTGGAGAGCACATATCTTATCGATCAAGCTAGGTGTAATTATAAGATGGGAAACAATTGCGGTTTTTCTACTAAGTGCATCCGCTACAACGTTAGCCTTCCCCGGCGTATACAGGATATCAAGATCATACGCTGCAAGAAATTCTAGCCAACGCTGCTGTCTCAGATTCAGATCTTTCTGGGTATATAAATACTTCAACGATTGATGATCTGTGTACAGTATAAATTTCTCGCCCAATAAATAATGCGTCCAGATTTTCAAGGCAAAAAAGATGGCTAGCAACTCAAGATCATGAGTCACATAATTCTTCTCATGCGGTTTCAGTTGGCGGCTTGCATAAGCGACTACTTGGCCTCTCTGCATTAACACTGCACCAAGACCTCTAATAGAAGCATCTGTCCAAACCGTTAAATCTTGATTACCATCAATAATAGTTAACACTGGAGCGGTGGTCAGTTTCGATTTCAATTCCTGGAAAGCTTCTTCACAGTCGGAAGTCCACTTAAACTTCTCATGTTTCTTTGTGAGCTTCGTTAACGGACCGGATATCTTCGAAAAATCCTTAATGAACTTCCGATAATAACTAGCCAACCCCATAAAACTTCTAACTTCTGTGGGAGTAGTGGGTTGTTTCCAATCTTGAATCGCTGTTATTTTGCTTGGGTCAATAGAAATTCCTTTCTCTGACACTACATGGCCAAGAAATTTGACTTCTTTTTGCCAGAAGACACATTTAGAGAATTTGGCTTTGAAGACGTTCTTCCTTAGAATCTCCAATACTTGTTCTAAGTGTTTTTCATGCTCAGGTTTTGATTTGGAGTAGATTAAAATATCATCGATAAATACGAGGACAAATTTATTCAGAACTCCCCTGAACACTCTATTCATTAGATCGACAAAGTATGCTGGAGCGTTACACAGGCCAAACGGCATTACTAACCATTCATAAAATATGTCTGGACCTCTGAAAGCTGTCAAAGGAACACACTCTTCTGCTATTCTCAATTGATGAAAACCTATAGCTAGGTCCATTCGGGAAAATACTTTCGCCCCATTCAATTGGTCTAGCAAGTCATCAATGCGTGGTAATGGATATTTATTTTTAAGCGTCTGTTTGTTGAGGTCTCGGTAATCAACGCATAATCGAAGAGTACCATCTGACTTTGGGACAAACACAACAACTGCACCCCAATTAGAAAAACTAGGTCTGATTAGACCTTTCCACAACAGTTGACGAGTTTGATCGCCTAATTCTTCTTTTTCTTTCGAAGTCATTCTGCGAATTGGATGCACCACTGGTCTGGCATTGGGAATTAGATCGATTCGGAATTCTATTTCTCTTTGCGGAGGTAAGTTTTCAACTTCTTCAAACACGTCCGCATAGTTTCTAACAATCGGAATCTTTTCCATGGAAGTGGGGATAAGTTCTAATGCTGACCAAAATTCTTCTCTATTCGGATTCGAACCATGATAGGGAACCGTAATATATCCAAGCTTCGTTCGAATTTTAACGATTCTTTCCGCACAATTCACTTCGGCTTCATACTTCGTTAACCAATCTAGCCCGAGAATAATATCGAATTCGGGAAAATCCATGACGATTAAATTGAAAGGAAACTTGTAGGAAGAATAAGAGACTGGCACTCTACAATGTGAACCGAGAGTAATAGGACCCCCTATCGGGTTATGAACTTCAACCGATTCTTTAAGCTTTCTCTGTTTTAACTTTAATTTGTGCACTGTGTTTCTAGCAATAAAACTACACGATGCACCTGTGTCAAACAATACAGAAACAGGAATATTTTTAATGGTAAGGGTACCTCCCAAAACATCAGGTTTACCTGCTCCATCGGAAGCAGCTGGCGGGCTAGACCCGTCATAGACATGAGCTACTGTAGCTTTCTTCAGCAAAGGACAATCTTTGACCAGATGATCGGTCTTGCAGCAATTGAAGCATGAGTGAGGGTTCTGAGAGCCTTGGCTCGAGCCTTGAGAATTCGTCTTCTGTCTCTTCGGAGCTGTGCAGACGTTTGAGTAATGCCCCGGCTTACCACAATTAAAGCAATTTCCTCTTGGCGGCTTGCCAGTCTGAGGTTTTGAAGATGCTGCTTGGCTTGACTCGCCTTGATTTACAGTAGGCTTGCGCTTGTTTCCGGCTTGGCTTCTAGCGCGATCCTGATCCAGATGCCTTTGATCAAGGTCTTCATAGTTGCATGTCATTTCCAACAGCTCGTTGAAATCCAGCTTGACATGGGCCATGGCCCTATCATGATATTGTCGTCTTAGTCCAAGGATAAACCTCTTATTTTTGGATTTCGCAGTGGCGACTAGCTCTGGAGCATAGAGCGACAACATTGTAAATTTATTCAGATAATCTTGCATGGAAAGATCCCCTTGCTGGAGATTGGCGAAGTCATCGTGCATTCTTTCTAGAGCTTGTTCAGGGACATATTTCTCTTTGAAGAGTTCTTCAAATCCATCCCATGTTCTTCCAGCTTCTCTATTCCCGGCGGTAAGAGATTCCCACCATAATTCAGCTTGTTCCTGCATAAGCCAGGCGCCCATAATAGCTTTGTCTTCATCTCCAAGCCTTAGGCCTTCAAGAATTTTCTCGCATGTTTTGAGCCATGCAAGAGCCTCTATTACGGTGCCAGTTCCCGAGAAGGTCTTGCCTCCCAAGTTCTTATATCTCTTATCTACACGGTCAAGCTCGAAGTATTGAGCTGCCGGAAGTTGTATCAAAGGTCCTTCTTGAGCTGGGACTTCTCCCCTTCCTCGGCCTCGGCCGGCATGGCCTCCTCTAGCGGCTGCTGCTCTGGTAGCCATTTTTCAAATTCTGTATGAGCAAGGAAAAAGTCAGCTAACAGAAATGATAGTCTATTGCATAGTTAAGCAAAAAATTTACGGAAAGGTAACGATGGATTGATCAATTGTTTTTGCTATTCTGCTCAGCTCATTCTAGGACTTTACTAGTCCTATCTCTAATGAGCGACTCGCCTTAGAATACTACTGATTCTATTTTGACGAAGTGTTTAATGTGTTAGACTCCAGAACTAAGGTTAACCAAAGCTCTGATACCAGCTGTGACGATCCCAAAACCCCGTGACACGGTGTTAAGGATAATCATTGGAATATAACACATTAATCATCATTAGCAGATCACAGATAATAGCATAAACGGAAAATAGAATAATTTACACACATATGACAGCGGAATCATATAGATATCATCACATCAGAGAAGCACAATACAGGATACAACTTAGTGCATAATGATACATAATCAGTCACCATCGCCTGAGGCGGAATCATACATAAAGAGTACACAAGAGAAATATCAGTCTACATCGCCAATGGCGGAATCATAATATAGATACAATAATGGCGGAGAAAATCCAAGTCAGCACGGTGTAGTCAAGCCTCGCCATGAGCCAAAAGGTTCGTCAGAAACCTGTAACTAGGCTGCCCGTGTGAAAATGAGGGCACCCGAGTTTGCAAGGTGAAACAAACTACGAGTCAGTCATGGGACTGGTATGAGAAATATACTTAACTTATTAACAACAATAATAAGGCAAATCAAAGGACCACGCCACTTTCGCGGAACGGGTTTACTCCAATGAGTGCTAGTGCATGAGATAAAGTAAACGATTAAATCAACGCAATGCTTTTTTATAAAATGAAGCCATTATAAGACTCAGGTCCCATCACACAATGCAACGCAAGCCGGAGGATAGAGTTTTCCCTTATAATGGCCAAAAATGCTTCATACGTATAAAACAAAAGTGTTTGTTATTATTACTAGTGCATATATGTTTCAAAAGCAAATTCAATCATAAATATCAATCCTAGACGGCATGGGTACCATATATCATGTCACCATACTAGTAATACAATCACATTCGCATATTTCGTATTGGGAATTGGATTCCTTCATGAGTCGAGGCAAGGGGCAAGCTCCTCTCCGATTCGAGACACTCTAGCAAATGTCCCAGGACCCCACTATGATCCTTGGATCTTCAGGGCCGGTCCTCTCTTACTTTTGAGGATTAGTTATTCCTGAACACACGTTTCCCGGTCCTTACTGACCTATATCGAGGCGCCTCGCATTCCAACAACCACACAGGTGAAAAGTATATATAATGTCAGGGCTGGTAGGTCACTAACACCACCTTAGCTAGAAAGAAACGTCGTGCTCTCCCTGCAGTCACTCTCCCGTTTTTGACTCATACCGAGGTGTGAGGCTCGCGAATTCACGTTATACACAAAACTGCGTCACACAGACCATGCTTTGATCATCAACCACAAGACTTTGCTTTGCAACAGAAGCCTTGATCTTATGCCACTTAGGCGTGCCACACAGGAAATCCACTCCATGCGACTGATTTCTGTCAATGTATAACGTCTGAGCTCGTACGTCTCAGAGAAGGGCGTTAAGCAAGAGAATAAATTCTCCGCCGCCAAACAGATATATATTTAACAGAGATCAATCAACACAGAACAAAATCCAATGTCAGACACACAGTCCATTTACAAGTCCGTTCTGGGTCTGAACGAAACCGGAGGCACCAATTCCTCGCATATCCGTACAATCAACAGTATGTTTGGACGGCTACTACTTCAATTCCTTCATGGTAGCTACTCCAGTCACGAGTATCAGTAGCGCCCATCCATCCAATGTGGAGATCGTCGGTCTTCAGCCGTCTTCGACTCTTCGACTTCTCAACGTCGATCGATTATTTGAAATGAGATAAACTCGGCCTTTTCAAATAACCCACGTATATTTAGATTTTCAAATCCATTATTCACATGGTTGGACTATTCAACATCCACATTTCAGTTATTTAGTTATAATTTTCATGTCAAATACATTCAACCATCACATATCAAGCAAACACAACAAAATTGGTTTATTTCCACTCTATATCGTCTATAGTATTTTATAACGATATATCGCCATTTTTATTTAATTAAAAACGGCTATATTTTAATTAAACGACGTTTCAGGTCGTGTCGATGCACTGGCGCTGCTTTTCACTAATTTTGTTTTACACATATCTGGAAATCTAACCGGTGGATCTTCACAAATTTTGGTGCCATTGGGAAGATATTTCCAAGGCAAACCCAACGGTTGCGGTTTCGGGAAAATCCAATGGTCGGATTTCCCGCACTAGTCACGGTTTCAAAACACGAACTGCACGGCCACGTTTCGTTTTAATTCTATTTATGTTTAAATATTTATATAAATATAGTTCGTTCAAAAATTCCTATATCGTTTCCACTTCAATTATTTCACTAACGCCTTTAAATTTCGGAAAATTTCGCCATAACCTCCTTTGTACGGGAGGGTCTGGGAAAATTCCCAAATAGCCACACAGGCGTCTCATATCAAAAAGAAAAAGAAAAGACAAGCGGCTAGCCAACAGGCTCATAAAATCATCACCCAAACAAAGCAGTAAACGTGTACCTATTTGTCGGGCACCAAATTTTATTTCTCTTCCCTAGCCCCTTTGCTTTAACCTGTTCAATAGATATGCATGTACATGTATACAACTTCTAACACTTATCATTTTCCATTCAATTTCATATTTGATTTGCTTTGCTTTAAAAACACCATTCATCCTAATGTTGCATGCATAGGCTAAAATCATATCATTAGCTGATTAATGTATATTTCAACTCATGCACGTTTATTTGAACAAGTGGATATTTTTAACACTTCACATTTCAAAGATGATAATTTTGGCGAACTAAAATATATTTCAACACATGACTATTTTATTTGGTTCCTATGCATGTTAAAAAGAATATTTCTTTCACAAATATTTATTTCAACGTCCGCATATCTCTAGCATATCACATATGTGATAAAAATGATATTTTTATCATTTAAAATATTCATTCGACAAATAGATGTTTCAACACTTCATAGTTTCAATAAAAATGTAATTTTTATTGTTCGATCTTTTTATTCAACACATGAACTTTTCCACTACACACACTTCTCAACAAATGAGCATTTCCACACATGGACGTTTTATTTATGTTGTTCGTATTAGAAAAATGGAATTTTTGTTGTTGAAACTATTTATATAAGGCGAATATTTTTCATACTTCATATATATATATATAAAATGTGATTTTTATTGTTTAAACACTTCATTCATTCACAAATGAATCTAATTTTCACACAACACTTTTCAACACACAAACATTTCCACACATGGATATAGTTTCAACATATGGCTTTAATTTCTATGCATGAAAATAATTTCAACATATGAAAATCATTCTAACACACAAAGATTATTCAAAATTTCGGCAGCATAACAGCAAGGTAGTTAAAACCGGCACCGTCCCTAGTACGGCTCCTCGCTCTACCTTAAAACCTCACGGTTTTTGACAATGGGGATTCATGCATCTAATTCGCATGCTGGCGGCCTGTTTATTTTTATTTCCACAAATATTTCCAATTCATTTCAATCACCAATGGGTATTTTTCAACCACAACCAAACAATATCAACCACAAACAATTATTCAACCATTCGTATTTTTCATCCAATACTTCACACCAATTCACCACAATAAATATCGTCCATGGTTTGTGGATGAGGGGAGTATATATATATATATATATATGTATATATGTATAATTGCTATATTTCGCTTGCATTTCAACACATATATCAATTATTCTATGCATGTAAAAATTCATACTTCGCTTATATAGCTTACACTACGTATGTACATGAGGTATACAACACGTACGTAATTTATATTTCGCTAAAATAAATTATACACGACATTTTCCATTCAATTTCACGTTAATTTAGATTTCTCACTTTGGTTTTCGGAGTGCTAAAAATCGATACGATGTCAGAAAAATCCGTGGCTTCTTCTATTGGGTAGAGAGCTTCCTTACGGTCCCGATGTCTCCTGTTTCATCGAATTTCGTCAACACACCAAAAAGATATGATTTTTCAAAGTGTAAAGATCAAAGAAAAACTCACTTTCACGAAGCTTCAAAACTAGGTTTACAGTTTTCGCGAAATCAGTGGCACGTGGGGACGATCGGGGAGTTGGACGTGGAAGAGGGAAGAGAGGGCTTCCTATCGGTGGTGGTTAGGGGGCGTTCGGTGGTCCAGATCGGCGGCGGCGGCGGTGGAAAGGTCGGGACTTTGGGGCGTCGATACGGGCGGCACAGGCGACGAGGGGCAGCGATGGTTAGTCGGATTTGAAGAGGGGGCTGAGGCGCATCGAATGGTGGCGATGGCGAAGGCTGAAAGCGACTGTGGCGGCGGCGGTGGAAGAGAGAAGGTAGGGAGCTCGAGTCGCCGTTGATCGGGGGTTTTTTTTTAAAAAAAAAATTTATGAAAGGAAAATTCTGATTGGCCAAGGACTATATTAAATTTTTAAATGGTGTTTTCTCAAACGAACTCTTTTCTAAACCCAACGACTGTTGCCCCTAGCTAAATACCCCCATTCCAGACACAATGGGATATGTTTCGTAGGCCAATTCGACTGTTACAGTCAGTTATTTTTCAAATTAAAGTATAAAACATTTAATTTTTAACTCTGAACGCACATTTCAATGTGCCAGGGCCACAAACTGATTCGAAAAATTCCAAAAAAATAAATCTAGCTATGTTTTGACGCTACGATCCCAATAAAACTAGTTTCGTCGAATTCTGAGGTCGTTTGAAAAATGGCCATTTTTTGGCGATCCAATTTAACAGAAATTGACCAAACACATTTTCTTTTGCCACGCTCACATACTAGCATCAAAAATTATGAAATTTGAAACCTAGCAATAGTTTGACATCCCGGACCCAACAAAAGTGGTTTCGTCGAATTCCGAGGTCGTATGCAAAATATCAATTTTCCAGGGCTATATATTCTATATACCGACCCTTCTGAAAATTCATTCGGCCATAACTTTTGATTTCCGTTATGAAACTTCGATTTTTCAGATTCGTTAGAAAGGTATTGACTAACAGATTCAAATATTTTTGGTTTCGCTAAAATCCGTTATATTTTCCACCCTGCACAGTCAGTCAAAGTTCGAATTCAAATTTTCAAACCGACTCACTATTTCTAATTCACTATTTTATTGAAATATTCTATTTCAATTGTTCAAATCCCTTTGAAATCACCAATTTAAAAATTTTAAATTGGCTCGTATTTTCCGGGTTATTACAAATATTTTCTGAAGTATATTAAAATAATATAACTTTGTTTTGAAGGATTTTTGAATAAAAATCATTTTAGATGGATTTTGAAAGTGATAAAGCACTGAACTCACTTCAATGGCTGGAAAATAATTCTGATGACTGCAACATCATCAGTGTTCATTTTCGAGTTTCTAAGTGATGGATTGCTAACTTAGATGAAACACCCCACCTCCGTTAGGGTCGCTCTCAAAGGGAATGCCCTAATTTTGGTGGAGGTTTATAAGTATAAGTCACAGATATACAAGACAGATATAATAACACATATTTTTGAACAGCGGAAAACAACAACTTTTATTTCTTCAAAATACGTGTTACACAAACCATGCCATAATACTTCCCAAAATCATAACTGTCTTGATTACATTATTTAAAGAAGCATGAAGAAAACATAAATAAACTGCAAAAGTCCCCTAATTGCTGTCCAAAGCCATAGTCCAAAACAGAAAAGATCCAAGCAATACATTCTTTCTCTTCAAGCTGGATGTGAAAACTGATCAAGCTGCGGTATTCCCTCCCTGAGAACCTGGGGGGGGGGGAACGAAAGAAAAAGAGGCGAAAGGAAAAGGGTCAGTCATAAAGACTGAGTAAGTTCTAGTGACTTTCAGTGTAGAAACGGTTAAAACAACCTGTCATGTATGAACTGGAACTAAACTTAAGAATGGTGTCAAGGTGAACAAGATAGACTAAGGTGATCAGGATAAGTCAAGACAAGTCAAGTAAAGCATCACATGTTCGAGATTCGTTGCATCGACTGTACTAGTATACTAAGCCCATATCACAAGTTAATCACAAAATAAATCCTACGGCCCAATATCATGAAATGACCCTGAAACGGGGTCTGACCCAAGTACGGGGTCCTACGGAGGGATTATCTAGTCGATCGGCTCCCTACAAGTTCTAGCTCGTCAAGTGTCCGTGTCATACGGCTAATCACGAATGTAGTCACCTGTGTTGGGTCCACCTTCGGGTGTATCAGCCCTAGGGTGTCAACCCCTGACACGATTCAAGATGCACAGATAAATCTACGGGTACCCAGTGTCTGCCCCGGATACGTGCAAGATCGTAGTCCACCGAACCTACACTGGCGTACCCCACTGCCGTCGTTCACCTCTTACAATCAGCCCAGTAATCGTGCCCCACCCGGCCTAGCCCCAGGGTACCTTGATACATCTAGAGGGTTACTGCTGAATGGGGTCGTGTCCAGGGTTTCGCCTAATAGATTAGGTCATGTAATTCGTGACCTAACCCGCCTAACAGATTAAGTCATGTAATTCGTGACTTAATCCTTTTCCAGTCTAGTCATGTCAAGATGGTTAAGTATGTCATTTCAGTTCACGACTTAACCCGCCTACGTGTCATGTCCAGTTGGCTAAGTGTTGTCGTTTTCAAGTTCGTGACTTAGCCCTACAAATCGTGTTCAAGTTGGTTATGTTGTCTTTTCATGTTCATGACTTAACCCTAATTGGCATTAATTGATTCGTTAATGCACCGAACCACTCACATTGGATCCTATTGTTCGTAGCCACTGGATTTGCCGGGCGGTTCCGGGCAGGTTTACGCTACGAACTCAACCCAACCTCGGGTTTCAAGCGCGATGTGACCAACTACCCACATTGGATCCTATTGTTTGTAGCAACTGGATTTGCCGGGCGGTTCCGGGCAGATTTACACTACAAACTCAACCCAACCTCGAGTTGGCCACTTTCTTGTTTTCTAAAGTCATGCCCATGTTCTTATCAGATTTTGCTATTTCCACGTCATGTTCATATGTCAACTTCGTGCCCAAATAAGGCATGTTTAAAGTCAAGTTATGGCATGTTCAAGTCAAGTTTTCGTGCCATATTTCATGTTCTACTTATGCCAAATTTCACAGTTTATGCTTATAATTAATTCAAGTTTTGCCTATTCTACCCAATCGTATCCCCAACGTATATAAACGTACTTCGTTCACAAGCATAAACAATTCAAGAGATAAAGGGGAATAACACCAAACATGTGATAGGCATATGTGACAATTCCAACATCACTTGCATAATAAACAGGCTATAACATATCACATGGTTTCAATACTAGTATGATGATAACTTGGCATAGTAATGATTCCAACTTAATTTAACATGATGATTTTCAACTTTACATCATAGGCATAATAATCATTGCGGGCATAATAATAATTTTATTATAAACATGAAACATTAAAGGCATAGTAATCCTAATAGGCATAGTGGATTCCAATTTAGCATTTTTAACATAATAATTCTCATAGACATAATGATTCCAATTTATCATAATGATTCTCATCTAACATTATAAACATAATGGTTCCAACTTAGCATTTTTAACATGATGATTCTCAACTAACATTATAGACATAATGATTCCAATTTAGTGTTTTTAACATAATGATTCTCAACTAACATTATAAACATAATGGTTCCAATTTAGCATTTTTAACATAATGATTCTCAACTAACATTATAGACATAATGATTTCAATTTAGTGTTTTTAACATATCTAACGTTATAAACATAATAATTCCAACTTTTCATCTTAACCTAGCAATACCCAATTTTTCATTAATCATGATGGGCATATTAACATCACAGGCATAATTCCATCAATAGTCATAGCCATGGTTTAATTAGCATCATAGGCATGGTTTAATCAACATAAAGATTTCAATAAACATAGATGGACATGTATTAGTCCAACTTGCCAAACAATTAAGCCCAAGTGATTCATAACAACATCAAAATCATGACAAGTTCAACTTGCAACGTTGCCATAGCAATATCCCCAAATTATAATTCAAAGATAAACAATATAAACAATGGATTAACAATAGTTCCTAAATCCGGTTTCAATTCATGGCATGCCCATATTGTTTTAGCGTTTTTCCTAAAAAGTAACATAGAACTTACAATATGAAGCAAATAATCCAAATAAAAATCCCAAATCAATTAGTCCCAAATTCGTTGTCTAAAGCGTCGTAGTTGTTGTAGCTTCTAGTTGTAGCCTTCAAGAATCGTCCTCCATCTTCTATAATTTTATTCTTTGTATTTTTAATTCAGAGCTCTAGGTTTAATGGCGGCGGCCTGAGGCTAAAATGAAATAGTATGATTTAGGCTAGGTCTAGGTGTTATTTTATAGGTGAATAGGGTGATTTAGAGCCTTCAGATCAGTCCAGAAGTCATCAGAATCGCACAGCTCGAATACACATCATCTAGCCACTCAAAAGAAGACACGTCACCTCAGAACACTCCAGAATTCGATGCTGGATTTGTACGGGCGCACTTGGCAGGTGCGCCAGTGTATTTTTGTACTGGCGCACTTCACAAGTGCGCCAGTGTATTCTGGACTGTTTTCGGTTTTTCTGCCTAACTTCGTTCGTCCATATCTTGTTCATACGATATCCGATTTTCGAAAACTCGGACTCTATTTCGCGTATTTTTCCGAGATGAACGCAATGGCGTAACCCATTTCCCTTGATTTCATCATTTATAATTAATTATACTTTAATTCGTGAAGCTTAATGTTATAGAATTCACGGGGTGTTACATTCGCCCCCACTTAAAAGGATTTCGTCCCCGAAATCTTCAAGTTCAAGAAGAATGTACATCCTAACATCCAAACATCCATCTACTCATCCATCAAACACGAGCATCCATTGTCCTTAAAAAACTTCTAATGCTTTATGATCATATGCGAAGTGTGTGTACATGTTCCTTAGCTAATGCTAATGATCAGGCCTGATTGATCTTCTAAATGCAAAATATGTTTAGTGAAATGAATCCAATATGTATGCAAATTTTCTCCTATTATAATTCATAATCTCTACATGAGTGCTCGAACATTCAATCATATGCAACAACCAAATGATAGCACAACCAAGTTTCCAAAATAAACACTCATGCATATGCAACATGAAAATGTGTCTGAGCCGATCTAGTGCCTAATGTGTATTCATGCATCCACGAGCAACCACTTGCAATCATTTCGCAATCATAACATGTTTCAATTACATGTTTACATCCAAAAAGATTCTACCTAGGATCGAGGAGATAACAAAACAAACATGGATGGCAAGAGAAATGTATGTAAACCTATAGGAAAATAGATCTAGAATGTACCCTAAAAAAAGAAATGGGTATAGCGCGCTTATCTTTTCTTCAATTTCCCAGGTTGCGTCTTCTAGGGCTTCACCCCACTTTATTTTAACTAGCTTGACTTCTTGATTCCTTAGCTCCTAGATCTCCGTTCCTAAGACACGAATCAGAACTCGCCTCAATGTTTCCACTTTTACGCCTTCAAGGATGCTTGGCTCAACCACTCCGGAAGACTCATCTGCCTTATCTTCATTCTTATCACTCATACCTATCCTATATAACATGTTGACAAGCCTCACGAAAACTATCTCCATCATACGGGAAAACCCTCTACGAAGCTAGAAAGAAGATTAGCCGCAGGTAAAGCTACTGCGACTACAGATGGAGAAAAGAAAGGGAAAGAGATTCAAACAAGGAAACAAAGGATAGTGCTAATGGCTTTTGGGGAATAGCCTTTAAAAACTTTTTCTTGGAAAATGCTTCTTTGTAAATGGTTTTGAAAAAAAAATCAAAAGGTTTTCAAAACTTTTGCCCAGTCTTGGTAACCTTCTGCTCTGATACCAAGTGAAACACCCCACCTCCGTTAGGGTCACTCTCAAAGGGAATGCCCTAATTTTGGTGGAGGTTTATAAGTATAAGTCACAGATATACAAGACAGATATAATAACACATATTTTTGAATAGCGGAAAACAACAACTATTATTTCTTCAAAATACGTGTTACACAAACCATGCCATAATACTTCCCAAAATCATAACTGTCTTGATTACATTATTTAAAGAAGCATGAAGAAAACATAAATAAACTGCAAAAGTCCCCTAATTGCTGTCCAAAGCCATAGTCCAAAACAGAAAAGATCCAAGCAATACATTCTTTCTCTTCAAGCTGGATGTGAAAACTGATCAAGCTGCGGTATTCCCTCCCTGAGAACCTGGGGGGGGAACCAAAGAAAAAGAGGCGAAAGGAAAAGGGTCAGTCATAAAGACTGAGTAAGTTCTAGTGACTTTCAGTGTAGAAACGGTTAAAACAACCTGTCATGTATGAACTGGAACTAAACTTAAGAATGGTGTCAAGGTGAACAAGATAGACTAAGGTGATCAGGATAAGTCAAGACAAGTCAAGTAAAGCATCACATGTTCGACATTCATTGCATTGACTGTACTAGTATACTAAGCCCGTATCACAAGTTAATCACGAAATAAATCCCACGGCCCAATATCATGAAATGACCCTGAAACGGGGTCTGACCCAAGTACGGGGTCCTACGGAGGGATTATCTAGTCGATCGGCTCCCTACAAGTTCTAGCTCGTCAAGTGTCCGTGTCATACGGCTAATCACGAATGTACTCACCTGTGCTGGGTCCACCTTCGGGTGTATCAGCCCTAGGGTGTCAACACCTGACACGATTCAAGATGCACAGATAAATCTACGGGTACCCAGTGTCTGCCCCGGATACGTGCACGATCGTAGTCCACCGAACCTACACTGGCGTACCCCACTGCCGTCGTTCACCTCTTACAATCAGCCCAGTAATCGTGCCCCACCCGGCCTAGCCCCAGGGTACCTTGATACATCTAGAGGGTTACTGCTGAAAGGGGTCGTGTCTAGGGTTTCGCCTAATAGATTAGGTCATGTAATTCGTGACCTAACCCGCCTAACAGATTAAGTCATGTAATTCGTGACTTAATCCTTTTCCAGTCTAGTCATGTCAAGATGGTTAAGTATATCATTTCAGTTCACGACTTAACCCGCCTACGTGTCATGTCAAGTTGGCTAAGTGTTGTCGTTTTCAAGTTCGTGACTTAGCCCTACAAATCGTGTTCAAGTTGGTTAAGTTGTCTTTTCATGTTCATGACTTAACCCTAATTGGCATTAATTGATTCGTTAATGCACCGAACCACTCACATTGGTTCCTATTGTTCGTAGCCACTGGATTTGCCGGGCGGTTCCGGGCAGGTTAACGCTACGAACTCAACCCAACCTCGGGTTTCAAGCGCGATGTGACCAACTACCCACATTGGATCCTATTGTTTGTAGCAACTGGATTTGCCGGGCGGTTCCGGGCAGATTTACACTACAAACTCAACCCAACCTCGAGTTGGCCACTTTCTTGTTTTCTAAAGTCATGCCCATGTTCTTATCAGATTTTGCTATTTCCACGTCATGTTCATATGTCAACTTCGTGCCCAAATAAGGCATATTTAAAGTCAAGTTATGGCATGTTCAAGTCAAGTTTTCGTGCCATATTTCATGTTCTACTTATGCCAAATTTCACAGTTTATGCTTATAATTAATTCAAGTTTTGCCTATTCTACCCAATCGTATCCCCAACGTATATAAACGTACTTCGTTCACAAGCATAAACAATTCAAGAGATAAAGGGGAATAACACCAAACATGTGATAGGCATATGTGACAATTCCAACATCACTTGCATAATAAACAGGCTATAACATATCACATGGTTTCAATACTAGTATGATGATAACTTGGCATAGTAATGATTCCAACATAATTTAACATGATGATTTTCAACTTTACATCATAGGCATAATAATCATTGCAGGCATAATAATAATTTTATTATAAACATGAAACATTAAAGGCATAGTAATCCTAATAGGCATAGTGGATTCCAATTTAGCATTTTTAACATAATAATTCTCATAGACATAATGATTCCAATTTATCATAATGATTCTCATCTAACATTATAAACATAATGGTTCCAACTTAGCATTTTTAACATGATGATTCTCAACTAACATTATAGACATAATGATTCGAATTTAGTGTTTTTAACATAATGATTCTCAACTAACATTATAAACATAATGGTTCCAATTTAGCATTTTTAACATAATGATTCTCAACTAACATTATAGACATAATGATTTCAATTTAGTGTTTTTAACATATCTAACGTTATAAACATAATAATTCCAACTTTTCATCTTAACCTAGCAATACCCAATTTTTCATTAATCATGATGGGTATATTAACATCACAGGCATAATTCCATCAATAGTCATAGCCATGGTTTAATTAGCATCATAGGCATGGTTTAATCAACATAAAGATTTCAATAAACATAGATGGACATGTATTAGTCCAACTTGCCAAACAACTAAGCCCAAGTGATTCATAACAACATCAAAATCATGACAAGTTCAACTTGCAACGTTGCCATAGCAATATCCCCAAATTATAATTCAAAGATAAACAATATAAACAATGGATTAACAATAGTTCCTAAATCCGGTTTCAATTCATGGCATGTCCATATTGTTTTAGCTTTTTTGCCTAAAAAGTAACATAGAACTTACAATATGAAGCAAATAATCCAAATAAAAATCCCAAATCAATTAGTCCCAAATTCGTTGTCTAAAGCGTCGTAGTTGTTGTAGCTTCTAGTTGTAGCCTTCAAGAATCGTCCTCCATCTTCTATAATTTTATTCTTTGTATTTTTAATTCAGAGCTCTAGGTTTAATGGCGGCGGCCTGAGGCTAAAATGAAATAGTATGATTTAGGCTAGGTCTAGGTGTTATTTTATAGGTGAATAGGGTGATTTAGAGCCTTCAGATCAGTCCAGAAGTCATCAGAATCGCACAGCTCGAATACACATCATCTAGCCACTCAAAAGAAGACACGTCACCTCAGAACACTCCAGAATTTGGTGCTGGATTTGTACGGGCGCACTTGGCAGGTGCGCCAGTGTATTTTTGTACTGGCGCACTTCACAAGTGCGCCAGTGTATTCTGGACTGTTTTCGGTTTTTCTATCTAACTTCGTCCGTCCATATCTTCTTCATACGGTATCCAATTTTCAAAAACTCGGACTCTATTTCGCGTATTTTTCCGAGATGAACGCAATGGCGTAACCCATTTCCCTTGATTTCATCATTTATAATTAATTATACTTTAATTCGTGAAGCTTAATGTTATAGAATTCACGGGGTGTTACATTAGAAAAGTTTTGTTGGAAATTTTTTTAAAAGAAAACAAGTTGTTTTGAAAAATTCAAATGTTTTGAATTTGAGATGATTGTAAATACACGTATATATTTATATTATTTCAAAGGGATTTGAAATAAAAACCTAAGGATTTGAGGTCTGGAATTTAAATTTAACTTAAGAAAGTTAAATAAATCGAAGTAAATAAATTGATGAGAATCAATTTGAATGGAATATGAATTGGTTGTAAATCATTTAGATGAATTGAATGTGAGCATATATGGTGTGCAATGTAAATGGAAACCAAAAGTTTTGGTAGAACTAAATTTGTTGAAATATAAAGTGTAGAGTTTTAACATAGGTGAATCTTAAAAGAGTTAATGGGCTTATAGCATTTTCCTACCTTAGTAATTTCGGGGACGAAATTCTTTTAAGAGGGGAAGAATGTAACGACCCAGATTTTTGGTCGATTAATTTTGAATATTTAATATTTATTTTAAATATTTATTTGATAATATAAATGAATTTTTATATTTAATTATCGATTTAAAAATCGATTTTGATTTAATATCGAATATATTAAATTATCATAACACGAAAATATTTGAATTCGAAATTAGAACTAAATCAAAACAATTCAGATGACCGGTTAAATTCTATCTGAATATATACAATGGTAATAATAATTTATTATCGAGAAAATGATTAGTTCTGAATTTAAATTATAGTATATTAATATAGTATATACGTTCAAATAAATTTTAGAATATATACTGTTCAATTTAGAACAACGTTATAACATTTAAACGACAGTGGTTACGTTAAAATAACGGTTCGTGATTTCAATTAATGGACCCCGGGATATTTGATCGTGGATAGGCTCAAAATCAAATTTTCAGAAAAAAGCGCCATAACCATTTAAAAACCATAACGGTTTATTTAATTTTATAAAAGGATTTTAAGCGAATAAAATCTGAATTTCTATTTAGAAAATTGCAGATTTTGAGTTGTAAAATATATGTGAACCCAAGTGGAATAATGAATTGATTTTTGAAACAAAAATCAAAATTTTAATTATTGAATAGAATTAACTAATTTGAATAGTAATTAGTTAATGAGATTTTGAATTGATATTGAGCTTTGAATAAGTGAATTCGATTTGGAAATTTATATTCGAAATCGAAAAGGAAACTAGAATTGAAATTGGAATTCAATTTGGTTATAAGCAAGTTAAATATTTTATTTGAATATGTTATGTTCTAACAAAGAAGTGGAGAAGGAAAAATAGCTAATTAAAGAATAAATGTGCGAAACTGAATTCAAACGATTGGATTGAGTTGAATTGAAAACTGGTGAACATGTGTTAAAGAGGTGTGGAATGAAGAGAATGTGTTGTATATAACGCAGTTGTATACACAATTATATGATTTTTGTTTGATGATAACAAACAAATATATATTATTATAAATGTGTTTGTTATTGTACTGTTTTATATATACAACACAGATAGGAATATAATATTTTAATTGAATATTATATTTCTAACATTCTAACAGTACAACTTTGTATAACTCCACTATTTAAACATTCACTGTATATTGTACTTGTATATAAACAGAATATAATAGACAAGTTTTGTTTGACATCAATAAAATGATATTTTATTTCAGACAAATTTGTTTATTACAAATAAACAGTACAATCTCTTTCATATACACAGCTCCTTTACTACTGACTCACTACAACATTCACACTCGATATACATTTTCATTCATATACTCATATACACATATACATAGTCTTCTGCCAGTCCAGTCTTCACTGCTCAGTCAATCCAGTCCAGTTATCCAGTCAGTCCAGTCTTCATACCTGTCATTCACGGAAACACACACACAGTATCCAGAACAGAAATATATTCTAATGCACGCAAATATAAATTTTATTTTTAAAATTTTTTTATTTGCCTCAGTTTTCTGGTGTGTTTCTCATCATTTTTCATAACTTGATCTGAATATAACACGCACATACATGTATACACACACATGTGTATGTATATACACATATTTCAGTGCAGGGACAGGAAAACTCGTCTGATGGCTGCATATACACACGTGTATAAATATACACGTGTGCACTGCCTCGCCAATCAGAATGTAGTAGCGAGCAACTGAGGAGCAGCCACGTGGACCAACTCGACCCAGTATAACTCAAGCTATACATATATGTACACATGAAGTGTCGAGATCAAAAGCAAACATTCAAGTGAAAGTCAGACAAGTACTCAAACAGTGCAAGTCAGTGTTTCAAACACAAGATAGCAAAGTGTCGAGCCATGCATCAAAATGAAAAAGAATGGGCAAACATAGTCGAGACAAGATTCAAAGCAGAGTTGGTCAAGGCAACCCAAATATATGGTAAGATAATCTCAACAAGCTAAGCAGCAAAACAAGAAAGATCAATAATGGCCAAAACATAGTTCAGCTCAAAACTGCACAATGTTTGGTGCAACATTTTTCATCTCAAGTGATCACAGCATGTTCAAGCATACATTGGTGCAAGGTGTTGCAACTCATGTTCACACAGCTGTGTAAATATAGGAATCAAGTGCAACAGTAAGCAAGGGTGTTCAAGTCATGTGCTAGTTCAAGTTTAAATTTGGTGTGATGTATGTACAGTGATGTATGTACACAGCGACTTCAAAAATCAGTCCACACTTGATCAAGCATAAAGGAGACAGTGCAACATTGTATTGCCAAGGTAAAAAAAAAAAAAAAACCTGGGTTCAGCAAGTATGTACACAACAATGAAACATGGCACAAGTCAATTTCAAGCAGCATAGTGGTACAAGTGTTCATAGCACATACACATGCACAAGGCATGTATACACGACAGTAAGCTCAAGCATGGGTGAAGCATACATGAACTCAATCTCTTGCAAGACAGAGGCGTAAAAATAAATGTACAACATGTCCAGATCAAAGGTGTTTACATGGTGGTGCAGGAATAAACTCAGCATGATACTAAATCAAAATGGGGCAGAACCACAAATTCACTGTCAACATGTTTTTCAGCAAAATAAGTGCAAATGCATGTTCATCAGTGTACATCAGTGAAAAATGATAATGTATTGCATCACAAATGTCATGGCAATATCAGAGATCAATTTCTGTTTAGGTGCAAGAAATTGTTGAGAGGGACACAAGTTTATTTTGGAGCTTTTCCTGATATTGTCAAAGGTTTCAAGTTTTAAATTTCAGAAATGGACAGAAGCAAACTCTACTCAGGGATTTATTCAAGGACAAAATCATCACTTTCCAGTTTTTTGATCGATATACTTTCAGAAATCCATTCAGATATCTCGCAAGGGTCAAAAGGGGTGTAATTCACTTTCCTGAATTAATTCAATCGTATTCAAGGGGGACCACAGTTTAATTGTCAAAATGTTTCCAGTTTTTGAATGCAAAATTGGCAAGAAATCATTTCTAGAAATCCGAATTCATACAAGGCAACAAATCAGAAAATCACGCAAAAATGTTTTCTGCATATTCGAAGAAAATGGTTACTGGAAACAATTAAATACACGTTCAAAAAGTTTCCAGAAATGCTCAATCTAGTTTCGGGTCTCATTCATTTAAGAATTCAGCAAGCATTTTGGGAAAGATATTATTTTCTGGTTTCAAATTGATTTCCGAAAATATACAGTGCAAATTTCAAGGGGCCACAAGGGAAACTGTTTTACTGTTTCCAGAACCATTCACGCAATTCGAACAGAGTCGATCACACAGGAGCCATTAAAGCAAAGAATTTCAAAAACCGATTTTGTCAAAAGGGAAAAGCCACGCAATCAAATTCGTTCAAGAAAATCAAAAAGGGAAACTTGAAATCAGCCAAGTCATTATCACGAAATCAGAGCAAATTAGGATTTCTAAATCCTATAAACACAACCATTCATCACTGGCAAGCATGCATCGAAACCACACAACAACTCGCAAGAAATTAAAAGCCAGAAAATTGAGAAAACTCACGGTTTTCGATCGCAGAAGCAAAACCCCAAATCGGTGAAGAAAGGAGCACCAGTAGTCGATCAAGACCATCGACAAGAACTTGCGAATCAGAAAATTGAATTCCATCATTCAAGCAATTGACTTCGGTTTGGGATTAGAAGGAAACCCTAATTCCCTTTTTGACGGCCGCCATTTCTGATTCCAAAAGCAAAAAGAGATCGGGCAAATAAAAGTGAATGGACCGGCCTATTTTTCCACTTGGCTAAGCTTGTTTTAAAAAAAGGGGATGACCTTATAACTTAATCTCCTTAGTTAATTTTTTTTTAAGGGTTTCTCTTATTTATTTATTTTTGTTGTATTTTCAGTTTCGTTTGTAAACAATTCTGAACAATTTATAGAGTCTGTAAAACTCTAGGGGAGTTTCAGTTAGGAGTTAACTGACAGTACTAGACTCTGTAAAATCTAGGAATACAGGTTACAGGTTTGTAATCTGGGGAAAATCTGATTCAGGGGTTTGAATCAGTCTAGGGGTTTGAGCATAGGGTTAGAATAGGAGCAGGGTTTGCGAGTGTACATGGTCTTGTATGCGGGATCTGTTCTATCACCTAGTAGAAACCTTAGAAATGCAGCAGTAGGCAGGGTTTTGCCGAAGCTGGGTATATCTGTGTGTGATTTATTTTCTGCATTTCTGTTTCTGCTATATTCTGTGATCTGTTTATTTTTATTTATCTCGTTTGATTTTTAATTCAGTTAAAAACTGTCAAAAACCCTATTCACCCCCCCTCTAGGGTTATTCTAGATCCAACAAGTGGTATCAGAGCCAGGTATTTGTGTTTAACTCTAGAGTAATGGTGAATCCTTGTTGTCAGTCTTTTGAGAGTCAGTCCAGTTCATCTCCAACTATTTTTAATGGAACATATTTTTCAAACTGGAAATCCGAAATAGAATTTTATTTAAAATCTGTTAATATTAAATGTTGGGATACTATTATAAATGGGAGTGATATGTCTGATAATAGAAACATTGTTTTCGATTCTCGTGCTATGAATATCATATTTGATTATCTCAGTACCGAACAGTTTATTCACGTATCTCATTGTTTGACTGCGCAGGATGTCTGGAGAACTCTCAACAAGCTCTATGGAAAAACTGACGACTGCTCAAAATCCCAGAATGTCAACTCAAATTCAGATCTGTGCTTAAAAGGAGAAACAGATGGATCAAACGATGGAGAATCAACAGATGCTGAAACTGAAAATCTCACATACGAAGATTTGGTTTATATGTGCACTGATTTAACTAAATCTGTTGATAAACTCAAATCTAAAAACAAATCTCTAAAATCTAAAAATCTTGGGTTGATCAGCAAAATTGATGATTTGGAATCACAACTTGAACATCTTAAAAATTCTTCTAATTCAGATTGCAAAAATTGTTTGAAATTGAAAACCAATCTTGTTCATCTTAGTAAAAATATTCAAATGTTTGAAAAGGAAATTCTGATCTTGAAAGAAAACAAGATTGAGTTGTCAAGGTTGAACAATTTTTTACAAAAGGAATTTGAAATTCTCAAGACTGATATACATTCCAAATTTGAAATTGCTGAAAAAGAAAATTTGTTGAAATCTGATTTGATTTTGAAAGAACTGGAAAACGAGATTGAAAAATCCAAGAAATTTGGGTTTGAAAAACAAAAACTTTTTGAATCTGAGATTGCTGAGTCCCAAACCAAAATAAAGTTACTCAATGATGAAAATTTGGTTTTGAAATCCGATTTTGAAAGATGTGAGATCACTAAAAATCGTTGTTCAGATTTATTGAAAGAAAATGGTGATCTTAAAACTGAAATTCAACAACTTGAAACAATCTTGTCTAATTTTTCAAACGGTGAAAAATCTTTGAATATGTTGTTGAAAAACCAATTTTCTGTTCGAAATAAACGTGGGCTTGGGTTTGGGAAAAATAATGTTTTTGAAAAACAAAATTCAAATGATTTGAAAAATCCTTCAAACTTCTTTCAAAAGAATCAACTTGATAATTTGAACTCTGATAAATTCAAAGGATTTTTAAATCATAAACGTGATGTGAATTTGTTTGATAACAATCCATTTAAATCATTCCAGGCCCCAAAAAGAAATACAGTGAATCCATCTAATTTCAAACAGATTTGGGTCCCTAAAGGTACTTTGGTAAATTCTGATGGATTGTTATATAAACAAGTTTGGGTACCTAAAGCTGTGAACACAACTGTGAGTGGTTTTACTAATTTTGTTAGACCACTCGATTCTATAAATTCATAGGTACCAAACGATGGCTGAGGAACTGTTGTGGTGGAAAGAGGATGTTTTCAAGCTGTTGTATATTTTCTGTATCTTTCAGAGTTCCTTGGCCAAGCTTGTTGAGCTAGAGATTTATTTACTCACGTCAATTTCAGGTATAACCTCTAAACTCAACCTTTGTAAATATTTTTCTTTTTCTTTGTGTATTCCTCCTTCTACCTCTTCTGTTTATTTTCTATATCTCATATGTTTATCTTTCTTTGTCTGTTTGGTTTGTCACTGTCTTATCATTGTAAAAAAAAAAATTTGTGCTTTCTAAAACTTCCAATTGTAGACTTCATATTTTCTGGAAATTCACTTCATTTGTATGAAACTCTAACGTTTTAATCATTTCCAGATCTTGAATTTAAATTTGTAAATATCTGCAATTGTTTTGAAGTTTATTTTCTAATTTCTGAATTCATAACAGTGTTGATGAATTCTTGTCATATCTTGAACACTGTTAATTTGAATTCTAAATTTTTGAAGATCTGAAAGTTTAATGGAAATTCACACATCGTTGCTGTTTTGAAATTCTTCTAATTCATTTTAGAAAAGCTTGAAATATTACACTCATTACAGCACTCTATTATTTATCAATAGTGATATTTTCATTATTTTTCAGATTGGCTTGGATATTTTGAATTGTATTGAATCTGTGATACATCTTGGAATTCATCTTATATTCATGATCATTTTATTTGGAATTTGTTTGTTTGAAATCAACTGAAATTCATGATATTTTGAATTTCACACACCTCTTAAAATTAAAATTATCATTATTGTGTGACTGATTCATTATATCTCAAACCTGGACATCGATTCAATTGATTTCAAATAAATTATTGTTTAATTGTGTAGATCATGAATATCTCTCATTTCTGATGTAAATGATCTGAAATAACTCTTCTGTTTGTCAGAAATATTTGTGTAAATTCTTTGAGAATTGGGATTTAAATGTCATTGGTATTTCATGAATATTTGACTTGAATACTAGTTTGTTTAAAATCATTTGAATTTATTGATTTATTGAATCACACACATATTCTGAATCTAAAGTTTACAAACCGTGTGATTGATTCATTGAATCCGGATATCTTCACAATTCGTTCAAATGATTTAAAATAAACTATATTTAATCCTGAATCATGAACAATTCTTTGACTGTTTGAAATATCTTTGGAACATCTCCTTGACAAGTCTGCTTTGAAAATGATTTTTCTGTGCTGCTCTGATACTGTTTTTTTTGAAAAATGTTTGTTCTGGAATCACTTACTTGCTGCTCTGATACATGTGCATAATCTTTATCTCGTCTGTTTGGGCTTAGTACTTAATAATTCTTTTGTCTATGACATTCTAGTTCAGTATCTTGTTAAAATTTCTCGTAAATAGAGACACCAAGTGGTATCAGAAGCGTCTTATATTTGTCTCACTCATCTGTACTTAGATTCAAATCTTCACCATGTATAAATCCACACACTCTTTTTGTCTTGTACACATTTTTTTTCCCCTCTTGTCGTGTATAGATCAGCATATTCCTCTTGTATTTGATTTTCAATTTTAATTATTTATTAATTATTCATTCAAAAATTGAAGTCAATATCCAAATTGAACTGTATTTATAATTCATCAAAACATATTATCAGAATTTGAAATTGTGATGAAATTGTAACTGCAGTATATTTCACAACAAGAGAAGGATTTGATTTAAATTTTTTTTCATGATGGTTGAACGTTTATTATAATATCTTTGAACTGGTAATTATTTCACGACCATCCTCATTATCTATCATCATTCTGCCATCCATGATAATTTTTTTTTATATAAATGTGGAGAGTTTAATTTTTTTTTTTAAATCATCTTGAATAAACAGTGAAAATATTTGTGATGGAATTGTGGTTATGTTATTTTTCAGAATTAGTGTCAACTGAAAATTTTCAATAATCCCGGTACAGTTGGTCATATTTCATAATATTATTAATTTAGAAATTTATTTCACGGTCCATTTCTGTACCCATCACATTTCTATCATTCATATTGGTTGTATATACTGGGGAGTTTTTTTTATTTTTGAAGCTGAAATATATAATTAATTCATAAGCGTCTCTCTAACCTCATTTAAAAATCCAAGCTCTGGTTATGCATGGTTATGAGACAACTTATAATTTAAGCTGCGACTGACCTCATTTAAAAATCCAAGCTCTGGTTATGCGTGGTCAGGGTGCTCTTAAATCAAAAGAAAAAGAAAAGAAAATAATTTGCAATAAATAATTTCTTTTGAAATTCTCCTTGGTGTATAATAACCAGCCTATCAATCCACTTTCTAATATGTGAAATGTGTTGAAATTTTATGACGTATTATGATTTGTTGATTGATAGGTATTGGGGTTTGAGATTATTCGATTTTGTCACTTAAATTGAATTATGATCCAAATCCATCACTGTTTTTTTTTAGCTTCATTTTTATAAAATCCTTATTGGAAAATAATTGGAAAATATCAATTTTTTTTAACTCTCTCCATTATATATAAATTTCATCGTAAATCCGTTATTATCTGCAATGTGATATATGCCACCAGTTCTTAGTTTATTATGATTTTTGTTTGACTAATTGAGATTTATGATGACCATTCCTCCTCTTAAGCTGAAATTATATTTTTTAGTCATTTTTCATCGATATTTTAAATTCTATATCCTTTTGATGATAACAAAAGGGGGAGAATGGATTAGATTTTGATTTATGAGTGAATATTTTATAAATATTTTAATTTTGAGAATTCTGAATCCTTTTACATTCTTTTCACTCATGCACAGTTATAGGGGGAGTTTCTGTTGTAGGGGGAGCTAATAAATCGGGGGAGTTCAGAATTCACTGTCAAACACATTTATTGTAATCAAAATCTTTTATTTGTTTGTCATCATCAAAAGGGGGAGATTGTTGTATATAACGCAGTTGTATACACAATTATATGATTTTTGTTTGATGATAACAAACAAATATATATTATTATAAATGTGTTTGTTATTGTACTGTTTTATATATACAACACAGATAGGAATATAATATTTTAATTGAATATTATATTTCTAACATTCTAACAGTACAACTTTGTATAACTCCACTATTTAAACATTCACTGTATATTGTACTTGTATATAAATAGAATATAATAGACAAGTTTTGTTTGACATCAATAAAATGATATTTTATTTCAGACAAATTTGTTTATTACAAATAAACAGTACAATCTCTTTCATATACACAGCTCCTTTACTACTGACTCACTACAACATTCACACTCGATATACATTTTCATTCATATACTCATATACACATATACATAGTCTTCTGCCAGTCCAGTCTTCACTGCTCAGTCAATCCAGTCCAGTTATCCAGTCAGTCCAGTCTTCATACCTGTCATTCACAGAAACACACACACAGTATCCAGAACAGAAATATATTCTAATGCACGCAAATATAAATTTTATTTTTAAAATTTTTTTATTTGCCTCAGTTTTCTGGTGTGTTTCTCATCATTTTTCATAACTTGATCTGAATATAACACGCACATACATGTATACACACACATGTGTATGTATATACACATATTTCAGTGCAGGGACAGGAAAACTCGTCTGATGGCTGCATATACACACGTGTATAAATATACACGTGTGCACTGCCTCGCCAATCAGAATGTAGTAGCGAGCAACTGAGGAGCAGCCACGTGGACCAACTCGACCCAGTATAACTCAAGCTATACATATATGTACACATGAAGTGTCGAGATCAAAAGCAAACATTCAAGTGAAAGTCAAACAAGTACTCAAACAGTGCAAGTCAGTGTTTCAAACACAAGATAGCAAAGTGTCGAGCCATGCATCAAAATGAAAAAGAATGGGCAAACATAGTCGAGACAAGATTCAAAGCAGAGTTGGTCAAGGCAACCCAAATATATGGTAAGATAATCTCAACAAGCTAAGCAGCAAAACAAGAAAGATCAATAATGGCCAAAACATAGTTCAGCTCAAAACTGCACAATGTTTGGTGCAACATTTTTCATCTCAAGTGATCACAGCATGTTCAAGCATACATTGGTGCAAGGTGTTGCAACTCATGTTCACACAGCTGTGTAAATATAGGAATCAAGTGCAACAGTAAGCAAGGGTGTTCAAGTCATGTGCTAGTTCAAGTTTAAATTTGGTGTGATGTATGTACAGTGATGTATGTACACAGCGACTTCAAAAATCAGTCCACACTTGATCAAGCATAAAGGAGACAGTGCAACATTGTATTGCCAAGGTAAAAAAAAAAAAAAAAAACCTGGGTTCAGCAAGTATGTACACAACAATGAAACATGGCACAAGTCAATTTCAAGCAGCATAGTGGTACAAGTGTTCATAGCACATACACATGCACAAGGCATGTATACACGACAGTAAGCTCAAGCATGGGTGAAGCATACATGAACTCAATCTCTTGCAAGACAGAGGCGTAAAAATAAATGTACAACATGTCCAGATCAAAGGTGTTTACATGGTGGTGCAGGAATAAACTCAGCATGATACTAAATCAAAATGGGGCAGAACCACAAATTCACTGTCAACATGTTTTTCAGCAAAATAAGTGCAAATGCATGTTCATCAGTGTACATCAGTGAAAAATGATAATGTATTGCATCACAAATGTCATGGCAATATCAGAGATCAATTTCTGTTTAGGTGCAAGAAATTGTTGAGAGGGACACAAGTTTATTTTGGAGCTTTTCCTGATATTGTCAAAGGTTTCAAGTTTTAAATTTCAGAAATGGACAGAAGCAAACTCTACTCAGGGATTTATTCAAGGACAAAATCATCACTTTCCAGTTTTTTGATCGATATACTTTCAGAAATCCATTCAGATATCTCGCAAGGGTCAAAAGGGGTGTAATTCACTTTCCTGAATTAATTCAATCGTATTCAAGGGGGACCACAGTTTAATTGTCAAAATGTTTCCAGTTTTTGAATGCAAAATTGGCAAGAAATCATTTCTAGAAATCCGAATTCATACAAGGCAACAAATCAGAAAATCACGCAAAAATGTTTTCTGCATATTCGAAGAAAATGGTTACTGGAAACAATTAAATACACGTTCAAAAAGTTTCCAGAAATGCTCAATCTAGTTTCGGGTCTCATTCATTTAAGAATTCAGCAAGCATTTTGGGAAAGATATTATTTTCTGGTTTCAAATTGATTTCCGAAAATATACAGTGCAAATTTCAAGGGGCCACAAGGGAAACTGTTTTACTGTTTCCAGAACCATTCACGCAATTCGAACAGAGTCGATCACACAGGAGCCATTAAAGCAAAGAATTTCAAAAACCGATTTTGTCAAAAGGGAAAAGCCACGCAATCAAATTCGTTCAAGAAAATCAAAAAGGGAAACTTGAAATCAGCCAAGTCATTATCACGAAATCAGAGCAAATTAGGATTTCTAAATCCTATAAACACAACCATTCATCACTGGCAAGCATGCATCGAAACCACACAACAACTCGCAAGAAATTAAAAGCCAGAAAATTGAGAAAACTCACGGTTTTCGATCGCAGAAGCAAAACCCCAAATCGGTGAAGAAAGGAGCACCAGTAGTCGATCAAGACCATCGACAAGAACTTGCGAATCAGAAAATTGAATTCCATCATTCAAGCAATTGACTTCGGTTTGGGATTAGAAGGAAACCCTAATTCCCTTTTTGACGGCCGCCATTTCTGATTCCAAAAGCAAAAAGAGATCGGGCAAATAAAAGTGAATGGACCGGCCTATTTTTCCACTTGGCTAAGCTTGTTTTAAAAAAAGGGGATGACCTTATAACTTAATCTCCTTAGTTAATTTTTTTTTAAGGGTTTCTCTTATTTATTTATTTTTGTTGTATTTTCAGTTTCGTTTGTAAACAATTCTGAACAATTTATAGAGTCTGTAAAACTCTAGGGGAGTTTCAGTTAGGAGTTAACTGACAGTACTAGACTCTGTAAAATCTAGGAATACAGGTTACAGGTTTGTAATCTGGGGAAAATCTGATTCAGGGGTTTGAATCAGTCTAGGGGTTTGAGCATAGGGTTAGAATAGGAGCAGGGTTTGCGAGTGTACATGGTCTTGTATGCGGGATCTGTTCTATCACCTAGTAGAAACCTTAGAAATGCAGCAGTAGGCAGGGTTTTGCCGAAGCTGGGTATATCTGTGTGTGATTTATTTTCTGCATTTCTGTTTCTGCTATATTCTGTGATCTGTTTATTTTTATTTATCTCGTTTGATTTTTAATTCAGTTAAAAACTGTCAAAAACCCTATTCACCCCCCCTCTAGGGTTATTCTAGATCCAACAGAATGAAGTTTATAAATTTAGTGCCCGACAAAAAGGTGCACGTTTAAATTCCGTATGAGGTTTTATGCGCCGAATCGGCAAGCCGCTTGGCTTTTTCTTTTTCTTTTTGGTTAGAGAGGCCTGTGTGGCGGTTTGAGGATTTTGCCGATGCTCCCGGTACAAAGGAGGTTATGGCGAAATTTTCCGTAAATTTAAGGAGTTAGAATATTTTTAAGAAAATTTGATAATTTGGAATCGATATATCGATATATATATATATAATTCGATAATGAAGCGAAATTAAAATAGAATGTTATAAACAAAAAGGAAATCTGATAAAAATTAGAAGAGAAACGTATACGGGTTTATAAATGAATAATTGGTTTTTATGATGTTGATTATTCGAGAATAATGGTCTTGTATGTTTTGAAGTTAAAGATGTTTTAAGTTAAGGTCTAAAAGGTAATTATACCTCAACTTGATTGATTTTATTCTTAACCGATAAATAGCAAAGATCCAGTCTCGAAGATCAATGGTTGAATAAAAGATAGTTGAATGAAATATTTTGGGTGTAACGATGTTTTACATAACATTCGTTTTAAACCAAATAAGCGGAATTTTGGAAATATAATAATATATATTACCTGAGGATATAATTAAATGAGTCGAGCAAGAGATAAGCAATTGGGAATGTTTTCCAATAATAAATAGAAGATATTTTCTAAATATAGAAAATAAAAGAAGACGATATATGGAAATGTTTTCCAAATAGTGTAACAGGCCAAGAAGATGATTATCAAAAATATCGAGTTAACGAATATGGATAAGGAAATGGAGAAGCGTTTTAATTAATAAAATGTTAATTTATAGGCCCAGTGATGGTTTGATGTTATGGATGAATGGATGTTTGTCTTTCTTCGATAGTTAAATAACCGACTATCGAAGTATTTGCCAATATCATTGTCAATATGGAGAGGCTGGTTAGATTATTATCCGAGAACCACTCCGTATTGGCAATAGCGTTGGGAATCAGATTATATGAAGATAATCAAAGACGGAGTGAAGTGAAAGGACTTTTTCTATAAACAGAAATTGTGCCTTTGGTTTCTTTCAGTCCAAGAACAAACGTATATGGACGAATGTCTGACAAAGTATTTCCAATGATCAAATATATTGGTATGTATAAATATATATGGTGGCAACGGATCTATTCCCTTAGCATAATATCCAGAATATTTTTGCAAATCAATTAATGATTAACGGATATGATAATGTGGCATTCAATGTGATTGTGTTATAAATGAATGGCAAGTAAGCGTAGCCTCAGGCCTCAACAACCGGGAAATGACAAAAATCGGGCAGGCAGCATGGCTATGTGGGTCGTTACAGTTGGTATCAGAGCTTAGGTTGAGCGAATACCTATGTTTTGGTGGGATTGTGCTCATCAGAGATAGGGTCAGTAGCACCCTAAAATGAGTTGAGTGTATATATACGAGAGATATTGTGTTGGTTAGTCTGTTGAGTGGTTTATGAATTCTGATCGAATAGTGGGACGCCACGAAGTCGATAGGAATTTCTAAACACTTGAACAAAAAAATTCAACATAATAATGTTTTAAAGTGGGTAAATGAAATAATTTTACCCAAAATTCTATTTTGCTGTATAAAGAATAATTTCCTGAAATTATCGTAATACATGGATGTGTTGGTTGTTATTATAATCAGATGGGATTATAAAAATTAGAATGGTTATATATATAATCAAATAGAATATGTATACGAATCAAATATACAAATGAGATGAATTAAAAATTAGATTCAGAATTTGAATTTGAATTTGAATTAAGATTTTTAAATCATGGGTGTTTGGAAAATATTTTCTGAAGTATATTAAAATAATATAACTTTGTTTGGAAGGATTTATGAATAAAAATCATTTTAGATGGATTTTGAAAGTGATAAAGCACTGAACTCACTTCAGTGGCTGGAAAATAATTCTGATGATGACTGCAGCATCATCAGTGTTCATTTTCGAGTTTCTAAGTGATGGATTGCTAGCTTAGAAAAGTTTTGTTGGAAATTTGTTTAAAAGAAAACAAGTTGTTTTGAAAAATTCAAATGTTTTGAATTTGAGATGATTATAAATATACGTATATATTTATATTATTTCAAAGGGATTTGAAATAAAAACCAAAGGATTTGAATTCTGGAATTTAAATTTAAATTAAGAAAGTTAAATAAATAGAAGTAAATAAATAGACCAGAATCAATTTGAATGGAATATGAATTGGTTGTAAATCATTCAGATGAATTGAATGTGAGCATATATGGTGTGCAATGTAAACGGAAACCAAAAGTTTTGGTAGAACTAAATTTGTTGAAATATAAAGTGTAGAGTTTGAACATAGGTGAATTCTAAAAGAGTTAATGGGCTTGTAGCATTTTCCTACCTTAGTAGTTTCGAGGACGAAATTCTTTTAACAGGGGAAGAATGTAACGACCCAGATTTTTGGTCGATTAATTTTGAATATTTAATATTTATTTTAAATATTGATTTGATAATACAAATGAATTTTTATATTTAGTTATCGATTTAAAAATCAATTTCGATTTAATATCGAATATATTAAATTATCATAATACGAAAATATTTGAATTCGAAATTAGAACTAAATCAAAACAATTCAGATGACCGGTTAAATTCTATATGAATATATACAATGGTAATAATAATTTATTATCGAGAAAATGATTAGTTCTGAATTTAAATTATAGTATATTAATGTAGCATACACGTTCAAATAAATTTCAGAATATATACTGTTCAATTCAGAACAGCGTTATAACATTTAAACGACAGTGATAACGTTAAAATAGCGGTTCGTAATTTCAATTAATGGACCCCGAGATATTTGATTGTGATAGGCTCAAAATCAAATTTTCAGAAAAACAGCGCCATAACCATTTAAAAACCATAAAGGTTTATTTAATTTTATAAAAGGATTTTAAGCGAATAAAATCCAAATTTCTATTTAGAAAATTGCATATTTTGAGTTGTAAAATATATGTGAATCCAAGTGGAATAATGAATTGATTTTTGAAACAAAAATCAGATTTTTAATTATTGAATAGAACTAACTAATTTGAATAGTAATTAGTTAATGAGATTTTGAATTGATATTGAGCTTTGAATAAGTGAATTCGATTTGGAAATTTATATTCGAAATTGAAAAGGAAACTAGAATTGAAATTGGAATTCAATTTGGTTATAAGCAAGTTAAATATTTTATTTGAATATGTTATGTTCAAACAAAGAAGTGGAATAGGCAAAATAGCTAATTAAAGAATAAATGTGCGAAACTGAATTCAAACGATTGGATTGAGTTGAATTGAAAACTGGTGAACATGTGTTAAACAGGTGTGGAATGAAGAGAATGAAGTTTATAAATTTAGTGCCCGACAAAAAGGTACACGTTTAAATTCCATATGAGGTTTTATGCGCCGAATCGGCAAGCCGCTTGGCTTTTTCTTTTTCTTTTTGATTGGAGAGGCCTGTGTGGCGGTTTGGGGATTTTCCCGATGCTCCTGGTACAAAGGAGGTTATGGTGAAATTTTCCGGAAATTTAAGGAGTTAGAATATTTTTAAGAAAATTTGATTATTTGGAATCGATATATCGATATATATATAATTCGATAATGAAGCAAAATTAAAATAGAATGTTATAAACAAAAAGGAAATCTGATAAAAATTAGAAGAGAAACGTATACGTGTTTATTAATGAATAATTGATTTTTATGATGTTGATTATTCGGGAATAATGGTCTTGTCTGTGTTGAAGTTAAGGATGTTTTCAGTTAAGGTATGAGAGGTAATTATACCTCAACTTAATTGATTTTATTCTTAACCGATAAATAGCAAAGATCCAGTCTCGAAGATCAATCGTTGAATTCAAGATAGTTGAATGAAATATTTGGGTGTAACGATGTTTTACATAACATTCGTTTTAAACCAAATAAGTGTAATTTTGGAAATATAATAATATATATTACCTGAGGATATAATTAAATGAGTTGAGCAAGAGATAAGTAAATAGGAATGTTTTCCAATTATAAATAGAAGATATTTTCTAAATATAGAAAATAAAAGAGGACGATATGTAACAACCCGCAAATTCTGAACCAATTTAAATTTTTTATTTTAGAAAATTTTAATGAATTTTGAGGACATAATATAATTTGTATAAATAAAAATGGCTAGAATTTATTTTTAATCGAAGTTAAAACAGATAAATTTAATTTAATTATAAATGGAGTTAGAAATAGCGCGGTAGTTTAAAATTTTAATTTTGAACTTTAACTGAATGTACAGGATTCAAAATAAATCAGAATTGAGTGAAACCAGAAATATTTAATTCTGTTTAACTATATCTTTCTAACGAATTTGAAAAATTGAATTTTCGTTTTAAAAATCAAAAGTTATGGCCAATTCAATATTTTGAAAGGTTGGTGTAGAATTTATATATAATATATATGGCCCGAAGGGCTACTTTTTACATATGAAGGAAATTGGACTCGAAACCACTTCCATTGAGTCCAGAATAATGTTTCTGCATTTAGAAAGTAAAAACACTTATATATTTTGAGTTTCGGAATTTATTTGTTTAAAAATGTATTTTTAATATTAAATATATTGGCCTTAAAAATATAGCTAAGTTTTGTTGGAACCGGAATGTCAAATTATAGCTAAGTTTCAATTTTCAGAATTTTTCCAGTTAATATGTGAGCGTGGCAAACGAAAATGTGTTTTTGACTATTTTAGGTAAATTTAAATGACTTGAAAATAGCAATTTTTCAAACAGTCTCAGAATGCAACGAAATTAGTCTTATTAGAACCGTATCATCATAAGAAAGCTAAAAATATTTTTTTTTTGGAATTTTCTGAGGTCATATGTGGCCCCGGCATATTTAAATGTACGGTCAATATTTAATTAATTTTTAATGGGATTTTAAATAAATATTCTACAGATTTCGGAATTGGACCCCGAGACCTGTCCCATTGCGTTCAGAAGGCCTCAAAACCTTAAGAACGACAATAAGCAAGCCCAATTCTAAGACAGTCCAGAAATCCACCTTTAAACACGTTTTTCAATGAATTTAATAATAAAAAAATAAATAAAAATTAAACCCTAACCCAAATACAGCCACCGCCATGTCTATTCGAAGGTCAGAAAGCTTCCAATTTCAAACGCTAATTTCTCTTAATCCGTTCAACGAAAATCAACAAATTATGTATCAAATCGAAGAGAATTCAGAGAGCTTCGAATCTAAACGGTTAAGATCGGGTTTTGGTGCACGGATTTCGCGAATCTGGGGCACAAAGTGCCGCCGTTCGCGGTGGTTGTCCGGCGCAGTGGGACCCGCGAGCTGTCCATGGTGGGGGGGCGCAGGTGCGGTGGTCGAAGGCGTTCGAAGTGGTGATGTCCGATCGGCGCCAGGGTGGCCGAGGTTGCGTGCGACGTGGGGATTGGAGGTGGAAACTGGGTTCGGCCGTAACGAGATAGAACGAGGAAGAAGGTTATTATTTTAATATTATTTTATTTATTTAATATTTAGTTTATCCAATCTCTAAAATTCAATAACTCTTTCATACGAGGGCCGTTTTACGAACCGTAAGTTGCGTTGGACTCGTCTTTCCGAGATCTTCGCAATGGCGCAGACCAGAGCTGAAACCGAGACAGTCGAATTTTCAGCCATATCAATGTGAGAACTCTGAATTTTATAATTTAATTAATTATAAATTATTTTTCTCGCTTTAAAATAATTGTATTGTGATGATAATTCAGATCTGAAATGTTCTGTGATTGATGAATTATTGGTTGTTGTTGGTGGTATGTTTTGTTGTTCATGATATGCTAGATCCGCATTGAATTTAATATACTGTTGAATTTATTTGTGGTTAGAACATTAAATCTAAATTTAGATTTAAATCATATTTTATTTCAGATCTAGTTGCTCTAATTTATTTTAAATTATTAAAATATCATCTTTATTATTCTGAAATGAACAATAGAATCTGATCGGCAAATAAAAACTTATTTTTATTTGTCTATTTTAGAACAGGATTTGAATGACATAAAAAATACTATTTTTATTTGTTTACTCACGATGGGATATGAACAACAGATAAAATATATTTTCATTTGTTTCATTACAACAGAATTTGGCTAACAAATAAAAATCCTATTCTTATTTGTTTACACTTAGAACACGATTTATGAATTATAGTAAAAATTCTTCTTTTTACTGTCACATTAAACGTAAGATGTTCTAGGATTAGAATAACAATAAAATATTAAATTTTATTGTTGATATTAAAACATATTTATAAAATAAAACTTTATTTACATTGTATTTGTAAATTAAAGGTTATACTTGGAAACCACCTTTTTGTTTACATTTTTATGTAAATAGAAACACATATTTTGGAATTCACAATTTTGTTTACATTTTATATGCAAATAAGATATTATTTTTAGAAGTTACATTTTTGTTTGCAAATATATTTTAGATATATAATTTATTCTTTTATTTGAATTTAATAATGCTAATAAACTTTAAAAACAAAATTTATTCTTTTATTTACATTCAGCAATGCAAATATATATAGTAAATAGAAATTGTTCTTTATTTGCATTTACCAATGCAAAAATATATATATATATATATTGAAACAAATTATTCCTTCATTGCACTCATCAATGCAAATACATATATTAGAACTAAAGTTTATCCTTTTATTTACATTTATCAATGCAAATATGCATTGAAATTAAGGTTTATTCTTTTATTTGCATTTATCAATGCAAATATTCAATGAAACTAAAGTCTGCCTTTTTATCAACATTCACTAATACAAATATACACATTTTTATATATCGAAATAGAATTGTCAATCCAATATAAAACATTATTGTATCACCTCATTGGATTGAAATGAACTAACTTTTTAATTGCGATTTCAACACAAACATACAAGTAGAAATGAATCACCTTTTTATTTGTGTCCTTAACACCAATATAAACATAGAAAAATGTACTATCTTTTATTTGTGTTTTTCAACATAAATATAAACATAAAAATGGATCATCTTTTTATTTGTGTTTTTTTCAATACAAATATGTCATTGAAATAAGTCCATCTTTTATGTACATTCTAGAAACACAAATATGATATGAAAATAAAAACACATCTCTGGTCAAATATGGTTATTGAAGCCTGTAGTTGGGTCCAGAATATTGATGGCCTTCCGCTGAGATTAGTTCCGCTGCACTATATGTCTTTTGTTGTAATTTATCTTCCGCTGTACTTTATAAAGTGTACTCTGATATATTCTGTACTCTGATGTAACATTTATTATTTATGTTATAAAAGTCTATGTTGTTGTTCTGATGTGTTGTATGCCCAAAGTTAACGTATGCGGAATTTGAACGGTCTTGATCGGTCTTGCGATCGATTAGGGTCGGGCAAAATCCGGTTCGTTACACGATATATGGAAATGTTTTCCAAATAGCGTAAGTAGCCAAGAAGATGATTATCAAAAATATCGAGTTAACAAATATGGATAAGGAAATGGAGAAGCGTTTTAATTAATAAAATATTAATTTATAGGCCCAGTGATGGTTTGATGTTATGGATGAATGGATGTTTGTTTTTCATCGATAGTTAAATAACCGACTATCGAAGTATTCGCTAATATCGTTGTCAATATGGAGAGACCGGTTAGATTATTATCCGAGAACCACTCCGTATTGGCAGTAGCGTTGCGAATCAGATTATATGAAGATAATTGAAGACGGAGTGAAGTGCAAGGACTTTTCTATAAATAGAAATTGTGCCTTCGGTTTCGTTCAGTCCCAGAACGAACGTATATGGACGAATGTCTGACAAAGTATTTCCAATGATCGAATATGTTGGTATGTATAAATATATATGGTGGCAGAGGATTTATTCCCTTAGCGTAATATCCATAATATTTGTGCAAATCAATTAATGATTAACAGATTTGATAATGTGGCATTCAAAGTGATTGTGTTATAAATGAATGGCAAGTAAGCATAGCCTCAGGCCTTAACAGCCGGGAAATGACAAAAATCGGGCAGGCAGCATGGCTATGTGGGTCGCACCCATTAGGGTGTATAATCACCTATCTAGAGATATTCATTTCATTCTTTAATCTATCGATGCTGTCCCATTCAGGAAACGGTTGCTGATCCCAACCGTTGGTGATATACATTCGATACACTCAAGCGAAATGAGTGGTCGGTCATGTGTGGGTCGGGTTGCAAGACGTTCTTGTTGAACCCAGTGTATTCCTCTCTAGAGAGACACTATCGGAGGGTGGTTCCATACCTTGTTATGTTTTAAATCCAATCTCCAATAAGCGCCTTGCGGTTTTTGATTTTATATTATATATGGAGCGTGAGATGCAAGCGTTCCGCTAGATTCTATTTATTTGCTGTAGATATTATTATAAATCACTGGATTTGATATTAAAAATATTTTGGGTTATCGTAAGGTAAAAACCATCCGTATTTATGTGTGGATTGGTCTTACGATTATCATTTCTTTCGAAAGGATTTTGAAAGTTTAAACAAACGGTTGGAGTTTACTCAAACCAGTCCCATGACTGACCCAAAGTTTATTTTGTTTGTTTTCCCTAAACTCTTGGGTGCCCAAATTTGTACGGGCAGTCAAGTAGTCGGGATTTTACAGATTCACTTGGAGGAGTTTGAAGCGGGAGGCTTCACCAGTTAGCTATAGACTCATATATACCGCTGTGTACTATGTGGTATCTGGAAACAGGTATTTATGACTGTTCCAAGAATAACTGTTGTGCTTTGATGATGTTATGTATATAAAGTTACTGATTTGTATTTCAAAAGTTATGTTATATAATATATTTTATTCGTTCTGCTGTGAGATTTGCCTTCTTTGTTTTCTTCTATTCTAATATTTCTTTCTTTCTATTTCTCATCCTCTAACTTCGTTCTAATAATGATTCGTATTTCTGTGCAATTTGGGTTGGATGTGTGGTGTTATTAGTCAACTCAGATAGTACGGATTTGCGGGCCGTTACAACAAGTTTTGAGATCTAAATGTTAAAAATAAAAGTACAAGCATAAAGTATAAATACTGAAATTAAAATTCCAAATTATAGTAAGTATGTCAAAGTATTTCAAATCAAAGATATTAAAACTTAGAATTCCTTTTTGAAAATACTTTGAAAAATCATTTAGAATATTATAATACTTGATATTTTCTGTAAAAAGGATTTGAAAATTGGAATTCTTATGAAAATATTTTTAAGTAGATGAAGAGAGATTAAGTGAGTACAACTTGGGTTTTTACATTTAATCTAAGGATGAGTTGTATTTACGGATCATCTAATAATCTTGAATTATTTACTCATGAGTCTTCATTCTTTGACTCTTGGATTGTCAATTTGGATCTTCTATCTTAATACTATGGAGCCTTCGTTATCAATATCTATTTATACCCTATACTGTGTATTATATATATATATCTTGGTACTTATTATTACATGTGTAAATATAAAATAAGTCATTATCTGAGTTGTTTCCATCAAAACTTACATCCATGGGATTAACATTGCTAACCCAACCGAGAGAGATATTTGTGAAAATTAAAGTAGAATTCATTCGTGATGTTTATGACAGAATTCTTGGTAGAGGTAGTTGATTCTATGAAATTCAAAAAAATAGAAAAATTGTATAAAATATATTATATTAAAATATGAAATAAACATAATACAAAAGAAATTACTTGAATTTTAGTCGTGAAATTATTAAATTTTGTTAGACGGTTTAAGTTTAGAGGTTTGAACTTGGTAGAGGAGGAATACTATGGTTGAGGTTTATAAGTTGAAAAATGGTTATTTGAAATTTAACAGTCAAGACATGATGTATCTTGTCCCAACACTTCAATTTTTGTCACTTTAGCCATGTGATGCAAAAGGCAAGACCAACGAGTTTTGACTTTCGGTGCGTCAGTCACGTCAATTATTTGAATTGGTCAAATGAAGTACGCGAACACACCTTTATTTTCTGAAGCATTATATTAGAACCATAAAGAATCAAATTTGACATATCAGGTGAGGCATTATGCTCAAAAATATTGGCTATCATTGGCTCTTGACCTAACAACACATTTGTTAGCGGGAAATATTGGTCTAACAGCCTCAAAGTTGCAAGTCTATGGAGCAAACAATCTTGGATCATAGAATAATTTATGGTTCTGAAAGTCTGATTATAAAATGGAAAAAGTAAGAAAAATCAATAAGAAATAAATAAGAACAATTATTTTTACAATAGTTTGGCAATCTCCATGTAACACCCATAAAATCAACCCTAAATCGACACAATAAAGATAAAAGACTAAAAATAATAAGGAAAAATATAAAAGTTCTATAATGTTAGGATTAGACCACAAATGTTGTAACAACCTGGATTTTTTATAAGGAATTTTAATTAGTTTAAGTATTTAAAACAATTAATTTTAAGAATTAATGATTTGAAATTAGTTTAAATGAGAATTTTGATGTTGAACTGGCCTGAAAGTGAGAATCTTGAGTTTAAAGTCCAATTAAATTTAGATTGAATCAGCTTTCGAAAAACTTGCATTGTTTTCAGAATATAGGTTATTAGCTATGAATGACAGTTAGAACGTCTCGTTTCGAGTTCGGAAAATTTTATTCCAAATGAATAGTATTTCGTGAGAGCCTATATAAGGACCTTAACTCTTCGCTTTTCCAAAACTAAACCTAGCTTCCATCTTTAACAAATTAATGGTTTAAAATTCATCTTCCAATCCGTCCACAATTAGCAAAAACTCCCAACTGGAAAGTTGTTTGCATCGATGTTTAGAGTCGGTCCATGCTATGTGCTCGACGATCGGAGGTCGTAGGTTGACGAAATCACCTAGAACCTTCGTTAGCTAGTTTTCGTTCTTTCTTGATATATGCGCTCGTCGTCGACTTTCGGGTCGAAGTGTTTAAATGAAAAGGAAGGAGAAGAGGGAGGTCTTCTGATAGGCAGTGGTCTTGTGGTCTCTGGTGGCTTACGGTGGCCGCAGGGTTAAGCTCAACATTTTTCGTTCATGTGTTGTTTTCTGGCAAATGGGGGCAACAATAGGGGTCGGTTTTTTTAGCAGAGGTGCGGATTAAGATGGCAAAGAGGTCGTTGTGGTCAGGTGGAGCTCTAATCTTCTCCTGGCGGCGCGGTGGGATTTTCTTTTGGTCGGTGGTTTCTTGATTTGAAATGGAGAAGAAATCGGGGAGGAGGCGTGTTTTGTTTTTGCTAATATAGGTAATTAGGAGCTAATGACTTTCATTATCGATCTTATTAATTTATTTTAATTCGTTTAAAAACTTATAACGCATATATTTTTTCATACGATATCAGATTGAAGTGAAACAAGTCGCACTGGGTTCGTATTTGTGAGTCCTATGCTTACGTATGAATTTGAATTGCTTAGGAGCTATTTTTTATTTTTATATAATTTCAAATGCTTGTTTGGAGTTATATAAATCAATGTGAAATATTCAAGATGGAACGAATGGTGAGTTAATTTACAAGATTTCTAGAATACTTGGAATGTTGTTATTTTATATAATAATATTCATTATTATTAGTGTATAAATTATGTGGTTGGATGTTTGGATGATTTACTGCTTCATTAGTGGTTGTTGATATATAATTCTCATCTGTGAACGGATGAACCTTTGACACTACCTGCTATTGCAGAAGATTTATCTCAAATGAACTAGATTGGATTATCTTCTTCATATGCAAATATAAACTGATATATGAGCTGTGATGCAGAGTGACAGGTTGGAGGGATCCCACAGGATTCCCCAATGTTTTGGATGTTACTCGCTTTCATATTGGCACATATGAACTGTCTAACGTAAGTAAAATTAAAATCTAATTGGATGATGATTGTTGAATTCAATTTAACATTGATGTTTTATTAAATAATAAAAGTATTGGTTAAGTGATTGGCAGAAGATGGCCTAAAATCCATCTTTTTAAGATGTCGATTCGCGGTTAGGCGAATTGACTAAGTTGAAGTTATAAATTTTATTTTTTAAACAAAAGCAAGGTTTTGGTTTTATTTTATATAATTTAAATAAAGTAATGGTTTTATAAATAGATCAATATTTATATATGGATTATATATTGGAATTATGAAATGTTTTGTGAAGCGAAATCCCGGTTTTATAATTGGAGATTTCAAGTGGTAAAACTTTACTAAGTTTTATAATAAAGTTTTATGAATTATAATACCCAGTTTTATAATTAATTGAGTTTTCAAGTGATTTTTAGTTGCTTTGAACTAGTTTAATAAATAACTTGTTGAACTTGTAAAATGACGTAGAATTGATACTGCATTTCAGAATTGAAATTTATGGAAAGTTAGATAATCATAAAGAGATTTTAAATGTTTTAATTTTATTTTAAGCTAAATTTTAAGTGATTTGATCTTAAAATTAAAATAGAAATTTTCAAGATCTGAAGTTTTTAAAGAAAAGGAAATCAAGTTTGTAATAAGATTTTAATTGAACTTTTATATGGGATTTTATAATAAATCCAAGTTCTGTGAACAAGGTTTATACAAGAGATTTAAAACTAATGTAATGGTTTTAAATAATTATTTACTTAATAATTGAATTAAGTAAAAGGTATTGTATTAAAATGAGATTTTCAATTATAGGAAGTGATTTTCAAACCTTATTTAAATTGAATGGCAAATGGAACTTATTGTGACATTTGCTGAATGTCAGGTTTTACGTTAACTAACTTCTACTTATCTCGAAGATGAGAACGTTGTCAGTTAATGTTTGAGAGGTAAATAAAATACCCTAACTTGAACGGCTTCATTGTTATTCAAGAGATGATATCGGTTTGAAAACAAAAGAGAAATGCTCGAAATTAAATAATCATTTCCATAAGTGATGTTATAGACTTTAATTTACAAAGTTTAGAAGTTATATAAAACAGTTTGGGTTTTATAGTAAAAAAAATTGTATCGTATAACATTGTTTGGCCTAGATATGAATTGTGACTATACTTATACCATTTGGTTAAGGATATAGTAGTATTTTCTAAGTATTGAAAATAGTAGTGTTTTGTGAATATGCTTGTTCCAAAAGATAAGTGTATGGCTATGGTTTTCACAGTATTGAAAACAAGAGAGTTGTTAATATACTTATCATGTTGAGCTAAGTATAAAAATCATTTTTTAGAATCGATGAAGTGATTTTCTAAAGAATTTTTTAATTAAAAGGGTTTATGTTGTTGATGTACTTAATTGTACTGTTTGATTTGATAGTTAAAGAACTGACTATCAAATAAATTCCTTTTTAACTTATAAAGTGTTGGTTCGAGGAACAATGATTGGAATTGGATTCAAAACCCCTTCTAATCGATTTTCCGTTCGAATTGAATTTTTCAAGTTTTCTAGTGCAACATACAAAGTATTTGGGAGTGCAAGGATTGCTTTCCACTAATCCTATGGATGTAGTAGAAGTAATGCTTTCGGTTCATTCTGGTCCTAAACGACTTGACTGGATGAATATTATCAGTACATTGCTAGTAAAGGGCGATGAAAATTCAAGGGTAAAATGTGCTGTGTGTGAAAGTTAAAGACGTAGCCTTTAGCCTCATAAACCAAGAATGACTAAAATCATGGGAGATGCACCTGGGCTATATGGGTCACACCCATTAGGGTATGTTTATAATCAATCTAGACCAGTTGACCTTTTGATTATTTATGCTTCGGTATGGCTTCTGATCACAGTCATGGTAGTGACATATTTGGTACTATCAAGTTAAGTGGTAGGTCAATTCTATATTGGTAGGTGCGCAAGATGTTCTTGCGGCCTCGGTACGCTTGTCAAGAAAGGTTATGTGAAGGGTTGTACACTAGTGCCCAGTCATTGTATGTAATCCGAACTTCAGTAAGAATCTTTTACGGTATTAGTTGTATACCTAGTATGATGAAATTTAACAATGTAACAATTTTGGCTAGATTGTTAAGTATTTGTATTTAGACATTATTATAATATCATTGGGTTTATAATAAAAGTGTTTTTAGTTATCGTAAGGGAAAAACAAGTGCCATGTTTATGTGTGGACGTGTCTTACGAAAATTCTATTCTTTTGAAAAAGGATTTTCAAAAAATTAAGCAATTTGTTTGTGATGTATTTTTCACTGTTGAGTATTCTATATTGTTCCGGGTGATTTTGCTTTTCCTTAAAATATGATCGGGTCAGACCAAGTATAATTTACAGGTTGCTTAGGATTTGTTTGGAGCTGCAGCAGAGAAAATAGAGTCGAGACATATTCTTGTATTTAATATATTAATTTATTCCTGTGACGACCCCCGGAACCCCGTATGACGGTGGCAAGGGTAATCTTTGGAATATAACACATAAACAGATAACAACAGAACATAAATAAATAAATACACTAGATAATGTATGGTAATACACTGGATAAACAGAATCATCGGAGTTACACAGTATACAGGATCATACTTAGTACAAAATACAGTTCAGCTATACATAAATGTCTACGGCGGAAAACAAAACATAATACGTACAACAGGAGCCGAACAGCATAAAAAGCGATAAATGATAGAATCCATCTTCAGCTCCAGCTATCCAGAAAGAGCCTGCTAAAACCTGAACATAAGGCTGCCCGTGTAGAAAAAGGGGCACCCGAGTTTGCAAGTGAAACAAACTATGAGTCAGTCATGGGACTAGTATGAGAAATCTACCAAACATATCTTATAATATGGCTAATCACAAGACCACGCCACTTTCACGGAACGGGTTTACTCCATTGGATTGCCAGTGCTTTAAAACAAGTAAATCTTTTAAACATCGCAATGCTTTTTGTAAAAATGAAGCCATTATAAGACTCAGTTCCCATCACACAATGCAACGCAAACCGGAGGATAGAGTTTTACCTTATAATGGCCAAAATATGCTTGATACGAATAAAACAAAAGCATTTGGTATTATTACTAGTGTTTATATGTTTCAAAAACAATTTCAAATCATAAGTATCAATCATAGACGGCATTAATGCCCCATACCACTATGTCGCCATATATAGGTATACAATCAAAACCGCACATGTCGTATTTGGAAATTGGATTTCCATCATGAACCAAGGCAAAAGATAGTCCTTACCGAATTCGAGACTCTCTAGCCCGAGCCTCAGGGCAAGTACTCAGTCAAACCCTTGGATCGTCAGGGTCGGTCCACCGATATGGATTAAAATGCCTGAACACTGCGTTTCCCCGCCCTTTGGGGCGTAAATGAGCCAAACGACTCCATCGGCTCCACATAGTCACCGATATATCCGAGGCGCCTCGCAACAGCAACAACCACACAGGTGAAAATAATATAAATGTCAGGGCTGGTAGGTCACTGACACCCCCCTAGCTAAAAGGAAGCGCATGCCCTCCCTGATGTTCTCTCCCTTTTCTGGTTCATACCGGGGTGTGAGGCTCGCGAATCAACGTTATACACAAAGCTATGCTACACAGGCCGTGCTTCGATCATCAACCACAAGACTTTGCTTTTCAACAGAAGCCTTGATCATCTGGGACTTAGGCATGCCACATAGGCAATTCACTCTATGCGACTGATTTCTATTGATATATAACCTCTGAGCTCGTACATCTCAGAGAAGGGCGTTAAGCAAGAGAATAAATTCTCCGCCGCCAAACAGATATATATATATATATATATGTATATATATATATATATATATATAATAGAGATCAATCAGCATAGAACAAAATCCAATGTCAGACACACAGTCCATTTACAAGTTCGTTCTGGGTCTGAACGAAATCGGAGGCACCATATACCTCGCATATCCATCGATCTCCAAGTACGTCTGGACGATCACCACTTATTATCTATATTTCGGGATGCCTCCCAATCAAGACATCAGTAACCATCCAACCGAGGTGAAGATCTCCGGTCTTCAACCACCGTCTTCATCATCAACTTCTTATCGCCGATCAATTATTTGAAATGAGATTTAACTCGGCCTTTTCAAATAATTCACGTATATTTAGAATTTAAATCAATTCATTTCAATGGTTAAATTATTCGACATCAATAATTCTGTTCTTAAATGTAATTTTCATGCCAAACACATTCAATCATCAAATATCCAATAAACTAGGTAAATTCGGTTTATTTTCATTCCATATCGCTTATAATATTTTATAACGATTTATCGCTATTTTTATTTATTTAAAAATAGCCAATTCATTCAAACAACGCTTCAGGCCATAACGCGACCGTGGCGCTCTTTTTCTTCAGATTTGATTTACACATATCTGAAAATCTAACCGTCGGATCTTCACAAATTTTATATCATTAGAAAGATCTTTTAAAAACGAATCCAACGGTTTCAGTTTTGGGAAAATCCGAAGGTCGGATCTCCCGGTACAATCGTTTGAAGTTATGATTTCAAAATACGAACTGCAGCGTCGTTATTCGATTTAATTTAATTATATGTATATATATATATAGTCGATTCTGGCGCTGTTTTTCTTCCAATTTGAATTAAACATTCCAGACAATCCAACCACTGGATCTTCACAAAGTGGGTGTCGTTAGAAAGATATTTCCAAAGCGAACCCAATGGTTTCGGTTTCGGGAAAATCCGATGGTCGGATCTCCCGCACTAATCGTCTGAAATCACGGTTTCAAAACACAAACTGCAGCTTCGTTATTCGATTTATTTCAATTATATTTATATATATATAATTCATTTTTCGATTTTAAAACCATATTCATTTCGCACATTTAATAAAAACGATATTTTTATCCAACAGGTATTTATTTCAACACATGAATTTTATTTCAACACATGAATTTCTATTCAACACATGAATTTTATTTCAACACATGAATTTTGTTTCAACACATGAATTTTATTTCAACACATGAATTTTATCTCTAACGGTTCATATATATCATAAAAATGTGATTTTTATTGTAAAACAATTTATTTTAAAACACGATTATTTTAAATAGTTTATACATAAGGTAAAAATGTTATTTTTGGTGTTAAAACAGTTTATTTAAAACACTAATATTTTATATAATCTATATATATGATAAAAATGTTATTTTTATTCTTCAAAGAATTTATTCAATACATGAACTTCATTCAACACATGAATTTTATTCAACACATGAATTTTATTCAACACATGAATTTCTATTTCAACACATGAATTTTATTTCAATACATGAATTTTATTTCAACACATGAATTTTTACTTCAACACATGAATTTTATTCAACATATGAATATGAATCAAATACAGAAATATTTCAGAAAATTTCGGCAGCATAACGGCAGGGTAGTTAAAACCGGCACCGTACCTAGTACGGCTCCTTGCTCTACCTTAAAGCCTCGCAGCTTTTGACATGGGGATTTTCAATATCTAGTTCGTACGCAGACGAATTTTCCCATATACTAATCCTATTGGGATTTCAACCACAATCAATCATTTCAAATTAACCATTCATGATATTCACCAAATTTTCACATCAACCAATAATCAAAACAATATCACAACAAATATATATCGTCCATGGTCTATGGACGAGGGGAGTGTGTGTATATATATATATACGTATATAACTATATTTCGAATTTTGGCCCTTAAAAATGGAAATTTTGCAAACGACCTCGGATTTCGACAAAACCACTTTTGTTGGATCCATGATGTCAAGTTATTGCTAGGTTTCAAATTTCGTAATTTTTCGAATCATATGTGAGCGTGGCAAAGGAAAACGCGTTTGACAAGTTTATTTGATTTTAATCGACTGGAAAATGGCCATTTTTCAAACGGTCTCATAATTCAACGAAACTAGTTTTGTTAGGACCGTATCGTCAATACGAAGCAAGAAAATATTTTTCTGGAATTTTTCGAATTAGTATGTGGCCTCGGTAAATTGAAATGCGTGTTCAAAATCAATATATAGAGTTATATGTTGATTTTGACGAAAACTTATCGAAACGATCGAATCAACTAACGAGACATATCCCATTGTGTTTGGAATGGGGGTAATTAGCTATGGACGACGGGCGGTGGGCCTCGTTTTGTGATCGAATAAAAAGTCAACTTTTTGTAAATTAAATAATTAAAAATAAAACCTCTCTCCTCTCTTCCCTTTTACCTCAGGCCCCCCTTCAAATTCATTTCAAAACTAAACTAAAAAAAAAGGAGATCGCCGGAGCCCTAAAACCCGCCGCCACCCCATCCACGCACCGCGCCGCCTACCACCATTCGCCCCGCTTCCGGTTCGTCACCCCCTCCTCCACCTTCATCGTCTTCCCCTTCTTCCTCCGTTCCCATCCCCAGTCACGGAATCCAAACCCGCCGAGCCCCCTTAGCCCACCACCGATCCTTCTCCTCCCTCCGCCCTCGGTTCTCCCTCCTCATCCCCAATCCGACGCAACACCCCCCCCCCCCCCGCTAAAATCGAAAACTGTAAGTTTCTATCCCTTTTCTTTTTGAGTGTTTTTTTAACGTTGTTATTATTTATTTATTATTCAGTTTATTATATAAATCAAGAAAATTAGATGAAGAAATTATTGGTTTCAAAAATATGATTTTTACCGTTAAAAAGGATTGATTTTTATCATAGAAAAGGTCGGATTTTTATATTAGAAAAGTTTGAATCTTTATATAGTTGAAATGGTGAAGTAAAGATGAGATTTTTAATTTGAAATGGGCGATATTTTTATTTATATAAAATAGGGTTTTTCTCATGTGAATAACAACATGAAGTGATAAAATAAAAATTAGCAATATTTTTGTAAACAAAAATATCATTGTTTTGAGAATAAAGATAGGATTTTTATTATGTAAACATCGTTATAAAAGTGAAAAGATTATATTTTTATTTATAAAAATATGATTTTTATATTTTAGAAAGAATAAAAATTCGATCTTTATTATGTAGGAGATATAAAAATATGATTTTTATTCATGTAGAGTAATAAAAATATAATTTTTAATATATTGCTAACAAGATAAAAATATAATTTTTATCATGGAAGTAGGGTTGTAAAGGAGTGATTTTTATATATGAAGCCGTGATATAAAAATACGATCTTTATATATAAAAATATAATTTTTATATAGAGAATAGCGTGATAAAAATATAATCTTTATTATACGAACACTGTTGTAAAAATAGAATTTTTATCTATATTGTAGCGGTGTAAAAATAGAATTTTTATCTATATTGTAGTGGTGTAAAAAGAGAATTTTTATCTATATAGTAGTAGTATAAAAATGTGGTTTTTATATACATAGCGATAAAATAAAAAATTCGATATATATATAAAAATATAATTTTTATATAGTAAGAAGCATTGTAAAAATATTTGAAACAGAAATAAAAATATGATTTTTATTTATTGAAATGAAGTGATAAAAATATAATTTTTATTATGAACAGCGTGAAGAGAACTGTATTAGAATTTCAAACAGATCCAGACGGTTCAGCAGTTCAGAAGCAAAGAATGGCGGAGTGGAACCCTCGGTGAGAACTTCTCACCTTAAATTTAATTTTCTATTTAAATTATATATACTAGGATGCAGACGGTGTTTAGTAGCACCCGACACCCGTCGTCCACAGACCATGGGCGGCTTGTATGCTTGGTTGTTTGATTTTGATGTGTAGTTGATTGTGTGATGTGATGTGAAATGAAATAAAATATTTATATAGTTAAAAATAGAATTTTTAACGTGTATTTAAAATGAAATAAATATAAACAAATCTGACGATTTGTTTATATACACACATTTGACTGATATTGATTGGGACGATAAATTTTACACATCGCCCAACTGCACAAATAAAATTTGTGTTTGATTGTTTGAAAACCCTACACGGGTATTGGTATGATATATGACATACACTAGTCCCAATAATTAGCTGTATGTCGACCGATTGATGGACAGACTGTTATGAGCGTTAAATATTTATATTTGATGCTTATACAGTGTAGAATGCACTTTGGATGATGGTTGATTATTCATCGTTGTAATTGTATACATGTGTTGTAGAAAGTCCATATAATTAACATTATATGGTAATTGATTGGGCCTCATTCCAATTTTGAATAGAAATATTTGAATAGAAATATTTGAAATAGAAATATTTGAAATAGAAATATTTGAATAGAAATATTTGAATAGAATATTTGAAATAGAAATATTTGAAATAGAAATATTTGAATAGAAATATTTGAAATAGAACTATTTGAAATAGAATATTTGAAAATAGAAATATATGAAGCTGTGTTGATTAGATTGATGCCATTTTGATGCGAACGATATTTATATCGATTTTATTCATTTTTCGATGAATATCGAAAGTGATTTCAAAATCTGATAAATTGAATAGAATTGAATTCGAATTGAAATTGAATAGAAATGAATTCGAATTGAAATTGAATAAAAATGAATTCGAATTAATTTGAAATGAATTGAAATTCGAATTAAATTGAAATTGAATTGAAATCGTTTTGAAATGAAATTAAAACGAATTTATATTGGAATATTCAATTTTGATTAGAAATTGAATATGAAGTTGAAATCGTTTCGAAAACGAATTTAGAACGATTTATAAAATTCGTTTCGAAAGGAAATCGACAAATTATATATTATATATATAATATAATGGCCTGAATAGAACGCGCCGCGCCGCGGTAGTTCGCGAATTTCGACCATTGACTTCGAATGGACACTGCAGGAGATCCGACCATCGGATTCTCCTAAAACTGGAACCGTTGGGTTCGTGTCGAAAAGAGCTTCCTAACGAATATTATAAATTTGAAATCTAACGGTTGGATTTGGAATTATGTCCAAATCAAATTTGAAAAAGGTCGCTGTAAGTGCAGTTCGATGGCCGTTGATGGAAATCGACTGTACGGGCCTTGATAAAATTATTAAAAATAGTAATAATTTGTGTAAAATCATAAGAAATGATTTGGGAAAAATTGGGATGCAAAACTCCTTATTTGAAAAGATAAAAATAGATTTTTATCGAAATGAACTAGTTTTGAACTAGAATAATAATTTATTTATTTTTAAAATAAATAAATTGGATTTGAAATGGTTTTGAAAATAACCAGAATTTCCAATAATTGAATTGGAATGGATTTGAATCGAAATTGTCTTTGGAATATTTCGATGTTGGATTTCGTGACGATACAGGTATTGTTATGGGAATTTGAAAGATATATACATATCATTATTTCTAATACGATATTTGTTGGTCGTGGAATTTGATATTGAATATAAACCGATATATTTTCTATTCAGAGCCTTGTATTTAATATCAAATGTGATTTGGGTTTGTCGTGAATGGTGTCTTCATTAACACTGTTCTTAAACCCAGTTGAGAAAAAGATTAAATCTTTTTATTTAGATTTAATGAAGTGTGCCAATTAAATAATATTTAATTGGAATTGAATTGGTATTGATTTTTGGGTTTATCATGAACAGTGTTTTAAATAACACTTGTTCTTTAACCCAATAATTAATGGAATGTGATTTTGGGTTTATCGTGAACCGTGTTTTAAATGACACTGATTCTTTAACCTAGTTAAGGATTAAAACTAAGTGAAGTTTTAATGAATCTTTAATTAGATTGAAAAGATCGAGAATGGAGCATCACCAGTTTTACTCCAGGCGGTAGTTAAATCTTTAATTAGATTTGAACGTGAAATGGTAATTGAATTTACCGATAACACCGTGGTGTTAGATATGAAGTATTACCAGTTTTACTTCATGGGATGAATAGGGTGAGATTGGGATACTTCGGTGTAGTTCGCTAATCCCGACTAGTTTGAATTGATATTCAAAGAAGATTAAAGAATAAATTTAAAGAATTTATCTTTGATAAAATTAATGGGAACCTTTCCCGAAATAGAAGAATATTTGAATAAACGAATATTCTGAATTGGAATGAGGCGTATGTTGTGTTTGTGTAACACTTGTTTATTATATACGCGAGTTATTCAGAAAGACCGGGTTTATCCCATTCTGAATAACTGATTCGACGTGGTGTTGAATATGAAGATGGTGGTTGAAGACCGGAGGTCTTCACATCGTTTGGATAATTACCGATGACCTTGATTGGGCCGTACACCCAAGAGGAGGGAATCAGTTGGTGGTCGTCCAGACGTACTTGGAGAACGATGGATATGCGGGGTACTAGGTGCCTCCGGTTTCGTTCAAACCCAGAACGAACTTGTAAATTGACTGTGAATGTGACAACCCGAACTTCCCAGTAAAGGAAATCCTGGATTGCTTTGAGAACAATACGCATCAGAACACAAAACTGAGGAACATTTTATTGCTGATTACAACAATTACATCAGAGTACAAGAATAAAACAGAGTATGGATACTTAATTACACAATAAAAATTCAATAATATCAGGGATTTAAAATACATTTAAATAGCAGCGGAAAAATAATACAAATATACAACTGAAAGGAATACGCGGATACAGAGCTTTCCGAATACTGCTTCAGGTGTAAACCAGGATCCTGTAAATATATCTGCAAAAAGTTACTCGACTGCCCGTGTGGAAAATATGGGCACCCGAGTTTGCCAGTGAAAACAAACTACAGGTTAGTCATGAGACTGGTATGAGAAATCTTAACTAAACTTATCTAATAAGGCTAATCATAGGACCACGCCGCTGACGCGGAACGGGTTTGCTCCATTGGATTGCCAGTGCATAAATTAAAGTAAATCGTTAAACAACGCAATGCTTTTTAGAAAAATGAAACCATTATAAGACCCAAGTCCCATCACACAATGCAACGCAAACCGGAGGATAGGGTTTTACCTTATAATGGTCCAAAGATGCTTGATACGATAAAACGGATCTAATATTAGTGTGTATATGTTATATAAAAACATTTCAATCATAATGTATCAATCCTAGACGGCATGGGTACCATATATCATGTCGCCATACTAGTTCTACAATCAAAACCGCAAGGTCGTATTGGAAGTTGGTTTTCCATCATGAGTCGAGGCTAGGGGCAAGCTCCTCTCCGATTCGAGACACTCTAGCAAATGCCTCAGGATCCCCCGCAGTGAACCCTTGGAGCGGTAGGGTCGGTCCCCGCCTATTGGCAGTGGATTGGTTATGCCTGAACACACGTTTCCCGGTTCCTTTGAACCTATAATATGACCACTATCGGCCTATAAAAATCAGAGGCGCCTCAAAATCCATCATCCATATAAGTAAAATGTTAGCCAGTTTAAGCAATGACACTACCACTAGCTAGAAAGAAACGTGTGCACTCCATACGGTCCATATCCCGTTTTTTTACTCAAATTGGGGTGTGAGGCTCGCGAAGTCACGATATACACAAAGCTATGTCGTAATAGGCTATACTTTGATCATCCCACAAGGCCCTGCTTTTCAACAAAAGCCTTGATCAATTGCATCTTGGCGTGCCACATTGACAATTAACGCCATGCGATCAATCACTATTAATATATACTAGGGTGTTAAGTAGAGAATAAATCCTCCACGACCAAACTGACATACATTAACAGAAATCGATTTAATTCACATGGAACAAAATCCAATGTCAGACACGCATCCATTTACTAGCTTATGCTCTGGGTCTGAGCGAAAACCAAATCCGAACAATCAACAATAGTCCGGACGGTCACCACTGAGGCCCCTTCAAGGTAGCTACTCCCATCAAGGGTCTCTGTAGCAACACATCCATTCGATGTGAAGATCGTCGGTCTTCAACCACCGTCTTCATCTTCGACTCTTCATCGTCGTAGTAATTATTCGGAATGGGTTAAACCCGGTCTTTCCGAATGACTCGCGTATTTATGATTAAAAGTCGAGTATTATAAAAACACATCCAATGCCTCATTCCAACTCAGAATATTCTTCTAAATAAAATATTCAAATTATTCTATCAAAGATAAATTCTTTATTTTTACTCTTAAATCTTTCTTTTAAAGATTTATTCAAAACACCATTTGGTTTTAAATATCAAAAATCATTATTAAATGATTCTTTAGATTTAAGAAATAAATCTTATTCTTAACTGGGTTAAAGAACTAATGTCATTTAAAACATAGTTCACGGTAAACCCAAAATCGTCTTCCATAAAATATGGAATCTTCACAGAAAACAAATCGATATATAATCGTTATAAATTTTTGTATCCGATCAATAATATAAATGGAATAACGACAAAGCCTTTTAAATTCCATATGTAGTATTGATCTTCTTTTACAGAAGCTTATCTCGGTTATAATTGATTCGAATCCTATTCAATTCCAATTTAATGTATTAAATTGGAAACTTTACTTTTGGAAAATTTCCATTTAAATCTTAATAAAAGATTTATAAATTCCAAATCATACTTTCGCTGTCAGTTGGGTTAAAGAACAAATGTCGCTTAGAAACACAGTTCACAATAAACCCGACTCACATTTCATCTTATTTTAATTACTAAATATAAATTGAAAACTTTTAATAATCTTAATTAAAAGATTTATTCATTTCTCAACTGGGTTTAAGAAAGGTGTTATTGAAGACACCATTCACGACAAACCCAAAATCCAATTTATTTAATTTAATTTCAATTTAATTATTCACTAATTTTGAAACTTCATTTAATCTTAATTTAATGATTTATTTTAGTTAATAACTAATTCATTCAATAAAAATATATTTTTCCAAAATATATTCTTTTTCTAAAATATTCTTTTTCTAAGACATTTTCTAAAATATTCTTTATTGGAATGTGACTCAATCAAAAACCATATATTGTATGTGATCAACAATCATGATAAATAATTATCAAACATCCAAATGACAACAAAAGTGGAATCTATAACTGTGTGAGCATTAAAGTAAATAACTGATGCTCCTCACAGACTGTCAATCTCGATTGACAGATAACTAAATATTGGGATTAGTGTGTATCCAATATCATCCCAATACCCGTGTGGGGTTTCATCCATCAAGCAATAATAATTCATTTGTGCACTTGGGCGATGTGTGAAAATTATCGTCCCAATCACATAAACAAGTCGGGTAACTTGTAAATGGGAGTGTAATATTCAATTTTGAATACACGACATTTATCTTTAGTACATCGAATACTTCTATATAACAACCATATATTTCAACCCATCTCTAATATCATATTTAAATGATTAATTCTTCTCAATGAAACTATTTTACATTGAAAATGTTTTTTCTAATGTTCACTCTTGTTGTTGAAATCAAATGGCCATAAAGCCATGATTTCAATTCTACTTATTTTATTTCAACTTTTATTACATTGAAAAATGTAGTGTTCTATTCAATCTTACATTGAAAAATGTAGTGTTTTATTCAATCTTTTATTATATTGAAAAATGTAATTTCTTTTTTTTTACTGTCATTCTTTAATTACATAGAAAATGAAATTTTAAAATCTATTCTATTTATTTGTCTCTATTTTAACACTAAAAATGTGACATTAATATCTATTCTTTTTATTGCATATATAATAGCAATAAAAATGTAGCTTTAAAATCTATGCTTTTATCTACATCTAAAATGTAAAAATGTAACTTTAATTCTGATCTTTTATGGAATAATAAAATAAGAAGGAAAATGTCACCCTTTTATTTTAATTTACATAACAATGTAATTCTTTAACTTTATTCTGTAATTACATAGAAAATGTAATTTCTATTTAATCTTTTATTTACATTGAAAAATGTAAATAATTTACTTCCTTTTATTTACATGGGAAAATGTAAATTCTTTAATTTCATTTTATGTAAACAAAAATGTTCATTTCTAACTCATTCTTTTTTTAATGTATAAAAATATACATTCTTAACTCATTCTTTTAAAATGTATACAAATATACATTTTTAATCCATTTCAAAAGTAACAGATTTTAATCCAATAAACATTTTATAATAAAAATGTTATTTTATGTCTAGTGTAACATTTCATAATAAAAATGTTATTTTGTCATTAATAATCTAATTAACAAAGATGTAATTTTGTATATAAAACTTTTAATGCAAACCAAAATGTGAATTCTGTTTATAAGCTTTTAATGCAAAAAAAAAATGTAAATTTTGTTTATAAACTTTTAATGTAAACCAAAGCGTCAATTCTGTTTACTACACAAAAACATTTATGTGGGTTCAAACCTTTTTAATACACAAAAATATTCATGATTATCTTGTATATCAAAAAAAAAAGATATAATTCAACAAAAAACGATATTTTGTTTTGACACAAATATATCTAGCCAAAAGGTTACTTTATCTAAGGCAGCATTTTAAAAAATGTTATTATATTCTAAGACAACATATTTAACTAAAAAGACAAATTCATTTTGATAAATTTCAATGTAATAAAATGACTAATTTGTTTGATGACTTTCAATACAACCAAAAACGACACCTTTTGTTTATTAAATTTCAATGCAACAAAAATGGCCAATTTGTTTTGAATCTTTTTGATATAATAAAAGTGATAACCTTTAATCCTAATCTTTTAATGCAAAAATGATACTTTTTATTTAACACAAGATGACTGAGAAAATATGTTGTTTAATTTCGACAAAATGATGGTGAAAATATGTTATTTTTTATTTCAACAAATGACGGTGAAAATATATTGTTTTTAATCATATTTTGATAAAGATATGTTATTCTATTTTCATTCTTTTTCATTAAACCAATTTTTAATTTTCCTTTTTTAATCATGTTTTGACAAATCCTTTTAATGTGGACAAAAATGCATATTTTTGTTTTATACTCTTTCTTATGCACAAAAATGTTATTTTCTCAACTAAACTTTCTTTTGACAAAAATTTTATTTTCTTTGCTAATTTAACATTTATATGAAAATGTTATTTCTGTCTAATATACATTTCTTAATCAAAAGTGCTACTTTAACCTGATGTACATTTTCGAAACATAAAATGTCCTTTTTATCATATGTATTCTTTATAATCTAATTAACAAAAATGTTAATTTCTGTTCTTTATAATATTAAAAAAAATGTTAATTTTTGTTCTTTATAAGCAAATTAACAAAATTGTCAATTTTTGTTCTTTAAAATCAAATTAACAATAATGCTAAATTTCCGTTCTTTATAATCAAATTAACAAAAATGTTAAATTCTTTCACTAATCAAACTTCCAATAAAATTGTCATTTTTGTTTTACATAACAAAACTTAAATAAAAATGTTGTTTTTATTTTCATAACAGATTTCAAATCAAAAATGTCATTTTAATTTGCATAATCATATTTCGAATAAAATGTTGTTTTATTTTTCTAACACAATTTTAGTCAAAAATGTTATTTTGATTTCAATAAACATGTTTGACACAAATGATAGTTCTAATTTAACTAACATGTTTTAAAACAAAATGAACATTTCTAATGTATATTCATATCAAAAATTGTTATTTTTATTTTCAACACAATTGGTCAAAAATGATACTCTTGTTTTGTTGATCATTCAACTTCGACAAATCAATCACAACATAATTAAAACAAAATGATACTCTTATTTTCAACATAATTGGTCAAAAATGATACTCTTGTTTTGTTAACATTACAGATCTAACAGCATAGAAGCATCGCAAATCAATCACAACAACATACACAATATCACAGATCTGTATTTAATAATCATACACACATGGAATTGAAATAACGACAGATAATTAAATTTTAATTATTTTAAAAGAAGAAATCTCACCAAATAATTCAGATCTGAATTTTCTTTGAATTTTGATTTGCTCTGTTCATGTTCTAATCAGTTCTGTAAGGTAGTGTTCTTCGCTGCGAATCCAACACAACTTGAATCGTTCGATTTCGTTGCTGTATGAGGAAGTTATAGAGTTTTAAACAGCTTAATTACATTGTTAAACCAAAATATATAATTTAATTATTATTCTCTTACCCCAAATCCTATTACCCTTCGTTCATCGTTTCTGGAGCAAACCCCGCCTTCAAAACCCATCGCCGCCACCAAATTCCCGATCACCAAGCCCAAATCCGTCACCTGGAAGGTGATCCGTCACCACCACTCCATCGCCCTACACCAGCCGCGCCGCCGCCCAAAGCACCACCCCACTCGGTGGGCCCTCTACCCCGAAAACCGAACCCGAACACGCGACCTTCCAGCTCCAAATCCGATCGCCTCGCTCCACTAAAATCGATCACGCCCATACCGATTGAAAGCTCTTAGAAAACTCTTCGATTTGGTATATAGAACTTGAAATTATGTTGAGTGGATTGGAAATGGTTAAGGTTTGAAATTCGGTGCTCCCTGGCCATTGAACTGATACATACGGCGGCTGTAAGTTTCTAGGTTTAGGGAATAGCGTATTCGTACGGTATTTATACCGTATTTATATTAATTAATTATTTATTTAATTCAGAAAAATACCCAATATTCATACGAACTCCAATTCAAACCCAACGAATGTCGCCCTAGCCAAATACCCCCGTCCCGGACACAATGGAACACGTTTCGTAACCCAATTCGGCTGTTATGATATGTTTTTCTTTAAATTCAATTATAAATCATTTAATTATTAAATTCAAACGTACATTTTAAATTACCGAGGCCACATACTGACTCTAAAAATTACAGAAAAATTATTTCTAGTTATGTTTTGACGATATGGTTCTAATAGGACTAATTTCGTTGAATTCTGAGACCGTTTGAAAAATGGCCATTTTCAAGTCGATTAAATTTGACTGTAATTGACAAAACACGTTTTCCTTTGCGACGCTCACATATTAATTCGAAAAATTATGAAAATTGAAACCTAGCAATAGTTTGACATTCCGGTTCCAACAAAAGTGGTTTCGTCGAAAACAGAGGTCGGTTGTAAAATGACTATTTTTAAGGCCAATATATTTAATTAAAATATATATAAATTCTACAGTGACTTTTCTAAATTTTAAACTGAGCATAACTTTTGATTTATAAAGTGTAATCTCAGTTTTTCAGATTCGTTAGAAAGATATGATTAAACAGATTTAAATATTTCTTGTTTCGCTCAATTCTGATTTATTTCGAATCATGTACAGTCCGTCAAAGTTCAAATTCAAATTTTCAAACTGCACCGCTGTTTTAAACTCCTTTTATAATTAAATTGAATTTATTCGTTTTAAAAAAAAATCAGTCATTATTAGTTAAAATAACTTATTTTAAGTATATAAAATCCATTAAAATTTCTAAATTAAAAATTTTAAATTGGCCCCAAAATCCGGGTCGTTACAATCGCCCCCACTTAAAATCTTTTCGTCCTCGAAAAGGAACGAAGCTAAGAGTTGTTTAATTAACTAACTTAATTATATTTTTATTTATTGGTTTCAATACTTTTATTGGTTAAAGTAATTATCATTCCATTAATTTACTAGTTAAACTAATAATCAAACATCACAGCCATCAATCAATTAGGTGATTAACTTTTCAAATATATATAACTTTTATATATAGTCAAAAATCATATTTTGAGTGCAAATCACAGCAATGTGTCTTGACTAAGTGTTGGCTCTCATACCAGTCAATGGAAATACGTAGATATCCCACTTTCGAGACTCGAACATAAACTCTGATGTTGATGCATCAACCATCAGAATCATCTCCGGGCGACTAGAGTGTGATTCTATATCTATCTAGTATATTAAAACTTCGAATACCCGTTAATTACTCGTATATTCGAAATCTTTATATACTCGATTGTCCACATTAAAATATAATATACTCAAATACGTACTTTTAGATAAAATTTTCAAAACTAAATTTTGTTTTCATTTTAAAGATAATAATAATCTTTACACTCGTTCTAGGATACTACTGATCCCATCTTGTGAAAACCCGTAACTTCCCCGGTGGGGAAAGCGCGGATAGTTCGAGAACAAGCCACAAAATAGAACGCAGACGGAAGAACATTTCATTGTATATTACAACAATGCATCAGATTACAAGAATATACAGAGTATAAATGAATATTACACAGAAATATCAGAGATTTAAATTACATTTAAATACATCACAGCGGAAAATAATACAATACACAACTAGAAGAGATATACGGATACAAAGCTTTCCGGATATCATTCCAGCTATAAACCAGGATCCTGTGAATATAAATCTGCAAAACCAAAACTACTAGCTGCCCATGTGGAAAATAGGGGCACCCAGAGTTTAGGTTAAAATAATAAACTCCAGGTCAGTCATGTGACTGGTGTGAGAACTAAAACAGTTATTTATCTTTATTTTCAAAGTAAGGTAAATCAAGGGACCACGCCGTATAACACGGAACGGGTTTCCTCCCAAGAACACCAGTGCATGAAACAACAGCGCGATGCTAAATAAAGAAAAATGAAGCTATTATAAGACTCAGGTCCCATCACACAATGCAATGCAGCCGGAGGATAGGGTTTTCCCTTATAATAGCCAAACATGCTTGGTACATTTTAAAAATCAAATCATTTGATACCATAATAAGTGCATACTGTATAAAATATCTTCAAATCATAAGTATCAATCATAGACGGCATAAGCGCCCCATCCCACTATGTCGCCATACTAGGCTCTACAAATAAAACCGAAATACACGTATCGGAAATTGGATTTCCATCATGGTGGCTCCTGATTCGAAAGATCGATCGCGTAATGCAATTCCCCACGGCTTACGTCCAAACAAGAGAAAACACCGTCTGCACATCCGCACATTTGGGACCAGAGTACCACCGCGGCTTACGTCCCAGCGAGAGAAAACACTGCCTACTCTATATATCCCTGAGCACTAGGCTCATCTCGGTCGACCGAATCCACGACACCACTAAGGTGCCCATCCACTAAAAAGCATACTGATCAAACCACCAGTTTACCACCATAACGGGGTGTGAGGCTCGCGAATCAACGCTATACACAAAGCCATGCTATATTAAAGCTGCGCTTCGATCATCATCCACCAAACTTTGCTTTTCAACAAAAGTCTGGATCACTGCATCTCAGCATGCCACACTATCAATCCATATCATACCACTGATTTCTGCCAATATATAACCTCTGAGCTCGTATGTCTCAGAGAAGGGAGTTAAGCAAGATAATAAATTCCCTGCCGCCAAACAGATATATATTTAGCAGAGATCAACGAATACAATATAAAGGAATACAATGTCAGACACACCATCCATTTACAAGTCCGTTCTAGGTCTGAACGAAACCGGAGGCACTTTCCTCGCATATCCATCCATCTCCAAGTACGTCTGGACGACCACCAACTATTTCCATCCTCTTGGGTGTACAGCCCAATCAGGATCGTCAGTAATTATCCCAACGATGTGAAGACTTCCGGTCTTCAACCACCGTCTTCATCTTCGACATATCATCGAATCGATTATTCAGAATGGGTATAAACCCGGCCATTCCGAACAACCCGCGTATATTAAAAATAAATGTTACACAAACACAACATATGCCTCATTCCAATTCATTAGTTACTAACCGTAAATCAGTAAGAGAGCAATTCCCCAAATATTAACCCCGAAGGCCGAAACCAACATCAGATTAATATCCAGGAAACCATTCTTCTTAACTAACCTTCAGCTAGTTTCTAAATTTCAATTCTTAGGGAAAGGTTCCCATTAATTTTATCCAAGATAAATTCTTTAAAATTTATCCTTTAATCTTCCTTTGGATGTCATTTCAAACCAAATTATGGTTTTCCAAACTAGTCGAGATTAGCGAACCACACCGAAGTAATTATTTATTTTATTTCCCAATCCCAACCTATTCATCCCCTGAAGCAAAACTGGTAATACTCCATATCTAATACCATGGTGTTATCGGTAAAATTAATTACCATTTCACGTTCAAATCTAATTAAAGATTTAACTATCGCTTTGGAGCAAAACTGGTGATGCTCCATTCTCGCTCAGTTTTCTAAAGTTGATATTTTAAATTATCAATCCACATTTCAATTTAATTGAAGATCCATTAAAACTCTTTTTACTGGGTTAAAGAACTAAATTCATTTAAAACACAGTTCACGATAAACCCAAATCACATTCTATTTATCATCGGGTTAAAGAACTAGTGTTATTTAAAACACACTTCACGATAAACCTATGAATCAATTCTATTTAAACCCATTTCGAATCCAATTTATTTATTTAAAAATAAATGGGTTTTAATTTTAGTTCAAAACTAGTTCATTTCGATAAAAATCTATTTTTATCTTTTCAAATATGGAGTTTTCATTCCAATTTTTCCCAAATCATTTCTTATGATTTTACACTAATTATTGATATTTTTAATAATTTTATCAAGGCCCGTACAGTCGATTTCCATCAACGGCCATCGAACTGCACTTACAGCGACCTTTTCCAAATCTGATTTGGACGTATCTCCAAATCCAACCGTTAGATTTCAAATTTCTAATATTCTTTAGAAAGCTCTTTTCGATACGAACCCAACGGTTCTGGTTTTAGGAGAATCCGACGGTCGGATCTCCCGTAATATCCGTTCGAAGTTAATGGTCGAAATTCGCGAACTGCCGCGGCGCGGCGCGTTCTATTCAGGCCATTATATTATATATATAATATATATTTCGTCGATTACTATTTAAAATGAATTTTATAAATAGTTTTGAATTCGTTTCAAAAACAATTTCAACCTTTATTTCAAATTCAAATCGAAATTGAATTTTCTATTATAAATCCTTTTTACTTTCATTTCTACTTGATTTTAATTCAAATCGATTTTAATTCGATTCGAATTCATTTTCTTTTCAATTCAATTCAATTCGAATTCGTTTTCTTTTCAATTCAATTCGAATTCGTTTTCCTATTCAATTTAATTAAAATTTCATTTCAAAATATTCGATTTCGAAATCACTTTTCAATATTCATTTTAAAATGAATAAAATCGATATAAATATCGTTCACGTCAGAATGGCATCAATCTAATCAACACGGCTTCATATATTTCTATTTTCAAATATTCTATTTCAAATATTTCTTTTTCAAATATTTCCTTTTCAAATATTTCTATTATTGAAATATTTCGTTCAACACATGACTAATCTCAACGGATGAGTACTGTCAACACATGAACCTTTATTTTATATTGATAAAGATGTAAATTTTATTATTAAAATATTTCGTTCAACACATGACTAATCTTAACGGATGAGTACTGTCAACACATGAACCTTTATTTTATATTGATAAAGATGTAAATTTTATTATTAAAATATTTCGTTCAACACATGACTAATCTCAACGGATGAGTACTGTCATCACATGAACCTTTATTTTATATTATTCTTTATTTTCTAAATTGGAAGGAGGCCCAATCAATCACCATATAATGTTAATTATATGGATTTTCATACATCACACGTATATAATAGCATTGAAAAATAATCAACCATCAACCAAGGTGCACTACACTGTATAAGCATCAAATATAAATATCTAACGCTTATAACAGCCTGTCAATCAATCGATCGACATATTTAATCAATCAGGATGAGTGAACTTCAAATTTCATCCCAACACCCGTGTGGGGTTTCAAATCAACAAACACAAATTTTTATTTGTGCAGTTGGGCGATGTGTAAAATTTATCGACCCAATCAATGTCCTTCAAATAGGTGTACATAAACAAACCGTCTGGTTTGTAAATGAATATTTTATTTTATTGACTTTCATGTTAAAAATTATATTTTTAACGATAAAATATTTTATTTCAACATATGAATTTTTATTCAGTTCATTTACACAATAAAAATGATATTTTTATTTTTCTAACATATTTTAGAAAATTTCGGCGGCATAACGGCACGATACTAGAAACGGGACAAGGCCTAGCCTTATCCCCGGTCTAGTAAAGGCCCACGCCATTCACACATCAATCAAATCCATTTCATTTCACCAAACAATTCAATCCAATCAAATAATCTAACTAATTTTTGCAATCAAACAAACAAGTCCATGGTATGTGGACGATTGTGTCGGGTGCTACTAAACACCGTCTACATCCTAGTATATATATATAACTAGAAAAGAAATTGAAGAGTGAGAAATTCTCACCTATAGCTATCCCAATTCCACGACTCTTCATTGATAGAAATCTTCATCGTTCTCGCCTTTTGTCATCTACGTTGCCCGTATTCTCTACATATGTAAAAATCGAATTTTTACTTTGCTATTCAATATATAAAAATCGAATTTTTACTTCGCTATTCAATATATAAAAATCGAATTTTTACTTCGCTATTCAATATATAAAAATCGAATTTTTTACTTCGCTATTCAATATATAAAAATCGAATTTTTACTTCGCTATTCAATATATAAAAATTGAATTTTTACTTCGCTATTCAATATATAAAAATCGAATTTTTACTTCGCTATTCAATATATAAAAATCGAATTTTTACTTCGCTATTCAATATATAAAAATCCTATTTTTATACCGCTATTCTCGATATAAAGATTTCGCCTTTTCAAATTTCAAAAATCTAATCTTTTCTATTTTAAAAATCTAATCTTTTCTATTTTAAAAATCTAATCTTTTCTATAGTGAAAAATTAAACCTTTCTTATGAATGAATATCTTTACTTTTATAGTTAAACATCTCATGATTTTATAACCTAAAAATCAAAGTAAAAAGGGGACAAAACTCACTGTTTTGGGTTGTCGGAGGCTCCACGGCCAGAGGGGGAGTAGCGCCAGCGTCTCGAGGTAGCAGGAGAGGCGAAGCAGTCCTCCAGGTGGCAATGGCGGCGCCTCAGGCTCACGGTGGGGTTTGTGGGTCCATCGGTTTAAAGGGAGAGGGAGAGGGAGAAAAGTCGTCGGCGAGGTGGGTGACCGGGGGGGGGGGGACCTGGCGGTGGCGCCCGGAGCTCGGCGGCGGTGGGAGGGCGTCGATCTGGTGGCGACGGTTATGGGTTTGAGAGCGGTGAGGGGATTTGGGCGCAGGATCTCTGAGGAAGAGGAGGGTGAGCGCGAGAGGAGGGGAGGAGATAGGGGAGGTGGGCGGCGAACGGAGGAGGCAGGTGGAGGATGAACGACGGTGGAGGGGCGACATCGAGGAGCGGTTTTTTTCTTCTTTCTGAAACAAACGTGGACTTTGGAAAGAGGGATGGAGGGGGTTAAGTATAATTATATATTTATATTATTTTTAAATTCAAAAACATGACTTTTTAACTCGAACCCTAATCGAGGCCCAATGACTGTCGTCCTTAGCTAATTACCTCCATTCCGAACACAATGGGATATATATCGTGACCCAGTTTGGCTGTTACGATCAGTTTCTGCTGAATTTAAAACATAAATCTATATATATTCAATTCAAACGCGCATTTCCATTTACCGGGGCCACATTCTAACCCGAAAATTTCCAGAAAAATATTTTCTAGGTTCGTATTGACGATACGGTCCTAACAAAACTAATTTCGTCGAATTCTGAGACTGTTTGAAAAATGACCATTTTCCAGTCGATTAAAATCAATTGAAACTGGTCAAACGCGTTTTCCTTCACCACGCTCACATATTGATTCGAAAAATTATGAAATTTGGAATCTAGCAATAATTTGACACTGCGGATCCAACAAAAGTGGTTTTGTCGAAATCTGAGGTCGTTTGCAAAATTCCCATTATTAAGGGCCTGAATTCCATAGCGACTATTCAGAATTTTCAACTGGACATATCTTTTGATCCCCGCTATGAAATTTCGATTTGTTGGATTCGTTGGAAAGATATTCCCAATTAGATCCTAATGTTTTTGGTTTCACTAAAATCCGGATTGTTTTGCACCCGGTACATTCAATTGAAGTTTGAAATCGAATTATCGAACTACCGCGCCGTTTTCAATTCCTTTTATAATTATATATATAATTATTTATATTATAACGACGATGTAATAATATATACATTCAATTTATATTCAAAATAAATTTCTCGTCAATATTACTTAAAATAATCTATTTTAAATCTTCAAAATTCGTCGAAGTTGCCAAAATAAAAAATTTAAACTGGCCCAGAATTTTCGGGTTATTACACATCTCTAACGAGTTATTCTTATTGGATATTACTAATCCAATCTCTGATGAATTCTTTCGTTCGATTCTAATGTGTTTTGTTCTCGAGCTCTGTAAACCAAAACTCTGATACCAAATGTGACGACCCGAACTTCCCAGTAAAGCAAAGCCTGGATTGCTTTGAGAACAATACGCATCAGAACACAAAACTGAGGAACATTTTATTGTTGATTACAAAAATTACATCGGAGTACAAGAATATAAAAGAGTATGAATACTTAATTACACAATAAAAATTCAATAATATCAGGGATTTAAAATACATTTAAGTAGCAGCGGAAAAATAATACAAATATACAACTGAAAGGAATACGCGGATACAGAGCTTTCCGAATACTGCTTCAGGTGTAAACCAGGATCCTGTAAATATATCTGCAAAAAGCTACTCGACTGCCCGTGTGGAAAATATGGGCACCTGAGTTTGCCAGTGAAAACAAACTACAGGTCAGTCATGAGACTGGTATGAGAAATCTTAACTAAACTTATCTAATAAGGCTAATCACAGGGCCACGCCGCTGATGCGGAACGGGTTTACTCCATTGGATTGCCAGTGCATAAATTAAAGTAAATCGTTAAACAACGCAATGCTTTTTAGAAAAATGAAACCATTATAATGCCCAAGTCCCATCACACAATGCAACGCAAACCGGAGGATAGGGTTTTACCTTATAATGGTCAAAAGATGCTTGATACGATAAAACGGATTTAATATTAGTGTGTATATGTTATATAAAAACATTTCAATCATAATGTATTAATCCTAGACGGCATGGGTACCATATATCATGTCGCCATACTAGTTCTACAATCAAAACCGCAAGGTCGTATTGGAAGTTGGTTTTCCATCATGAGTCGAGGCTAGGGGCAAGCTCCTCTCTGATTCGAGACGCTCTAGCAAATGCCTCAGGATCCCCCGCAGTGAACCCTTGGAGCGGTAGGGTCGGTCCCCGCCTATTGGCAGTGGATTGGTTATGCCTGAACACACGTTTCCCGGTTCCTTTGAACCTATAATATGACCACTATCGGCCTATAAAAATCTGAGGCGCCTCAAAATCCATCATCCACATAAGTAAAATGTCAGCCAGTTTAAGCACTGACACTACCACTAGCTAGAAAGAAACGTATGCACTCCTTACGGTCCATATCCCGTTTTTGACTCATACCGGGGTGTGAGGCTCGCGAAGTCACGATATACACAAATCTATGCCGTAATAGGCTATACTTTGATCATCCCACAAGGCCTTGCTTTTCAACAAAAGCCTTGATCAATTGCATCTTGGCCTGCCACATTGACAATTCACGCCATGCGATCAATCACTATTAATATATACCAGGTTGTTAAGTAGAGAATAAATCCTCCACCACCAAACAGACATACATTAACAGAAATCGATTTAATTCACATGGAACAAAATCCAATGTCAGACACGCATCCATTTACTACCTTATGCTCTGGGTCTGAGCGAAAACCAAATCCGAACAATCAACAATAGTCCGGACGGTCACCACTGATGCCCCTTCAAGGTAGCTACTCCCATCAAGGGTGTCTGTAGCAACACATCCATTCGATGTGAAGATCGTCGGTCTTCAACCACCATCTTCATCTTCGACTCTTCATCGTCGTAGTAATTATTCGGAATGGGTTAAACCCGGTCTTTCTGAATGACTCGCGTATTTATGATTAAAAGTCAAGTATTATAAAAACACATCCAACGCCTCATTCCAACTTAGAATATTCTTCTAAATAAAATATTCAAATTATTCTATCAAAGATAAATTCTTTATTTTTACTCTTAAATCTTTCTTTTAAAGATTTATTCAAAACAACATTTGGTTTTAAATATCAAAAATCATTATTAAATGATTCTTTAGATTTAAGAAATAAATCTTATTCTTAACTGGGTTAAAGAACTAATGTCATTTAAAACATAGTTCACGGTAAACCCAAAATCGTCTTCCATAAAATATGGAATCTTCACAGAAAACAAATCGATATATAATCGCTATAAATTTCTGTATCCGATCAATAATATAAATAGAATAACGGCAAAGCCTTTTAAATTCCATATGTAGTATCGATCTTCTTTTACAGAAGCTTATCTCGGTTATAATTAATTTGAATCCTATTCAATTCCAATTTAATGTATTAATTGGAAAATTTCCTTTTAAATCTTAATAAAAGATTTATAAATTCCAAATCATACTTTCGCTGTCAGTTGGGTTAAAGAACAAATGTCGCTTAGAAACACAGTTCATAATAAACCCGACTCACATTTCATCTTATTTTAATTACTAAATATAAATTGAAAACTTTTAAAAATCTTTATCAAAAGATTTATTCATTTCTCAACTGGGTTTAAGAAAGGTGTTATTGAAGACACCATTCACGACAAACCCAAAATCCAATTTATTTAATTTAATTTCAGTTTAATTATTCACTAATTTTGAAACTTCATTAAATCTTAATTTAATGATTTATTTTAGTTAATAACTAATTCATTCAATAAAAATATATTTTTCCAAAATATATTCTTTTTCTAAAATATTCTTTTTCTAAGACATTTTCTAAAATATTCTTTATTGGAATGTGACTCAATTAACAGCCATATATTGTATATAACAATCATGATAAATAATTATCAAACATCCAAATGACAACAAAAGTGGAATCTATAACTGTGTGAGCATTAAAGTAAATAACTGATGCTCCTCACAGACTGTCAAACCATCGATTGACAGATAACTAAATATTGGGATTAGTGTGTATCCAATATCATCCCAATACCCGTGTGAGGTTTCATCCATCAAGCAATAATAATTCATTTGTGCACTTGGGCGATGTGTGAAAATTATCGTCCCAATCACATAAACAAGTCGGGTAACTTGTAAATGGGAGTGTAATATTCAATTTTGAATACATGACATTTATCTTTAGTACATCGAATACTTCTATATAACAACCATATATTTCAACCCATCTCTAATATCATATTTAAATGATTAATTCTTCTCAATGAAACTATTTTACATTGAAAATGTATTTTCTAATGTTCACTTTTGTTGTTGAAATCAAATGGCCATAAAGCCATGATTTCGATTCTACTTATTTTATTTCAACTTTTATTACATTGAAAAATGTAGTGTTCTATTCAATCTTACATTGAAAAATGTAGTGTTTTATTCAATCTTTTATTATATTGAAAAATGTAATTCCTTTTTTTTTACTGTCATTCTTTAATTACATAGAAAATGAAATTTTAAAATCTATTCTATTTATTTGTCTCTATTTTAACACTAAAAATGTGACATTTATATCTATTCTTTTTATTGCATATATAATAGCAATAAAAATGTAGCTTTAAAATCTATGCTTTTATCTACATCTAAAATGTAAAAATATAACTTTAATTCTGATCTTTTATGGAATAATAAAATAAGAAGGAAAATGTCACCCTTTTATTTTAATTTACATAACAATGTAATTCTTTAACATTATTCTTTAATTACATAGAAAATGTAATTTATATTTAATCTTTTATTTACATTGAAAAATGTAAATAATTTACTTCCTTTTATTTACACGGGAAAATGTAAATTCTTTAATTTCATTTTATGTAAACAAAAATGTTCATTTCTAACTCATTCTTTTTTTTTAATGTATAAAAATATACATTCTTAACCCATTCTTTTAAAATGTATACAAATATACATTTTTAATCCATTTCAAAAGTAACAGATTTTAATCCAATAAACATTTTATAATAAAATTGTTATTTTATGTCTAATGTAACATTTCATAATAAAAATGTTATTTTGTCATTAATAATCTAATTAACAAAGATGTAAATTTGTTTATAAAACTTTTAATGCAAACCAAAATGTGAATTCTGTTTATAAGCTTTTAATGCAAACAAAAATGTAAATTTTGTTTATAAACTTTTAATGTAAACCAAAGCGTCAATTCTGTTTACTACACAAAAACATTTATGTGGGTTCAAACCTTTTTAATACACAAAAATATTCATGTTTATCTTGTATATAAAAAAAAGAACAAGATATAATTCAACAAAAAACGATATTTTGTTTTGACACAAATATATCTAGCCAAAAGGTTACTTTATCTATGGCAGCATTTTAAAAAATGTTATTATATTCTAAGACAACAATTTTAACTAAAACGACAAATTTATTTTGATAAATTTCAATGTAATAAAATGACTAATTTGTTTGATGACTTTCAATGCAACCAAAAACGACACCTTTTGTTTATTAAATTTCAATGCAACAAAAATGGCCAATTTGTTTTGAATCTTTTTGATATAATAAAACTGATAACCTTTAATCCTAATCTTTTAATGCAAAAATGATATTTTTTATTTAACACAAGATGACTGAGAAAATATGTTGTTTGATTTCGATAAAATGATGGTGAAAATATGTTATTTTTTATTTCAACAAATGACGGTGAAAATATGTTGTTTTTAATCATATTTTGATAAAGATATGTTATTCTATTTTCATTCTTTTACATTAAACCAATTGTTAATTTTCCCTTTTTAATCATGTTTTGACAATTCCTTTTAATGTAGACAAAAATGCATATTTTTGTTTTATACTATTTCTTATGCATAAAAATGTTATTTTCTCAACTAAACTTTCTTTTGACAAAAATGTTATTTTCTTTGCTAATTTAACATTTATATGAAAATGTTATTTCTGTCTAATATACATTTCTTAATCAAAAGTGCTACTTTAACCTGATGTATATTTTTTTAGCATAAAATGTCCTTTTTATCATATGTATTCTTTATAATCTAATTAACAAAAATGTTAATTTCTGTTCTTTATAATATTAACAAAAATGTTAATTTTTGTTCTTTATAAGCAAATTAACAAAAATGTCAATTTTTGTTCTTTAAAATAAAATTAACAAAAATGCTAAATTTCCGTTCTTTATAATCAAATTAACAAAAATGTTAAATTATTTCACTAATCAAACTTCCAATCAAATTGTCATTTTTGTTTTACATACCAAAACTTAAATAAAAATGTTGTTTTTATTTTCATAACAGATTTCAAATCAAAAATGTCATTTTAATTTGCATAATCATATTTCAAATAAAATGTTGTTTTATTTTTCTAACACAATTTTAATCAAAAATGTTATTTTGATTTCAATAAACATGTTTAACACAAATGATAGTTCTAATTTAACTAACATGTTTTTAAACAAAATGAACTTTTCTAATGTATATTCATATCAAAAATTGTTATTTTTATTTTCAACATAATTGGTAAAAAATGATACTCTTGTTTTGTTGATCATTCAACTTCGACAAAACACTAAAAATAACATTCTAATGTTAACATTACAGATCTAACAGCATAGGAGCATCGCAAATCAATCACAACAACATACACAATATCACAAATCTGTATTTAATAATCATACACATATGGAATTGAAATAACGACAGATAATTAAATTTTAATTATTTTAAAAGAAGAAATCTCACCAAATAATTCAGATCTGAATTTTCTTTGAATTTTGATTTGCTCTGTTCATGTTCTAATCAGTTCTGTAAGGTAGTGTTCTTCGCTGCGAATCCAACGCAACTTGAATCGTTCGATTTCGTTGCTGTATGAGGAAGTTATAGAGTTTTAAACATCTTAATTACATTGTTAAACTAAAATATAATTATTATTCTCTTACCCCAAATCCTATTACCCTTCGTTCATCATTTCTGGAGCAAACCCCACCTTCAAAACCCATCGCCGCCACCAAATTCCCGATCACCGAGCCCAAATCCGTCGCCTGGAAGGTGATCCGTCACCACCACTCCGTTGCCCTACACCAGCCGCGCCGCCGCCCGAAGCACCACCCCACTCGCTGGGCCCCCTGCCCCGAAAACCAAACCTGAAAGCGTGACCTTCCAGCTCCAAATCCGATCGCCTCGCTCCACTAAAATCGATCACGCCCATACCGATTGAAAGCTCTCAGAAAACTCTTCGATTTGGTATATAGAACTTGAAATTCTGTTGAGTGGATTGGAAATGGTTAAGGTTTGAAATTCGGTGCTCCCTGGCCATTGAACTGATACATACGGCGGCTGTAAGTTTCTAGGTTTAGGGGATAGCGTATTCGTACGTTATTATACCGTATTTATATTAATTAATTATTTGTTTAATTCAAAAAAATACCCAAAATTCATACGAACTCCAATTCAAACCCAACGAATGTCGCCCCTAGCCAAATACCCCCGTCCTGGACACAATGGAACACGTTTCATAACCCAATTCGGCTGTTACGATATGTTTTTCTTTAAATTCAATTATAAATCATTTAATTATTAAATTCAAACGTACATTTTAAATTACCGGGGCCACATACTAACTCTAAAAATTACAGAAAAATTATTTCTAGTTATGTTTTGACGATACGGTTCTAATAGGACTAATTTCGTTGAATTCTGAGACCGTTTGAAAAATGGCCATTTTCAAGTCGATTAAATTTGACTGTAATTGACAAAACACGTTTTCCTTTGCCACGCTCGCATATTAATTAGAAAAATTATGAAAATTGAAATCTAGCAATAGTTTTTCATTCCGGTTCCAACAAAAGTGGTTTCGTCGAAAATAGAGGTCGTTTGTAAAATGACTATTTTTAAGGCCAATATATTTAATTAAAATATATATAAATTCTACAACGACTTTTCTAAATTTTAAACTGAGCATAACTTTTGATTTATAAAGTGTAATCTCAGTTTTTCAGATTCGTTAGAAAGATATGATTAAACAGATTTAAATATTTCTTGTTTCGCTTAATTCTGATTTATTTTAAATCCTTTACAGTCCGTCAAAGTTCAAATTCACATTTTCAAACTGCAGCGTTGTTTTAAACTCCTTTTATAATTAAATTGAATTTATTCGTTTTAAAATAAATTTTCAGTTGTTACTAGTTAAAATAACTTATTTTAAATATATAAAATCCATTAAAATTTCTAAATTAAAAATTTTAAATTGGCCCCAAAATCCGGGTCGTTACAGTGTGTCTGACATTGGATTTCAATCTGTGTGATTGATTTCTATTAAATACATATCTGTTTGGCGGCGGAGAATTTATTCTCTTGCTTAACGCCCTTCTCTGAGACGTACGAGCCCAAGGGTTATATATTGATGGATATCCATCGCATGGAGTGAATTGCTTGTGTGGCATGCCTAGGTGGCAATTGATCAAGGCTTCTGTTGAAAAGAAAGTCTTGTGGTTGATGATCAAAGCACCGCCTGTGTGGCATAGCTTAGTGTAGCGTTGATTCGCGAGCCTCACACCCCGGTGTGAACCAAAAACGGGAGAGGACGTCAGGGAGGGCATGCGTTTCTTTCTAGCTAGAAGTGGCGTCAGTGGTTTTACACGCCCTAACGAGTTTGACTTATGTGGTTGTTGCTGTTGCGAGGCGCCTCGGTTTAATCGGACGATCCGAGTCCGATGGAGTCATTCGTTGGCTCATTTACGCCCCATAGGGCAGGGAAACGCATGTTCAGGGTTTAAGTTTAATCCACATCAGTGGACTGGCCCTGAGGATCCAAGTCGCTTGACTGAGTACTTGCCCTGAGACTCGGGCTAGAGAGTCTCGAATCGGTAGAGGACTATCTTTTGCCTCGGTTCACAGATGGAAATCCAATTCCCAAATACATGATTTTGCGGTTTTAATTGTAGAACTAGTATGGCGACATGATATATGGTACCCATGCCGTCTATGATTGATACTTATGATTTGAAGTTGTTTTATACACTATGCACTTATAATAGTATCAAATGATTTGTTTTAAACGTACTAAGCATGTTTGGAAATTATAAGGGAAAACCCTATCCCCCGGCTTGTGTTGCATTATGTGATAGGACTTGGGTCTTATAATAGCTTCATTTTTTCAAAAAGCATTGCGCTGTTTTGTTTTATGCACTGGTATTCTTGGGTGGAAAACCCGTTCCGTGTTATACGGCGTGGTCCCTTGATTTACCGAACTTTAAAATAAAGTTTTTAAGTAACTGTTTTAGTTCTTACACCAGTCCCATGACTGACCTGGAGTTTATTGTTTTAACCTAAACTCTGGGTGCCCTTATTTTGACACGGGCAGCTAGTAGTTTTGGTTTTGTAGATTTATATTCACAGGATCCTGATTTACAGCTGGAACGATACTCGGAAAGGTTTGTATCCGCGTACTACTTCTAGTTGTGTATTGTATTATTTTCCGCTGCTATGTAATGTATTGTAATCTCTGATATTTATCGAATGTATTTTATTCATTCATACTCTGTATATTCTTGTATTCTGATGAATTGTTGTAATTAACAATGAAATTTTCTTCCGTCTGCTTTCTTTTGTGTGTTGTTCTCGAACTATCCGTGCTTTCCTCACCGGGGAAGTTATGGGTTTTTACATTTGGTATCAGAGCTTTGGTTTACAAAGCTCAGAGAACAAGACACATTAGAACCGAACGAAAGAATTCATCAGAAATTGGATTAGTAATATCCAATGAGAATGACTCGTTAGAGATGGGATCAGTAGTATCGTAGAACGGGTGTGAAGAGTATATTTTTAAAATGAAAACAATGTTTGTTTTGAAAATTTAGTTCAATTATACATATTTGAATATTTATTTGTATTGAATTTGGACAATGCAGTATATAAAAAATTTGTGTATACGTCTGATCCGCGTGTATTCGAAGTTTTAATATACTGGATAGATATAGAATCACGCTCTAGTCGCCCGGGAATGATACTGATAATTGTGATCACATTACCAGTATTTATGCTCGAGTGACGAAAGTGGGCTTTCTAAATATTTCCTATTGACTGGTGTGAGAACCAAAATTAGATAGGTCCTATTGTTGTGATTTGGCACCAAAAATCTGATTTTTGACTATATGTCAAAATTATGAATTTGAAAAGCTAATCAACTAATTGATTGCTGGTTGTGTTGTTTGATTATAGTTTAATTAGTTAAAATTTGGGCCATTTAGCCAAATTAATCAAATAGTGAGTTGTATTGAAAATTAGTCGCATTTGCTTGCATATACATGTACTTACATTGAACAGGTCATAGCAAGGAGGCTAGAGAAGAGGAATAAAATTTGTTTGCCCGACAAATAGGTACATTTTTTTCATAATTTACTGTTTTGTTTGGGTGATGATGATTTTATAAGCCGATTGGCTAGCCGCTTGGCCTTTTCGTTTTCTTTTGGATTGAAGAAGGCCATGGGAGGCTATATGAAATATCCCGAAGTCCACGGAGCAGGGGAGGTTATGGCGAAATTTTTCGAAAATTTAGGGTGTTAGCCAAATTTTTGAAAAATTTGAAAAGTTCTTAGAAACTGAAAAGTTGAAGAACTTAAGCCATAGTGAATATAATGGAAGTTGAGTTGATTTGTTAAACAACTTTCGGCTTCGTTCCTTTTCGAGGACGAAAAGTTTTAAGTGAGGGAGATTGTAATAACCCGGAAATCCGAGCCACTTTAAAATTTTTATTTTGGCAATTTTAGCGAATTTTGAATATTTAAAATGAAATATTTTAAATAATATCAACGAAAAATTTATTTTGAATAGAATTAGAACGTATATATTTATATACGTCATCGATAGAATATAAATAATTATTTATATATATAAAAGGAATTGAAAATGGCGTGGTAGTTCGATAATTCGATTTCAAAGTTCAAATGAATGTACCGGGTGCAAAATAAACCGGATTTTAGTAAAACCAAAAATATTCGAATCTAATTGATAATATCTTTCCAACGAGTCCGAAAAATTGAAATTTCATAGCGGGAATCAAAAGATACGTCCAGATGAAAATTCAGAATAGTCGCTATGGAATTCTGGCCCTTAAAAATGAAAATTTTGCAAATGACCTCGGATTTCGACGAAACCACTTTTGTTGGATCCGTGATGTCAAGTTATTTCTAGGTTTAAAATTTCGTAATTTTTCGAATCAATATGTGAGCGTGGCAAAGTAAAACACGTTTGACCAGTTTCGGTTGATTTTAATCGACTGGAAAATGGCCATTTTTCAAACGGTCTCGGAATTCGAGGAAACTAGTTTTGTTAGGACCGTATCGTCAATACGAAGCTAGAAAATACTTTTCTGGAATTTTTCGAATTAGTATGTGGCCTCAGTAAATTGAAATGCTCGTTCAAAATCAATATATAGAGTTATATGTTGATTTTGACGAAAACTGATCAAAACGATCGAATCAGCTTACGATACATATCTCATTGTTTTCGAAATGGGAGTAATTAGCTATGGACGATGGGCGGTGGGCCTCGTTTTGTGATCGAATAAAAAGTCAACTTTTTTTAAATTAAATAATTAAAAATAAAACCTCTCTCCTCTCTTCCCTTTTACCTCCCCCCCCTCTCAAATTCATTTCAAAACTAAACTAAAAAAAAGGAGATCGCCGGAGCCCTAAAACCCGCCGCCACCCCATCCACGCACCGCGCCGCCTGCCACTAGTCGCCCCGCCTCCGGTTCGTCACCCCCTCCTCCACCTCCATCGTCTTCCCTTTCTTCCTCCGTTCCCATCTCCAGTCGCGGAATCCAAACCCGCCGAGCCCCCTTAGCCCTCCACTGATCCTTCTCCTCCCTCCGCCCTCGGTTCTCCCTCCTCATCCCCAATCCGACGAAACACCCCCCCCCCCCGCTAAAATCGAAAACTGTAAATTTCTATCCCTTTTCTTTTTGAGTGTTTTTTTAATGTTGTTATTACTTATTTATTATTCAGTTTATTATATAAATCAAGAAAATTAGATGAAGAAATTATTGGTTTCAAAAATATGATTTTTACCATTAAAAAGGATTGATTTTTATCATAGAAAAGGTCGGATTTTTATATTAGAAAAGTTTGAATCTTTATATAGTTGAAATGGTGAAGTAAAGATGAGATTTTTAATCTGAAAAGGGCGATATTTTTATTTATATAAAATAGGGTTTTTCTCATGTGAATAACAACATGAAGTGATAAAATAAAAATTAGCAATATTTTTGTAAACAAAAATATCATTGTTTTGTGAATAAAGATAGGATTTTTATTATGTAAACATCGTTATAAAAGTGAAAAGATTATATTTTTATTTATAAAAATATGATTTTTATATTTTAGAAAGAATAAAAATTCGATCTTTATTATGTAGGAGATATAAAAATATGTTTTTTTATTCATGTAGAGTAATAAAAATATAATTTTTATTATATTGCTAGCAAGATAAAAATATAATTTTTATCATGGAAGTAGGGTTGTAAAGGAGTGATTTTTATATATGAAGCCGTGATATAAAAATACGATCTTTATATACAAAAATATAATTTTTATATAGAGAATAGCGTGATAAAAATATAATCTTTATTATACGAACACTGTTGTAAAAATAGAATTTTTATTTATATTGTAGCGGTGTAAAAATAGAATTTTTATCTATATTGTAGCGGTGTAAAAATAGAATTTTTATCTATATAGTAGTAGTATAAAAATGTGGGTTTTATATACATAGCGATAAAATAAAAAATTCGATATATATATATATAATTTTTATATATTAAGAAGCGTTGTAAAATTATTTGAAACAGAAATAAAAATATGATTTTTATTTATTGAAATGAAGTGATAAAAATATAATTTTTATTATGAACAGCGTGAAGAGAACTGTATTGGAATTTCAAACAGATCCAAACGGTTCAGCAGTTCAGAAGCAAAGAATGGCGGAGTGGAACCCTCGGTGAGAACTTATCACCTTTAATTTAATTTTCTAGTTAAAATATATATACTAGGATGCAGACGGTGTTTAGTAGCACCCGACACCCGTCGTCCACAGACCATGGGCGGCTTGTATGCTTGGTTGTTTGATTTTGATGTGTAGTTGATTGTGTGATGTGAAATGAAATAAAATATTTATATAGTTAAAAATATTTTATAGTCAAAAATAGAATTTTTTAACGTGTATTTAAAATGAAATAAATATAAATAAATCGGACGATTTGTTTATATACACACATTTGACTGGTATTGATTAGGACGATAAATTTTACACATCGCCCAACTGCACAAATAAAATCTGTGTTTGATTGTTTGAAAACCCCACATGGGTATTGGGATGATATATGACATACACTAGTCCCAATAATTAGCTATATGTTGATTGATTGATGGACAGACTGTTATGAGCGTTAAATATTTATATTTGATGCTTATACAGTGTAGAATGCACTTTGGATGATGGTTGATTATTCATCGTTGTTATTGTATACATGTGTTGTAGATAATCCATATAATTAAAATTATATGGTAATTGATTGGGCCTCATTCTAGTTTTGAATAGAAATATTTGAATAGAAATATTTGAATAGAAATATTTGAAATAGAAATATTTGAAATAGAAATATTTGAATAGAAATATTTGAATAGAAATATTTGAAATAGAAATATTTGAAATAGAAATATTTGAATAGAAATATTTGAAATAGAAATATTTGAAATAGAATATTTGAAAATAGAATTATATGAAGCCGTGTTGATTAGATTGACGCCATTTTGATGCGAACGATATTTATATCGATTTTATTCATTTTTCAATGAATATCGAAAGTGATTTCAAAATCTGATAAATTGAATAGAATTGAATTCGAATTGAATTTGAATAGAAATAAATTCGAATTGAAATTGAATAAAAATGAATTTGAATTAAATTGAAATGAATTGAAATTCAAATTAATTGAAATTGAATTGAAATCGTTTTGAAATGAAATTAAAACGAATTTATATTGGAATATTCAATTTTGATTAGAAATTGAATATGAAGTTGAAATCGTTTCAAAAACGAATTTAGAACGATTTATAAAATTCGTTTCGAAAGGAAATCGACGAAGTATATATTATATATATAATATAATGGCCTGAATAGAACGCGCCACGCCGCGACAGATCTCGAATTTCGACCATTGACTTCGAATGGACATTGCGGGAGATCCGACCGTCAGATTCTCCTAAAACCGGAACCGTTGGGTTCGTGTCGAAAAGAGCTTCCTAAGGAATATTAGAAATTTGAAATCTAACGGTTGGATTTGGAATTATGTCCAAATCAAATTTGAAAAAGGTCGTTGTAAGTGCAGTTCGATGGCCGTTGATGGAAACGACTGTATGGGCCTTGATAAAATTATTAAAAATAGTAATAATTTGTGTAAAATCATAAGAAATGATTTGGGAAAAATTGGGATGCAAAACTCCATATTTGAAAAGATAAAAATAGATTTTTATCGAAATGAACTAGTTTTGAACTAGAATAATAATTTATTTATTTTTAAAATAAATAAATTGGATTTGAAATGGTTTTGAAAATAACCAGAATTTCCAATAATTGAATTGGAATGGATTTGAATCGAAATTGTCTTTGGAATATTTCGATGTTGGATTTCATGACGATATAGGTATTGGTATGGGAATTTGAAAGATATATACATATCGTTATTTCTAATACGATATTTGTTGGTCATAGAATTTGATATTGAGTATAAGCCGATATATTTTCTATTCAGAGCCTTGTATTTAATATCAAATGTGATTTGGGTTTGTCGTGAATGGTGTCTTCATTAACACTGTTCTTAAACCCAGTTGAGAAAAAGATTAAATATTTTTATTTAGATTTAATGAAGTGTGCCAACTAAATAATATTTAATTGGAATTGAATTGGTATTGATTTTTGGGTTTATCGTGAACAGTGTTTTAAATAACACTTGTTATTTAACCCGATAATTAATGGAATGTGATTTTCGGTTTATCGTGAACCGTGTTTTAAATGACACTGATTCTTTAACCCAGTTAAGGATTAAAACTAAGTGAAGTTTTAATGAATCTTTAATTAGATTGAAAAGATCAAGAATGGAGCATCACCAGTTTTACTCCAGGCGGTAGTTAAATCTTTAATTAGATTTGAACGTGAAATGGTAATTGAATTTACCGATAACACCGTGGTGTTAGATATGAAGTATTACCAGTTTTACTTCATGGGATGAATAGGGTGGGATTGGGAAATTAAAATAAATGATTACTTCGGTGTAGTTTGCTAATCTCGACTAGTTTGAATTGATATTCAAAGAAGATTAAAGAATAAATTTAAAGAATTTATCTTTGATAAAATTAATGGGAACCTTTCCCAAAATAGAACAATATTTGACTAAACGAATATTCTGAATTGGAATGAGGCGTATTTTGTGTTTGTACAACACTTGTTTATTATATACGCGAGTTATTCAGAAAGACCGGGTTTACCCATTCTGAATAACTGATTCGACGTGTTGTCGAAGATGAAGACGGTGGTTGAAGACCGGAGGTCTTCACGTCGTTTGGATAATTACTGATGATCTTGATTGGGCCGTACACCCAAGAGGAGTGAATCAGTTGGTGGTCGTCCAGACGTACTTGGATATCGATGGATATGCGGGGTACTAGGTGCCTCCGGTTTCGTTCAGACCCAGAACGAACTTGTAAATGGACTGTGTGTCTGACATTGGATTTCAATCTGTGTGATTGATTTTTATTAAATACATATATGTTTGGCGGCGGAGAATTTATTCTCTTGCTTAACGCCCTTCTCTGAGACATACGAGCTCAGGGGTTATATATTGATGGATATCCATCGCATGGAGTGAATTGCCTGTGTGGCATGCCTAAGTGGCAATTGATCAAGGCTTCTGTTGAAAAGCAAAGTCTTGTGGTTGATGATCAAAGCACCGCCTGTGTGGCATAGCTTTGTGTAGCGTTGATTCGCGAGCCTCACACTCCGGTGTGAACCAAAAACGGGAGAGGACGTCCGGGAGGGCATGCGTTTCTTTCTAGCTAGAAGTGGCATCAGTGGTTTTACACGCCCTGACGAGTTTGACTTATGTGTTGGTTGCTGTTGCGAGGCGCCTCGGTTTAATCGGACGTTCCGGGTCCGATGGAGTCATTCGTTGGCTCATTTACGCCCCATAAGGCGGGGAAACGCATGTTCAGGGTTTAAGTTTAATCCACGTCGGTGGACTGGCCCTGAGGATCCAAGTGGCTTGACTGAGTACTTGCCCTGAGACTCGGGCTAGAGTGTCTCGAATCGGTAGAGGACTATCTTTTGCCTCGGTTCACAGATGGAAATCCAATTCCCAAATACGTGATTTTGTGGTTTTAATTGTAGAACTAGTATGGCGACATGATATATGGTACCCATGCCGTCTATGATTGATACTTATAATTTGAAGTTGTTTTATACACTATACACTTATAATAGTATCAAATGATTTGTTTTAAATGTACTAAGCACGTTTGGCTATTATAAGGGAAAACCCTATCCCCCGGCTTGCGTTGCATTGTGTGATAGGACCTGGGTCTTATAATAGCTTCATTTTTCCAAAAAGCATTGCGCTGTTTTGTTTTATGCACTGGTATTCTTGGGAGGAAACCCGTTCCGTGTTATACAGCGTGGTCCCTTGATTTACCGAACTTTAAAATAAAGTTTTTAAATAACTGTTTTAGTTCTCACACCAGTCCCATGACTGACCTGGAGTTTATTGTTTTAACCTATACTCTAGGTGCCCTTATTTTGACACGGGCAGCTAGTAGTTTTGGTTTTGCAGATTTATATTCACAGGATCCTGATTTACAGCTGGAACGATACTCGGAAAGCTTTGTAACCGCGTACTACTTCTAGTTGTGTACTGTATTATTTTCCGCTGCTATGTAATGTATTGTAATCTCTGATATTTATCGAATGTATTTTATTCATTCATACTCTGTATATTCTTGTATTCTGATGAATTGTTGTAATTAACAATGAAATGTTCTTCCGTCTGCGTTTTTTCGTGTGTTGTTCTCAAACTATCCGCGCTTTCCTCACCGGGGAAGTTACAGGTTTTTACAGCGGCGCTTCTAATGGCGAGATTTCACGGGCCTGGATCTCCCTCAACATGCAACAAAAATTCACAAACTTAGCATGGATTTGAAGCTTAGGAAAATCTCTACAAAAACTTTAACTGGGGCATTGAATTCTATTGAGTGGATTAGGAGATAACGAGGAGAGAAGGTGTTGAGTTCTTTCCGTCGTGCGATTCGTAGTATCGAGGAGAGAGAGGGTCGGGGTGTCGAGTTATGGTTGGCTGAGGGGATTTTTATTTTATTTTTATTTATAAAATTTCAAAATACCCCTCTTCACATACTAGCTCCAATCCAAACCCAACGACTGTCGTCCTTAGCTAAATACCCCCATTCCGAACACAATGGGATATGTTTCGTAGGCCCATTCGACTGTTTCTGTCAGTTTCTCTTCAAATTAAAATATAAAACATTCAATATTTGATTTGAACCTAGATTTCAATTTGCCGGGGCCACATACTGATCCCAAAAATTCCAGAAAAATAAATCTAGCTAAGTTTTGACGATACTGTCCCAACAAAACTAGTTTCATCGAATTCTGAGACTGTTTGAAAAATGGCCCTTTTCTGGTCAATCCAATTTAATAGAAATCGACCAAACACATTTTCCTTTGCCACGCTCACGTACTAACTTCAAAAATTATGAAATTTTAAACTTAGCAATAATTTGACATCCCGGATCCAACAAAAGTGGTTTTGTCGAATTATGAGGTCATTTGCAAAATGTCTATTTTCACGGGCTATATATTCTTTAAAGCGACCTTTCCGGAAATTCATTTGGCCATAACTTTTGATTTCCGCTATGAAACTTCGATTTTTCAGATTCGTTAGAAAGATCTTCATAAAAAGATTTAAATATCTTTGGTTTCACTAAAATCCGTTTTATTTTGCACCCGGTACAGTCAGTCAAAGATTGAATTCGAATTTTGAAACTGCCACGCCATTTCAGACCTTGTATATAGTTTAAAATAATTATATTTATTTTCAAACATCGATTCAAACATACTTTTCGTCATTATTATTTAAAATATTTATTTCATATATTTAAAATTCACTAAAATAGCCAAATTAAAAAATTTAAATTGGCTCAGATTTTCCGTGTTGTTACAATCTCCCCCACTTAAAACTTTTCGTCCTCGAAAAGGAACGAAGTCGAAAGTTGTTTCATTAACCAACTCAACTTTCCTTCTGGCTTTCATTCTTCAACCTTTCAGTTTCTAAGAATTTTCAAATTCTTCAAAAATTTGGCTAACACCCTAAATTTTCGAAAAAAATCTCCATAACCTCCTTTGTACGGGGAGGGGTTTGGAAATTTATTAGGTCGTTTTAGGTACCAAATAAATCCTAATAAGCATGCACATATTTATAGTATTATATTCCGATGTCCACAGAGGAGTGTGTATAGATCATAACTCCAGAGAATAAATTCTCGTCACCCTATAAATAGTTTTTGTACCTTAATGACCAGAGAGACGTGTTTATTGTCATCTCCAGACCCGTGTGGGGTTTGTATTAGTCTTGCAACTTACCATTACATTTTATATGGTCCATATCAGTCATCAGTTCAACTTGTAATATATAGTCATCGCCATACAAGCCTCTCGCTCATATGGTAAATCTTCAAACTCGTCACACAAGCCCCTAATGCTTATGTTGTATATGATGAAGTATGCCTATCTTCAAGAAGTATGCCATGTAGTGTAGTTCAAAATTAATTGTTACTATCCTATGGCGACATTTATTATTACACACAGAACAACCAGCACTCCGCATCCAATGGCATTCACAGGAGTTGATATAATAACAAAATTGCGCATCCAACTCATTAAGGTTTACCTATTTGTCGGGCACACAAATAAATTCTTTACTCAACAGCTAATCCATTTACCTGTTCAAACATATATAATGCACATGTATATATTTCTATCTATTTTTAAATCAGTTCAATACTTGATTTAATTGCATAGATTTACCATCATTCGTTGATTAAATTAATATCTTTCTAATATTTTAATTAATCAAATCCACAATCACACAACCCAAGCAACAATCAATTTGTTTTTAACTTTTCAAAAATATATCTTTTATATATTCAAAAATCATATTTCTAAAACCAGAATATATATATAATCACAAATACGTTATTTATAAACATATAACTCTCAACTCGTTGTGGGGCATTTCTGATCCCATCTCTAACGAGTTATTCTGATTCTGCTATACTCATATTAGGATATTACCGATCCTATCTGTAATGAGTTACTCGTCCTGGAACACTACTGGTTCTATTTCTGACGAGTTCGTTAATATGTTATATTCCAGAACTAAGCTCAACCAAATCTCAGATACCACGGTGTGACGACCCCCGGAACCCTGTATGACGGTGGCAATGGTAATCTTTGGAATATAACACATAAACAGATAACAGCAGAACAAAAATAAATAAATACACCAGATAATATATAATAATACACTGGATAAACATAATCATCAGAGTTACACAATATACAGGATCATACTTAGTACAAAATACAGTTCAGCTATACATAAATGTCTACGGCGGAAAACAAAACATAATATGTACAACAGGAGCTGAACAACATAAAAAGAGAAATGATAGAATCCATCTTCAGCTCCCGCTATCCAAAAAGCGCCTGCTAAAACCTAAACACAAGGCTTCCTATGTAGAAAAAAGGGCACCCGAGTTTGCAAGTGAAACAAACTACGAGTCAGTCATGGGACAGGTATGAGAAATCTACCAAACATATCTTATAATATGGCTAATCACAGGACCACGCCACTTTCACGGAATGGGTTTACTCCATTGGATAGCCAGTGCTTTAAAACAAGTAAATCTTTTAAACATCGCAATGCTTTTTGTAAAAATGAAGCCATTATAAGACTCAGTTCCCATCACACAATGCAACGCAAACCGGAGGATAGAGTTTTACCTTATAATGGCCAAAATATGCTTGATACGAATAAAACAAAAGCATTTGGTATTATTACTAGTGTCTATATGTTTCAAAAACAATTTCAAATCATAAGTATCAATCATAGACGACATTAATGCCCCATACCACTATGTCGCCATATATAGGTATACAATCAAAACCGCACATGTCGTATTTGGAAATTGGATTTCCATCATGAACCAAGGCAAAAGATAGTCCTTACCGAATTCGAGACTCTCTAGCCCGAGCCTCAGGGCAAGTACTCAGTCAAACTCTTGGATCGTCAGGGCCGGTCCACCGATGTGGATTAAAATGCCTGAACACTGCGTTTCCCCGCCCTTTGGGGCGTAAATGAGCCAAACGACTCCATCGGCTCCACATAGTCACCGATATATCCAAGGCGCCTCGCAACAACAACAACCACACAGGTGAAAATAATATAAGTGTCAGGGCTGGTAGGTCACTGACACCACCCTAGCTAGAAGGAAATGCATGCCCTCCCTGATGTCCTCTCCCGTTTCTGGTTCATACCGGGGTGTGAGGCTCGCGAATCAACGTTATACACAAAGCTATGCCACACAGGTTGTGCTTTGATCATCAACCACAAGACTTTTCTTTTCAACAGAAGCCTTGATCATCTGCCACTTAGGCATGCCACACAGGCAATTCACTCTATGCGACTGATTTCTGTCGATATATAACCTCTGAGCTCGTATGTCTCAGAGAAGGGTGTTAAGCAAGAGAATAAATTCTCCGCCGCCAAACAGATATATATTTAATAGAGATCAATCAGCACAGAACAAAATCCAATGTTAGACACATAGTCCATTTACAAGTTCGTTCTGGGTCTGAACGAAACCGGAGGCACCATATACCTCGCATATTCATCGATCTCCAAGTACGTCTGGACGATCACTACTTATTATCTATATTACGGGATCCCTCCCAATCATCACATCAGTAACCATCCAACCGAGGTGAAGATCTCCGGTCTTCAAGCACCGTCTTCATCATCGACTTCTTATAGCCGATCAATTATTTGAAATGAGATTTAACTCGGCCTTTTCAAATAATTCACGTATATTTAGAATTTAAATCAATTCGTTTCAATGGTTAAATTATTCGACATCAATAATTATGTTCTTAAATGTGATTTTCACGCCAAACACATTCAACCATCAAATATCCAATAAACCGGATAAATTCAGTTAATTTTCATTCCATATCATTTATAATATTTTATAACGATTTATTGCTATTTTTATTTATTTAAAAATAGCCAATTCATTCAAACAACGCTTCAGGCCATAACGCGGCCATGACACTGTTTTTCTTCAGATTTGATTTACACATATCTAAAAATCTAACCGTTGGATCTTCACAAATTTTATATCATTAGAAAGATCTTTTCAAAACGAATCCAACGGTTTTAGTTTTGGGAAAATCCGACGGTCGGGTCTCCCAATACAATCGTTTGAAGTTACGATTTCAAAATACGAACTGCAACGTCGTTATTCGATTTAATTTAATTATATATATATAATTGATTCTGGCGCTGTTTTTCTTCAGATTTGAATTAAACATTCCGTTGGATCTTCACAAAGTGGGTGTCGTTGGAAAGATATTTCCAAAGCGAACCCAACGGTTTCGGTTTCGGGAAAATCCGATGGTCGGGTCTCCCGCACTAATCGTCTGAAATCACGGTTTCAAAACATGAACGGCAGCTTCGTTATTCGATTTATTTCAATTATATATATATAATTCATTTTTCAATTTCAAAACCATATTCATTTCACACATTTAATAAAAACGATATTTTTATCCAACAGGTATTTATTTCAACACATGAATTTTATTTCAACACATGAATTTCTATTCAATACATGAATTTCTATTCAATACATGAATTTTATTTCAACACATGAATTTCTATTCAACACATGAATTTTATTTCAATACATGAATTTTGTTTCAACACATGAATTTTATTTCAACACATGAATTTTATTTCTAACAGTTCATATATATCATAAAAATGTGATTTTTATTGTAAAACAATTTATTTTAAAACACGATTATTTTAAATAGTTTATACATAAGGTAAAAATGTTATTTTTGGTGTTAAAACAATTTATTTAAATACTAATATTTTATATAATCTATATATATGATAAAAATGTTATTTTTATTTTTCAAAGAATTTATTCAATACATGAGCTACATTCAACACAAGAATTTTATTCAACACATGAATTTCTATTTCAATACATGAATTTTATTTCAACACGTGAATTTCATTTCAACACATGAATTTTTATTTCAACACATGAATATGAATCAAACACAAAAATATTTCTGAAAATTTCGGTAGCATAACGGTAGGGTATTTAAAACCGGCACCGTCCCTAATACAGCTCCTCGCTCTACCTTAAAGCCTCGCAACTTTTGACAATGGGGATTTTCAATATCTAGTTCGTACGCAGACGAATTTTCCCATATACTAATCCTATTGGGATTTCAACCACAATCATTCATTTCAAATCAACCATTCATGATATTCATCAAATTTTCACATCAACCAATAATCTAAACAATATCACAACCAATATATATCGTGCATGATCTGTGGACGAGGGGAGTGTATATATATATATATATATATATATACGTATATAACTATATTTCGATTTCATTTCAACATTATTTCAATTTATTTCAATGCATATATTATTTTTACAACGCATGCATAACTTATACATCGAACATACAACTTATACAACGCTTATACATGAGGTGTACAACGCTTATATAACTCATACTTCGACTATATAATTTATACATTGTTGTTTTCCATATCATTTATAATTTAGGAATCTCACTTTGGGTTCCACTCCACCAAATATTGTAGAAGGCTCAGAAAAATATCCGGTCTCTTCTAAAATGTAGAAGACGTCCACACGAGTCCACTGTCTCTTGTTTCACTGGATTTCGACAAGAAGCGAAAAAGATATGATTTTTATAGTGAAATCATAAACCGTAGCACTTTAAAGTGCTATAAACTATTTTAAATAAAAACACCCGTTACCTTTCTATTTCGTTCAAAACTAGGTCTCGAATTTGCACCCAAACCGTGAAGTATTACGAAGATTGGAGGGCGCTGCATCGAAGAGGACGGAGAGGCGCGCGCGCGCCTGAAGTGGGGTCGAACTCGGTGGTCAGAATCGGCCTCGGCGGCGCTTCGAACGATGAGATTTCATGGGCCTGGATTTCCCTCAACACGCAACAAAAATTCACAAACTTAGAATGGATTTGAAGCTTAGGAAAATCTCTACAAAAACTTTAACTGGGGCATTGAATTCTATTGAGTGGATTAGGAGATAACGAGGAGAGAAGGTGTTGAGTTCTTTCCGTCGTGCGATTCGTAGTATCGGGGAGAGAGAGGGTCGGGGTGTCGAGTTATGGTTGGCTGAGGGGATTTTAATTTTATTTATATTTATAAAATTTCAAAAACACCCCTCTTCACATACTAGCTCCAACCCAAACCCAATGATTGTCGTCCTTAGCTAAATACCCCCATTCCGAACACAATGAGATATGTTTCGTAGTCCCAATCGACTGTTTCAGTCAGTTTCTCATCAAATTAAAATACAAAACATTTAATATTTGATTTGAATGTACATTTCAATTGGCCGGGGCCACATATTGATCCCAAAAATTCCAAAAAAATAAATCTATCTATGTTTTGACGATACGGTACCAACAAAACTAGTTTCGTCGAATTCTGAGACCGTTTGAAAAATGGCCCTTTTCTGGTCGATCCAATTTAATAGAAATCGACCAAACACATTTTCCTTTGCCACGCTCACATACTAACTTCAAAAATTATGAAATTTGAAACCTAGCAATAATTTGACATCCCGGATACAACAAAAGTGGTTTCGTTGAATTATGAGGTCGTTTGCAAAATGTCTATTTTCACGGGCTATATATTCTCTATAGCGACCTTTCCGAAAATTCATTTGGCCATAACTTTTGATTCCCGCTATGAAACTTCGATTTTTTAGATTCGTTAGAAATATCTTCATAAAAAGATTTAAATATCTTTGGTTTCACTAAAATCCGTTTTATTTTGCACCTGGTACAGTCAGTCAAAGTTTGAATTCGAATTTTGAAACCGCCGCGCCATTTCAGGCCTTATATATAATTTAAAATAATTATATTTATTTTCAAACATCGATTCAAACATACTTTTCTTCGTTATTATTTAAAATATTTATTTCAAATATTTAAAATCCACCAAAATAGCCAAATTATAAATTATAAATTGGCTCAGATTTTCCGGGTTGTTACAATTTCCAATGTGTGTGTTGTATTTATCAATTACTGCATAGACAAATTGTTTTGACTGTATAAGCTGACTTTGTTGCATACTCCGATTATTTATTTATGTATATATATATATAGTTTTCCTCTTATGTAAAGTGCATTGGTATATCGTATTTTATTCATTCCGCTGTGAGATTCCAAACTTTCCTGATTTTGATGTGTTTGCGTTCTTCTTCTTCATATATTCTTACCTTTCTTTCTCTCTCCTTTCTCACCCTCTAACTTCTTTATTCTAACTTTATGGTTTTATAGTACGTGAGTTTCGTCATGTGAATATGAATGATGTATTAATGTCAAATTTGAACATCGAATTTTTCTGGGCAATTACAGTTGGTATCAGAGCTAAAGGTTAAGCGATAACCCTTGGCTCTGTGGCATAACTCAATAAAAGATAAGGTAATGGAATGCGTTATTATGGGTTTGAGTATGTATATATATGAGAGTGTGTTTGTTAGTGTTATAATGTTTTATATTATGTTTTGTTATCAGTTGAGTGGTGTATAAATTCGAAATCTTCGCGTTTGGCCCACGTGGTCGACAGGGATGTCTAAATGCGTGAACGGTACAAATCGATATAGTATAGTTTTAAAGAGTTAGTAAATTAAATAATTTTACCAAGATTTTATATATAAATGAATTTTCAAACTTAATATAGTCCTATGGATGATTAGTTTGATTTGAAATTATATCTATTATTAACATTTATTGTTTAATTAGTCATGCTCACTTTTGAGCCCTGACTATTATTGATTGATTTGTAGTTTTTCCCGACCAGTTTATGGGTAACAGCTATATTTTTTAATAAGAGAAATCTTATCATTTTTCATGGTTTGGGTAGGTTTATAATTAGAAAAACCTAGGAAACGAATATCGTGTGAATTTGATTTCACGATTTCACTATAGGACGTTTGATAATGATGTTAGGGTAAGAAGGTAACCTAAGTAAGTTGTTTAATATGTATTCAAACAAGGAAAAACTTATGTGGAGTAACCTTATATAGAAATTAGGAGTACATATAAGTGTAAAGTTATAAACATGATTTATAAATGGGAAATAGACTTGAGTTCAAGATCGAAGGATCTGAACTTCCAGTAAATTAAAAAAAGGTTTTTCAAGATTTAAATAGAAATGTTGTGAGTATTTTAAAATGTGTTTATCAAAATAAATGGATTTTATAGATTTTAAAAGCATAGATCTTATTTTGATCGCTGGAAAATAATTCTGATGATGACTGCAACATTATTGGTGTTCATTTTCGAGCTTCTAAGTAAGACTAGCTACTAAGGAGTTATTTGGAACAAAACTTTGTTTTTAATCCAAGTGATATGATTTTGAGGTCCGAAGTTTGATTCCAAAATTTACAAATGAATTATAGTATGGATGCATCTATATTATAAATGCTAGAGTTAATTAACTGTGCATTTATTTGATATGATATTTATAGTTGTATAATGGAATATTAGACGATTTTGGATAATAGAAACTTTCATGTTAAGTAGTAAGGATAAGATTGGTTTATTTGAAACTTAAGAAGGTATGGTTATAAATTATTAATTAAATGAAGTTTGAACGTATTAATTAAATTTAATTAAAACGAGCTCGCCGCGTCACAGTAGTTCATAATTTTACGGTTTGAACTTTAAACGAGTGTATAAGATCCAATATAAGTCAGAATTTTTTAAAACAAGAATCTTATGGATCTGTTGGATTATAGTTTTCTAATGAAAGAGAAAATTCAAGATGTCATTTTATAGATTTTGAGTTATGGTTAAATCAAATTTTCAAAAAAAAAAAATGCTGTATGGTAGTTTATAAACTACAACGATTTATTATATGAATGAAATTTCTGAGTTGCTCGAGGTAGCATGAATGATCGATTAAGCGATAACCTTAGGCTGTTAGGCAAATGGTGACACTTAATAGGTTGTTTATCATCCTAGTGTGGTGATGAGGTTTATATTCTGAATAAACCATGAGTAACAATTATTAGTGTTTATAACACTATCTGATAATAATGTATGTTGATTGTTTATGGTTGCATGTAGCGTTATGCTACGTTTGTGTTGTTCATCGAATTACGTCATTATTACCAGTTGCATTATAATTGATTGTTGTATATAGTTGTTGTATTGTTTATGCATATTTAGGTTTTTGTGTTACTTGTCAATTTTGCTTAACTCACTTTTGGGTTACGTAAGTATATATAGGTACATGGAGGCAAAATCTTGCTAGCTTGCTTATAACTTTTGGTTTTATGATAAAGATATGTTCAACAAAATGGTACGTATTTCGGATTACATAACGTATGTGGGTCATATATATCATGTTTCCCCATAGGTTAGGATGCCTCATCACTTGAATGAGATGTGTGGTGTTACATATTGTAGTTATGAAATTTTCCGGATGGGCCGTACAGCGGAGGTGCTACCGAAATTTTCCGAAAAATTCAGGTGTTATAAAAATTTAACAAATTTTTGAGAAATGTTTTTGAAGTAATAATCAGTTTGTAACAATCTTCTTAACTTGTGATTTCGGGGACTAAATCTTTTAAAGGGGAAAGAATGTAACAACCTGGATTTTTAATAAGGAATATTTAATTGATTTAAATATTTAAAATTATTAATTTTAAAAACTAACGACTTGAAATTAATTTAATTGAGAATTTGGATGTTGAACTTGTCTGAAATTGAGAATCTTGAGTTTAAAGTCCAGTTAAATTTATATTGAAGTTATGTTGTAAAGTCTCGTATTTTTGGTAGTTAGATATTTAATTTGTTTTATTATTTTAAATATTGATTTATAATTACAAATGGATTTATAAAATATAATTCGTTGTTAAACGAAGTTTAAATGTATAATTTGTATTTAATTTAAAACAAACTTGTAACGTTGCGGTAGTTTGTATTATTGAGTTTTAAACTTCAATTGAATATATAGTATATGATATAAGTCGGAATTCTTTGAAACAAGAAACGTTTGAATCTAATTGATTATAAATTTCTAATGAAAGAGAAAAATTAGAATTTCAGCTTATATATTATGAGTTATGTCTAAATCAAATTCTCAAATAGTCGCTATAAATTGTTTATAATGCATAACATTTTATTTAATAATTAAATAGGATTTCTATATATAATTTAAATATCGTTTAAACTCAAACTTGTTAATACTAAGTTTGAAATCCATATTGGTTTATTTCGAAGCTGTATAATATTTCATTTGAGGACATATGTTAATAATAATTTATTATTATTAAATAGAATTTGTTTTGGAATTTAGTTATGTGTTATCGATGTTATATAAGCCTTAAGATTAGTAATTATTTTCCAAATGAATTCCATTTTAGACAAAACGAATTTCATTGGAGCTTGTTATTTCTAGATTTCTAGTTTGGAGCCAATCAGAGTAATTTTATGAGCGGATGATAATTAAATGTGAACTGATAAATAAATTGAAATTAAAATAACTTTGTTTTGCAAACGTATCGGATTTCGACCAAATGAGTTTTATTGGATTCAGAATGTCAAGACATAGCGGTACGTCAGTTTTCATTCTTTTAGAATGCGTAAATGTCGGAATGAATATAAAGCGATCAATGTAAATAGCGGTAGATTAAATAACCGCATATAAAAATAAAACGTATCAAATGAAAAGAAAAATAATATAAATAAAATAAATGATCAAACTTGTTCCTTCTTAAGTCTGCACACACATACAACCTATTTGTGAAACCTACATCCTATGTTTAAATCCTTTTCTCCATGCCTAAACACATGCTTACCTATTCACATTTCTCTGCGGACCTACCCTCATGCTATTAGCCTACCTATCACTAAATGTACCAACGTTCCATCAATTTAATTCATGCACATGCCATCTAAATCATCACAGCTAGTGGAAATGAAGCCTATAATTATCTTATAATTTCACAAGCCTACCTCATATTAACTGAAAAGTCTTTGTTTCTATCCACAAATTCTCCACCCCTATATATATATATACGCTGTGTGCCTGGGTACTTCATTTCCGAGCAATGGAATTACAACATACCTCGTTCATTTTGTTCTCTCCACAACAAAAGCAAACAAACGAAAACCAAACTCCTACTTCCTAAAATAAAATTAAAAAGTTGTTTAACCATTAACTGACGATCTCAACAGCAAACATAGAGGAGGAGGTGAAACTTGAAACCATGCGCGTGGAGTTCAAGGGAGACGATGGTGTCAGGTTAGAGCATATGTGGCTCAGTCGTGGTGGTTTAATGCGGTGGAGAAGGAAATTGTTCTAGGATGTTGTTGGGTTACTGAGTTGATCATGGAGGCAACACTGGTGGGTGCTGGTGATCGGAAATGGAGTAGAAGGTGGGCGGTGTTAGGCGGAGCTTCGATGGATGTTGGTGGAGGTTTAGTTCATTATTGATTGGGGAGGTATGAGTTTCTCGTTTACCGGAAATGATTGTGGGGATCGCTGGGTGGTCGAGATCAAATGGAGGGAGAGGGGAGGTCAGGCCGGTGTTGGAGGCAGCGATGGCCAGGGTGGGGCAGCGGTGGTTAAAGGGTTAAGGACGGTGAAGTTAAATTCCCGGGTTTGAAATAGCAGGTAGGGGAAGAAGCAAATTAGATGTGGCTAATCATTCATTTAATATGCCTAATGACGTATTATCGGGACAAATGTTATATTGTGAATAATCAACGTGCCTAATGATGTTCAAGTTAACAAACATATACTTAGTGTTAAGTAATATTTAATTAAGGTATAATTAATTAAAAATTATACCAAGAACTCATTATTCATATAACGTGAAACGACCCAAACTCGCCCTTACGGGAAAGCCCAGATTGAGTTGAGAACACGACAATTCAGAACATAAACAGAAGAACATTTCATTGTTATTACAACAATTACATCAGAGTACAAGAATATAACAGAGTATGAATAAATAATATACATTAGAAAAATATCAGAGATTAAAATACATTACATAGCAGCAGAAAAATAATACATAACACAACTAAAAGAGATGCACGGATACAAAGCTCTCCAAATATAGCTCCAACTGTAAACCAGGATCTTGTGAATATAATATCTACAAAATCAAAACTACTAGCTGCCCGTGTGGAAAATATTGGTACCCAGAGTTTAGGTTAAAACAATAAACTCTAGGTTAGTCATGGGACTGGTGTGAGAACTAAAACAATTATTTAAAACTAAAGTAAATCAAGGGACCACGCCGTATAACACGGAATGGGTTTTCTCCCAAGAATACCAGTGCAATAAACTAACAACGCAATGCTTTTTGGAAAATGAAGCTATTATAAGACTCAGGTCCCATCACACAATGCAACGCAAGCCGGAGGATAGAGTTTTACCTTATAATAGCCAAACGTGCTTGGTACGTTTAAAACAAATCATTTTGATATTATTATAAGTGTATAGTGTCAAAATCACTTCAAATTTAAATGTATCAATTATAAACGGCATGGGTACCATATATCATGTGGCCTTACTAGGCTCTACAATTAACACCACAATGTCACGTATTGGAAATTGGATTCCATCATGAGTCGAGGCAAGGGATGTACTTCTCGCCGGCTTCGATACACTCTAGCAAATGCCTCAGGATCCCCCGTAGTGAACCCTTGGATCTTGCAGGGCCGGTCCACACTTACGTTAGTGGATTGGCAATTCCTGAACACACGTTTCCCGATCATATCTAATCTATCCATCGGCCCCATAGTGACCGATATATCTGAGGCGCCTCGCTATCCATCATCCACATAGGTAAAAATAAATAAATGTCTAGGCTCCATAACATAGCACCACTCATAGCTAGAAGAAACGTCATGCACTCCCTGCAGTCCCTTATCCCTTTTTTGACTCATATAGAGGTGTGAGGCTAATGAATTAATGCTATACACAAAGCTCTACTATTTAAAGCCGTGTTTTGATCATCAACCACGAGACTCTGCTTTTCAACAAAAGCCTTGATCATTTTCATCTCAGCATGCCACACTGACAATTCACGCCATGCGACTGATGTCTATCGATATATAACCTCTAAGCTCGTACGTCTCAGAGAAGGGTATTAAGCAAGAGAACAAATTCTCCTCCACCAAACAAATATATATTTAATAGAAATCAATCAACACAGAATAAAATCCAATGTCAGACACACATCTGTTCACAAGTTCATTCTGGGTTTGAACGAAACCGGAGGCACCTTATTCCTCGTCCCATGTCCAATATAGGAGAGAGGTCCTTGCATATCCGGTCGATATCCAAGTACGTCTGGACGATCACCACTTATTACCTTGTTTTGGGTGTACCGCCCAATCAAGACGTAAGTAATCATCCAAACAATGTGAAGACCTCCGGTCTTCAACCACCGTCTTCATTGTTGATTATCGTCGAATCAGTTATTCAGAATGGGCATAAACCCCGTCTTTCCGAATAGCTCGCCTATCTTGTAATCAAGTGCTATAAAAAAACAACATACACCTCATTCCAATCCAAAATATTCTTTTATTCAAATATTCACATCTTTAGGGATAGGTTCCCATTAATTTTACCAAAGATAAATTCTATTAAACTTATTCTTTAATCTTCCTTTGGATATCAATTCTAGACCAAATTAAGGTTTATCTACTAGTCGGGATTAGCAAACCTTACTGGAGTAATCATTTATTCAATTTTCCAATCCCAACCTATTCATCCCATGGAGCGAAACTGGTAATACTCCATATCTAACACCACGGTGTTATCGGTAAAATTAATTACCTTTTCCCGTTCAAATAATTAAAGATTTAACTATCGCTTGGAGCAAAACTGGTGATACTCCATTCTCGATCATTTCCCAAATTTAATAATTTAAATTATCACATTCACATTTCAATCTAATTAAAGATTCATTAAAACTCCACTTAGTTTTAATCTTCCTAAAAATCATTATTAATGATTATTTAACTTTGGGAAATCAAACATGCCGCATCAACAATCTACACCGTACCATTGATTTCTGCCGATATATAAACACTAAGCTCGTACGTCTCAGAGAAGGGTTTTAAGCAAGAGAATAATTTCCCCACCACCAGACAAATATATATTTAGCAGAGATCAACAATGCGGTTCGATATACGATGTCAGACATGTAATCTTGTCTTTAACTGGGTTGAAGATCCAATGTCATTTAAAACACAGTTCACGATAAACCCAAAATCACATTCCATTAATTATGGAATTTTCATGGAAAACAGATTAATATATAATCAATATCAATTTATGTATCCAACTAATAATATAAATGGAATAACAACAAAGCCTTTTAAATTTCATATATATTAACAGTCTTCCTCCACAGAAGCTCACTTCGATTTTAACAAATTGAATTCCATTCCATTCCAATTTAATACATTAAACTAGAAAACTTTACTTTGGAAAATTCCATGAAATCTTAATAAAAAATATTTTTAAATTCCAAATCACATTTCAATGTTAATTGGGTTAAAGAACGAATGTCGTTAAAAAACACAGTTCAGAATAAACCCAATTCACATTCCATTTTGTTCCAATTACAAAATATAACTGGAAGCTCTAATAATCTTAATTAAAAGATTTATTCTTTTCACACGGGGTTTAAGAACAGTATTATTTAAGACACCATTCACGAAAAACCTAAAATCCAATTTGATATTAAATATAAGGCTCTAAACAGAAATTATATCAGCTTATATTCAATATCAAATTCTGAAACCAACACATATCGTATGGGGAATAACGATATATATCTGTCTTCCAAATTCCTCCACAATATCTGTATAGTCACGGAATCCAATATTGAAATCTCCGGAAGATGATTTCTATTCAAATCCATTCCCATTCATAAACTGGAAAAATTCTAGTTAGATTAAAACCATTCTCTAATCCAATTTATTTATTTAAAAACATTGGATTATCTTTCTCGTTAATAGCTTGTTCATTTTAATAAGAATATATTTTTATCTTTACAAACGTGTAATTTTCCATCCAAATTCTTTCCAAATCATTTATTATGATTTTATGTAAGTTATTAATATTTTTAATAATTTTATTAAGGCCCGTATAGTTGGTTTCCAATAACGGCCACCGAACTGCATCCATAACGACCTTTTCCAAATTTGATTTGGACATAATTCCAAATCCAACCATTAGATTTCAAATCTCTTATATTTGTTTGACAGCTCTTTTTGATACGAACCCAATGGTTCCGGTTTTAGGAGAATCCGACGGCCGAATCTCTCGTAACGTCAATTTGAACTCAATGGTCGAAATTCGCGAACGGTCGCAGCGCGGCGCGTTCTATTCAAGCCATTAATATATATACACAAATATATATTTCATTCAAAACGTATTTTATAAATTCGTTTTAAAAACGATTCCCACTTTCATTTCAATTTTAAATCAAAATTTAATATTCCTTATCATTATAATATTTAAATCATAATATTTTCAAAATATCAGACTTTGAAATAATTTCCTTTTCGATATTCATTATAAAATTGAATAAAATAGATATAAATATCGTTCGTGAGATGACCTGAACTTCCCCAGTAAGGAAGGCCCAAATTGAATTGAGGACAAGACGAATCAGAACACAAACAGAAGAACATTTCATTGTATATTACAACAATTCATCAGAATATAAGAATATACAGAGTATGAATGCATAATATACATCACAAAATATCAGAGATTACAATGCATTACACAACAGCGGAAAAAAATACAATACACAACTGAAAGAGATATACGGATACAGAGCTTTCCGGATATCATTCCAGCTGTAAACCAGGTTCCTATGAATATAAATTTGCAAAACCAAAACTACTAGCTGCCCGTGTCGAAAATAGGGCACACGGAGTTTAGGTTAAAACAATAAACTCCAGGTCAGTCATGTGACTGGTGTGAGAACTAAAACAGTTATTAATCTTTATTTTAAAGTTAGGTAAATCAAGGGACCACGCCGTATAACACGGAACGGGTTTCCTCCCAAGAATACTAGTGCATAAAACAACAGCGCAATGCTAAATAAAGAACAATTAAGCTATTATAAGACCCAGGTCCCATCACACAATGCAACACAAGCTGGAGGATAGGGTTTTTACCTTATAATAGCCAAGAAGGCTTGGTACGCGAAATTTCATCTTTTATTATTACTATAAGTGTATAGTGCCAAAACAATTTCAATCATAGACGGCATAAGTGCCCCATACCACTATGTTGCCATATATAGGTTTACAACTAAAACCACAAAGTCTCGTATTGGAAGTTGGATTTCCATCTGTGAATCAAGGCAAAAGATAGTCCTTACCGATTCGAGAGCCTCTAGTCCGCCCTTCAGGTCAGAGCTCGAGTGACCTTTGGATCGTCAGGGCCGGTCCACCGATGTGGATTAAAATGTCTGAACGCTACGTTTCCCTGCCCTTTGGGGCGTAAATGAGCCAAATGACTCCATCGGCTCCACACAGTCACCGATATATCCGAGGCGCCAGGCAACCCAAAACCCACATAAGTCAAACTCGTTAGGGCGTGTCAAACCACTGACACCACTTCTAACTAGAAAGAAACGCATGTCCTCCCTGATGTCCTCTCTCGTTTCTGGTTCACAACCGCGGTGTGAGGCTCGCGAATCAACGCTACACAAAGTTGTGCCACATAGGCTGTGCTTTGATCATCAACCACAAGACTCTGCTTTTCAACAGAAGTCTTGATCATTTACATCTTAGCATGCCACACAGGCAGACCACTCCATGCAACCGATATCCATCAATCACACAGAATGATATCCAATGTCAGACACACAGTCCATTTACAAGTCCGTTCTGGGTCAGAACGAAACCGGAGGCACCTTGTACCTCGCATATCCATCGATCTCCAAGTACGTCTGGACGACCACTAACTGATTCCCTCCTCTTGGGTGTACAACCCAATCAAGATCATCAGAAATCACCCAAACGATGTGAAGACCTCCGGTCTTCGACCACCGTCTTCATCCTCGATACATCGTCGAACCAGTTATTCAGAATGGGATAAACCCGGTCTTTCTGAATAACTCGCGTATATAATAAACAAGTGTTACACAAACACAACATACGCCTCATTCCAATTCATCACTCACTAACCGTAAATTAGTAAGAGAACAATTCCCCAAATATTGACCCCGAAGGCCGAAATCAACATCAGATCAATACCCAGGAAACCATTCTTCTTAACTAATCTTCAGTTAGTTGCTAAATTTCACATTCTTAGGGAGAGGTTCCCATTAATTTTATCAAAGATAAATTCTTTAAATTTATTTTTTAATCTTCCTTTGAATATCAATTCAAACCAAATTATAGTTTATCCAAACTAGTCGAGATTAACGAACCTTACCGAAGTAATCATTTGTTTTTAATTTCCAAATCCCAACCTATTCATCCCATGAAGTAAAACTGGTAATACTTCATATCTAACACCACGGTGTTATCGGTAAATTCAATTACCATTTCACGTTCAAATCTAATTAAAGATTTAACTATCGCCTAGAGAAAAACTGGAGATACTCCATTCTTGATGATTTCAATCTAATTAAAGATTCATTAAAACCCCATTTGGTGTTAATCTTCCCAAAAATCAATATTAATGATTGTTTAACTTGTGAAATCATATCCTGTCTTAAACTGGGTTAAAGAACCAAGGTCATTTAAAACACGATTCACGATAAACCCAAAATCACATTTTATTCCATCAGCCTTCAACCGTAAATTAGCAAGTGAACAATTCCCTAAGTATTAACCCTGAAGGCCGAAACCAACATCAGATCAATACCCAAGAAACCATTCAACTTAACTAATCTTCAGTTAGCTTCTGATTTTCTTAACTCCATTGGGTCTAAGAACAGTATTATTAAATATATCGTTCACAACAACCCAAAATCAATTCAAATTCAATTCCAATTAAATACCATTTAATTGGTATACTTCATTAAATCTAAAGAAAAAGATTTAATCTTTTTCTCAACTGGGTTTAAGAACAGTGTTAATGAAGACACCATTCACGACGAACCCAAATCCCATTTGATATTAAATACAAGGCTCTGAATAGAAAATATATCAGCTTATATTCAATATCAAATTCTACGACCAACAAATATCGTATTGGAAATAACGATATAAATATATCTTTCAAATTTCCATAACAATATCTGTATAATCACGAAATCCAACATCGAAATATTCCAAAGACAATTTCGATTCAAATCCATTCCAATTCAATTATTGGAAATTCAGGTTACTTTTAAAACCCTTTCAAATCCAATTTATTTATTTCAAAAATAAATGGATTATAATTCTAGTTCAAAACTAGTTCATTTCGATAAAAATCTATTTTTATCTTTTCAAATTTGGAATTTTTCATCTCAGTACTTCACAAATCATCTCTTATGATTTTACATAAATTATGACTATTTTAATAAGGGTGCGTTTTTTAGAGGTCCCTATTAAGTTTCAAAATATCAAAAAAAGCCCGGTCATAAACTTATTGTAAATTAGGTCCCTATTTTCTGAAAATTCATTAAAAAAATATAAAAAAATCACGTAAATTCGTATTTGAATAAAACATGTAAACGATAAAAAATTCGGAACAAAAAACCATCAAACAAGGCGTCAAAAATAAAAAAAAACAGAAAAAAAAAATGAAATTTGAAGTTAAATGCATAATAGTATGCAGATATATCATTTTTCTGCATACATCCGTGCTTATTTTTCACTACATTCATCTTCCTTGATTTTTATTCATGCAAATACATGCTTACATGTGTGCAAATATTTCAAATACTTGCACACATTTGTGCAGGTTTATTTTCAGATTTCCAAACCGAACACAGCTTACGGAAAAGTTGCATACATATATGCAATTATCAGTAATAATTGCATAAATGTATGCAACTATTTTTTTATTTCCGTGGAATCCTGAAATTATTTCCAGATTTTAGAATTTTTTTTATGAAGTACCGCACATTTTTTTTTAAAAAAAGCGAAACTCAGAAAATAGGGGGCGGGTTTTAATTTTAATTTTTTTTTATATAAATTAGGTCCATACTTTTAGCTAACGTGTTATCCTATAAAAATGTTTCACACATGTGTGCATGTTTTCTGAGATATTTGCACATTTGGATGCAAATAAAAATGAACTGAAATATGCAGTTAAATCTAGGCGCTATAAGAACTGTAATAATTGCACATATGCATGCAATAAACTCAAAAAGGTGCATAATATTATGCATTTAACTGCAGTTTTTTTGCTGTTTTCTTCTTTCTGACATGATTTTTGTTGTTTTTTGAATTGAATTTTTTGTATAATGCATAATTTATTTTATTACAAATTTACGATTTTTTTAATTATTATTTTATAAGTTTTGAAAACAGGGACCTAATTTATAATAAGTTTATGACCGGATGTGAGCCTAGTTAAGTTTCAAAATAGGGATGTGAGCCTAATATTCACTTTTAATAATTTTATCAAGGCCCGTACAGTTGAATTCCATCAACGACCATCGAACTGCACTTACAACAACCTTTTCCAAATTTGATTTGGACATAATTCCAAATCCAACCGTTAGATTTCAAATCTCTAATATTCATTAGAAAGCACTTTTCAATACGAACCCAGCGGTTCCGGTTTCAGGAGAATCCGACAGTCGGATCTGCCGTAATATCCGTTCGAAGTTAATGGTCGAAATTCGCGAACTACCGCAGCGCGTTCTATTCAGGCCATTATATGTATAATATATATTATATATATTTCATCGATTCCCTTTTAAAACATATTTTATAAATTTTTTTAAATTTGTTTTCGAAATGATTTCAACTTCATATTCAATTTCGAATCAAAATTGAATATTCCACACCATCGATATATAAATGATAATATTTTCAAAACGTTATATGTTGAAATCACTTCCTTTTCTATATTCATTATAAAAACGAATATAATCGATATAAATATCGTTCGCGTCAAAATGGAGCATATCTAATCAACACGGCTTTTTATATTTCAATAACTTCGTTATTCTATTCAACAAAGGAATATTTTCTTTAACACATGAATATATATTTTTCAACACATGAATATTCTCAACACATGAGTATTGTCAACACATGAATATTTTTGTTATTTAATATATTTTATAAAATTATGATTTCTATCGTTTAATTCTTAATCAGACTCCAACCGCAAATTAGTAAGAGAACGATTCCCTAAGTATTAATCCCGAAGGCCGAAACCAACATCAGATCAATACCCAGGAAACCACTCATCTTATCTAATTTCCAGTTAGTTTCTAATTTCATATATGATAAAGATGTAAATTTTATTGTTAAAATATTTCGTTCAACACATGATAAGTTCCAACACATGAATTTTCTTTTATTCAACACATGAATATTCTTTTATTCAACACATGAATATATAATTTATTCAACACATGAATTTTCTTCTATTCAACACATGAATATTTATTTTATTCAACACATGAATTTTCTTTTATTCAACACATGAATTTTCTTTTATTCAGCACATGAATATATATATTTTATTCCCAACATGAATTTAATTTATTCAACACATGAATATTCTTCTATTTTCCAAATTGGAATGAGGCCCAATCAATTACCATATAATGTTAATAATATGGATTCCATACAACACATGTATATAATAGTAACGATAAATAATCAAACATCATTCAGAGTGCACCACACAACTGCATAAGTATTAAATATAAATAATTAACGCTTACACAGTCTGTCAACCCATCGATTGACATACAACTAAACAATCGGGATTAGTGTACGTCAAATATCATCCCAATACCCGTGTGGGGTTTCAAATCAACAAACACTTATTTTATTTGTGGAGTTGGGCGATGTGTAAAATTTATCGTCCCAATCAATATCAGTCAAATCGTGTATATAAACAAATTGTCCGATTTATTTATAAATATTTATTTTATATACACATCAAAAAATTATATTTTTAGCTATAAAATATTTATTCATTCCACATCACATCACACAATCAATTTTCACAACACATCAATCAAACAAACAAGTCATCCATGGTCTGTGGACGACGGGTGTCGGGTGCTGCTAAGCACCGTCTGCATCTTAGTATATATTTCAAATAGAAAATAAAATAAAAGTGAGGAGTTCTCACTGATTGTTCCACTCCTCCGTTCTTTATTTCTGAACGGTTTGGATTTGTCTGCCATGCCAACGCAGTCTTCTCTTTGCTGTTCATATTAAAAATCTCATTTTTATTTCAATGTTATAAAAATCACATTTTTATTTCACTATATATATAATAAAAATCAGATTTTTATTTCGCTACATATATAAAAAATCATATTTTTATATTCTCTATTATCTAAAAATTCTATTTTTAATCCGCTTCCCATATAAAAATCGAATTTTTATTTTGTTACAATATATATGTGATAGCCCGTAACTTCCCCGTGAAGGAAAGCCCGGATTACCTTGAGAACACGACAAAATAGAACCGAATGAAAGAATCCATCAGATATTGGATTAGTAGTATCCAATTAGAATGACTTGTTAGAGATAGGATCAGTAGTATCCTAGAACGAGTGTGAAGAGTATATTTTTAAAAATTAAAATTGAAAACAAACATTGTTTTGAAAATTTAAATCGTTTCATACGTAATTGAATATTTTATTTGTATTGAATTTGGACAATCCAGTATATAAAGGTTTTGCATATACGCGTCATGAACGTATATTTGAAGTTTTAATATACTAGATAAATATAGAATCACACTCTAGTCGCCCGAAGATGATTCTACTGATGACTATATAGCATCAGTAGTCTGTGTTCGAGTTTCGAAGGTGTGATTTTCTATATATTTCCATTAGACTGGGTGTGATTTTCTATATATTTCCATTAGACTGGTGTAAGAACCGAAACTATGTAATTTATTGTAATCTCTGGTATTTGTCGGATGTATATTTATTCATACTCTGTATATTCTTGTATTCTGATGGAATTGTTGTAATATACAATGAAATGTTCTTCTGTTTGCGTTCTATTTTGTTGTGTTCTCAAGGTAATCCGGGCTTTCCTTCACCGGGAAGTTACGAGCTATCACAGTTGGTATCAGAGCTTTGGTTTACAGAGCTCGAGAACAAGACACATTAGAACCGAACGAAAGAATCCATCAGATATTGGATTAGTAGTATCCTATTAGAATGACTCGTTAGAGATAGGACCAGTAGTATCCTAGAATGAGTGTGAAGAGTATATTTTTAAAAAATAAAATTGAAAACAAACATTGTTTTGAAAATTCAAATCGTTTCATACGTAATTGAATATTTTATTTGTATTGAATTTGGACAATCCACTATATAAAGGTTTTGCATATACTCGTCATGAACGTATATTCGAAGTTTTAATATACTAGATAGATATAGAATCACACTCTAGTCGCCTGAAGATGATTCTACTGATGACAATATAGCATCAGTAGTGTGTGTTCGAGTTTCGAAGGTGTGATTTTCTATATATTTCCATTAGACTGGTGTGAGAACCGAAACTATGTAATTTATTGTAATCTCTGGTAATTTGTCGGATGTATATTTATTCATACTCTGTATATTCTTGTATTCTGATGGAATTGTTGTAATATACAATGAAATGTACTTCTGTTTGCGTTCTATTTTGTCGTGTTCTCAAGGTAATCTGGGCTTTCCTTCACGGGGAAGTTACGGGCTATCACAATATATAAAAATCATATTTTTATATTCTCTACTATATAAAAATCATATATTTTTTCCTTGAAACAAAAATCTAATCTTCCTTCGCTAATATCATGCATAAAAAATCCAATCTTCTTTTAATTAAAAATCGTACCTTTCCTATTTAAAAACCTCAGCTTTATATATTTAAAAATCCACGTTATATATATATATATATAAATCTCCTCCTTAAATTGTTATAAACCACATCGTTATACTGTTAAAAAGCAGATCTTTATGTTATATAAATAAAACTGAAAAGAAAAAAAAGAAAAACTTATTGTCTTTCGGATTGAGGAGGAGTTTCACTGTCAGAGGGAGGGGGCGGTGTTGCCAACGGCGGGGGCGCGTCGGCTAGAGAAAGGGGGTACGGTCTGGAACTGCGGCGGTTAGGGTTAAATCGGGGCTTAGGGGAGAGAGGGCGAGGTAGGAGGGAGGAGTAGCTATGGGGGGGCTAGATCGGAGGGGCTCGCCGGAGCTCCAGTGGTGTGGGCGGCGCCACCAAGGGCGGTGGCGGGTGGGCAGCGTGGTCGCGCTTTCTCCTTTTTTTTGTTTCGATTGTCTTCTGAAGGGATAAAGGGGAAAGGGAGGGGGTTATAAGGAAAAAGGGTTTTTATTAATTATTTTACATTTTATTTTATTCCACCCAAGGTTGACTTTTTATTCGAACCCCAAATTGACCTCAACGACTATCATCCCAAGCTAATTATCCCCATTCCGAACACAACGGGATATGTATCATAGGACAATTTGACCGTTATGATCAGTTTCCGTTGAATTTAAAATATAAATCTTTATATATTCAATTTAAACGCACATTTCAGTTTACCGGTGCTACATACAGATTCTAAAAATTCCCAAAAAATATTGACGATACGGTCCTAACAAAACTAATTTCATCAAATTCTGAGAACGTTTGAAAAATGGCCATTTTCTGGTCATTCAAAATTGATTGAAACTGACAAAACACGTTTTCTTTTGCCACGCTCACATATTAATTCAGAAAATTATGAATTTTGGAATCTAGCAATAACTTGACATCCCGGATCAAACAAAAGTAGTTTCGTCAAAAACAGAGACCATTTGCAAAATTTCCATTTTTAAGGGCCAAAATTCCATAACGACTATTCTGAAATTTCAACTGGGCATAACTTTTTATCCCCGCTATGAAATTTTAATTTTTCGGATTCATTGGAAAGATATTCTCAAATAGATTCAAATATTTGTGATTCCACTAAAATCCGGTTTATTTTGAATCCTGTACATTCATTTGAAATTTGAAATCGAATTTTCAAACTACCGCGCCATTTTCAATTCCTTTTATATTTAAAAATAAATATTTATATTCTAACCTCGATCTATATAAATACATACGTTCTATTTCTATTCAGAATAAATTTCTAGTCGTAATTATTTAAAATAATTCATTTTAAATATTCAAAATTCATCGAAATTGCCAAAATAAATTTTTTAAATTGGCTCAGATTTCCGGGTTATTACAGTTCGCGTTAAAATGGTGCAAATCTAATCAACACGGCTTCACATACTTCAATATTTACGTGTCCATCCAAAATTGGACATCAAATTCTCATTTTAATCCTTTACGGAATATTATTTTAAATATTCGTTATTTTAAAACATTTGTTCTTTCTGAATTAAAATCAGACCCAATCAATTACCATATAATGTTAGTTATATGGATTTCATACAACATATGTATACAACAACAATGATAACCAATCAACCATCGTCCAGAGTGCATTACACTACTGCATAAGCACTAAATATAATTAATTAACGCTTACAACAGTCTGTCAACCAATCGATTGACATACAACTAAACACTTAGGATTAGTGTACGCCAAATATCATCCCAATACCCGTGTTGGGTTTTAACCAACAAATACTGAATATTATTCGTGCAGTTGGGCGATGTGTAAAATTTACTGTCCCAATTAATGTCAGTTAAATGGGTGTACATAAACAAATCGTCCGATTTGTAAATGAATATTTATTTTCATTTCAGGTGAATTTTATGTCGTTCATATATACGTTAAAAATTATTATTTTAGTGATAAAATATTTATTTCAACACTTCACTATTTTATATAGTTCATACATTCAATAAAAATAATATTTTTATTGTTCAAACATTTTATTCAATACATGAATATTTTATACGGTTCATATACACCTTAAAAATGAGATTTTTAATGAACAAATATTTATTTCAGAAAATTTCGGCATTATAACGGTGCGATATAAAAACTGGAGTAATGTCTAGCAATACCCCTCTCCTGATACTGGCTCTCGCCATACATAATATTCAACCCAATCAACAAAATCTCAATACAATCATTAACCACAATACAGTCAATTTTCAACACAACCAAATTTCCACAATACAACTCAAACAAACAATCATTCTTTGTAAAATAAATGGTGTCGGGGGCTTCTAAGCCTTGTCTGCATCCTAGTATATATTTAACAATAAAATAATTAGAGTGAGAAGGAGTTCTCACATTGGGATCCACTCCGCCGTTGTTTTCTGACGCTTTGATTTGTTGTTCTGGTGCCAGAATTTGCAACTGAGCTCCAATCTTCACGCCATCTTTTTTCTAGCTTAAGCGCGCCATTACGGACGACTTTCACCTAGTGGACTTTTTCCCGAAACTGGTCCATTTCGCCAGAATTCGTGAAAAGACATAAATCGGACAATAGATTTTGGATGTGTTTTCTGATCAACTCCGCAATCCAAAATATGACTTCATATAGCCAAATCAAAAAGAAAATCGTGCTCTTCGATCTTGGCATTGTGGAGTTTTGGCTAGAAGCGCACGGTTTGGAGTTATTGGCTAAAGAATGTCAGGGTCTTAATTTCAAAACTGAGAATTATAAAAATCATTTTTTTATGGTGGGGGGCCCACAGGCGACTGTTGGTGGCAACGGTCGGCGGCATGGGGTTTGCAGGCCAGGGAGGCGGCGGATGGTCGGCGGCGGTGGCACGAGGTCCACGGTGGCGGATCTGAACTGTCTTAGGGGAAAGTAGGGCTAGGGGGTTTGCGACGGGGAGGGAGAAGAGAGGAGGAGGGGAGGGCGGCGCCGAGGTGGCGGTGGCTGGGGGAGTGCAAGCGACGGTAGGATGGGGGAGCGGCAACTAGGGCTGAACGAGATCGCGGTTTTTTTTAATCGAGCGTTGACTAAGAAGAAGAAAGGGAGGAGGGTATAATATATATATCTAATTATTTTAAATTTCCAAAAAGTTTCCTTTTTCATTCGAACTCCAAGTCGAACACACAACGACTATTTCCCCTAACGTAATACCCCTATTCCGAACACAATGGGATATGTCTCGCAAGCCAATTCGACTGTTTCGATCAGTTTTCGTTGAAATTAAAATATAAATTAATATAACATTCGAAATTGATTTCATCATACATTTTAATTTACTGGGGCCACGTACTGACTCCAAAAATTCCAGAAAAATAAATCTAGCTATGTTTTGACGCTACGTTCCTAACAAAACAAATTTCGCCGAATTTGAAGACCGTTTGAAAAATGGTCATTTTCCAGTCGATTAAATTCAAACAAGTACCAAACACGTTTAAATTCACCACGCTCACATATTAATTACAAAAATTATAAAATTTGAAACATAACAATAATTTGACATTCCGGGTCCAACAAAAGTTGTTTCGTCGAAAATGGAGGTTGTTTGCAAAATGGCTATTTTTAAGGGCCATATATATATTTGAAAAATATATAAATATATATAAATTCCATACCGACTATTTTCAATTTTAAATTGGACATCACTTTTGACTTATATTACGAAATCTTAGTTCTTCACATTCATTAGAAAGATATGATTAAACAGATCCAACTATTTTTGGTTTTACTGAAATTTGATTTATTTTGAATTCTGCATATTCATTTGAAATTTAAAATCGAATTTTCAAACTACCACGCCATTTCAGGCTCGTTTTATAATTAAAATAAATTTATATGTTCTACCTTCAATTTAAATAAATGTTAAATCATTATTATTTAAAATAAAATATTTTAAATATTCAAAATCCATTAAAATAGCTAAAATACAAATTTTAAATTGGTTCCAAAATTCCGGTTTGTTACATAACGTACTCACTTGTTGACAGAATTCAATAAAAACAAAGATGTTGGGATCGTCTTGACGAGCGTTTCATTCTGGAACTGATTTGAATGCATTTGGATGCACATGGAATTTCCAGTTAAAGTAAACATGTGTTTAGATTTATTGAAACCAATCGCTATCTCGACGAACGAAAACCAAGGTGAGTTTACTCACTCAGTTTGTCCTACTCATAATATAGGTCGGGTTTTAATATTGATTGCTATGATTGTTTATTATTGGATGATTACTGAATATATGACTGAACCAATTAAATTAAACATTCGTTTAATTTAATTGTAATAAATCGTTATTTTTAAAGACTGTAACCAGTTGATGTAACTTACCTTGTTGGTCATGTTTATAATAATATAAATGTATAAATTTAATAGTTGGATGCTTATATTGATGTTATTAGTTGATTGTTGAAATTTATTAGTCAAACTAATTATTTCAGTATGCCGTGATGGAAATATATTGACTTATTCAATGAATGGTTTATTTGAGGTAACCTATTTGGATGCAGGAGAAAGTAAGTTGGAGGAATTGAACTTGATTCCTCAAATATATTGAATGTTATTTACTTTCATATTGTTATTATATGAATTGTTGAACCAATCTGATTGGATGGTTGTGAATTGTTGGATCTAAGTTCAAAGTTTTTTTTATTTTTTTACAAAAACAATTTCTGTAGAGATGGCTATAGAAACTGTGCATACACACAAATAGAAGATACAAACTAGAAAAAAAAGCTAAAGTACAAAGAATGGACAAAAAAACTATAAAAGCAGTCCAAAGAGGCGATGCTCTGCCCATCGGTGGCCAAGTCAATGTCGATGCCGAAGTCATAGTAGCGACCCATAAAGCATGCAAAGAACAAAAACATAGCCAGGCTCTAAGGTCCACAGGCTCTGGCAAGTGTGTTGAGTCAAGACTCCTAAGAACCACTCGAAGTAGCATATAAATCTCTAGCTCCACCAGCTCCATTGATCCTAAAGAAAACCAGCATCTCCAGCTCAGTGAAAGGAGACACCCATAATCTATAAATCTAGGCCCTGCACTACTAGCAAACAACATAAGACCCAAAAGGGGGGAGTGTGTAAAATGTGACAACAACAAGGAAAACCCATAAACTGGAAAATCAACCGACACCTGCCTTAGGAGGAGTCAGTATCAAAGAAATTCCAAAGGTACTAGCCAATCTCCTAGAGCGAGAGCCAATAACACCCCTGAAAGGCCTACCTCAAAATGCAAGGAAAACATCGTTCATTACCCTCCGAATGTTGGTAGGAGGATCCATAGGCACTTATATTGCCTTATTCCGAGCGCCAAATATGCCAGTAGATAAGACAAAGAATAAGACGAAATAGGATCGAACGAATCGATTCACCTGAGATGCCCATCCACAAGAGTCTCAGTAAATCTATAAGCGAGGAGGCATTACTATGGCAATCCATAAAATTCCCGAAGTAATTCCAAACCGATTTGGCACAGGAGCCAAAGAAAAACAAATGAACACTGGTTTCCAAAAAACCCGAACTGCAGCACGTACATCCGGAAACGATTGGGATGTTGATCCTTTGTAGATTCTCATCCAGTAGTAATCCTACATGCAGAGTTTTCCACATAAACAGAGAGACTTTAGTAGGAAGTTGGACATTCCAAATGAAATAGAAAAGGTGTACATATGGAGCCTGCAACCTCACCGAATTCCATGCTGCCTTAATCGAAAATGGGCTACCATCCCAACAGGTTTAACCACCATGTGAATCCGACAATGCCTTCATGGATTTCATCTGTTTCCACATCTCACTAGCATAGGATAGGACACTGGAGTAATTCGCACCCGAAAGCCTATGGTACTTAGCGTGGAGGAACGTCGCCCATAGCAAGTCGTTAGCTCCAAAATAACCCACAACTTATAAGCGAAAGCAGTACAAATGTCCCTCGGGTTACTGAAACAATCAAAAATTCCCCTTATGGGAAAACCCAGATTGTTTTGATAACATGACTCATCGGAACACAAATAATAGAACAATTCATTGCTATTAAAACAATTTACATCAGAGTACAAGAATATTCCAGAGTATGAATAAATATTACATAGCGGAAAATAAATAATGTCAGAGATTAAAATGCAAAGTAGTGGAAATTTAAATGTATAAATACAATGTATAGCGGAAATACATCACTAACACAACAGAATGAAATACACGGATACAAAGCTTTCCGAATATAGCTCCAGTTGCAATCCAGGATCCTAGGAAAAGAAATATCTGTGAAAATTAAAACTACTAGCTTCCTATGAGGAAAATATGGGCACCCAGAGTTTAGGTGAAAGCAATAAACTTCGAGCCAGTCATGGGGTTGGTGTGAGAACTAAAACAGTTATTAAAACGTTACTTTAAATTAGGGTAAATCAAGGGGCCGAGCTGTATAACACGGAACGTGTTTACTCCCAAGAATACACTGAAATAAAATAATTTATAAATAATGCAATGCTTTTTGATAAATGAAGCTATTATAAGACCCAATTACCATTTCATGTTCAAATATAATTAAAGATTTAACTATTGCTGGAGTAAAATTGGTGGTACTCCATTCTCGATCATTTTCTGAATTCGATAAATTTAATTATCCCTTTTACATTCCAATCTAATTAAAGATTTATTAAAACTCCAACTTGGTTTTAGTATCATAAATCATTACTTTATGATTATTCAACTCTTAGGAAAATTAATCTTGTCATTAACTAGGTTAAAGAACTAATGTCATTTAAAACACAGTTCACGATAAACCCAAAATCACATTCCATTAACTATGGAATCTTCACGGGAAACAGATCAGTATATAACCGATATAAATTTCCATATCCAACCAATAATATAAATGGAATAACGGCAAAGCCTTTTAAATTCCATATATAGTAATAGTCTTCCTCCATAGAAGCACATCTAGATTATTACCAAATCAAATTCCTTTCATCTCCAATTTAATATATTAAATTGGAAAACTTTACTTTGGAAAATTTTCATTAATCTTAATTAAAAGATTTATAAATTCCAAATCAGATTTCACTATTAATTGGGTTAAAGAACGAATTTTATTTAAAACACAGTTCACGATAAACCCAAGATCCATTTTTCATTTCAATCCAATTAAATTAATTGGTAACTTCTCTAAATCTTAATTAAAAGATTTATTCTTCTCACAACGGGGTTTAAGAACGATGTTATTTAAGACACCATTCACAACAACCCAAAATCCACTTTGATATTAATATAAGGCTCTAAATAGAAATTATATCGGCTTATATTCCATATCAAATTATGAAACCAACGGATATCGTATTGAGAAGAACGATATCTATATCTTCGAAATTTCTCAACAATATCCATATAATCATGGTATCCAATATCGAAATATTCCGAAGATTATTTCCATTCAAATCCTTTCGAATTCATACGTTGGAAAATTCTGGTTAGATTGAAACCATTTACAAATCCAATTTATTTATTTGAAAACATTGGACTACTTTTCTTGTTAACAACTAGTTCATTCAGATAAAAATATCTTTTATTTTTTTAAATATGGATTTTTTCATCCAAAATCTTTCCAAACCATTCATTATGATTTTACATAATTTTTCCCTATTTTTAATAATTTTATTAAGGCCCGTACAGTCAGTTTCCAATAACGACCACTAAATTGCATCCGTTGCGACCTTTTCCAAAACTAATTTGAACATATCCACAAATCCAACCGTTAGATTTCAAACCTCTTATTATCATTCGAATGCTCTTTTTGATGCGACCCAACGGTTCCGGTTTAGGAGAATCCGACGGTCAGATCTCCCGTCATATCAATTCGAATTTCATGGTCGAAATTCACGAACGGTCGCGGCGCAGCGCGTTCTATTCAAACCATTAAATATATATATATATATATATATATATATATATATTCTATTTCCGCTCAAAACGTATTTTATAAATTCGTTTAAAACGATTCCCACTTCCATTTCAATTTTAAATCAAAATTGAATATTCCTAATCATTATAATGTTAAAATGATAATATTTTCAAAATATTAGATTTTGAAATCATTCCCGTTTCGGTATTCATTATAAAAATGAATAAAGTCGATATAAAAATCGTTCGTGTTAAAATGGCGCAAATCTAATCAACATGGCTTCACATATTTCAGTATTTTCGTGTCCATCCAAAATCTGACATTAAATTCACATTTTAATCCTTTACGGAAAATTATTTTGAAATATTCCTTATTTCCAAATTGGAATGAGAGCAATCAATTACCATATAATTTTATTTTATATGGATTTCATACATCGCATGTATTCCACAATAATGACATATAGTCATTAAACAATCAACCATCATCCAGAGTGTATTCTATACTGTATAAGCATTAAAATAAACAAATAACGCTTACTACAGTTTGTCAATCAATCGATTGACATACAACTAAACAATTGGGATTAATGTATGTCAAATATCATCCCAATACCCGTGTGGGGTATCAACCAACAAATACTGAATATTATTTGTACAGTTGGACGATGTGTAAAATTTATCGTCCCAATCAATGTTAGTTAAATGGGTGTACATAAACAAACTGTCCAATTTGTAAATGAATATTTATTTTAGGAGAATTTCATACCGTTCATCTATATGTTAAATATTATATTTTTTACGATTAAATATTTATTTCCGCACATGACTATTTTATACGATTCATATACGCATTAAAAATGATATTTTTAATGAATAAATATTTATTTTAGAAAAATTTGGCATTATAACGGCACGATATTAGAACCGGAATAATGTCTAGAATTATCCCTCTCCTGATACTGGCTCGTGCCTTACATAACCATCAACCCAATCAACAAAACCCCAATACAATCATTTTTCAACACAACCAAATTTACAACCACAATTCAATCCATACCAACAAACAACCATGGTTTGTACAAATAAATAGTGCCAGGAGCTACTAAGCCCCATCTGCAACCTAGAATATATTTAACTGTAAAATAGTTTGAGTGAGAAAGAGTTCACATTGGGATCCACTCCGCCATTCTTTTCTATTGCTCAAATTTGTTGTTCTAATACCAGAATTTGCAAACGAGCTCTAATCTTCACCCGACCTTTTTTCCTAACCTGGACGCGCCATTCCGGACAACTTCCGCCTAGTGGATTATCTTTCGAAAATGCTCCAATTCGCCGGAAATTGCGAAAAGACAATAATGGGATAGCAGACTTTAGACGCGTTTTCAGGGCAGCCCCGAATTTTATAATATGACTTCCATATACTCAAATCGAAGAGAAAATTGTGCTCTTCGACTTTGGCACTGTGGAGTTTTGGCCAGAAGCGCTCAGTTTGGAAGATATTGAGGTGGGAGGTCAGGGGGGTTAAATGAAAAACTGAAATTTTGTAAAAATTGGACTTTTAGAAGGGGTCCCACGACCGGAGGTAGGTTGCGGTGCAGGTGCCTGGGGAGGTGCAGGGGTTTGCGATGGTCGAAGGTGGGGCCAAAGGCAGTGGGTTTAGGGCTGAACGGGTTTGGGGATTCCGAACGGAGGTTGGAGAGAGAGGGGAGGAGGAGGTGCGGCGGTGTAAGGGGGCGGCGGCGAGGCTGAGGCGACCGGAGACGGCGTGACGGCGGCGCTGTTGAAGGGCGATGGGATTTTATTATTTAAGGGGCGCGATTTTTTACTTTAAAGGAGAATTAGGGTTAGCCCTTTTTATATAAATATATTTAATATTATTCTAATTTCCTAAAAGATATTTTTTTTATTCAAACCCAAAATCAAACCCAACGACTATCGCCCCTAGCTAATTAACCCCATTCCGAACACAGTGGGATATGTTTCGTATGCTCATTCGACTGTTGTGATCAGTTTTTCTTTAAATTAAAATATAAATCAGTATAATGTTCAATATTGATTTTAACGTACTTTTTAATTTACGTGGGCCACATACTGACTCCAAAAATCATAGAATAATAAATCTAACTATGTTTTGACGATACGGTCCTAACAAAATCAATTTCATCGAATTCGGAGACTGTTTTAAAAATGGTCATTTTCTAGTCGATTAAATTCAAACTGAAATTACCAAATACGTTTAAATTTACCACACTCACATATTAATTCCAAAAATTATGAAAATTGGAATATAACAATAATTTGACATTCCGGATCCAACAAAAGTGCTTTCATCGAAAACAGAGGTTGTTTGCAAAATGGCTATTTTTAAGGGCTATAATATATTTAAAATATATATAAATTCCATAGCGACTATTTTGAATTTTAAACTGGGCATAACTTTTAATTTATATTGTGAAATCTGAATTTTTCACATTCGTTAGAAAGATATAGTTAAACAGATTCTACGGTTTCTGGTTTTACTGAAATCCAATTTATTTTGAATCATGTACATTCAATTAAATTTTAAAATCGAATTTCAAACTGCCGCACCATTTAAGGCTCATTATATAATTAAAGTAAATTTATAAAATATAACTTCGATTAAAATAAATTTATAGTCGTTATTATTTAAAATAAATCATTCTAAATATTCAAAATCCATTAAAATAACTAAAAATAAAATTTTAAATTGGTTCAGAAATTCTGGGTTGTTGCAATCTCTCCCACTTAAAATCTTTTCATCCTCGAAAAGGAATGGAGCTGAAAGTTGTTTAACTAACCAACTCAACTTTCATTCTGGCTTTCGTTCTTCAACTTTTCAGTTTCTAAGAATTTTCTAATTTCTCAAATTTGGCTAACACCCTAAATTTTCGAAAAATTTCGCCATAACCTCCTTTGTACACGCTAATCGGTAAAACCACAAATTGCCTCACAGGACTCTCATGAATCAAAAAGAAAAAAGAAAAAGCCATGCGACTTGCCAATCGGCTCATAAAATCATCCAACCCAACGAATATAGTAAACATGGACCTATTTCTCGGGCATATAATTTTATTCCTCTTCTTAGCTTCCATGCTATGACCTATTCATTATATACACACGTACATATATGCAATTCCAATCAATTTTCAATTAAATTCAATATTTAATTCGATTTGGCTAAATTTACATTTCATTTTATTATTGGTTTGATCATTCCATTTTTTTTAATTAGTTGAACTAATAATCACACATCACAACTAGCAATCAATTAGTTTCTTGACTTTTCAAATATATAACTTTAATATATACTCAAAAATCATATTTTTAATGTCATATCACAAACAATAAACTCTAACTAAGTTTTGGTTCTCACACTAGTCAATTGGAAATATACAGATATCCCACTTTCAAAACTCTAACATAAATACTGATGTTGCACGTGATATCATCAATATCATCTCCGAGCTACTAGAGTGTGATTCTATATCCATCCAGTATATTTGAGACTTCGAATACACGTTAATTACATGTATATACAAGATCTTCATATATCCGATAGTCCAAATTAATTTAAAATAAAATATTCAAATATGAATAATAGATATAAAATTTCAAAACTAAATTTGTTTTTTTAAATAATACTCTTATAACTCATTCTAGGGTATTAGTAACCATATCTCTAACGAGTCATTCCTATAGGAGGTTGCTAATCCTATTCTAATGAATTCTTTCATTTGGTTCTAATGTGTCTTGTTTTCAAGCTCCAAAAACCAATGATCTGATACCAACTGAAATGACCCAAACTTTTCCTTACAGGAAAACCCGGATTGCTTTGAGAACACGACTCATCGGAACACAAACAATATAACAGTTCATTGCTATTACAAAAATTTACGTCGGAGTACAAGAATATTCCAGAGTATGAATAAAAATTACAAAGAGGAAATTAAATAATGTCAGAGATTAAAATACAAAGCAGCAGAAATTTAAATGTATAAATACAATATGTAGTAGAAATACATCACTAACACAATTGAATGAAATACACAGATTGTGACGACCCAACTTCCAATCACCAAGAGTTGATGTTTAAACCAACTCCAGATGTTTGATAATAGGATTCACTGGGGTAGTACACATTAGAATAGAATAAAATAAACTTTTATTACTCAACATTTGATTACAACAGAGTTTAAACTATCAGAGTTACAATAAAATACACAGCGGAAAAGAAACTATAGCGGAAGAAAATAATACAACATAGCGGAAGAACTCCAATTCTAGGTCGAAGCTCCAACCCAAAACTGCCCCAAATCTTGCTCCAACGAGCTATAACTGTAAAACTAGACCACTAGCTGCCCGTGTGATAAATTTTGGGCACCCAGAGTTTAAGAATAAACAATAAACTCCAGGTTAGTCCTGGGACTGGTGTGAGAACATAAAACATTTTACTTTATATTTAGATAAATCACAGGACCACGCCGTACAATACGGAACGGGTTTACTCCTATGATTACCAGTGCATAAGTCGTACATGAGTTTTGAAACAAAATGAGACTATTATAAGGCTCGCCCCGAACACACCAAACAATAAATGCAAATGCAAGCACACACATGGACGAGTTATATCCTTATAATATCAAATCCATGATATATGTCGATGGTGTGTATTATTACTACTGATAACATTTGCAAATAAATTTACAAATCTTGCAAGCATAGTAACTATGCTTACGTATATAGTTTACAAACAAAGAATTTGAATGGCTCGTATTGGTTATTGGATTTCCAACAAGATGATTCCTGGCACGAAAGATCAATCAAGGACACAAAGCTAAGAATCTCCTGGATAACATCCAGACAATGAACTCTGAATACATAGCGCAAAGTATATATCCCGGTTTTCATCTAGACATCGGACACTATATATGCTTTATTCCCTCGGGTTTCACAGATGGATTCACCGCCGAAGCTTTCGAATTTCAATAGATAATATGTATAGGTATACAATCTAACCGCCAGTTTCCCATCATTTCGGGTTGTGAGGTTCATGATGTTTCATACCACAAAGCTACGCTCTTACACTAAGCCATGCTTTAATCATTTCATCAACTGCAGCACTTCACATGCCACACTGTCATTTTCTAGTCTACAACCGATAATCACTGACCAAATAACTTTTAGCCAAGGGAATAAATTCCCATCGCCAAACGACAATATGTTCGGTAACAATCTATTAATATACTATAAGACACAGTGTTAGGAACACATCCATACGAGTTCATTCTAGGTACGAACGAAGCCGAAGGCGCCTTATTTTATGACTCAGGTTTGAGTGCGAAGGCCCTTGCAATCCGAAAGTTCTCCAAATACGATCGAGCTTTCTGCCACTCCGGTAATAGGGTTATCTCTCTACTGTAGCTATTCAGTAAAGAAACAAATCAGCAGGCAGCCCGTTCGATGTGAAGAACCACGGTCTTCAATTGCCATTTTTATGTCTTCATTTATCTCGTCATATGGTTATTTGTAATGGTTTTCGAGAGTTAAATTCTGATCCCGGTCTTTCCAAATAACCAGCGATTCATATGGAATACTCATTTCAAATTAAGTCCTTTCTATCATATATATACTTAACTAAATTCATTCTAAATTTAGAGTGATCGCTTATATACATTCGAATAGTTCTCTTTTTCTTAACTCTTTACTTCCAACCATCACTTATAAATCAAAGATCAAGATTGTCGCTATTCCATTAATACAGCTCGTTGTATTCATTCAAACAAGGGTTAATTACATTCGAATCAAGGTTTCAGGACAAGAACAATCCCAATTTATTTAAATGAAATAATTGGAAAAGTAATAAAATTCATTATAAACTAATTTATATATAAATTTGGAAAAGTTTAAAATAGAAATGGTGAAATAATTACTTATTATATTTAAAGTTTAAAGAAGCATTCGAATAGAATAATTTAAACATATACATATCCCTTTTTAAATCAAATAATTCTTATTTAAATATTTTTAAAATCAACATACTATGTTTTAAATGGTTGAAACCCCACATAAATATACAATATATTAAACTAGAATTGTTCCCTTTCCATTGCCGATGACTTGAATCTATATTCGCATTCAAAAGAGTAGAATTAACTTTAATATCTCGAGTTGATTCAAATCAATTTCAAAGACATTCAACTTATTTACTTCTTTTCACTTAGTTTGGCCTAAGCTTCCATAATTAACCTAATCTTTAATCGGTAAAACAAAGTTATTATCATATCATTCGTAGTTGAATCCAACGATTTGGTTAGAAACACTACAACAAAAAACACTTTCCGCAACAGGCGATATCTGTTGCAGTAGACCTATTGCAACAGGCCTGCGCCTGTTGGTATAGCCCAAGTTGCTAAAAGTCTGCAACATTTTCGGCCTGTTGCAATAAGATGTTGCGGTATACTTTTTTGCAACAGGCTTTTGCTGTTGCAACAGATCATTTTGCAACAGTATATGCTTGTTGCAATAGATCCATAAATCTAAAAAAAATTTATTACAACTTATAGATATTACATATTAAATGCATTCGTTTTAGTAATAATGTATATCACAAAATAAAATAAACAAATAAAAATTTTATTTTAACAAAGTTTTAATAGTACAAACAATTACAACAAAAATTTCTACAATTTTCATACACCACTCGTGTATAACAATTTCTTCTCTATCATACATATACTATAACAAGAGAAAAAATATCATCAATTCACTAGAATAAATATGCAGTTCATGCTCCAAACTTGATGTCAATCATGAATATGTACATGCCTATCCGGGAATATGTATGTTATTCCAGCGAACTCTTTGAGTAATCTCTTGACATTTTTTCCCTGCAACATGTGATGCAGTAACATATTAGCAAATAAAGTTTATAGTACAAGAATAGAATATTTGGACGAAGAACTAAAAGTACAGGGCTTGTATACTTCAAACAATAAAGGTGAAAGCCTCAGTGTACTTTGTAAACTAGAGAGGCCACTACCTCACTATTCATTGGAAACTTTATAGGCGACAAACTCTTATAACTTAGAAAAGTGACAATATCGCCTGGATGCCAAGGCTTTAGGCCTTGGCTGAGCGAAGTTATATAAAAAGTGGTAAGGATTATTTAAATGATTAAGGCAATATGACCAATATGATAGGCATCAGAGCGGCACAGTAGTTGATGCATCATATATCATGAACCATAGTATCTCATGCATCAAGGCGTACTGATCTTATTCTGGAGACGGTGGAGCAAGTAGCCCCTTTTTATATGGGTAATAGCCTATAACAAACGAAGAAATAAACTAGCATTATCCTCAATCAACAAAGACAGCGTTGGAGTCCCTGATGGTTTCATCCTTCTTTATAGCAGCGTGGCAGATCATAAAATCTGACTTTCTTAAAGGTATTAGTAGCATCTCAGATCAAGCACAATGTTAAGAAGAATTAGTGTCACCAACTTATGCTTGAGTCCCAAAATATATAGCCATCTAATCCGAGAAAATTTAACCTATTAGCCACTGCAATATGATATATAAATGCATATTGAAAACTCAATCATTGAAACAATTTGGATTTTAATTATACACAATACTAAAAAACTGTACACATACTATAACAAGATTTAGCATATCTTTTTGTCAATAATGTTTTAGCATTCTGTTAATCCAAAACGGATTCTTAACTTTTCAAGCAATATCTTTCCACCAACTCCACCTGCTTGCTAAAACCTTACTGGTTAATAAATTATTTTGTCAATAATGTTTTAGCTTTCTGTCACAGACCCGAGTTTATCTTCAATTAGTGTCAGGCATAACATATGCAAATTTCAAGTTGTTTGGGAATAGAGTGAAACAACCTTCTAGGAATATCATCATATTTCCTAAAAATTTAATTTTATCCAAAAATTCAATAATCACTATATCATTCAGTTTAAGGAAAGAACCATTCAAACATCATTTACTCCCAAGCAATGTACCAAACAATCTTTTCAATCAATACATATCAACCAGTATTTTATCACCAAACAATGTAGTTCAAAACTGAACTAATTAACTTAGTTAGAAATGTTGAATGTAGATCATAATTGCAAGTTATCGAAAACAACTCAACTCGAAAGGTGCTCAAGTTCCAAAAATTAGCAAATAAATTTACCAATACCGTTGTTAGAATCTGATGCACAGTCTTACACTTCAAAGAATGTGCCTTCATCCATTGCAGCAGTCAAGAAGTATGCTTCATTCTACCCAAAACTTCGTAATCCAAGTCAACTTTAGTCACCAGAAGGACACCCACCTTAACATGATGTTTGTGAGGATATCTTCCTTTCTCTGCAAATTGATTTCATATAAAGGTATATTCAGAAATTTCATATTATAAGATGGCTATGTTCCTAACAAATGTTAACATAACAATGATACTAGTTGGAGGAAAATTGAACACAGATTATGTAACGACCCAGAAAATCTGAACCAATTTAAAAATTTTAAATTGGCTAAAATAATGGATTTTAAATATTTAAAATAAATATTTTAAACAATGGCGATGAAAACTGAGTTGAATCGACATTTGAAAATGAATATAATTAAATATAATTATATATAGAATTGAAAATGGCGCGGTAGTTCGATAATTCGATTCCAAACTTCAATTGAATATACCGGGTGCAAAACAATTCAGATTTTAGTGAAACCAAAAACATTTGAATCTAATTGGTAATATCTTTCTAACGAATCCGACCAATCGAAATTTGATAGCGGGAATCAAAAGATATGTCCAGTTGAAAATTCTGAATAGTCGCTATGGAATTCAGGCCCTTAAAAATGGACATTTTGCAAATGACCTCGGATTTCGACGAAACCACTTTTGTTAGATCCGCAGTGTCAAGTTATTGCTAGGTTTCAAATTTCATAATTTTTCGAATCAATATGTGAGCGTGGAAAAAGGAAACGCGTTTGACCGGTTTCAGTTGATTTTAATCGACTGGAAATTGGCCATTTTTCAAACAGTCTCAGAATTCGACGAAACTAGTTTTGTTAGGACCGTATCGACAATACGAAGCTGGAAAATATTTTTCTAGAATTTTTCTAGTTAGTATGTGACCCCGGTAATTTGAAATGTGCGTTTAAAATTCAATATAGTGATTTAAATGAAAATTCAAAAGGAAACTGATTGTAGCGATCAAATCAGCTTGCGATACATATCCCATTGCGTTCGGAATGGGGGTAGAACGCTATGGACGACAGGCGGTGGGCCTCGTTTCGAGGTCATATGTAAAAGTCAACCTTTTGCGAAATTTAATAATTAAATAAAAAAAAAAAAATATACTTTCTCCCCCTTTCCCTTCTGCTTGGCCCCCCCCCTTTCACTATAATTTCAAATCAGAAAACGAAACGAAAAAAAAAGAAAAAAAAAAAAAAAAAAAACCCTAGCAATCGATTCGACTCCGAAGCCCCCCGACAGCCCACGACCGACGAACCCTACCGCCGACCGCCTATTCTTCTTCCAAGCCTGCCGCTTCCACACCCCTCTCCCTCCGCCGCTTCGCAGGACCCACGAGCCCCTGGAGCATCGCAACAGCGATTCGCGAAACCCTCCTCCAGTTCGGCGAACCTCGAGCCGCCTTCCCTCCGTCGATCTACGAGACCCCCCCCCCCCCCCGTAAGTTTTTTTTTTCCTTTTTCTTTTCTTTCTTTCTTCGTTTTGCTATTTTGATAATGATTTTTAAAAACCGATTTTTTTTTAGGGTATAAATACTGATTTTTAGAATAGATAAATACTGAATTTTTTTTTTATATATAAAAAAAAAAAAACTGTTTTAATTAAGAATTTTTAAAACTGAATTTTATAAAAGAAATTAAAACTGTTTTGAAAAAGAATTTGTAGAACTGAATTTTATAAAAAAAAAAACTGTTTTAATTAAGAATTTTTAAAACTGAATTTTATAAAAGAAATTAAAACTGTTTTGAAAAAGAATTTGTAGAACTGAATTTTATAAAAGAAATTAAAACTGATTTTAATTTAGAAATTTAAAACTGAATTTTATAAAAGAAATTAAAACTGTTTTGAAAAAGAATTTTTAGAACTGAATTTTATAAAAGAAATTAAAACTGATTTTAATTTAGAAATTAAAAACTGATTTATAAAAAAATTTAAAAATTGATTTAGTTTTAAAGGTAAAAGCTTTAAAATGGGAAGAAAGGTTTGAACTTTCAAGAGAAGTAAAAATCATATTTTTATATGTTGAAAAATCATATTTTTATATGTTGAAAAATCATATTTTTATATGTTGAAAAGCAAAAATAGAAATCATATTTTTATATGTTGAAAAATCATATTTTTATATGTTGAAAGCAAAAGTAAAAATCATATTTTTATATATTGAATAGCGAAGTCAAAGTTCGATTTTTATATATTGAATAGCATAGTAAAAATTCTATTTTTACTTATGCAGAGAATACGGGTGAAAGCGACAAATAGGCGAAGATTTCTATAAAGGAAGTGTCGTGCAGTTGGATAGCTATTGGTGAGATTTCTGATTTAAAATATATTATATATGTGTGAAATGAAAGTGAATAGCTATATATAAATTGCTATATATAAATATATATATATATACGCCCCCTCGTCCACAAACCATGGACGATATTTATTGGTTGAAATTGTTGTGAAAATTGAATGATTGTTTGGGATTGTTTGTGATGGATATTGGTTGATTGTGGTTGAAAAATACCCGTTTGTGGTTGTGAAATATTTGGTTGAAACCACTTAGGATTAGTTTGTGGAAATGAAATAAATATATACATGCCGCCTGCGTGCGAACTAAATGCATGATTCCCATTGTCAAAAACCGCGAGGTTTTAAGGTAGAGCGAGGAGCCGTACTAGGGACGGTGCCGGTGTAACTACCCTGCCGTTATGCTGCCGAAATTTTGAATAATATTAGTGTGTTTGAATTATTTTCATATGCTTAAACTATTGAAAACATTCATGTGTTGAATTGATATTCATTCGTTGTTTAGAAATTCATGTGTTGAATGGTATTCATATTTTGAAATGAATTGTTCGATAATAAAAATCACATTTTTATCTATATATAAAAACTATTGAAAACATTCATGTGTTGAATTGATATTCCTTCGTTGTTTAGAAATTCATGTGTTGAATGGTATTCATATTTTGAAATGAATTGTTCGATAATAAAAATCACATTTTTATCTATATATAAAAACTATTGAAAACATTCATGTGTTGAATTGATATTCATTCGTTGTTTAGAAATTCATGTGTTGAATGGTATTCATATTTTGAAATGAATTGTTCGATAATAAAAATCACATTTTTATCTATATATAAAAACTATTGAAAACATTCATGTGTTGAATTGATATTCATTCGTTGTTTAGAAATTCATGTGTTGAATGGTATTCATATTTTGAAATGAATTGTTCGATAATAAAAATCACCTTTTATCGACTATATGAACTATATAGAAAAATAGTGTTTTTGAAATGAATCGTTTTACAATAAAAATCGTATTTTTATTGTATGCATAAATCGTTAAAATGTGAAGTGTTAAAAATAGCCACTTGTTCAAAATAAACGTAGACGAGTTGAAATATTCATTAATTAGCTAATGAAATGATTTGCACCTATTTATGTAACATTAGAATGAATGGTGTTTTAAACCAAATAGAAATCAAATATGAAGTTGAATAGAAAATGAAAAATGATATGAACTGTATATATATGTACATGTATATTCATTGAACAGGTTATAGCAAAGGGGCTAGAGAAGAGGAATAAAATTTTGTGCCCGACAAATAGGTACACGTTTACTGATTTGTTTGGGTGATGATTTTGAGCCTGTTGGCTAGCCGCTTGGCTTTTTCTTTTTCTTTTTGAGATTAGAAGGACCGGGACGCTATTTGCGATTTCCCGACGCTCCCGGTGCAGGGGAGGTTATGGCGAAATTTTTCCAAAATTTAAGGAGTTAGAAAAATTTTTGAAGTGAAAACGATATAGAAATCATTGAATGAACTATATTTATATAACTATATAAATATAAATAAAATTAAAACGAAACGAGGCCGTGCAGTTCGTATTTTGAAACCGTGATTTCAAACGACCAGTACGGGAAATCCGACCATTGGATTTTCCCGAAACCTCAACCGTCGGGTTCGCCTTGGAATAATCTTTCCAACGGCACCAACCTTGTAAAAATCCAACGGTTGGATTGTCTGGAATGTTTAATTCAAATTTGAAGAAAAACAGCGCCAGAATCGATTTTATTTATATATAAATATAAATAGAATTATATTAAATCGAATAACGACGCTGCAGTTCGTATTTTGAAATCGAAACTTCAAACGATTGTACCGGAAGATCCGACCGTCGGATTTTCCTGAAACTGGAACCGTTGGATTCGTTTTGAAAAGACCTTTCTAATGATGTAAATTTTGTGAAGATCCAACGGTTAGATTTTCAGATATGTGTAAATCAAATCTGAAGAAAAACAGCGCCACGGCCGCCTTATGGCCCGAAGCGTCGTTTTGAATAAAATGGCTATTTTAAAATGAATAAAAATAGCGATAAATAGTTATAAAATATCATAAGCGATATGGAATGGAAATAAACTGAATTTGCTTGATTTATGTGATATTTGATGGTTGAATGTGTTTGGTGTGAAAATTACATTAAAGGACAAAACCAGTGTTGTCGAATAATTTAACCATTGAAATAAATCGATTTGAAATTCTAAATATACGTGAATTATTTGAAAAGGCCGAGTTAATTCTCATTTCGAATAATCGACCGACGATTGAAATTCGAAGATGAAGACGATGGTCGAAGACCGGAGATCTTCACCTCGTTTGGATGGTAACCGAGGTCCTGATTGGGAGGCATCCCGAAATATGGATAATGAGTGGTGATCGTCCAGACGTACGTGTTGATCGAAGGGTTTGCGAGGTATTTAGTGCCTCCGGTTTCGTTCAGACCCTGAACGGACTTGTAAATGGACTGTGTGTCCGACATTGGAATTTGTTCTGTGTGATTGATAGCCATCAGTTGCACGGTATGAATTGCCTGTGTGGCATGCTAAGATGCAGTGATCAGGGCTTCTGTTGAAAAGCAAAGTCTTGTGGTGATGATCAAAGCACCGCCTGTGTGGCGTAGCTTTGTGTATAACGTAAATTCGCGAGCCTCACACCCCGGTATGAACCTAAAACGGGAGGAAGGACCTCAGGGAGGACATGCGTTTCTTTCTAGCTAGGGTGGTGTCAGTGACCTACCAGCCCTGACATTTATATACTTTTCACCTATGTGGTTGTTGCTGTTGCGAGGCGCCTCGGTTTGATCGGACGATCCGGGTCCGATGGAGTCATTCGTTGGCTCGTTTACGCCCCAAAGGGCGGGGAAACGTATTGTTCAGGAATTTTAATCCACATCGGTGGACCGGCCCTGTCGCTCCAAGGGTCGATGCGCTCTGACCCTGTGGCTCGGGCTAGAGAGTCACGAAGTCGGTGAGGACTATCTTTTGCCTTGGTTCATGACGGAAATCCAATTTCCAAATACGTGATCGTGCGGTTTTGATTGTATATATATATGGCGACATGATATATGGTACCCATGCCGTCTATGATTGATAGTTATGATTTGAAATTGTTTTCAAAACATATAAACACTAGCAATAATATCAAATGCCTTTGTTTTATTCGTATGAAGCATATTTTGGCCGTTATAAGGTAAAAACTCTATCCTCCGGTTTGCGTTGCATTGTGTGATGGGAACTGAGTCTTATAACGGCTTCATTTTTATAAAAAGCATAGCGATGTTTAAAAGAAAGATTTGTTTTAAAGCACTGGCAATCCAATGGAGTAAACCCGTTCCACGAAAGTGGCGTGGTCCTGTGATTAGCCAATTATATATGTGTTGAGTGGATTTCTCATACCAGTCCCATGACTGACTCGTAGTTTGTTTCACTCTCAAACTCGGGTGCCCTTTTTACTACACGGGCAGCCTTGTGTTCAAGTTTAGCTGGTTCTTTCTGGATAGCTGGAGCTGAAGATGGATTCTATCATTTATTTCTTTTTATGCTGTTCAGCTCCTATTGTACATATTTTGTTTATTTCCGCTGTAGACATTTATGTATAGCTGAACTGTATTTGTACTAAGTAAGATCCTGTATACTGTGTAACTCTGATGATTACTTTATCCAGTATATTTTGTTGTTCATTCTGGTGTATTTATTTAATTCTGTTCTGCTATTATCTGTTTCTGTGTTATATTCCTAAAGATAACCTTGTTTCCGTGAGAACGGGAAATCGGGTCGTCTCAACGTGGTATCAGAGCTTTGGTTAAGCTTAGTTCTGGAATATAACATTTGAACGAACTCGTCAGAAATAGAACCAGTAGTGTTCTAGGACGGGTAACTCTATACAGATAGGATCAGTAATATCCTAGTATGAGTAAAGCAGAATGATTACACCTCGATAGACACATTTACATTTGAAGTATATGTTTCTATGTTTGAAAATTATCTTTTCTGTGACCTGACACTTGATCTGCTAATTGCAGAAGTACTAGAAAAATGAGTGCCAGAAACAGAAGAAATACAGAACCCGATCTAGAGGCTCTATTAAAGAAATATCGAAATCTGAACGGAGCGCAATTCTCGGGCAATGAATCTATTATTCAAACTCAAGCTTGGTTGAGTTCTGTCGAAAGAATCTTTGAGCATATCCAGCTAAGAGATGACCAGAAACGGTTAGTAGCATCTTGGGCGCTTAAAGAAGAAGCTTTAATCTGGTGGGAAACAATCATTAAAAATAATCCAGAAGGTGATATCACCTGGGACAGATTTAAAGTGATTTTCCTAGAAAGATTTACCCCTCCCGAAGCGACCGAACGGCTATGCGATGAATTTTCTTATCTGATACAAGGAGATATGACCATTCCCGAATATCATAAGAAATTCAATGAACTTGCTCACTTTGCTCCTCATCTGATTCAAGATCCAAAAAGGAAAAATTTGAGATTTATTCATGGGCTTCAAAGGAAATACCAAAATAAAGTATTGGGGCATGTGAAGCTTCCTTTCTCTGAAATGATTTATATGGCTTATCAGTATGAAGATCTCCATAAGAAAGGAATGTTGCGCGACGAAGAGGATGTTTGTTGTAGTGACAAAGCAGAGTCTGAAATTGATATTCCTGAAGCCAGTAAGAAGCCCAGTGTCAATAGAAAAAGGGCTAAATCTGAAAAGGAACCGGCAACGACAGCTACTTGCTCTAACTGCAATAAGAAAGGACATTTGTCGATAAGTTGCAGATCTTTAAAGAAACAAAGAAAAGAAGGATATAGAGCAAATCGAAAGCAAAAGAAGAAAAGGTTCAGAACTGACGGGGAGTTCCAAGAGAATAGAGAGTGCAAACAGTGCCGCGAAGCTGGTCATCTTGCAAAGGATTGCCCGCAGTTAAACAAGCCTGAAATGGTTCAAGTAAATGAAGTAGCAGAAACTTCTGAGCCTTCAGCTAGGCAAGAAAGATCTGATGTTTTGGAAGGCATGCTCAATGTCAAAAACATTCCAGTTAAAGTACTGTTTGACACAGGCGCGTCACGAAGCTTTATTGCAAAGAGTGCAGTCAAGAAGTTGGATTTGAATTTGAAGAAGCTCAAAGAGCCAATGACTGTCCGAAATCCAGTTGGAGGTTCCATCAATCTCAGTTGGGTTTGTGCGGTACCTGTCTCTTTTTCTTGCTATAAATTCCCTATTATCTCCGTCGTCATGAATTTTAATGAATTCGATCTTATTCTGGGATTGGATTGGCTAACTAGATATGAAGCTGAAGTTAAATGCGCCGAGAGAGTGGTTAAAGCAAAGGCCCAATCGGGGAATTATATTACCATACCATGTGAAAGCCCGACTTCAAATAGAAAAGATTTCTGGTCAGCTCTCGATGTTTCTCCAGCCCAAATAGAAAATATCCCTGAAGTCATAGAGAATATTCCCGACCTCATCAAAGATATTCCTGTCGTCAAGAACTATGCGGATGTGTTCGAAGAAGTTGTTCGCTTACCTCCGCAAAGAGAAATAGATTTCAAGATTACTTTAATTCCCAATGCAAGGCCGGTAGTTCACGCTATTCGAAGAATGTCCTTGAAAGAGAAGGAGGAATTAGACAATCAAACACGACAACTAGTATGGAAAGGTCTGATCAGGCCTAGTTTCTCTGATTGGGGTGCAGCAGTGGTATTTGTCCCAAAATCTGACGGTACTCTACGTCTATGTGTGGATTATCGTGATCTGAACAAACAGACAATAAAGAACAAGTATCCATTGCCGCGGATTGATGATTTGTTGGATCGATTAAATGGAGCACAAGTATTTTCACGAATGGACCTAGCTACAGGTTTCCATCAACTTCGAATTGCCGAAGAGTGTGTTCCAATGACAGCGTTCAGAGGTCCCGACCTATTCTACGAGTGGTTAGTAATGCCATTCGGCTTATGTAACGCCCCTGCATACTTCGTCGATCTGATGAACAGAGTATTCAGAGGAGTATTGAATAAATTTGTTCTGGTTTTTATTGATGATATTCTAATCTTCTCTAAATCAAAGGCCGAACATGAAAAGCATCTGGAACAGGTTCTAGAAATTCTCAGAAGGAATGTATTAAAAGCCAAGTTTTCCAAATGTATATTCTGGCAAGATGAAGTGAAATTTCTGGGCCATGTTGTATCGAAAGATGGAATCGCTGTGGATCCAAGCAAAATCACAGCTATTCAGAATTGGAAACAGCCCAGTACTCCCACTGAAGTCCGCAGTTTTCTTGGATTGGCTAGCTATTACCGAAAGTTTGTTAAAGACTTTTCGAAGATATCTGGTCATTTAACAAAGCTTACGAAGAAGCATTCTAAATTCAAATGGACTCAAGAAAATGATGAGGCTTTCGAAGAGCTAAAGTTAAGATTAACGACAGCTCCAGTGTTAACCATCATCGATGGCAACCAAGATCTGAAAGTCTGGACTGATGCTTCTAGAGAAGGCCTTGGCGCAGTGTTAATGCAAAGAGGTCAAGTAATTGCTTATGCTAGCCGTCAACTGAAACCGCACGAGAAAAACTATGTAACTCATGATCTTGAGTTATTGGCTATCATATTCTCTTTGAAAATCTGGAGACACTATCTTCTAGGCGAGAGGTTTGAACTGTTTACAGACCACCAGTCATTAAAGTATCTGTTCACTCAGAAGGATTTAAACCTGAGGCAACAACGTTGGCTGGAGTTTCTAGCAGCATATGACTTTGAAATTATATATACTCCAGGAAAAGCCAATGTCGTGGCCGATGCATTAAGCAGAAAGAATGTAATGATCGCCAGTTTTATTATCACGACTTCATTGCTAGATAAGATATCTGCTCTTCAGGGGGATGATCACTTCATTCAGAAGATCAGGGGTATAATTCAACAAGGCGAACCCTCGAGTTTTCAAATAGACAACGATGGGATTCTAAGGCTCAAAGGTCGAATATGTGTTCCTAACATCCCTGAACTTCGAAAGGAAGTATTGGATGAATGCCACAAGTCAAAACTCAGTATCCATCCGGGAGTAAGCAAAATGTATAATGACATTAAACGCACTTTCTGGTGGAAGTCGATGAAAAGGGACATTTCCTTATATGTTAGCCGATGCCCTACTTGCCAGCTAGTCAAGAGTGATCAACAGAAATTGGCTGGATTATTACAACCACTGGAAGTTCCTGGCTGGAAGTGGGAACATATTTCTATGGATTTCATTGATGGTTTGCCCAGAACCAGAAAAGGAAATGACAGTATTTGGGTGATCGTAGATCGCTTCACGAAGACCGCCCATTTCATACCTGTCAGATCAAATAGAACTGCTCAGAGTCTGGCGCAGATATACTTCAGGGAAATAGTTAGACTACATGGAGTGCCGCTCAGTATAGTAAGTGATAGAGATACAATATTCACTAGCAAATTCTGGGAAGCATTTCAAGTCGAGCTAGGAACGAAGTTGAACTTGAGCACCGCTTATCATCCTCAGACAGACGGTCAGACTGAGAGGGTGAATCGCATTTTAGAAGATCTATTACGGGCTTGTGTTATAGATTTCGGTGGATCATGGGAAGACCATCTTCATTTGGCTGAATTCTCTTATAATAACAGCTACCAGGCGAGTCTGACAATGTCGCCATTCGAAGCATTGTATGGTAGACCGTGCCGATCTCCTGCTTGTTGGGTCGAGCCTGGGAATAGACTTGTGTTGGGTCCGGATATGATTCGAGAAGCTGCCGACAAAGTTGATTTTATTAAGAAGCGATTACTCGCCGCTCAAAGCCGACAAAAGAGCTATGCCGATAGAAGAAGAAGAGATATATCCTTTGAAGTTGGCGACTATGTATATTTGAAAGTATCGCCGATGAGAGGAGTTATCCGGTTCGGTAAAACTGGAAAGTTAGCACCCAAATTCATTGGTCCGTTTCCTATTCTGGAACGGATTGGAACTCTCGCATATAAAGTTAAATTGCCTGACTGGTTGCCTGGAGTTCATGATGTATTTCATATATCTCAACTTCGAAAGCACGTTCATGATCCAGACTTGATCGTGGAGGAAGCAGCTCAGCAGGATATTGAAATTACTCCAGAACTAGCTGTGAGGCGTGAGCCGCTAAAGATTATCGGCAAAGAAACCAAAGAGCTGAGAAACAAGAAGGTTCACTTAGTCAAAGTGCAATGGAGTGGAGATCCGCGAGATTGTACTTGGGAAACTGAGGAGAGCATTCAGAAAGCTTATCCTAGATGCCGAGTAGATATCTCTGTTTGACTCTGGTGCAAGGTACATTTACCTTACTTTGCATTACCATTTAATTCTCTATTCTGTTGCTATTTTCTTCCCATGGATGTGCATTATTTATTCTAAACTCTGAATATTAAAAACAAATTGGTTGTTGTATTGTGGGATTGTAGATTTATCAAACCACTTTCGACTTTATTCCTTTTCGGGGACGAAAAGTTTTAAGTGGGGGAGATTGTAACGACCCAGAAAATCTGAACCAATTTAAAAATTTTAAATTGGCTAAAATAATGGATTTTAAATATTTAAAATAAATATTTTAAACAATGGCGATGACAACTGAGTTGAATCGACATTTGAAAATGAATATAATTAAATATAATTATATATAGAATTGAAAATGGCGCGGTAGTTCGATAATTCGATTCCAAACTTCAATTGAATATACCGGGTGCAAAACAATCCAGATTTTAGTGAAACCAAAAACATTTGAATCTAATTGGTAATATCTTTCTAACGAATCCGACCAATCGAAATTTGATAGCGGGAATCAAAAGATATGTCCAGTTGAAAATTCTGAATAGTCGCTATGGAATTCAGGCCCTTAAAAATGGACATTTTGCAAATGACCTCGGATTTCGACGAAACCACTTTTGTTAGATCCGCAGTGTCAAGTTATTGCTAGGTTTCAAATTTCATAATTTTTCGAATCAATATGTGAGCGTGGAAAAAGGAAACGCGTTTGACCGGTTTCAGTTGATTTTAATCGACTGGAAATTGGCCATTTTTCAAACAGTCTCAGAATTCGACGAAACTAGTTTTGTTAGGACCGTATCGACAATACGAAGCTGGAAAATATTTTTCTAGAATTTTTCTAGTTAGTATGTGACCCCGGTAATTTGAAATGTGCGTTTAAAATTCAATATAGTGATTTAAATGAAAATTCAAAAGGAAACTGATTGTAGCGATCAAATCAGCTTGCGATACATATCCCATTGCGTTCGGAATGGGGGTAGACGCTATGGACGACAGGCGGTGGGCCTCGTTTCGAGGTCATATGTAAAAGTCAACCTTTTGCGAAATTTAATAATTAAATAAATAAAAAAAATATACTTTCTCCCCCTTTCCCTTCTGCTTGGCCCCCCCCTTTCACTATAATTTCAAATCAGAAAACGAAACGAAAAAAAAGAAAAAAAAAAAAAAAACCCTAGCAATCGATTCGACTCCGAAGCCCCCCGACAGCCCACGACCGACGAACCCTACCGCCGACCGCCTATTCTTCTTCCAAGCCTGCCGCTTCCACACCCCTCTCCCTCCGCCGCTTCGCAGGACCCACGAGCCCCTGGAGCATCGCAACAGCGATTCGCGAAACCCTCCTCCAGTTCGGCGAACCTCGAGCCGCCTTCCCTCCGTCGATCAACGAGACCCCCCCCCCCCGTAAGTTTTTTTTTTCCTTTTTCTTTTCTTTCTTTCTTCGTTTTGCTATTTTGATAATGATTTTTAAAAACCGATTTTTTTTAGGGTATAAATACTGATTTTTAGAATAGATAAATACTGATTTTTTTTTTTATATATAAAAAAAAAAAACTGTTTTAATTAAGAATTTTTAAAACTGAATTTTATAAAAGAAATTAAAACTGTTTTGAAAAAGAATTTGTAGAACTGAATTTTATAAAAAAAAAAAACTGTTTTAATTAAGAATTTTTAAAACTGAATTTTATAAAAGAAATTAAAACTGTTTTGAAAAAGAATTTGTAGAACTGAATTTTATAAAAGAAATTAAAACTGATTTTAATTTAGAAATTTAAAACTGAATTTTATAAAAGAAATTAAAACTGTTTTGAAAAAGAATTTTTAGAACTGAATTTTATAAAAGAAATTAAAACTGATTTTAATTTAGAAATTAAAAACTGATTTATAAAAAAATTTAAAAATTGATTTAGTTTTAAAGGTAAAAGCTTTAAAATGGGAAGAAAGGTTTGAACTTTCAAGAGAAGTAAAAATCATATTTTTATATGTTGAAAAATCATATTTTTATATGTTGAAAAATCATATTTTTATATGTTGAAAAGCAAAAATAGAAATCATATTTTTATATGTTGAAAAATCATATTTTTATATGTTGAAAGCAAAAGTAAAAATCATATTTTTATATATTGAATAGCGAAGTCAAAGTTCGATTTTTATATATTGAATAGCATAGTAAAAATTCTATTTTTACTTATGCAGAGAATACGGGTGAAAGCGACAAATAGGCGAAGATTTCTATAAAGGAAGTGTCGTGCAGTTGGATAGCTATTGGTGAGATTTCTGATTTAAAATATATTATATATGTGTGAAATGAAAGTGAATAGCTATATATAAATTGCTATATATAAATATATATATATATATACGCCCCCTCGTCCACAAACCATGGACGATATTTATTGGTTGAAATTGTTGTGAAAATTGAATGATTGTTTGGGATTGTTTGTGATGGATATTGGTTGATTGTGGTTGAAAAATACCCGTTTGTGGTTGTGAAATATTTGGTTGAAACCACTTAGGATTAGTTTGTGGAAATGAAATAAATATATACATGCCGCCTGCGTGCGAACTAGATGCATGATTCCCATTGTCAAAAACCGCGAGGTTTTAAGATAGAGCGAGGAGCCGTACTAGGGACGGTGCCGGTGTAACTACCCTGCCGTTATGCTGCCGAAATTTTGAATAATATTAGTGTGTTTGAATTATTTTCATATGCTTAAACTATTGAAAACATTCATGTGTTGAATTGATATTCATTCGTTGTTTAGAAATTCATGTGTTGAATGGTATTCATATTTTGAAATGAATTGTTCGATAATAAAAATCACATTTTTATCTATATATAAAAACTATTGAAAACATTCATGTGTTGAATTGATATTCCTTCGTTGTTTAGAAATTCATGTGTTGAATGGTATTCATATTTTGAAATGAATTGTTCGATAATAAAAATCACATTTTTATCTATATATAAAAACTATTGAAAACATTCATGTGTTGAATTGATATTCATTCGTTGTTTAGAAATTCATGTGTTGAATGGTATTCATATTTTGAAATGAATTGTTCGATAATAAAAATCACATTTTTATCTATATATAAAAACTATTGAAAACATTCATGTGTTGAATTGATATTCATTCGTTGTTTAGAAATTCATGTGTTGAATGGTATTCATATTTTGAAATGAATTGTTCGATAATAAAAATCACCTTTTATCGACTATATGAACTATATAGAAAAATAGTGTTTTTGAAATGAATCGTTTTACAATAAAAATCGTATTTTTATTGTATGCATAAATCGTTAAAATGTGAAGTGTTAAAAATAGCCACTTGTTCAAAATAAACGTAGACGAGTTGAAATATTCATTAATTAGCTAATGAAATGATTTGCACCTATTTATGTAACATTAGAATGAATGGTGTTTTAAACCAAATAGAAATCAAATATGAAGTTGAATAGAAAATGAAAAATGATATGAACTGTATATATATGTACATGTATATTCATTGAACAGGTTATAGCAAAGGGGCTAGAGAAGAGGAATAAAATTTTGTGCCCGACAAATAGGTACACGTTTACTGATTTGTTTGGGTGATGATTTTGAGCCTGTTGGCTAGCCGCTTGGCTTTTTCTTTTTCTTTTTGAGATTAGAAGGACCGGGACGCTATTTGCGATTTCCCGACGCTCCCAGTGCAGGGGAGGTTATGGCGAAATTTTTCCAAAATTTAAGGAGTTAGAAAAATTTTTGAAGTGAAAACGATATAGAAATCATTGAATGAACTATATTTATATAACTATATAAATATAAATAAAATTAAAACGAAACGAGGCCGTGCAGTTCGTATTTTGAAACCGTGATTTCAAACGACCAGTACGGGAAATCCGACCATTGGATTTTCCCGAAACCTCAACCGTCGGGTTCGCCTTGGAATAATCTTTCCAACGGCACCAACCTTGTAAAAATCCAACGGTTGGATTGTCTGGAATGTTTAATTCAAATTTGAAGAAAAACAGCGCCAGAATCGATTTTATTTATATATAAATATAAATAGAATTATATTAAATCGAATAACGACGCTGCAGTTCGTATTTTGAAATCGAAACTTCAAACGATTGTACCGGAAGATCCGACCGTCGGATTTTCCCGAAACTGGAACCGTTGGATTCGTTTTGAAAAGACCTTTCTAATGATGTAAATTTTGTGAAGATCCAACGGTTAGATTTTCAGATATGTGTAAATCAAATCTGAAGAAAAACAGCGCCACGGCCGCCTTATGGCCCGAAGCGTCGTTTTGAATAAAATGGCTATTTTAAAATGAATAAAAATAGCGATAAATAGTTATAAAATATCATAAGCGATATGGAATGGAAATAAACTGAATTTGCTTGATTTATGTGATATTTGATGGTTGAATGTGTTTGGTGTGAAAATTACATTAAAGGACAAAACCAGTGTTGTCGAATAATTTAACCATTGAAATAAATCGATTTGAAATTCTAAATATACGTGAATTATTTGAAAAGGCCGAGTTAATTCTCATTTCGAATAATCGACCGACGATTGAAATTCGAAGATGAAGACGATGGTCGAAGACCGGAGATCTTCACCTCGTTTGGATGGTAACCGAGGTCCTGATTGGGAGGCATCCCGAAATATGGATAATGAGTGGTGATCGTCCAGACGTACGTGTTGATCGAAGGGTTTGCGAGGTATTTAGTGCCTCCGGTTTCGTTCAGACCCTGAACGGACTTGTAAATGGACTGTGTGTCTGACATTGGAATTTGTTCTGTGTGATTGATAGCCATCAGTTGCACGGTATGAATTGCCTGTGTGGCATGCTAAGATGCAGTGATCAGGGCTTCTGTTGAAAAGCAAAGTCTTGTGGTGATGATCAAAGCACCGCCTGTGTGGCGTAGCTTTGTGTATAACGTAAATTCGCGAGCCTCACACCCCGGTATGAACCTAAAACGGGAGGAAGGACCTCAGGGAGGACATGCGTTTCTTTCTAGCTAGGGTGGTGTCAGTGACCTACCAGCCCTGACATTTATATACTTTTCACCTATGTGGTTGTTGCTGTTGCGAGGCGCCTCGGTTTGATCGGACGATCCGGGTCCGATGGAGTCATTCGTTGGCTCGTTTACGCCCCAAAGGGCGGGGAAACGTATTGTTCAGGAATTTTAATCCACATCGGTGGACCGGCCCTGTCGCTCCAAGGGTCGATGCGCTCTGACCCTGTGGCTCGGGCTAGAGAGTCACGAAGTCGGTGAGGACTATCTTTTGCCTTGGTTCATGACGGAAATCCAATTTCCAAATACGTGATCGTGCGGTTTTGATTGTATATATATATGGCGACATGATATATGGTACCCATGCCGTCTATGATTGATAGTTATGATTTGAAATTGTTTTCAAAACATATAAACACTAGCAATAATATCAAATGCCTTTGTTTTATTCGTATGAAGCATATTTTGGCCGTTATAAGGTAAAAACTCTATCCTCCGGTTTGCGTTGCATTGTGTGATGGGAACTGAGTCTTATAACGGCTTCATTTTTATAAAAAGCATAGCGATGTTTAAAAGAAAGATTTGTTTTAAAGCACTGGCAATCCAATGGAGTAAACCCGTTCCACGAAAGTGGCGTGGTCCTGTGATTAGCCAATTATATATGTGTTGAGTGGATTTCTCATACCAGTCCCATGACTGACTCGTAGTTTGTTTCACTCTCAAACTCGGGTGCCCTTTTTACTACACGGGCAGCCTTGTGTTCAGGTTTAGCTGGTTCTTTCTGGATAGCTGGAGCTGAAGATGGATTCTATCATTTATTTCTTTTTATGCTGTTCAGCTCCTATTGTACATATTTTGTTTATTTCCGCTGTAGACATTTATGTATAGCTGAACTGTATTTGTACTAAGTAAGATCCTGTATACTGTGTAACTCTGATGATTACTTTATCCAGTATATTTTGTTGTTCATTCTGGTGTATTTATTTAATTCTGTTCTGCTATTATCTGTTTCTGTGTTATATTCCTAAAGATAACCTTGTTTCCATGAGAACGGGAAATCGGGTCGTCTCAGATTATATACATTACCGATATATAGATTTCAGATCAAGACTTAGGATTATTCCAAAAGACCCAACCATATTTGACGGCATAGTTAGAGGAAATCTTGATCTTTTACATGAGTATACCAATGACAGAACTAATTAACTCATTTGTAAAATAAGTTGCTAAGTCATCAGCAATATTACTTGGACAATCCAGTAAATACATTACCTTACAAATGAACAAACCATCTTTAAGCCCTTTCAACATCTGATCCCTGTTTGTCGCCCTTGCTAATGAAGTGCCTCACGCGATCTCGTCAGTTCGCAAGTCCAGCTCACCACCACTAGATCCATGTACAGATCGGATCCAGGTCGCTTTTTCCCTCTTTACCGGATCCACGCATAAATCTATAGAGCAACTCGCAACCACTAATATCCAAGCCTAGACCTGTTATCTCTAAACCTGCCTTCGATTTTATCACCAAATTACAAATTTATTTTGTGAAGAAAAGAATGAACGAGATGCTGGAGAGAGAAGAGAATCGACGGCGTGGATGGGTTGACGAGATTCAATTAGGTTTCATGGAAACCAATAAAGATGCTGGTGTGAAAATAAGGAGTTACGAGCCAAAATTTCAACTTTGGAGCCGAAAATTTGATGTGGAGCCAAAATGAAATTTCTAGAATACGCGTTGGCAGCACCCGTGCCCCTCCCATTGACACTTGCGTCATGTTCAAAAACTAAAGGTGGAATCCACCTTAAAATGATGTTTTAGCGTCAGACTGTTAAATGCCAACGTTAGATTGATGATTACTCAAGTTATTGTTAGTAGTTGACAACATTTAGTTGAAAATAGTTATAAGATAATACCAACAAGTTTAAAAAAAAATAATAGTAATAAATAAATGTTCGCAAGGGTATCTGATTAAAACAAACAGTAAATAAAAATATGTTTATTACGATTGGAAGAAAAACACAATAGTTAAAAATAAATTCATTTATTAAGTATTTAGTATTAATCATTTGATATTAAAAATTATATAGACTTATTTGTTATTATGTGTAAAATGAATGTAACTCTTGTTTAATAATTATAAATGACTAACTGTTTTCTTCTGAATTATTGCTGATTATTTATTAATTAAAAATTAAATATTTCTTCTTAACTATCATTTATTATTTAAAAACTATTAATTATACACTATTAGCAACTTACCGTCGTAAATTAGTAAAATATTAATTCATATTAATTAATTATTATTATATTACTTAAATAATTATTATAATATAACTAAATATTACTTATTATTTCGTACTTTAGTAGTAACTATGCTTACCAAATGTTATTTATCAGTTAATTAGTGATTATTATTATTATTTAATTATCAGTTATAAATATCACTTTATAATACTTAAATTTTATTACTAATTAATAATTATTAAATATTAACCTTAATTATTATATGATTACTAGTAGTTAATCATTCGATAGTAAATATTTAAAATTAATTAGTAAAAGTTAATCACTAAAAGCTAATACTAATTTTTAATAGTACGTTTTTTGCAACTGACAGTACCAGTTGCAAAAAAATACAGTTATTGCAAGAGGCGAAAACAGTTGCTAAAGATATTTATTCGCAACTTGCTTGTAAGAGCAGTTGCAAATAATATGTTTATTGCAACTGTTATGGAAGCACAGTTGCGAAAAGTATGTTTTTGCAACGGGAAGAGAAGCGCAGTTGCTAAAAATATGATTTTCGCAACAGGAAAAGAAGGCATGTTGCTAAATCTCACCTATTGCAACTGCTATAAGAGGTCTGTTGCTAGATATTATTTACTGCAACTGTCATTTGTCGCCTGTTGCAAATAGCTAGTTGCAATAGGGTATTTTTCTTGTAGTGAAATTGAAACTTCTTATATCTAATATATATTTCGTATTAAACTAATACTATAAGTGGTATTCCGATATTTTCACTGTTAAATTCCTCTAATAGTATTCATCGTCATTTACATAACTTATATTAGATATCTGAAGATCACTTTCATCAAATTTAACCAATTCATAAATTGGAAAATTATTTATTATAGTTACCGTTTACGGTGTTCAAGATTCATTTTCAGTTTCCTCTTTTACCAGCTCAGCTAAGTAAATGTTGGTCAAGTAAGTTCAGCGCACTCGTTGCTGCATCCCTTGCCTTAGTTACACACCCCATTTACGATTTTGGAACTAGTAACGGAACAACTTGCTCGTTGGCACGAACTTAAGTTATGTTCCTTATTTAGACTTCAAATTCAAATTTTTATTTGACACAATGTATAATATATTACTATAATATTTCTCTAAACTTATATCTAATTTCACAATGAAATAATTCCATTTTAATATCCTTTTTTTCAAAAAAAATTCTAATATTATTATAAATTATCATTTTACAACTTTACTTGGATTTCAAACCCAAATAATTCAAATTTAGAGTACATCTAAGCAAAAGTTTTAAAAATGTTGATTAGAGTCAAGATCGAATAATACAATCTCAAAGCAACTTTCAAAATGACTTGTAATACCATATCAAACAACCATTTGGAACATTATTTAGGTTTACACTTTTACATCACACACTACTTAATTAAATTCACAATATGATTATCAATAATATTATATTTAGTTCACAAATTAATTCTCATTACTTAATATTCAATTTACAATTTTGTTCACAAAATATTATATCGATTCCATTAAACTGGTACTTAAATATAGAATAGCTCAACGGTTCTACCAAATCTATAAAATAATATTAAACATTTTCAACATACTTAAGCTAATAACATTTTAAGATAACAACATATTATTTTATTTTATTTTTTAAATTTATAAAATATCATCATAAAGTATCCTTTAAGTATAATTTTAATCAATTAACTTATATAAATTATTCTTTGATGGAAGTCAATTATTTATCGCTATTCTACGGAAAAATCGAAATGGCGCACAAATATACTAACACAATTACAACAATCCATGCATCCATATAACCAATAATTATTCAATACGCATTACATACTAACGCGTATTAATATATGGTTTATATTGACAACTATACTCGTTCACAACCAACACATACAAACAAGATCATGATGGCACCAATATCAACACACATTATTTCAAATACCAAATAATTTATATAATTAAATATTAAAATAATAAATTTTAAATTTAGGTGTTCTCAACGTAATGCTCTCCAGGAGATGACCGTGTTTCTGTCTTGGTACGATAGCGTTTTAATCTCTCTTCATCACTCCTTCTTGCGCTCTGTCTCACTTTCTTTTCTCTCTCTCTCTCGTCTTCTCCTTTTCTGATCTCTCTTTCCCTTTCGTTATTTTCTTTTTTTTCTTTTTTTTCCTTTGAGCAGCTATTGGCAGATGCAAACCGAAGTGGGAAAGGCAAATGAGAAAGTAAAAATTTGGTAGAAGGCGGACATGATGTACCAGTGCAGAGGTTTTCACGTTTCAAAATTTTGTTTTGTTGGGAGTGAAGAGGGAAGTTTTGCTGTAGATAAAGTAAGGGATGAGTGCTGTTATTCTAAAGAAGATGAAATGGCTATGGTGTGAAAAGAAAGAGGAGGAGCAAGGTTCTATACGGTGGAAGAATGCATGCAGTTCACGTTGAAGGGGGGTGTATTGAAGAAGGAGGTTCGGTGGAAGGGTCTGAGCAGCTTCACGGTTTCAACTCTTTTTTTTCTTTTTTTTTGGTTAATGAAGGAAACCAAAAGAGGGAGGAGTCAAACTACTAAGGGAAGGAGAAGAATTTGTTTAAACTTCATGCATGGTTTCATTACTCCCAAGCGAGTATGTGTAAGTAGAAGTGTTCCACTTCTCTTACTTATTCCATCTATCTACCACGTTTAACCCATATATTTTGGTATGCATTGATAAATTTTCTTCTTTGTTTGCAATTAGTACACAACAAATTTTCCTTTTTACATGTTGCACACGTGAATCCATCATACACTGCTTGCACTATGGGTTTGCCTCATGCTAGAAACTACTATCATTTTATTTGAAATATACACCACAAACTTTTCCAACCTCTTTTATTTTTAATTATTGATAACAATCAACAACAAACAAACCATATAATCGTGTACAACAATGTGCCACGATCCGAGAAAAGTAATTAAAATAGACTGGTTGATTAGTTCTGTAAAGTGTCTAAAGGACCATAATTACCCTAAAATACGTTAGAAAAACATATGTTCATTTTTTTAAATTAAAAATTACAAATTTTTTTTATAAAATAATTTCTGACTACGCTAACATAAACTAAACAAAAATTTGAAACGAATATTTAATTATAATTTAATTTCAAATTCTGATCATTTTTATTAACTGAATTACAATTCGTTTCGATTTCTCGACTGACGATGGACTAATTTCTGAAGGATCGTTGTTTTCAACTATATTTCACAGTAAAAATAATTTTCAATCATTTTAAAATAATATTATCACCTTAAAATTTTATTCAAAAATTATCTAAACCTTCCAAAATTTATTTAAAAATCATATTAAATTCAAATTTAATTGCAAAAATCCTAGGTCGTTACACGGATACAAGCTTTTCGAATATAGCTTCAGTTGCAATCCAGGATCCTGGGAAAAGAAATATCTTCGGAAACCAAAACTACTAGCTGCCCATGCGAAAAATATGGGCACCTAGAGTTTAGGTGAAAACAATACACTCCGAGTCAGTCATAGGATTGGCGTGAGAACTAAAACAGTTATTAAAACTTTACTTTAAACTAGGGTAAATCAAGGGACCACGCTGTATAACACAGAACGGGTGCACTTCCAAGAATACTATGAAATAAAATAATTTATAAACAATGCAATGTTTTTTGATAAATGAAGTTATTATAAGTCTCATGTCCCATCACATAATGCAACGCAAGCCGGAGAATAGAGTTTTCCCTTGTAATAGCCAAACATGCTTGATACACTTTAAAACAAAAGTCATTTGATATTATTATTTGTGCATATATGTTTCAAAAACAATTTCAATATAAATGTATCAGTCATAGACGGCATGGGTACTTTATATCATGTCGCCATATATAGGTTTACAATCAAAACTGCACAATGTCATGTATTGGAAATTTGATTTCCGTCATGAACCAAGGCAAGGGACCGTCCTTACCGAATTCGAGACTCTCTAGGATGAGCCTCAGGGCTCATTTGTAACTGCACCTGTATCTGGCAGGGCCGGTCCACCTTACTTTAGTGGATTGGTAATTCCTAAACAATGCATTTCCCCGCCCTATGAGGCGTAAATCTGGTCATTATATCGACCGTATCAAGAGCCATTAGGGACTCAAATCCGAGATACCTTGCTTTCCATCATCAATATAAGTAAAATGTATGGGCTCCATACAATGACACCACTCCTAGCTAGAAAGAAACATATGTCCTCCCTGCGGTCCTCTCCCGTTTCTGGTTCATACTGGGGTGCGAAGCTCGCGAATTAACGCTATACACAAAGATATGTTATTTCAAGCCGTGCTTTGATCATCAACCACAAAACTCTGCTTTTCAACAAAAGCCTTGATCATTTGCATCTCAGCATGCCACACTGATAATTCATGCCATGCGACTGATGTCTATCAATATATAACCTCTAAGCTCGAATGTCTTAGAGAAGGGCGTTAAGCAAGAGAATAAATTCTCCGCCGCCAAATAAATATTTAATAGAAATCAATCAACATAAAATGAAATCCAATGTCAGACACACATCCATTTACAAGTCCGTTCTGGGTATGAACGAAATCGGAGGCACCTTATTCCTCGTCCCATATGTACAAGGGAGAGGTCTTCGCATATCCGATCAATCTCCAAGTACGTCTGGATGATCACCACTTATTACTTTGTCTTAGGTGTATAACCCAATAAAGACATCAGTAATCATCCATACGATGTGAAGATCTCTGGTCTTCAACCACCGTCTTCATCATCGAATTTTAGTCGTCGTATCAATTATTTAGAATGGGTTAAACCCGGTCTTCCAGAATAATTCGCGTATTTTATAGTCAATAATCTAGTGCTATAAAAAAACATCATACGCCTCATTCCAATTTAGAATATTCGTTTGTTCAAATATTCACATTTTTAGGGAAAAGTTCCCATTAATTTTATTAAAAGTAAATTCTTTTAAATTTTCTCTTTAATCTTCCTTTGGATATCAATTTCAAAAGATTTTATTCTTTGACAATTATAAACCAAATTAAGGTTCATAAAACTAGTCGGGATTATCAAGCCTTACCGAAGTAATCCTTTATTTTATTTTCCAATTCCAACCTATTCATACCATGGAGTAAACTTAGTAATACTCCATATCTAACACCCACTGTGTTATCGGTAATTTTAATTACCTTTTTATATTCAAATCTAATTAAAGATTTAACTATCGCCTGAAGTAAAACTGGTGGTACTCCATTCTCGATCATTTCCTAAATACGATAAATTTAATTATCCCTTTTACACTCCAATCTAATTAAAGATTTATTAAAACTCCAATTTGGTTTTAATATCGTAAATCATTACTTTATGATTGTTCAACTCTTAGGAAAATTAATCCTGTCATTAACTGGGTTAAAGAACTAATGCCATTTAAAACACAGTTCACGATAAACCCAAAATCACATTCCATTAACTATGGAATTTTCACAGAAAACAAAACAATATATAATCGATATAAATATCTGTATCCAACCAATCATATAAATGACAAAACGACAAAGTCTTTTAAATTCCATATATAGTAACAATCTTCCTCCACAGAAGCACATCTCGATTATTACCAAATTGAATTCCATTTAATTCTAATTTAATATATTAAATTGGAAAACTTTACTTTGGAAAATTTCCATTAATCATAATTAAATGATTTATAAATTACTTTGGAAAATTTCCATTAATCATAATTAAATGATTTATAAATTACTTTGGAATATTTCCATTAATCATAATTAAAAATTTTCCATTAATTTATTAAATTGGAAAACTTTACTTTGGAGTATTAAAGGGGCTTTGGATGTTAATTTGAACAACATGGGGGCTTCTTCAACTTTTCTGAATTCCTCTTCTGATCTTGTCAAATCTCATTCTATTGATCCTTTTCTGTCTAATGACAAGCCTAATTCTTCCATTCCACCATCACACTTTCCACCGAACACCACATCGGCTTCAGTTGAAGTCACTAAATCTGATTATCTTTCTATTTTCAATTCTTTACCTCGAGACGCTAGTTCTAATAAACCTCTGGAATTTGAAGTTGTTAAAGGTAATCAAAAAAAATTTCTTCCCGAAATAGTTAAAGCTGAGGTTGTGAAATACTGGAATCATCATTTAGTTGGGTTTTTTCTGGATGTATCTTTGTCATATTTGTCAGTGGTTAATTTTCTTCGGAATCGTTGTAAATTATATAGGGAGGTGGACATTAAATCTGATGGGCTAAATTTTTACTTCAAATTTTTGAATGATGCTGATAGAGATAAAGTGTTGAAAGCTGATCCAATGTTCATCATAGGTCGTATGTTCATTATTACAAGGTGGGATCCCTCAATTGGAAGTGCTCAATCTCAAATTAAGAAAATTCCATTTGGGTTCATCTTCATAGAATTCCTTTATTGCTATGGACACTAATGGGGATTAATTGGCTAGCTTATCAGATTGGGAAGCTTATTTGTTTTGAGACTAATACTAAAAAAATGCATAGGATTGGATATGCTAAGGTGCTTGTTGAAATTGATGCAGAATCTGATTTACCTAGCTGCATTGATTTGGGTGGACTTGGTGATAAATGTCCCCCAGTTATTGTCAATTATGATTGGAGGCCAAGAATATGTGTGCACTGTAAAGTTTTTGGTCATGATTCTGGTCAATGTGATGTATTCAACAAAAAAGTCTATCCTGAAGCAAACCAGCATGATGAAAGGAAAGAGGTTATATATGATTCAGTTCATGAGGTGAGGGAAAATGTGAAAGGAAATATGCCAATCTATGGAAAGCAGAATGGATGGGCTAAGGTTGTTAATAAGAAAAAACAAATGTGGCAAGGAAAAACATGGAAAGATGGTACTGCAGTGGATCTTGATGCTGCTAATACAAATGAGAAAGTGATAAAATCAAAAGGAGGAGGTAATTCTGTGTTACATGAAAAAGTTAACAATGATGAGCTGAAGAAACAAGAATATAGTGCAATTGGGAAAGATAATGTTTATATAATGGTAGTGGATGACAAAGGAAATTGTGTAGTGCATCGAAAAGAGAATTTAGATTTATCTAATGAAAAATCAAGGACAAAAGGTAAGCAAATTATTGAGGATAACTGTACAGAAGATGTACAAAATGATTGTCTCCTTTACAATCCTTTTTCCATTTTAAGTGATCTTTCAAACATGCCATCAACTTCCTCTGGAATCATTACTAATCAAAATTCCTCTAATTCTTCCATGTCATGTCCTTCAAATTCCTCCACTTTCTCATCTGTTAAACCTTCTGGTTGTGATTCATCCTTCAGCTTTCAGATTCCTAATAATTCTTCTTTCAGTTGTAAATTTTTTGATCCTTCATCTTCTCCTTATTCTCATCTAGCTAACTCCAAAAGAAATTATTCTTCCACCACTTCCCAATTCTTCTAACTGCGTTTCCTCTTTTAATGATACTTGTTCTGCTGATCCTTCAATAGAAGCTTCTCCACCAAAGTCTATCAAGGCTAAAGTTAGTGATTACATTGATGCTGCTTTGAAATCCCCTCTAAAATCAAAGAAAAAATGCAGGAAAAAGAAAGTGACTGTGAATTCTGTTGACATAAAAGATATTGATGAAGGTGTTGATTTTAAAAAGGATGAAGTTTTACCTTCTGGTAGTCAGAATGTTGTTTCTAAGAGGAGTATAAGGAACAATCCAGCTCCTTCCATAGTTCCTGTTCAAATTGAAAAATGATTCACAATATTTCGTTCTGGAACATTAGAGGAGTGAATTTACCCTCTAAGAAAAGTGAGATTAAATTCTTTTTGAAGAATAACAATATCCATCTTCTGTGCATTTCTAAAACTAAGCTTGATAAGACTTCAACTATTAAAGCAGCTTCTTTTATCTCTCATTCCTGGAATTTTTATCACAATTTGGATAATGCTAGTTTTGGTCGGTTGCTTACTTTTTGGAATATCTTTAAGTTCTCTAAAGTTTGTTCTTCTGATCAGTTTATTCATTACAAATGTATTTATCTCTCGTCTAGCTCTACTTTTTACCTCACTTCTGTCTATGCCCAAAATGTTTTAACTTTGAGAAATTCTTTTCTCTCTAATCTTTGTATCATTCATTCATCTTCTGACCCTTGGATACTGGGAGGCGATTTCAATTGCATGTATTCATCTTCTCAAAAATAGGGTGGTTGTACCCTAACTGTTAAGGATATTGCTCCTCTAAGCCAAGCTCTCATCACTTCCAAATTAATTCCTCTTAACAGTTTTGGCCCTTCTTTCACATGGTCGAACAAAAGTCATTCTGGTCCACCAACTCTCTGCAAGCTTGATCACATTTTTGTTAATTCCTTTTTCATTCAAACCTGGCCTAAAGCTTTCTATCATGTTCTATCCCCAACATTTTTTTATCATTGTCCTCTGCTTTTATATTGGGGATAATCAAGTGCCATTGATAAAGGGAAGTCCTCTTTAAAAAAATTCAATTTTTGGTGTTCTAATAAGGAATATTCATGTACTTTAATGTAGGTATGGAAACAGTGTTATTGTAGGAGCCCTATGGATAAATTGCTTCATAAGTTGAGGTTGCTAAAGATTCATCTCAAAGCTTAGTCTAGTCAATTATATGGAGAAGAAATGAAGCAATCTTCAATAGTGAGGTCTGGTCTTATTCAAGTCCAAAATCTTTTAGTGGGGAGACCCTTTGATATGCAGTTACAAGTACTCGAGAAGGAACTATAGGATAAGTTGAAGAATTTGTTGCATATGGAATTTCAGTCTAAAAGGCAGAGTTCTAGGATTAAAAGAGAAATGGAAGCTGATAGGAACTCGAAGTTCTTCCATAATTCATTAAAAGTCAACAAAGTTAATGAAGCTATTCATATGATCAATGACACTGATGGTAACATTTTGTCTTCTCAATCAAGTATTGATAAAGCTTTCGTTGAATATTTTACTTCTATTTTAGCACCAAATTCTCTTCCTGTTTATAATATTAAACCGTTGTTTCACTTGGAGCTTCCCTTTTTATTTGATCATCAATCCTTTGAGCTAATTAAGTATGTCTCTAGTGATGAGATTAAGACCGCAATGTTTGATTTGGATGCTTCTAATTCTGGAGGACCAGATGGGTTTAATGCTTGTTTTTTGCATAAAAATTGGGAGATTATTGGGAATGATGTTTCTGATGTTGTTCAACATTTCTTCTTGAAGATTGAATTACCACCTATTGACGACAAATTCTGTTGCTTTAGTGCCTAAGGTTGATAATCCTTCATGTGTATCAGATTTTAGACCGATATCATGTTGTAGTGTATTCTATAAATCCATTTCGAAGATTTTGGCAAATAAAATTCAATCTGTTTTTCCTTCAATAATCTCAAGTAATCAATCTGCGTTTGTGCCAGGTAGAACTATTAGTGATAACATTTTTATTACTCAAGAGTTGATCCATGGTTATGACAAGAAGAACATTTCACCAAGTTGTATGTTAAAATTGGATATTAGGAAGGCATTTGACAGTGTTTCATGGTCCTCTATTATTGTTGTTTTGTCTAGAATGAATTTCCCACTTCTTTTTTTAGCATGGATTTACACTTGCATCTCTTCACCAATGTTTTCAGTTTCTAGATGTGGAATGCTACATGGTTACTTTAAAAGTAAGTAAGGACTAAGACAGAGAGATCCTATTTCCATATATTTGTTTATAATTGTTATGGAGCTCCTTAATACTTTGGTTCTTAATCAAGTGAAGATAGGTAAACTTCAATTACATCCACGATGCAAGGATCCTCTCATTACCCACTTGTGTTTTGCTGATGATCTCATAATTTTCACCAAGCCTACTCTAGGAAATATTCAATGTATTTTACCATCCTTCATACCTTTTATGAGATTACAGGGTTACAAATAAATTTAAGTAAGTCTTACATTAAAGTTGCAGGGTTATGTCAAGCTAATACAAATGAACTGATTGAATCTTCTAGGTTAAAGGTTCTTCCTAAAAATTCGTCATATTTGGGTTTGCCTCTGTTTACTGGAAGAATCACTAAGGAAAAGTGCATGCCATTATATGAAAAAATCATTGACAAAATGAAGCAGTGGCCTTCTTGTAGTCTGTCTCAAGCTGGAAGGTTAGTTATCATTCAATCAATTGTAACTGCGATGACTACATATTATATATACTAGACATTATACTCTTCCTTTGAAACTCATTAATATGGTAATCAGTACTATGAACAAGTTCTTATGGCATGGTGATCCATTTGCTAAGAATATTGTTCCCATTGATTTTTGTAAATTGTGTGAGAAGAAATGTAAAGGTGGTTTAGGAATAATTAACCTTTTTCATTGGAACAAAGCTGCAGTTTCGGTTTATATAGATATATTATTCTATGATGATAGTTTCCTATGGACTAAGTTTGTTAAGTTCAACTTGGAAGGAAGAATTTTGGACCATGAGCATTCCAATCTCTTGTAGTTGGAGTTGGAGACAGATTTTAAAACTGAGGGGCCTCTTTTATTCAATGCAATGCAGGAAGCATTCAAGGTTTGTCTTTTTGGCATTCTCCATGGGCTGGCAAAGTATTAATTTTGAGTGATAAGGTTGAGTATAATTTGAGAAGAAACAGTGGAGTTCCTGATACAGCAGTAGTGGATGATATGATTCATGAAGGAGTTTCGCATTTGCCTCATAGTTGTTCTTCTTCATTATGAGTGCTTTGGTAAGAAATCACAGCTAACTTTAAGTCTGGCGAGGGTGTTATTACTTAGATGGATAAAAGACACTCTATCAGATTAGTTTATGATCTTTTAGTGGGTCAAAAACCATTTTTTCCTTTGCATAAGAGAATTTGGAGCTTGATGAGTAATGCAAAACAGAACTTATTTTTTTGGAAATTAATGGCTAATGCCATTAATACTAAGGATAAACTGTTAGGTATGGGATTATTCATGAAGATTCTTGTGTTTTTTGTGGTGTGGAGACTGAATGTAACACTCATTTATTCTTTGAGTGCACGTTTGTTTTTGAATTATGGAGTTGAATTTCAATATCTGGTAATCTGCATAGGCCATCTAATTTTAGCAGAGAAGAATGGTATGTACTCTTTAAAGCTACAAGGTAGAAGACAAAGAGAAGCATGATTTTGTTGAAAGTTTTGAAGACATTTGTGTATGAAGTGTGGAATGAGAGAAATAGGAGGGTGTTTAGTTCATCTTCTCTGAATTTTGATGAATTATTTTCTCTAACTCATAATGCCATTTTGAGGAAATTACATACTGGGTGATTGGTTTAAAGAAGCTGTTTGATTTTTGTGCATCGTCGCAATGGAAGATTAGTCTCTGAATTTTGATGAATTATTTTCTCTAATTCATAATGCCATTTTGAGGAAATTGCATACTGGGTGATTGGTTTAAAGAAGCTGTTTGATTTTTGTGCCTCGTCGCAATGGAAGATTAGTCTTGAATAGTTAGTCTGGTCTTATTTTTTTGTATAGCATTGAGTTTTTTTGTGTTTTCATTATGTATGTCAGAGTTTTTTTCTTAATGATGTTGAACTGTTGTTGTACAGTCTCTTGGTTGTTGTATTTTTGTTACTTGTAAATGTTCAGTGCTAATAAAGTTTTATTGCCTTTCAAAAGAATTATTGAAATGACTCGAACTTCCCCGGTCTCCCAAGAGAAGAGAAAGAACGAATTGTATGAGAACACGAAAAATCTGAACACAAACATAAGAACATTTAATTGCTTATTACACCAATTTCCATTAGAGTACAAGAATATACAGAGTATGAACAAATAATATACATTTGATAAATGTCAGTGATTTACAAATTATTATGCAGCGAAAAATAATACAAAACACAACTGAAAGAGATAAACGAATACAGAGCGTTCTGAATATAGCTCCAGTTGTAAATCAGGATCCTGTGAATATCATATCTGCAAAACCAAAACTCCTAGCTGCCATGTAGAAAATAGGGGCATCCAGAGTTTAGGTCAAAACAATAAACTCCAGGTCAGCCATGTGACTGGTGTGAGAACTAAAAACAGTTATTTAAAACTTTACTTTAAAATGGAGTAAATCAAGGGACCACGCCATATACCACGGAACGGGTTTCCTCCCAAGAATACTAGTGCATAGAATAAATATCGCAATGCTTTTGGGAAAAATGAAGTTATTATAAGATCCAGGTCCCATCACACAATGCAACGCAAGCGGGAGGATAGGGTTTTCCCTTATAATAGCCAAACATGCTTGGTACGTTTAAAATAGATCATTTGATACTATTGAAAGTGCATAGTGTATAAAACAACTTCAAATATAAACGTATCACTCATACACGACATGGGTACCATATATCATGTCAACAATATTAGGCTCTATAATCAAAACCAAAATGTCATGTATTGGAAATCGGATTCCATCTATGAATCGAGGCCAGGGATGGCTCCTCACCGCTTCGAAACACTCTAGCAAATGTCTAAGGACAACACACTCTGGGCAACCCTTGGATCGGTTGGGTCGGTCCTCTCTTACGTTTAGGATTAGCAATTCCTGAACACACGTTTCCCCGCCCTATGGGGCGTAAATGAGACAGAGGACTCAACATCCATCGGCTCCATAGTAACCGATATATCCGAGGCACCTCGCAATCTAACAACCACATAAGTAAAAATGTCTGGGCTCTATACCATGACACCACTGGTAGCTAGAAAGAAACGTCATGTTCTACCAACGGTCCAATCCCATTTTTGACTCATACCGAGGTGTGAGGCTCGCGAATTAACGCTATACACAAAGCTATGCCCTTTAAGGCCGTGCTTTGATCATCAACCACAAGACTCTGCTTTTCAAAAGAAGCCTTGATCATTTGCATCTCAGCATGCCATATAGGCAATTCACGCCATGCAACTAATATCTATCGATATATAACCTCTGTGCTCGTACGTCTCAGAGAAGGGTGTTAAGCAAGAGAATAAATTCTCCGCCACCAAATAGATATATATTTAATAGAGATCAATCAACACAGAATAAAATCCAATGTTAGACACACATCCATTCACAAGTTCGTTCTAGGTCTGAATGAAACCGGAGGCACCTTATTCCTCGTCCCGTGTCCAATACAGGAGAGAGGTCGTCGCATATCCGGTCAATCTCTTAGTATGTCTGGACGATCACCACTTATTACCTTGTCTTGGGTGTACCGCCTAATCAAGACATCAGTAATCATCCAAACAATGTGAAGACCTCAGGTTTTCAACCACCGTCTTCATCGTCGACTTATCGTCGAATCAGTTATTCAGAATGGGAATAAATCCAGCCTTTCCAAATAACTCGCGTATATAATAAACGAGTGCAATAAAAACACAACATACGCCTCATTCCAATTCTGAATATTATTTTATTTAAATATTCATATCCTATAGGAAAGGCTCCCATTAATTTTATCAAAGATAAATCCTTTAAATTTATTCTTTAATCATTCTTTGGATATCCATTCAAACCATATTAAGGTTTTCCAAACTAGTCGGGATTAGCGCACCTTACCAAAGTAATCATTTGTTTAATTTCGCAATTCCAACCTATTTATCCCATGGAGCAAAACTGGTAATACTCCATATCTAACACCACGGTGTTATCAGTGAATTTAATTACCATTTCCCGTTCAAATCTAATTAAAGATTTAACTATCGCTTGGAGCAAAATTGGTGATACTCCACTCTCGAGCATTTCCCAAATTAGATAACTTAAATTATCACATTGCAATCTAATTAAAGATTCATTAAAACTCCACTTAGTTTTAATCTTTCCAAAAATCAATACTAATGATTATTTAACTTTGGAAAATCAAACATGCCGCATAGATATTCTACACCGTACTACGGATTTCTGCCTATATATAACCTCTAAGCTCGTACGTCTGAGAGAAGGGTGTTAAGAAAGCGAATAAATTCTCCGCCACCAAACAGATATATATTTAGTAGAGATCAACCATACAGTTCGAAATACAATGTTAGACATGTAATCCTATCTTTAACTGGGTTAGAGAACTAATGTCATTTAAAACACAGTTCACGATAAACCCAAAATCATATTCCATTAATTATGGAATCTTCACGGAAAACATATTGATATATATAATCGATATCAATTTCCGTATCTGACTAATAATATAAATGGAATAACGACAAAGCCTTTTAAATTCCATATATATTAATAGTCTTCCTCCATAGAAGCTCATTTCTATTATTATCAAATCGAATTCCATTCAATTCCAATTTAATATATTTAAATTGGAAAACTTTATTTTGGAAAAATTCCATTAAGTCTTAATAAAAATTTTATAAATTCCAAATCTCATTTCACTGTAAATCGGGTTAAAGAACGAATGTTGTTAAAACCGCAGTTCACAATAAACCCAATTCACATTCCATTTCCTTTCAATTAAATGTTAATTAACTGGAAACTCTAATAGTCTTAATTAAAAGATTTATTCTTTTCTCAACTGGGTTTAAGAACAGTGTTAATGAAGACACCATTCACGACAAACCCAAAATCCAATTTTTTTTAATTCAATTCCAATTAAATATTAATTAATTGGAAAAAACTTCACTAAATCTTAATTAAAGAATTATTCTTTTCTCAACTGGGTTTAAGAACAGTGTTAATGAAGACACAACTTTATATTTTTTAAAATCAAAACTTTATATTTTTAAAAATCACAACTTTATATTTTTTAAAATCACAACTTTATATTTTTAAAAAATCACAACTTTATATTTTTGAAAATCACAACTTTATATTTTTAAAAATCACAACTTTATATTTTTAAAAATCATAACTTTATATTCTTTAAAATTACAACTTTATATTTTTAAAAATCACAACTTTATATTTTTAAAAATCACTTCTTTTCATGTTTGAAAATAAAATCTTTTCCTATTTTAAAAATCAAATCTTTTCAACTTTTAAAAATCAAATCTTTTCATGTTTTTAAAAATCAAATCTTTTAAACAAATAAGAAATCAAATCTTTTAAACACATAAAAATCATATATTTAAACCACTATATATATATAAAAACCGATTTTTTTATTTATACTATACAAAAATACAATTTTTAAGTTTACAAAACTAACTACATACTAATTAAATAAATAAAAAAAAAGAAAAACTAACTTTTTCTTCAGAGGGGTGGGGCTGAGGGGCGCGCCACCATCAGAGGTCAGAGGTGGCGTCGTTGCTGATCGGAGGTGGGACCAGGTTAATGGCGGCGTCATTTTTTAGAGGAAAAAGGGGCTAGGGCGCGGGTTTTCAGATGAGGAAGAGGAGTGCGACGCAGAGAGGAGGCGGGGAGCATCGAGGTGGCGGTGGCTTCGTTGGGGGGGGGGGGGGTACGACGGCGGTACTCCGCCTGGAGGTGGGGCACGACAAAAGAGATCGTGGTTTTTTTTATTTCTTATTCGATTTTGGAAACTGAATGGGGGGCTTAGTGGAAGAGGTAAAGTGCTTGGGCCATATATAATATTATATATATTTTTTATTTACTTCTAATTTTCAAAAAGTTACCTTTTCTTTCGAATCCCAAATCGGACCCAACGACTGTCGCCCCTATCTAATTACCCCCATTTCGGACACAATGGGATATGTCCGGTAAGCCAATTCGACTGTTACGATTAGTTTTCGTTTAAATTAAAATTTAAGTCATTATATATTCAATTTAAACATATATTTTAATTTACTAGGGCCACATACTGACTCAAAAAATTCCAGAAAAATAAATCTAGTTGTATTTTGACAATACGATCCTAACAAAACTAATTTCGTCGAATTTGGAGATCGTTTGAAAAACGGTCATTTTCCAGTCGATTAAATTCAAATTGAAATTGCTTAACGCGTTTAAATTTGCCATGCTCACATATTGATTCCAAAAATTATGAAAATTGGAATCCAGCAACAACTTGACATTCCGGATCCAACAAAAGTGGTCTCGTCGAAAACAGAGGTCGTTTGCAAAATCGCTATTTTTAAGGTCTATATATTATATAAAATTCCGTAGCGACTATTCTGAATTTTCAACTAGACATAACTTTTTATTCCCACTATGAAATATGGATTTTTCACATCCTTTGGAAAGATATTTTCAAACAGATTCAAATATTTCTAGTTTCAATAAAATCCGGTTTATTTTGAATTCTGTACAATCGTTTGAAATTTGAAATCGAATTTTCAAACTACCGCGCCATTTTCAATTCCTTTTATAATTAAAATAAATATTTATATTCTAATTTCGATTTAAATAAATTTCTACGTTCTAATTCTATTCAAAATAAATTTCTAGTCATAATTATTTAAAATAAATCATTTTAATTATTCAAAATTCATTAAAATAGGTAAAATAAAAAATTTAAATTGGTCCTATTTTCCGGGTTGTTACAATCTCCCCCACTTAAAATCTTTTCATCCTCGAAAAGGAACGGAACTGAAAGTTGTTTAACTAACCAACTTGACTTTCATTCTTCAACTTTTTAGTTTCTAAGAATTTTCTAATTCTTCAAAAATTTGGCTAACACCCTAAATTTTGAAAAATTTCGCCATAACCTCCTTTGTACGGGGAGACATTTATAACAGCAACTTGCCACACAGGGCCCTCAACATCCAAAAAGAAAAAGAAAAAGCCAAGCGGCTCATAAAATCATTCAAACCCAATAAATTAGTAAACATGTACCTATTTGTTTGGCATACAATTTTATTCCTCTGCTTTGCTTCCTTGCTATGACCCGTTCACACATATATATGTACATGCACACAATTTTTCCAAACAATTTGTAATTCAGTTCAAATTTGACTAAATTTACCTTATATCATCCTATGGGTTTAAATAATTTAATTAGTGAACGAATTATCAAACAACACAACCAACAATCAATTAGTTGATTATCGTTTCAAACACATAACTTTATATATGTACAAAAATCCAATTTTGTGTGTCAAATCACAAACAATAAATTCTAGCTTCGTTTTGGTTCTCACACCAGTCAATTGGAAATATATAAATATCTCACTTTTGAAGCTCGAAAATAAATATTGATGCTGCTGCAACGATCATAAGAATCATGTCCGGGCGACCAGATTGTGATTCTATATTTATCCAGTATATTTAAGGTTTTGTATACACGTTTGCAAAGCATACATGCATAATCTTTATATACTCGATTGTCGAAATTCAATTTAAAATAAAATATTCAAATACGTATAACAAGGTTTAAATTTTCAAAACAAAATTTGTTTTTCATTTTTATTTTAAAAACACTACTCTTCACACTCATTCTAGGATACTACTGATACCATATCTAACGAGTCATTCTTATTGGATATTACTAATCCAATCTCTAATGAATTTTTTCGTTTGGTTTTAACGTGTCTTGTTCTCGAGCTTGGTAAACCAAAGCTCTGATGCCAAAATGAAACGACCCGAACTTCCCCGGTCTGCGAAGGGAAGAGAAAGAACGGATTGTCTGAGAACACGACAAATCAGAACACAAATAGAAGAACATTTCATTGCTTATTACAACAATTTCCATCAGAGTACAAGAATATACAAAGTATGAACAAATAATATACATTTGATAAATGTCAGAGATTTACAAATTATTATGCAGCGGAAAATAATACAAAACACAACTGATAGAGATAAATGGATACAGAGCGTTCCGTATATAGCTCGAGCTGTAAACCAGGATACCGTGAATATAATATCTGCAAAACCAAAACTCCTAGCTGCCCATGTGGAAAATAGGGGCAACCAGAGTTTAGGTCAAAACAATAAACTCCAGGTTAGTCATGTGACTGGTGTGAGAACTAAAACAGTTATTTAAAACTTTACTTTAAAATGGAGTAAATCAAGGGACCACGCCGTATAACATGGAACGGGTTTCCTCCCAAGAATACCAGTGCATAGAATAAACAACGCGTTGCTTTTTGGAAAAATGAAGCTATTATAAGACCCAGGTCCCATCGCACAATGCAACACAAGCCGAAGGATAGGGTTTTCCCTTATAATAGCCAAACATTCTTGGTATGTTTAAAACAAATCATTTGATACTATTGAAAGTGCATAGTGTATAAAACAACTTTAAATTTAAATGTATCAATCATAGACGGCATGGGTACCATATATCATGTTGTCAATACTAGGCTCTACAATCAAAACTGATATGTCACGTATTGGAAATTGGATTCCATCTATGAGTCGAGGCCAGGGATGGCTCCTCACCGCTTCGAGACACTCTGGCAAATGTCTTAGGCCTACACACTCTGGGCAACCCTTGGATCGGTTGGGCCGGTCCTCTCTTACGTTTGAGGATTGGCAATTCCTGAACACCCGTTTCCCCGCCCTATGGGGCGTAAATAAGCTAGATGACTCAATATCCATCGGCTCCGTAGCAACAATATATTCGAGGCGCCTCGCAATCCAACAACCACATAATTAAAAATTTCGAGGCTCCATACCATGATACCACTCCTAGTTAGAAAGAAACGTCATGTTCTCCCATCGGTCCGATCCCGTTTTTGACTCATACCGAGGTGTGAAGCTCGCGAATTAACGTTATACACAAAGATATGTCCTTTAAGGCCATGCTTTGATCATTAACCACAAGACTCTGCTTTTCAACAGAAGCCTTGATCATTTGCATCTCAGCATGCCACACATGCGATTCACGCCATGCAACTGATGTCTATCGATATATAACCTCTGAGATCGTACGTCTCAAAGAAGGGTGTTAAGCAAGAGAATAAATTCTCCGCCACCAAATAGATATATATTTAATAGAGATCAATCAACACAGAATAAAATCTAAATGTCAGACACACATCCATTCACAAGTTCGTTCTGGGTCTGAACGAAACCGGAGACACCTTATTCCTTGTCCAGTATCCAATACAGGAGAGAGATCCTCGCATATCCGGTCGATCTCCAAGTACGTCTGGACGATCACCATTTACTACCTTGTCTTGGGTGTACCGCCCAATCAAGACATCAGTAATCAAATAAACGATGTGAAAACCTTCGGTCTTCAACCACTGTCTTCATCGTCGACTTATCGTCGAATCAGTTATTCAGAATGGGCATAAACCCGGCCCTTCCGAATAACTCGCGTGTATAATAAACGTGTGCTATAAAAGCACAACATACGCCTCATTCCAATTTTGAATATTCTTTTATTTAAATATTCATATCCTTTGGGAAAGGTTCCCATTAATTTTATCAAAGATAAATCCTTTAAATTTATTCTTTAATCTTCCTTCGGATATCCATTCAAACCATATTAATGTTTTCCAAACTAGTCGGGATTAGCACACCTTACTGAAGTAATCATTTGTTTAATTTCCCAATCTCAACCTATTCATCCAGTGGAGCAAAAATGGTAATACTCCATATCTAACACCACGGTGTTATCAATAAATTTAATTACCATTTCCCGTTCAAATCTAATTAAAGATTTAACTATCACTTGGAGCAAAATTGTTGATACTCCACTCTCGATCATTCCCTAAATTTGATAACATAAATTATCACCTTCCAATCTAATTAAAGATTCATTAAAACTCCTCTTAGTTTTAATTTTCCCAAAAATCAATATTAATGATTATTTAACTTTGGAAAATCAAACATGTCGCATCGACAATCTACACCGTACTATTGATTTCTGCCTATATATAACCTCTAAGCTCGTACGTCTTAGAGAAGGGTGTTAAGCAAGAGAATAAATTCTCCACCACCAAACATATATATATTTAGCAGAGATCAACCATACAGTTCAAAATACAATGTTAGACATGTAATCCTATCATTAACTTGCTTAAAGAACTAATGTCATTTAAAACACAATTCAGGATAAACCCGAAATCATATTCCACTTATTATGGAATCTTCACGGAAAGTTGATCGATATATATATATATATATAATCGATATCAGTTTCCGTATCCGACTAATAATATAAATGGAATAACAACAAAGCCTTTTAAATTCCATTTATATTAACAGTCTTCCTCCACAGACGCTCATTTCGATTATTATCAAATCTAATTCCATTAAATTCCAATTTAATATATTTAAATTGGAAAACTTTCCTTTGGAAAATTTCCATTAAATCTTAATAAAAAGATTTATAAATTCCAAATCTCATTTCACTGTAAATTGGATTAAAGAACGAATGTCGTTAAAAACACAGTTCACAATAACCCAATTCATATTCCATTTCATTCCAATTAAATGTTAATTAACTGGAAACTCTAATAATCTTAATTAAAAGATTTATTCTTTTCTCAACTGAGTTTAAGAACAGTGTTAATGAAGACACCACTCATGGCAAACCCAAAATCCAATTTTTTTTAATTCAATTCCAATTAAATATTAATTAATTGGAAAAAACTTCACTATATCTTAATTAAAGATTTATTCTTTTCTCAACTGGGTTTAAGAACAGTGTTAATGAAGACACCATTCACGACAAACCCAAATCCAATTCAATATTAAATACAAGGCTCTGAATAGAAATTATATCGACTTATATTCAATATCAAATTCTGAAATCAACAAATATCGTATTGGAAATAACGATACATATTTTCCAAATTCCTCCACAATATCCGTATAATCACGGAATCCAATATCGAAATATTCCGATGATAATTTCGATTCAAATCCATTTCATTTCATTTATTGGAAATTTTGGTATTTTTAAAACCATTTCGAATCCAATTTATTTATTTAAAAATATTGGATTTATAATTCTAGTTCATAACTAGTTCATTTCGATAAAAATATATTTTTATCTTTTCAAATATGGAAATTTTCATCCTAATTCTTTCCAAATCATTTACTATGATTTTACACAAATTATTGATATTTTTAATAATTTTATCAAGGCCCGTACAGTCGATTTCCAAAAACGGTCATTGAACTGCACTTACAGCGACCTTTTCCAAATTTGATTTGGACATAAGTCCAAATCCAACTATTAGATTTCAAATCCCTTATATTCGTTGAAAAGCTCTTTTGGATACGAACCCAATGGTTCCAGTTTTAGGTGAATCAGACGGTCGGATCTCCCGTAATGTCAATTCGAAGTCAATGGTCGAAATTCGTGAACTACCGCGGCGCGGCGCCTTCTATTCAGGCCATTATATTATATATATATATATATAGTATATATTTCATCGATTTCCCTTTAAAACGAATTTTATAAATCGTTTTAAATTCGTTTTAAAAACGATTCCAACTTCATTTTTAGTTTTAAATCAAAATTGAATTCTTCTTATCATTATAGTATATAAATGATAATATTTTCAAAATATCATATTTTGAAATAATTTCCTTTTCGATATTCATTATAAAAATGAATAAAATCGATATAAATATCGTTCACGTCAAAATGACGTTAATCTAATAAACTCGGCTTCATATATTATATTTTCGTGTCCATCCCAAACTGGACATCAAAATCATATTTTGATCTATTACTGAATATTATTTTAAAATATTAGTTATTTTAAAATATTCATTACTCGTCATTTTAAAATATTCTCTAATTTAAAATATTCGTTCTTTCCGAATTGGAATCAAACACAATCAATTACCATATAATTTTATTTATATGGATTTCATACACACGTATACACAACCATACCAAACACAGTCAACCATCATCCAGAGTGCATTACACAACTACATAAGCATTAAATATGAATAATTAACGCTTACAACGGCCTATCAACTAATCGATTGACGTACAACTAAACAATTGGGATTAGTGTATGTCAAATATCATCCCAATACCCGTATGGGGTTTTCAAACAACAAACACTGATTACTATTTGTGCAGTTGAAAGATGTGTAAAATATATCGTCCTAATCAATATCAGTAAAGGGCGTACATAAACAAATCGTTCGATTTGTAAATGAATATTTATTTTATTCATATACATGTTAAATTTTTTTATTTTTAACTATAAAATATTTATCTCATCTCATGAATATTTTACATAGTTCATTTATACAATAAAAATGATATTTTTATTGTTCAAATATTTTTAGAAAATTTTTGGCAACATAACGACGCGATACTAGAACCGGAATAAGGTCTAGGCTTATCCCTAGCCTAATAATGGCTCGCGCCATATACAAACCAAATTCTAATCAATTCACTTCAATTCCCAAACCAAATTCAACCAAATAATCCAATCAACCAAACAGCCAAACAAACATGGTTTCAAACAAAGGTGTCAGGTGCTACTAAGCACCGTCTGCATCCTAGTATATACATTTAACTAAAAAATAAATTAAAGTGAGAAGTTCTCACCTTCGGGATCCACTCCTCCAGTTTTATTTCTAAATTTCTGAACCGTCTGGATTTGCCCGAAATTCCAACGCAGTCCTTTCCACGTTGTTTATAATAAAAATCACATTTTTAATATGATGTTTATATATTAAAATTAATATTTTTATTTCGCTATATATATAATAAAAATCATATTTTTATTTCAAATCTACATTATAAAAATCAGATTTTTACAACGCTACTTACTATTTTAAATTATATTTTTATATCGTTATTTCATATATAAAAATCTAATTTTTATTTCGATACGACATATATAAAAATCGCATCTTTATATTGTTATTCATATGATAAAAACCATATTTTTATAATGCTTTACTTATATAAAAATCATATTTTATAATACTTCTATGTATATATAAATCATATTTTTATATAATTAAAAATCATATCTTTGTATAATTAAAAGACACAACCTTATATATTTAAAAATCACAACCTTATATTTTTAAAAATCACAACTTTATATTTTTAAAAATCACTACTTTATATTTTTAAAAATCACAACTTTATATTTTTAAAAATCAGAACTTTATATATTTAAAAATCACAAATTTACATTTTTTAAAAAATCACATCTTTATATTTTTAAAAATCACAACATTATATTTTAAAAATCACAATTTTATATTTTTAAAAATCACGACTTTAAATTTTTAAAAATCACAACTTTATATTTTTAAAAATCACTTCTTTATATTTTAAAAATCACTTCTTTTCATGTTTGAAAATCAAATATTTTCATGTTTTAAAAATCAAATCTTTTCATGTTTTAAAAATCAAATATTTTCATGTTTTTCAAAATCAAATCTTTTAAACAAATAAAAAATCAAATCTTTTAAACACATAAAAATTCATATCTTTAAACCGCTATATATATATATATATATATATATATCAAAACCGATTTTTTTATTTATACTATGTAAAAATACAGTTTTAAATTTATAAAACTAACTACATACTAATTAAATAAGAAAAACTCACTTTTTCTTTAAAGGGGTGGCGCTGAGAGGCGCACCACCATCGGAGGTCGGAGGGGGCGTCATTGCTGATCGAAGGTGGGACTGGGTTAATGGTGGCGTCCATTTTCAAGGGAAAAAGGGGGCTAGGGCGCGGGTTTTTATATGGCGGAAGCGGAGGGGCGACGCAGAGAGGAGGCGGCGGCTTCGTTGGGGGAGGGGGTGCGACGACGGTGCTCCGCCTGGAGGTGGGGCGCGATGAACGAGATCGTGGTTTTTTTATTTCTTATTCGATTTTGGAAACTGAATGGGGGAAATAGTGGAATAGGTAAAGGGCTTGGGCCCTATATAATATTATATATATTTTATTTACTTTTAATTTTCAAAAAGTTACGTTTTCTTTCGAATCCCATATCGGACCCAACGACTGTCACCCCTAGCTAATTACCCCCATTCCGGACACAATGGGATATGTTCGGTAAGCCAATTCGGCTGTTGTGACCAGTTTTCATTTAAATTAAAATTTAAATCAATATATATTTAATTTAAACGTACATTTTAATTTACTAAGGCAACATGCTGACTCCAAAAATTCATGAAAAATAAATCTAGTTATGTTTTGACGATACGGTCCTAAAAAAACTAATTTTGTCGAATTTGGAAACCGTTTGAAAACGGTCATTTTCCAGTAGATTAAATTCAAACTAAAATTGCCAAACGCGTTTAAATTCGCCACGCTCACATATTGATTCCAAAAATTATGAAAATTGGAATCCAGCAATAACTTGACATTCCGGATCCAACAAAAATGGTCTCGTCGAAAACAGATGTCGTTTGCAAAATCGCTATTTTTAAGAGCTATATAATATATAAAATTCCATAGCGACTATTTTGAATTTTTCAACTGGACAAAACTTTTTATTCCCGCTATGAATTTTGGATTTTTCACATCCATTGGAAAGATATTTTCAAACAGATTCAAATATTTCTGGTTTCACTAAAATGGGGTTTATTTTGAATCCTGTACATTCATTTGAAATTTGAAATCGAATTTTCAAATTACCGTGCCATTTCCAATTCCTTTTATAATTAAAATAAATATTTATATTCTAATTTCGATTTAAATAAATTTATGCATTCTAATTCTATTCAAAATAAATTTCTAGTCATAATTATTTAAAATAAATCATTTTAAATATTCAAAATTCAATAAAATAGCCAAAATAAATTTTTTAAATTGGTTCTGATTTTCTGGGTTGTTACATTTATAAATTCCAAATCACATTTCACTGTTAATTGGGTTAAAGAACGAATGTTATTTAAAACACAGTTCACGATAAACCCAAAATCCGTTTTCCATTTCAATCCAATTAAATTAATTGGTAACTTCTATAAATCTTAATTAAAAGATTTATTCTTTTCGCGATGGGGTTTAAGAACGGTATTGTTTAAGACACCATTCACAACAACCCAAAGTCCACTTGATATTAATATAAGGCTCTAAATAGAAATTATATCGGCTTATATTCCATATCAAGTTCTGAAACCAACAGATATCGTATTGGGAATAACGATATCTGTATCTTCCAAATTCTTTAACAATATCCGTATAATCATGGAATCCAGTATTGAAATATTCCGAAGATTATTTCCACTCAAATCCTTTCCAATTCATACATTAGAAAATTCTGGTTAGATTAAAACCATTTACAATTCCAATTTATTTATTTGAAAACACTGGATTATTTTTCTAGTTCACAACTAGTTCATTCAGATAAAAATATCTTTGATCTTTTCAAATATGTAATTTTTCATTCAAAATCTTTCCAAACCATTCATTATGATTTACATAATTTTTCCCTATTTTGAATAATTTTATTAAGGCCCGTACAGTTGGTTTCGAATAACGACCACCGAACTGCATCCATAACGACCTTTTCCAAAACTAATTTGGACATATCCACAAATCGAACCGTTAGATTTCAATCCTCTTATAATCATTTGAAATCTCTTTTCGATACGAAGCCAACGGTTCTGGTTTTAGGAGAATCCAACGGTCGGATCTCCCTTCACAACAATTTGAATTTCATGGTCGAAATTCACGAACGATCATGATGCGGCGCGTTCTATTCAAACCATTGAATATATATATATATATGTTCTATTTCTTCTCAAAACGTATTTTATAAAATAAAACGATTCCCACTTCCATTTCAATTTTAAATCAAAACTGAACATTCCTTATCATTATAATGTTAAAATGATAATATTTTCAAAATATTAGATTTTGAAATCATTCCTTTTTCAGTATTCATTATAAAAATAAGTAGAATCAATATAAAAATCATTTGTGCTAAAATGGCGTAAATCTAGTCAACACGGCTTCACATATTCAATATTTTCATGTCCATCCAAAATTAGACATTAAATTCACATTTTAATCCTTTACAGAAAATTATTTTGAAATATTCCTTATTTCCAAATTGGAATGAGACCCAATCAATTACCATATAATATTATTTACATGGATTTCATACATTGCATGTATTCCACAATAGTGACATATAGTCATTAAACAATCAACCATCATCCAGAGTGTATTCTACACTGTATAAGCATTAAAATAAACAAATAACGCTTACTACAGTCTGTCAATCAATCGATTGACATAAAACTAAATAATTGGGATTAGTGTATGTCAAATATCATCCTAATACCCGTGTGGGGTTTCAACCAACGAATACTAAATATTATTTGTGTAGGTGGACGATAAGTAAAATTTATCATCCCAATCAATGTTAGTTAAATAGGTGTACATAAACAAACCGTTCGATTTGTAAATGAATATTTATTTCACGAGAATTTTATACCGTTCATCTATACGTTAAATAATATATTTTTAATGATTAAATATTTATTTCCACACATGACTATTTTATACGGTTCATATACACATTTAAAATGATATTTTTAATGAATAAATATTTATTTTAGAAAATTTCGACATTATAACGGTGTGATATTAGAATCGGAATAATGTCTAGCATTATCCCTCTCTTGATACTGGCTCGCGCCATACATAACCATCAATCCAATCAACAAAACCACAATACAATCATTTCTCAACACAACCAAATTTACAACCACAATTCAATCTATACCAACAAACAACCATGGTTTGTACAAATAAATAGTGTCACGAGCTACTAAGCCCCATCTGCCACCTAGGATATATTTAACTGTAAAATAGTTTGAGTGAGAAAGAGTTCTCACATTGGGATCCACTCCGCCATTCTTTTCTATTGCTCAAATTCGCTGTTCTGATTCCAGAATTTGCAAATGAGCTCCAATCTTCACCCGACCGTTTTTCCTAGCATGAATGTGTCATTTCGGACAACTTTCGCCTAGCGGACTATCTTTCGAAAATGCTCTAATTCGCTGGAAATCGTGAAAAGACAGTAATAAGACAATAGACTTTGGACGCGTTTTCCGGGCAGCTCCGAATTCCAAAATATGATTCCATGTACTTAAATTGAAGAGAAAATCGTGCTCTTCGACTTTGGCACTATGGAGTTTTGGCCAGAAGCGCTCGGTTTGGAAGATATTGAGGTGGAAAGGTTAGGGGGGTTAACCGCAAAACTGGAATTTTGTAAAAATTGGATTTTTAGAGGGAGGGGGCCCACGGCCGGAGTTGGGTGGCGGCGCAGGTGGCTGAAGAGGTGGAAGGGGTTTGCGGCGGTTGGAGGTGGGGCCAGAGGCGGCGGGTTTGGGGATTTCGAACAGAGGCTGGAGAGAGGAGAGAGAGAGGGGAGGAGGTGGTGTGGCGGCGTTAGGGGGGCGGCGGCGAGGCTGAGGCAGCCGGAGATGGGGCGGCGCTGCTGAAGGGTGACGGGTTTTATTTATTTATTTGGGGGCGCGATTTTTGAGTGTGAAGGAGAATTAAGGTTAGGGCCCTTTCTACATAAATTTATTTAATATTATTCTAATTTCCAAAAAGTTAATTTTCTTATTCAAACCCCAAATCGAACTCAACTACTGATGCCCCTAGCTAATTACCCCCATTCCGAACAAAGTGGGATATGTTTTGTAAAGCCCATTCGACTATTACGATCAGTTTTTCTTTAAATTAAAATATAAATCAGTATAACGTTCAGTATTGAATTTAACGTACTTTTTAATTTACCCGGGCCACATACTGACTCCAAAAATCACAGAAAAATAAATCTAGCTTTGTTTTGATGATACGGTCCTAAAAAACTAATTTCGTCGAATTTGGAGAATGTTTGTAAAATGGTCATTTTTTGGTCGATTAAATTCAAACTAAAATTACCAAACACGTTTGAATTTACCACGCTCACATATTAATTCCAAAAATTATGAAAATTGGAATATAACAATAGTTTGACATTTCGGATCCAACAAAAGTGGTCTCGTCGAAAACGGAGGTCGTTTGCAAAATGGCTATTTTTAAGGGCTATAATTTATTTAAAGGGTGCATTTTTTAGAGGTCCCTATTAAGGTTTGAAATTAAAACCACGTCCCTCCCATATAAAATCTTCAAACCTGGTCCCTAGAATTACTTCCGCGTAACACATCTTGAATGTTCCGCTTCCTCCTTTCTTCCCTTCGCCTCCTCCATTTCCTGTAAGAAAAACAATGCGGCAGTGCATAAAAAATATATTCTAAAATCATAAAATAATCTCAGAGATCCACCCCAATCAAAAAAAAAAAGTTGCATACATGTATGCAACTATTGCCAATAGTTGCACACATGTATGCAACTATTGCATAAAGGGAATTCAGTTAACGTTTTTGCCTACAGATATGTTGCACACATCTGTGCATTTTTTCAGTTTTATTTGCACACTTGAATGCAAATAAAAATAAATTGAGTTTCACTGTTATGAATTATTGCATCCTTCTATGTAAGAAATTTGCAATACATGCATAGAAATATGCAAATAAATCAAGGCGGAAGGAAGCACTGGAATACATGCACATATGCATGCGACATAATCAAATATGTGCATAATATGATGCATTTAACTGCACTTTTTCGCCGTTTTCTTGCTGTTTTTTGCCGTGTTTTTTGGACTGAATTTTTTGTAGAATGCATAATTTATTTTAATATTAATTTACGAATGTTTTTATTTTTTTAATTACTATTTCATGAAGTTATCAAAAATAGGGACCTAATTTATAATAAGTTTATGATCGGATGTGAGCCTAATTAAATTTGCTTTTAGGGACCTGAGCCTTATTTTCACTTATTTAAATATGTATAAACTCCATAGCGACTATTTTGAATTTTAAAGTGGGCAAAACTTTTAATTTATATTATGAAATATGAATTTTTCACATTCTTTAGAACGATATAATTAAACAGATTCTAATGTTTCTGGTTTTGCTGAAATCCAATTTATTTTGAATCCTGTACATTCAATTAAAGTTTAAAATCGAATTTGCAAACTACTGCGCCATTTCAGTCTCATATTTAATTAACGTAAATTTATACGTTTTAACTTTGAGTAAAATAAATTTATAGTCATTATTATTTAAAATAAATCATTTTAAATATTCAAAATCCATTAAAATAACTAAAAATAAAAATTTAAATTGGTTCAGAAATTCTGGGTTGTTACAGTTACAGAGATCCATGCCTCCCTCACTTTTAGGACAACAAATGGTGTTTTAAGTTATCCAATGGTGACGATTAGCGTTGTCTTTTCTTCCTCAGAAAAAGGACAATGCCATCCAGCAGTAAGAGCGGAAAAAAGAGGACGTAGGCATCATGGAAGCAAACACATGAGAGCCTAGAGAGTCGAGAATAGACTTAATTAGAACAAGTCTACCTGCCTTAGAAAGAAGAGTAGCATTCCAAAAGAATAACCTTACCTCTAGATTTGTCAGTCAGGGGGTCGAAGTTGGTGTTAAGCTTCCTGCCTCGGTACAGAACAATACCAAGATAGGGTAATGGAAGGGAAGTAGCCTTGAACCCAGTAAAGGTCTCTATCCAAGAAGATCTAGCCGAAGACAGATCTTTCATTGGGGCAAAGCAGCTTCTAGCAGCGTAACGAGTTTAACTTTGCTCGTACCGCTGAATAAGACAAACAAGACAACATGCCGAATAATGACTTCCATTAGTAAATATGATGATGTCATCAGCAAAACATAAATTTGTTATTAACCAGTTGGAAGTATTGGTTAAGTAACTATTGCAGATGGCCCTAAAATCCATCAGTTTATAAATATTGATTTACCGTCAGGTGCATTAACTGAAAAGAAGTTATAAATTTATTTTATAACTGAAAATGGAATTTAAATCTATTTATATAAGTTATTTGAATAAAAGTTTTACTAAAAGTAAATATATTATTTTATTATTTATAAGTAATCATAAATAAAATTTGTAACGAAAATCCTAGTGTTTAAACAAGATTCATAAGCAAATAAGTTTGGAATTAACCTAAGGGTTAATACTTGGGATTGATTTTTCTTTTTAAGAAACAATTAAGTGAGATTATTTAATTTAATCGTATTGTTAATTAATTTAAATTGAAATACTAATTGGAATTAGTTAACTATTGTTCTAGTTGACCAAGTTAGTTATTTTAACTGGAATTGATTACTAAATCAATTTATTGACAATAAACGATAGTGGTGGCAAATAGTAATCGTAACTTAATACGATCTCTCAAGAGATTGAACGATCTTTTAATTAATTGATTTTAAAGACAATTTTTTGAGTTTTTATCTATTTAGTAAAGTTAATTATTATATTAACTTTTAAGAAAAATTAATTATTAAACTATAATTAATGTTGAAGTAAATTAGCTTACGAAATTGAAATGGACTATTAATTAATAATAATAATGATGTTATGATTAGGATTAAATTATTGGAGTTAACGGGGTCTTAAGACCATGTTATTATTAGAAGAAATTTTAAGTAAAATTTATTAATATCAACATAAGTCTAGTTTAAGAATTCTATTAACTGAATTTTTATTAAATCCAAAGCAGGCAGAGTATAAAGCCAAGTTTTAGAAAATGGATTAATGTTGTAAATGATTTCAAGGGTCGAAAACAAGTTTAAAAATTGATTATAAACTTAAGGATGGCTAAATGGAATTGAAAAGCCTAGAAATAGAAATATATAGAGCGAAATTGAAAAAAAGAACTTAAATGGATATGAAATTGGAGATGCAAGTTAGTTAACAATTCGATTTAAAATTTAAACAGGAAAAGAAGTTTATTTGAAATAAAACCGAGTTAAGTTTGAGATAAGCTTATAAGTTGTTTATTAAAGGATTTTATTTATAATAAAATCAGGGATCACATATTTAATACTGAAAGGATGTTTAACGATAATAGCTATGATCTTAAATTGATTAAACATATTTGAGATTTGAACTAAGGGTTTCCAAAAGAAAGAATAGGGTTTTAAACCCCATATTTAATCAAATAAAATATGGAAAATTTCCGTGATGTTTACTGAAGGTTGGGTCTTCGTTAACTTTTATTCGTTCTAAAGGTAAGAATGCTGTCAAATTAAGGTCTGAGAGATAAACAAAGTACTCCAACTTGAATGACTTTATGATTATCCAAAGAATAATACTAATTTAGGTAATTAAGGTAGATGAGGGTAATAAATCTATTATTTCCATTAATAATCATTATAATAATTAAGTCTCAAGTTTATAAGTTGAATAAAATAGTTTTGAGAATATTATTATTTTAAAATATGAAGTAAAAATGCCATGTTCCAAATATTGGGAAAATGTAGAAGTTCAATTAACTATTGGCAAATTAAGGTTGCTAAGTGGCACTGTATGCTGAACCAGTAGATCAATTTTATTTTTATGGATGAATGATTGCTTATTTGATAGTTAAATAACCAACTATCAAATATGGCCTAATACAATTTTTGTTACAAAAAGACCGGGATCGAATCTATGCTCGAAAACAATTTCAAACCAGTAAATACGTAGAAGATGCCGATTGAAGATGGGGCAATTGAAGACCGCTGATCTTCATGAGTGAAAGAACTAGTTATTGAGTTTCTATGGGTAGATCCCAAATCTAGTTCGACTTGTGACTCTGTCGTGATTGAAATCTTCGGATTGCAAGGATTGCTCATTAATGATCCATACGGTGATACCTAGGATGTGCTAGGAGGGTGCCTTCAGTTTGTCCAGCCCCAGGACAACTTGTATGGGTGGATGTCTGACATAGTATTTCAAAAAGGGTCACGTACGTTGGTTTCTTTAAATGTATCATGTTTGGTGGCAAAGAAGGAAAATTCTTTATCTTAACAACCAGAGTATTTTAATGGAAATCAATTAGTGATTTCTGGCAGATCCGACGATGTGGTATTCAAAGTGAATGGTGGTGTGCTATCTTAAAAAGGTAATTGTAACTTCTAGCCCCATCAACCGGGAATTGGTATAAAATTGGGTTGATCGCATGGATATATGAGTCACTCCCATTAGGATTTATTGTCAATATCTAGAGAAAATTTATTTGTTCTTCTTTCATTTCTGTATCTCCCGAGAATACGATGGAAGCAACCGCAGAGTGATAGTATATTTAGAACACTCGAAAAAAATGAGTGACCAATCATGCTTAGCCAGGGTTGCAAGAAGTTCTTGTTGAACCCTAGTGTATTTTCTCTAGAGGTACAGTATCGGAAGATGGTCCTATACCTTTCCATAGTTGGAAATCCATTCTCCAATAAGAGCCAGTAGTTTTTGGATTATAGACTATGTATGTAGAACATGAGATGCAAACGTTCTGCTAGATGGTTATTTATTTGATTTAGACACTATTATAATATCAGAACAGATATGATTTTAAATTTTTTTGGGTTATCGTAAGGTAAAAATCATCCATATTTATATATGGATTGGTCTTTCCTTTCTTTCGAAAAGATATTTACTTTAAAATAAGTTGTATGATGCCTATAACTTAGTGAGTTTTCTCATGCTGGTTCACCAGACTGATTCGTGGCGTTTGTAATGTTCGTGTTAGACCGAGTTTTATTGGTTTAGGTTATTGGATGCTGTGAAGAGACGAGATGGAAGATTTCTGATGTATGATATTATATAGTTATTATTCCACTGCGTATTCTATATGAAGACATGTTATTATAACTGTCTAGATTGTCTGTTGTACTCTGATGATTGTAAGTATTATTTCAAGCACTTAATAAAGATTTATTTCTATATTATAATTTATTCTGCTGTGATGCGAGACTCCATGTTGTGTTGTTTCTTCTTATTATTCTTCTACTCTAATATTTCTTTCTTTCTTTCCTCATCCTCTTATTTCTTCCTTTTAGCGTTTTGGATTTTCGGTACTCGAGTTTGGACACGTAAATACAATGGATGTATTAGTGTTGAAAATTCGAGCATCGATTTTCCCGTGACGCTACAGTTGGTATTAAATGTGACGGCTCGCCCTGCACCAGCCAACATTTCCAATGAAAGTACGTTGTGCCAATGTCCAACCAGCATGGGACGGTCGTCAAAGAAAGGAAAGAAGGAAATTTGAACTAACAAGGAACCTGTAGTATATCTCACAACGCATGGAATAAAATATAATAACAACATAACTTGACATAAAATAGGCGAGACAGTGCATAAGCTTAAAACATAAACCATCGTAGCAGCGGAAAATCCAAAATTACAGCTTATGTTCAACATCATCTTTATTACAACTTCTAAAACTGTCTCTAAAGAAAAATAAGAAAGGTACACTACTAATGCCCAAAGTAGTGACCAGCAGCGACACAAGGAGAATATATATAGAGGATAGTATGTATAAGCCTCCTGCTTGTCTCCGACAGCTACTTGTGCACAACCAGCTAACCTGTCTCTAGTGTGTCCGTTTAAGAGCACCCAGAGTGTGATAGCCCGTAACTTCCCCGGTAAGGAAAGCCCGGATTACCTTGAGAACAACACACAAATGAACACAGACGGAAGAACATTTCATAGTTATTACAACAATGCCATCAGATACAAGAATATACAGAGTATAATTGAATAAATTACATTCGATAAATATCAGAGATTACAATAAATTACATAGCAGCGGAAAATAATACAAAGCACAACTGAAGGTGATACACAGATACAGAGCTTTCCGAGCATCATTCCAGCTGTAAACCAGAATCTTGTGAATATAAATCTGCAAAACCAAAACTACTAGTTGCCCGTGCGGAAAATAGGGGCACCCAGAGTTTAGGTTAAAACAATAAACTCCAGGTCAGTCATGTGACTAGTGTGTGAACTAAAACAGGTATTTAAAACTTTACTTTAAAAGAGAGTAATTCAAGGGACCACGCCGTATAACACGGAACGGGTTTCCTCCCAAGAATACCAGTGCATAGAATAAACAGCGCAATGCTTTTTCAAAAAATGAAGCTATTACAAGACCCAGGTCCTATCACACAATGCAACGCAAGCCGGAGGATAGGGTTTTCCCTTATAACAGCCAAACATGCTTGGTACGTTTAAAACAAATCATTTGATACGATAATAAGTGTATAGTGTCAAAATAATTTCAATCATAAATATCAATCCTAGGTGGCATGGGTACCATCTATCATGTCGCCATACTAGGCTCTACAAATAAAACTGAAATACACGTATTAGAAATTGGATTTCCGTCATGAGTCGAGGCAAGGGGCAAGCTCCTTTCCGCTTCGAGACACTCTAGCAAATGCCTCGAGACTACACACTCTGGGTAACCCCTGGGATCCTCCAAGACCGGTCCTCTCTTACGTTTGAGGATTAGTTATTCCTGAACACACGTTTCCCGGCGCTATAGGACCTATAATCGAGGCGCCTCGCATCCAAACCACAAAGGTGAAAAGTATATAAATGTCAGGGCTGGTAGGTCACTGACACCACCCATAGCTAGAAAGAAACGTCATGCACTCCTTGGGTCCTCATCCCGTTTTTGACTCATACCGAGGTGTGAGGTTCGCGAATTCACGTTATACACAAAGTTGCCATGTAAGCTGTGCTTTGATCATCAACCACAAGACTTTGCTTTTCAGCAGAAGCCTTGATCTATGCAACTCACCGTGCCACACAGGCAATTCATGCCATGCGATTGATATCTATCGATATATAACCTCCAAGCTCATACGTCTTGATCGTCGCTAATCTATGAATTAGAAAAGCGCGACATTTAAATTAAATTCTGCAAGAATACAGTTCGTGTAGCAAACAGGTCGAACACAGGGAGGTGAATTAAATCAATTATTTATCTAATCTCTTGGGCGAGTTAGAAACAGCTTAGAGGTTGATTTTTGCAAAACAAAATAAAAACTGAAACTACAAATAAAAGATGCAATTAAATTAACTACAGATTCGAATCTAATCGGATCTGTAATAAATTCAATGATTAAAATAAAATAGAACACTGGAGATAAAATTGCAGAAAAGAAATCAACAACTGAAAATAAAAACTAGGGTTACCGCTGAATCTAATCAGACGGTCAATCACTAGTAAGAAAAATAGAAGCAATAGCAAATTGTGTTCTAGCAAACCTAATTGACTAGACAACACAATTTGCCATGAGAATAAAATGCAGAAACTAAAGAAAAGAAAGCTTTAGTAAAACTGAAGAGAGTACAGAAGAATGAATAATTTTTTTACAATGGTTACAATCACATATTTATAGATGAGAATGGGAAAACCCTAATTAGGTCTATGAATAAATGGGCCTCCTCATTCATGAATATCTCTTGCCTTCCTTGACTAACTTGATTGGAGAAAATCTGGGCATATCATGGTAAATATTTTCCATATCTTTTAATTTTCCCATGTGGCTTGATCGATAGAAGATTGCATCTAATTAATTCTTCCAAACAAGGACGCTTATCAGACTCCAAAGGCAATATAAGATAAAATCTTCAAAATTGATTTTTCTTCTTGGCAACAATTCAATCAGCAATTCTTCTAATTGAAATTGAATGATTTGAATTTAATTCCATGATAAGAATATGGCTATTGCTGAAATGTTAATTGGTGCACATCATAAATACATACACATGAATATGTGTATGTATATATAACATAACACTAATCCAGATATTTCTCAAAGCAAAGGGCCAGTGTGAACGCGCTCCGTTTCTTTGGCAAAAAGTGAGCTTGACGGGGTTCGAACTCAGGTCTCTCAGCACCAATTCCTATGCCTTTACCAGTGAGCTACTACTTCTTTTGCAATTGAAATGAATTTGATGTGAGGAAGTAGTTCTTTCTTGTAGTTGGCCTTTGATTTGAATTGAAGGAGGCATTTCTTGACATCCTGTAAAAACATACAAAAGTAACCAAAGTATCATTTATTTATTTACAAAAGATAAAATATAAGAGCATAGAATAAACATTTTTCAATGTCAATCAAATACCCCCACACTTATCTTTTACTCGTCCTCGAGTAAAACAAAAATGAAAAACTAAACTAGATAGGTCACACTTTCGTAGGAAACACGATTGCATTAAGCGTATGCAACAAGCCGTTGAACCTCTAGGTGTCCCTAGTAGGACGAGTGGTGTCTCGTGAGGGTTTTCAGCGGATACTACCCACAAAATCCAAATGCAGTATGCTATGATTCTAATGAAACTACATGAATGCAATGGGCATATGCAAAAATAAAAACGAAAAATGACAACACGACTTATTTCAGGAAAGTGGTACAACAAATTAAGTTAATAATTTCTAACCAGTTGATTTTATTTTAGATACCTCGACTTGTCACAAATTTTCAATACAAATCAAGTTTTCAAATGTTAAATTCCAGTTTGGCCAGTTCGTTCGGTCGATAACATAGTGCAGCCATGAAATAAATTCTCAGTTTGCTTGGCACAGTTTGCAAAGTGGTATTCTAATTTTCTCATGTATGGCTAGTCAAATCAATAAGGTCAAGAAGTGTTTGGGTATCATCGCTTATTCTTTATTCTATAAAATTTTAAGATTTATGATTAAGTACATACACCTAACTAAAAAGACCAAGGTTTACCACCCATGCACTGCCTCGCGGACTAACGGAGAGTAGGTAAAGAGCTTGGCGGATTGTGCAGGCCGACTTTGACTTTGTCAACAACGTGTCGGTAATCCTTAGGTGTCCAATCCCATAAAATGAGACCAAGATATTCCAACTTTGACTTTGTCAACAACGTGTCGGATAGAGCTTGGCGGGTTTGCACACCAACGCTCGATATACAAGCAATGTTGGATACCCTTGGAATACTATTATTATTATTATCGAGAATATAAGCACAAAAGAGAGTTACGCGAATTCAACTTAACACAACTTAGTTTTAAAGATTTGAAAAGCCAATATAAGTATTTTAAGTCCTCCACTTATTTAAACAAAGTCTACAATATAGAATAGATTTCATGGCCATCACCTAAGAATCTCCCTATGTACTGGTTACACTATTATCCCTCAAAATTAAACTTTTCATTATATTTCCTATTCGATCGAAGTTGAGAGAGAAAAATACTATCAACTGGCTAAAAATTGTAAACTTATTTTGCTGTATCAATTGAAAATGAGTCGTATTTCAAAAAAAAATAAAAAAATTTTTTTTAAGGTATGTTACTACGATATAAATTTTTTTATGGTATGTTACTACGATATAAAAAGTATGATGGTCCTACTTAAATGGCTGAAAATAAAAAGAAATAAAAACAAAGAAAAATGAAAATGGATGAAATGCAGACTCCCCCCCACACTTGATTCAGACAGTGTCCCAACTGTCTAAGGCAGAAAAACAAAAATAAAAAAAATGAAAAAGAAAAATAAAAGAAGACGAACGTGTACCACCTGATTTCATGGTGGATGATCATGCAGATCAATAGAGTCGTCTTCGTCATATTGCTCGAATTCCAAAAATGGTTTCAGTCGTTGACCGTTAACTTTGAAGACTTTTCCATCCCTAGGATTTTCAATTTCAACCGCTCCATGAGGATATACTGTTTTCACGACATAAGGTCCGGTCCATCGAGATTTGAGTTTTCCTGGAAACAAGTGAAGTCTAGAATCGTATAAAAGAACTTTTTGACCTACGTTGAATTCCTTATGAAGTATGTTTTTGTCGTGTTGGGCTTTGGTTCTTTCTTTGTAGATTTTCGCATTTTCATACGCCTCATTCCTTAATTCCTCTAATTCTGAAATTTGTAACTTCCTATGTGAGCCGGCTTTCTCTAAGTCAAAATTCAAAAATTTGATGGCCCAAAGAGCGCGATGCTCTAATTCAAGAGGTAAGTGACAGGCCTTTCCAAAGACTAATCGATATGGTGACATCCCTAGATTGGTTTTATAAGCAGTGCGAAAAGCCCAAAGTGCATCAATCAGTTTTATGGACCAATCCTTTCTATTGGAATTCACGGTTTTCTCAAGAATTTGTTTGATTTGTCTATTGGAGACTTCTACTTGCCCACTAGTTTGTGGGTGGTAGGGGGTTGACAGCTTGTGTGTGATTGAGTATTTCTTAAGCAAGGACTCAAAAGCACGATTACAGAAATGAGTGCCATTATCGCTAATGATAGCTCGAGGTGTACCAAAGCGTGAAAAGATATTTTCTTTGAGGAATTTGACAACAACCTTGTTGTCGTTGGTTCTGGTCGGAATGGCTTCAACCCATTTTGAGACATAATCTACCGCAAGTAAGATGTAAAGATTCCCAAATGAATTAGGGAATGGTCCCATGAAATCGATGCCCCAAACATCGAATAACTCAATCACTAAAATGGGGTTGAGAGGCATCATGTTTCGCTTAGAGATTCGACCCGTTCTTTGACATCGCTCGCATTTAGAGCAAAATTCGAAAGCGTCACGGAAGAGTGTGGGCTAATAAAAACCGCTTTGCAAAACTTTTGCAGCAGTTTTTCTTGCTCCAAAATGACCGCCACAAGAATGGTCATGTGAGAAGGAGAGAATACTTTGGTGTTCATGATCGGGCACACACCTTCGAATGATTTGGTCTGGACAGTATTTGAAAAGATATGGGTCGTCCCAATAGAAGTTTCGAGCTTTCGAGAGAAATTTTTGTTTATCTTGTTTCGACCATTCAGCGGGCATTTGTTGTGTGACAAGATAATTCACAATGTCAGCGTACCAAGGGGTGTTAGAGATCGAAAGGAGTTGTTCATCAGGAAAATAGTCATCGATCTGGGTGTCGTTACCATTTTCGTGCACAATTCGAGAGAGATGATCAGCTACGACATTTTCAGAACCCTTTTTATCTCGTATTTCTATATCGAATTCTTGAAGAAGAAGGATCCAACGAATCAAGCGGGCCTTGGCATCCTTTTTAGAAAGCAAATATCGTAGGGCAGCATGGTCAGTGTAAACTATGACTTTGGATCCTATGAGATATGGTCTGAATTTCTCAAGAGCGAAGACAACTGCCAAAAATTCCTTTTCAGTAGTTGAGTAATTCAATTGGGCCTCGTTTAAGGTTTTGCTAGCGTAGTAAATGACTCGAGGGAGTTTATCGATACGCTGACCCAAGATGGCTCCAATAGCAAAATCAGAAGCGTCGCACATAAGTTCAAAGGGTTGAGTCCAATCAGGAGGTTGAATGATGGGAGTTGTGGTCAAGAGTGATTTAAGAGTTTCAAAAGATGTTTTGCAATCATTGGAAAATTCAAACTTTACGTCTTTGGCAAGTAAATTCGAGAGAGGTTTTGAAATTTTTGAGAAATCCTTAATGAATCTTCTATAGAATCCTGCATGGCCAAGAAATGAACGAACATCTTTGACAGACTTAGGAGGAGGTAAATTAGCAATCAAATCGATTTTGGATTTATCGACTTCTAGGCCATCTTTGGAGACGACATGACCTAGAACTATCCCCCTTTTTACCATAAAGTGGCATATTAAGCACGAGTGATTTCTCCTTACAACGCTTAAGGACGAGTTCTAGATGAGTGAGACATTGGGAAAAAGATGATCCATATATTGAAAAATCGTCCATGAATATTTCCAAGAATTCTTCCACCATGTCAGAGAAAATACTCATCATACACCTTTGGAAAGTCGTGGGGGCATTACAGAGACCAAAAGGCATGCGACGATAAGCAAAGGTTCCAAAGGGACAAGTAAAGGTGGTCTTATGTTGATCTTCCAAAGCAACAGGAATTTGGTTATAGCCAGAGTATCCATCGAGAAAACAGTAATACTCATGTCCCGCTAAGCGTTCGAGCATTTGGTCAATAAAAGGCAAGGGAAAATGGTCTTTTCGTGTGGCTGAGTTAAGCTTTCGATAGTCGATACACACACGCCATTTGGTTTTGATTTTTGTTGGGACGAGTTCATTACTGTCGTTTTTGATCACTGTGACTCCCAACTTCTTTGGTACAACTTGTACCGGACTCACCCAAGTACTATCAGAGATGGGATAGATGATGTTATTGTCTAGACATTTGATTATCTCCTCCTTAACCACTTCTCTCATGTTTGGGTTTAATCGCCTTTGAGCCTCACGGGTGGGTTTAGCCTCATCAACTAAATGTATGCGATGTTCCACAATTGATGGGCTAATTCCTTTTATATCGCTAATTTCCCACCCCAAGGCGTCCTTATTTTCCCGCAAGATATCCAAAAGTTTTTCTTCTTGGTCCTCGGTAAGATCGGAAGCCAAGATTACGGGAAAAGTTTTTGAAGAGTCTAGGTAGGCATACTTAAGGTCTGGTGGCAAGGGTTTGAGGTCTAACTTAGGAAGTTCTTGTGTATCAACATTGGTCAACATTCCTTGGTTAGATTCAGGTGGCGAAGTGTCGGAGTCAAGAATTTTATTTAGTTCAGAAATGTATTCGAGTTCGTCGAAATCAGGGTTGAAATGGTCAAGACACATTTTCAGGGCTTCAGAAGTGTCACTTGAGGTTTCATCAACTGTGGTTTGAATCATGTCAATTTCGTCGATCTCAAAATCCCTAGGTTGTTTGTTGAGATTAAAGATGTTTAGCTCGATGGTTAGGTGCCCGAAGGAGAGTCGAAGCTGACCATTCCTACAATTAATGACAGCATTAGAGGTTGCTAAGAAAGGGCGTCCTAAGATCAATGGTATTTGAACGTTGGGATTTGAGACAGGCTCTGTTTCTAGAACTATAAAATCGACAGGGAAGTAAAACTGCTCGATCTGTATCAAGACGTCTTCGATAATTCCCAATGGCTTTTTGACAGATCGATCGGCTAGTTGAAGTGTGATGTTTGTTGGTTTAATCTCCCCTAGCCCAAGTTGACGATAGACAGTATAGGGAAGAAGATTTACACTGGCACCAAGGTCAAGTAGAGCACGAGAGATATGGGTGTTTCCTATTTTGCAATCAATCGTAGGGCAGCCAGGGTCTTTGTACTTGACTGGAGCAAGATTCGAAAGAACAGAGCTTGTATTTGCAGTTAGAAAGGCGGTTTTTGGGACATTGGTCGCACGTTTTTGTGTGCACAATTCCTTAAGACACTTAGCATATTGAGGAATTTGTTCAATGGTGTCTAAAAGAGGAATGTTCACACGGACTTGTTTGAAAATTTCCAGAATTTTATCGAAATTTGCCGCTTTCTTCTTATTATTGAGTCTATGAGGAAAAGGAGCTACTGGTTTTTCGACTCTGTGATGAGTTTCATTATTCGAAGAAAAAGGTTTATCCAAGGGAAGAGAAGGTGGTAAGGTCATAGAAGATGGTATGTTGGTATTGCCAACATTATTTTTCGAAGGTGGGTCGGGTTTGCCGACACTGGGAGAAGAACTGTTGGGATTGCCAACATTTGAGGAAAATGGAGGTTTAGAAGAATTGGCATTCGAAGCCAATGGGTGATCATCAAGATTAGAGTTTGGGGTCGAGTTAGAAGGTTCGTCAGGGTCGTCCACGTTATTATCAATCCTCTTTCCAGATCGAAGGGTTGTAATAGCGTTGACTGGACTATGGTTTTCGTCCTCACAAGAATTTATAGCACGAGGGTTATACTTTGGATTCACTTCGGGTTGACTAGGCAACTTTCCTTTCTCATTATTTTTCGCCATTTCCTTTATCATATGCATTAGTTGGTCGATTTTTGCGTCTTGATTATTTATTTGTTTTTCTAATCGAACAATATCTTGTGATGGTTGAGAAGATTGAGAGGATTGGTTCGATGATTGAAAATTGGGGTGCCTATAAGGCTGTTTGGATTGAGGTGCAGCTTGAAAGGTTTGAGAATTGGGAGGTGGAGCTTGGTAATTCGGATTGGGGATAAAGGGTTGCATGTGTGATGGGTTAGCCGAATTATTGGGGTTTGACCAAGAAAAGTTTGGGTGGTTCCTCCAACCAGGATTGTACGTGGCCGAGTAAGGGTTATTTTGAGCTATAGCATTGGCTTGGTCCTGAGAGTAGTAGTGGGGTAACCCTTCTCCGATTTGAGGAGTTTGATTTTCTAAAGGAATTTGACTTGGGTCCACGACATGCACTCCTCTAGTAGAAGTACCAATGGGAACACGAATCGACTCCCACTGCATGTCCTTTTCAGAATAATCTTCTAAAAACCGCCAAGCTTCATCGGCTGTTTTGGACATAAAGTCTCCTCCACACATTGATTCTAGCTGAGTTCTAGTCTGATAGTTTAGCCCTTCATATGCAATCTGACATAAGTGATCTTTTAGAATTCCATGATGAGGGCAACTATACAGTAGTTGGTTGAATCTCTCAAAATATTTTGAAAAAGTTTCCCCCTCATTTTGACAAAATTGGTTTATCTCAGTTCGAATTTTCAAAGTTTTATGGAAAGGGAAAAACTTTTTCAAGAATGCAGTGACAAATTCATCCCAACTTCTTATGGAATGTCGTGGAAGAGAATTTAGCCATCTTTTAGCGCTTTCAAGTAGTGCAAATGGAATTAGCCTTAGCTTGATCGATTCGTTAGATAGTTGTTGCATTTTTGTTGTGGACACATACAATTCAAATTCACTCAGAAATTCATAAGCATTTTCAGACCCAGTAAATTTTGGTACCCCTTGGATAAAAGAATGTTTTAGCTCAAAATTGTTTCCTTCAGCTGGTGGGAACACAATGACAGATGGTTGAACGGTCCTAGTAGGATAACATCGATCACGAAGAGACAAGGGTCTATCCATTTGGATATTAAGGTTTTGAAAATTTTGATTTATTTGGTTGTGATCCCCAAGGTTTGGAAAATTTTGATTCACTCGATTTTGATCCAATTCGGTTGGAAAATTTTGGTTGATACGAGAACCCCTAGGAGAATTTTGTTGGCTAACACTTTTTTCACTCATTGTTGTTAAATGCAAGCACAGAAATTAGCTACAATGAAGTTTTCTGTCCTTATTGGCTCTTAACCCAAAATTATAAAGTGATGCGTTTGATTACTTAGATCAAAAGATTTCTCAGCCAGTTAACGGACAGGAGTTATCGGTGCACCAGGAATCACCCTAGCAATGCAGCCGAAGGTTTAAGTACCTTCAGAGTAACAACCGATATAATATTTACGAATCACCGTAATATTTATAAACGGTTATTTCTCTGCCGTAGTCTAGACACCAAGAAATAATTCGTTCCAAATGAATCAACTATCACAATATAATTAAGCCCTAGCTGAGCCCGTGACTCCCTTAAGTCCAACGTCTAACCATTATTGTTAGTCAGATTCTATGATGAAATGCAATTTGTGGGCTAAGGAAAGGGTGATGAAATCCCTCACCTTATGTGAATTGGGGTATTGCCCTTAACAGAATGAATGAAAAAAAAACAGAAATCGCACAGATAATTGCAAAAATTAAAAATTGTACATTCAAAGCCGCTGCCCCTGCAGAAATTTTTTACAACAATTGTATATATATTTTTTCTTTGCGGCAGAGCACCTGTAGAGTTTTAAAAAAAATTCACCTTGATCGGCAGTCCTCCAGTGAATTTGGGAAGCGCTAGCGCGTTCACACCCCACTTGGTGTGCAACCGCTCCAACAACTCAACTTCTTGTGTGCAAGTTGACTGATCTATGAATCCCTTGTTCTTCCGCTTGAATTCTTTACTTTGGCCTTTATTTTGGGAGTCCTTTTTTTTTAGCAAAATAAATAACACAACTAAAAAAAAATAAAAACTAACTAGAACTAAGACCAAAAGAAATAAACTAAAACAAACCAACTGACTCAACAAAATAAAACCAAGACCAAACAAGAAATTGAAACCGTCCCCTGATGTTCTCAGTAATGCACCCAATTAAACACAGACAAACTCAGCTAGACTCAGTACAGAACACGCCCAACTAAATTCAAGAGAACCCAAAAAAACAAACGAAAATAAATAAAAATAAAATATAAACTGGACTCAATACAGAACACCAACGCACCCAAAAATAAACCACACACTGCAATTTAAACACGCCAAACCCAGTTAACAAGCCAAATAAATCACGCAATGACGGAAGGATGAGACTTCCGAACAAATTCAAATTCGGAAGCAAATCACGCCCTTGATTTAGGGGTTTTCAGATCTTCGAGTTCTTGGGTTCGCGAATCAATTCGAGTTGGTTATTAAGGGAAGACGAGGGCGTTTGGAAGAAGATGGAGGTGGGCTGTTTGTGAAGAGGTTCGGATCTGGACGTGGTTTTCGGTTTTTCTTGAGTATTGCGAGTTCGATTTGATTCGTTTGAATTCAATTTTGAGGTGGTGCTGATGCGTGTTGAATGATGTATGGTAGGGGAGAGAGAGTTGTAAAGCAGAGTTAAGGTTGATGAGAAGAACGGGGTGGTTGTTTCGTGAAAGTGAAAGTGGAGAGATGTAGGTTGATGGGTTCAGAGTTCTGAACGTGGTTTGGTTTGCGTTCTCTGAAAATGATTTTTGATGGATTGTGGAGTAGGAGGGTTGTGTCAGTACTGCGGTAAGAGGAGATTTGGGGATGTTGTGGTGTTCCAGAATTGTTGATGGTAGGTGATGGGAGGCGTTGTATACAAGCAGATGGGTTTGTGGCTGTCGCGTTAGTCTGGTTTGTTGTGGTCAGAGAAGGAAGTTTGGGTGGAGGCTAGTGTAATATTGTTAAAGATGGCAGGTGATTTTTGACAGTGGCAATGGATGGTTTGAACGTTGTGTGTGGATCTGAAGGACTGGTAGTGTTCGGTGTATGAAGGATTTGTGAAGTTATGGCGGTTTGTGAAACAGGAGGTTGTGTGAGAAAATGGGCTGAATTTGTGGATTGAGGATGAAATCTGGGCGTGAAGAACGTGGTGGGATCTGTGAAGGTGGTGATGGAAAAGTTTGGAAAGAAATTATTTTTTGTTTTTTTTTTTGTTTTTTTTTTTTTGGTCAGAAAATGGAAAGAAATTGAGAAATTGCGGAAAGGGCAGAATTTGTAAAGAATGAAATGAGGAAATAAATAAAAAGAAAAGTGACAAGTTTTTTTTTCTTTTTTTAGATGATTCTAGCACCAATGTTTGATACAAAATCAACTAATGAAGATTTTTTTTTTTTTAGCAAATAAAAATAAAAACTAACACGAATCAGAAATTAAATAAATAATAAAATTTAATCGTTACCTCCCCGGCAACGGCGCCAAAAACTTGATCGTCGCTAATCTATGAATTAGAAAAGCGCGACATTTAAATTAAATTCTGCAAGCATATAGTTCGTGTAGCAAACAGGTCGAACACAGGGAGGTGAATTAAATCAATTATTTATCTAATCTCTTGGGCGAGTTAGACACAGCTTAGAGGTTGATTTTTGCAAAACAAAATAAAAACTGAAACTACGAATAAAAGATGCAATTAAATTAACTACAGATTCGAATCTAATCGGATCTGTAATAAATTCAATGATTAAAATAAAATAGAACACTGGAGATAAAATTGCAGAAAAGAAATCAACAACTGAAAATAAAAACTAGGGTTACCGCTGAATCTAATCAGACGGTCAATCACTAGTAAGAAAAATAGAAGCAATAGCAAATTGTGTTCTAGCAAACCTAATTGACTAGACAACACAATTTGCCATGAGAATAAAATGCAAAAACTAAAGAAAAGAAAGCTTTAGTAAAACTGAAGAGAGTACAGAAGAATGAATGATTTTTTTACAATAGTTACAATCACATATTTATAGATGAGAATGGGAAAACCCTAATTAGGTCTATGAATAAATGGGCCTCCTCATTCATGAATATCTCTTGCCTTCCTTGACTAACTTGGTTGGAGAAAATCTGGGCATATCATGGTAAATATTTTCCATATCTTTTAATTTTCCCATGTGGCTTGATCGATAGAAGATTGCATCTAATTAATTCTTCCAAACAAGGACGCTTACCAGACTCCAAAGGCAATATAAGATAAAATCATCAAAATTGATTTTTCTTCTTGGCAACAATTCAATCAGCAATTCTTCTAATTGAAATTGAATGATTTGAATTTAATTCCATGATAAGAATATGGCTATTGCTGAAATGTTAATTAGTGCACATCATAAATACATACACATGAATATGTGTATGTATATATAACATAACACTAATCCATATATTTCTCAAAGCAAAGGGCCAGTGTGAACGCGCTCCGTTTCTTTGGCAAAAAGTGAGCTTGACGGGGTTCGAACTCAGGTCTCTCAGCACCAATTCCTATGCCTTTACCAGTGAGCTACTACTTCTTTTGCAATTGAAATGAATTTGATGTGAGGAAGTAGTTCTTTCTTGTAGTTGGCCTTTGATTTGAATTGAAGGAGGCATTTCTTGACATCCTGTAAAAACATACAAAAGTAACCAAAGTATCATTTATTTATTTACAAAAGATAAAATATAAGAGAATAGAAAAATTGATTTTTCAATGTCAATCACGTCTCAGAGAAGGGCGTTAAGCAAGAGAATGAATTCTCCGCCGCCAAACAGCTATATATTTAACAGAAATCAATCAACACAGAATAAAATCCAATGTCAGACACACAATCCATTTGCAAGTTCGTTCTGGGTCTGAACGAAACCGGAGGCACTTTCCTCGCATATCCATCAATCTCCAAGTACGTCTGGACGACCACCAACTATTTCCATCCTCTTTGGTGTACAGCTCAATCAGGATCGTCAGTAATTATCCAAACGATGTGAAGACTTCCGGTCTTCGACCACAGTCTTCATCTTCGACATATCGTCGAATCGGTTATTCAGAATGGGTATAAACCCGGCCTTTCCGAACAACCCGCGTATATTAAAAACAAATGTTACACAAACACAACATACACCTCATTCCAATTCATTAGTCACTAACCGTAAAATCAGCAAGAGAACAATTTCCCAAATATTAACCCCGAAGGCCGAAACCAACATCAGATCAATACCCAGGAAACCATTCTTCTTAACTAACCTACAACTAGTTTCTAAATTTCAATTCTTAGGGAAAGGTTCCCATTAATTTTATCCAAGATAAATTCTTTAGAATTTATCCTTTAATCTTCCTTTGGATGTCATATCAAACCAAATTATGGTTTTCCCAACTAGTCGAGATTAGTGAACCACACAGGAGTAATTATTTATTTTATTTCCCAATCCCAACCTATTCATCCCATGGAGAAAAACTGGTAATACTCCATATCTAACACCATGATGTTATCGGTAAAATTAATTACCATTTCACGTTCAAATCTAATTAAAGATTTAACTATCGCTTTGGAGCAAAACTGGTGATACTCCATTCTCGCTCACTTCCTAAAGTTGATAATTTAAATTATCAATTCACATTTCAGTCTAATTGAAGATTCATTAAAACTCCCTTTTCTGGGTTAAAGAAACTAATGTCATTTAAAACACAGTTCACGATAAACCCAAATCACATTCTATTTATTATCGGGTTAAAGAACTAGTGTTATTTAAAACATAGTTCACGATAAACCCATGAATCAATTCTATTTAAAACCCATTTCAAATCCAATTTATTTATTTAAAAATAAATAGGTTTTAATTCCAGTTCAAAACTAGTTCATTTCGATAAAAATCTATTTTTATCTTTTCAAACATGGATTTTTTCATCCCAATTTTTCCCAAATCATTTCTTATGATTTTACACAAATTATCACTATTTTTAATAATTTTATCAAGGCCCGTACAGTCGATTTCCATCAACGGCCATCGAACTGCACTTACAGCGACCTTTTCCAAATTTGATTTGGACGTATCTCCAAATCCAACCGTTAGATCTTAAATTTCTAATACTCGTTAGAAAGCTCTTTTCGATACGAACCCAACGGTTCTGGTTTTAGGAGAATCCGACGGTCGGATCTCCCGTAATGTCCGTTCGAAGTCAATGGTCGAAATTCGCGAACGGCCGCGGCGCGACGCGTTCTACTCAGGCCATTATATTATATATATATATGTAATATATAATATATAATATATATTTCGTCGATTTCCATTTAAAACAAATTTTATAAATCGTTTTAAATTCGCTTTAAAAACAATTTCAACTTATATTTCAATTCAAATCAAAATTGATTTTTTCCTTATAAATTCGTTTTAAAATTCATTTGAATTCAATTCAAATTTGAATTCATTCTAATTCGTTTTCAATTCAATTCGAATTTGTTTTCAATTCTATTCGAATTGGTTTTCTATTCGATTCACTTCAAATTGGTTTTCTATTCGATTCACTTCAAATTGGTTTTCTATTCGATTCAATTCAAATTGGTTTTCTATTCGATTCAATTCAAATTGGTTTTCTATTCGATTCACTTCAAATTGGTTTTCTATTCGATTCAATTCAAATTGGTTTTCTATTCGATTCAATTCAATTTAATTCAAATTTCATTTCAAAATATTCGATTTTGAAATCACTTTTCAATATTCATTTTAAAATGAATAAAATCGATATAAATATCGTTCACGTCAAAATGGCGTCAATCTAATCAACACGGCTTTATATTTTTCAATAATTCCGTTATTCTATTCAACAAATGAATATTCATTTTGGACAACACACGACTAATCTCAACGAATGAGTACTGTCCACGTCTGACTATTTTTGTTATTTAATATATTTTATAAAAATTATGGTATTTGTCGTTTGATTTAAAATCAGACTCCAACCGTAAATTAGTAAGAGAACGATTCCCTGAATATTAACCCCGAAGGCCGAAACCAACATCAGATCAACATCCAGGAGACCACTCATCTCATCTATTTTCCAATTAGTTTCTAATTTCAAATATGATAAAGATGTAAATTTTATTGTTAAAATATTTCGTTCAACACATGACTAATCTCAACGGATGAATACAGTCAACACATGAACCTTTATTTTATAATGTTCTTTATCTTCTAAATTGGAATGAGGCCCAATCAATTACTATATAACGTTAATTATATGGATTCCATACAATAGATGTATATAATAGCAACGATAAATAATCAACCATCATCTAAAGTGCACTACACTGTATAAGCATCAAATATAGATATCTAACGCTTATAACAGCCTGTCGATCCATCGATCGACATACAACTAATTATTGGGATTAGTGTATGCCGTATTTCATCCCAATACCCGTATGGGGTTTCAAACAATCAAACACCGAAATTATTTGTGCAGTTGGGCGATGTGTAAAATTTATCGTCCCAATCAATGTCAGTCAAATCAGTGTATATAAACAAATCGGCCGATTTGTTTATAAATATTTATTTATTCACATTCACGTTAAAAATTATATTTTTAACGATAAAATATTTTATTTTAACACATGAATCTCTATTCAGTTCATTTACAAAATAAAAATGATGTTTTTATTTTTCTAACTTATTTTAGAAAATTTCGGCGGCATAACGGCACGATACTAGAAACGAGACGAGGCCTAGCCTTATCCCCGGTCTAGTGAAGGCCGGCGCCATTCACACATCAATCAAATCAATTTCATTTCACCAAACAATTCAAATTATCTAACCAACTACACAGCCAAACAAACAAGTCCATGGTCTGTGGACGATTGTGTCGGGTGCTACTAAACACCGTCTGCATCCTAGTATATATATAACTAGAAAGAGAAATTTAGAGTGAGAAGTTCTCACAAATGGCTATCCAGTCATCTCGACTCTTCTTAAGTAGAAGTCTTCATCGTTCTCGCCTTTTTGTCATTTTCGCTGCCTGTAGCCACTACATATATAAAAATCACATTTTTACTTCGCCATTCAATATATAAAAATCGAATTTTTACTTCGCTATTCAATATATAAAAATCGAATTTTTACTTCGCTATTCAATATATAAAAATCTCACCTTTTCAAATATAAAGATTAAATTTTTATTTCATCACTATAAAAATCACTTCTTTCTTTCAACATATATATAATAAAAATCAGATTTTTATTCCGCTATATTTATAAAGATGATATTTTTACTGTCTCTACTATATAAAAATCAAGTTTTTAATATTCCTACCATATAAAAATCAAAATTTTATTATCTACATAATATGAAAATTATATTTTCAGCCTTTACATGCGATAAAAAATTATATTTTGAACTCTCTACAATAAAAGATCCTTTCTTTCTTGTATGACCATTCTATAGAGATTATATATATTATAAAAAGATAAAATAAAATAAAAAAAAACGAAGAACTCACTGCCGAAGTCGGAGAAGGGGCGTGGGGTGCTGCTGCGCCTTGCTGGTGGTCGGGAGGGGGTTCAGAGGGGCGTCAGAGGTGGTGGGCCCTCTAGCAGGCGGCGGAGGGGCGGATGGGTTTAGAGGGGAGCCTGGGCGCGGGTTTGATTCGAGAGGGGGGGGCTCGTGGTCTCAGGAGGAGGGAAGCGGGAGTGGAGGGAGGGGCGAACGGGGGCTTGGGTTTTGGGGCGTCGGTCTATTGGCTGAGGTGGAAGAAGAGAGGCGTAGAGCGGAGGTAGAAGATGAGGAGGGGAAGGAGAACGGAGCAGGTGATTGAAGCTGGGGGGGCGACTGCGTTGAAATGGGTTGGGGTTTGGGTGCTTCGGGGGTCGCGTGGAGGGGCTGCGCCAGAGCCCGACTAGGGGGGAGGAAGATGGTCAGCGGCAGCGCCGCTGTGGGGGGGGGGGGGGCGCGATGGAGGCCAGCGGCGGCTTCCCCAATCGTGAATCGCCTCTTTTTTTATTTCTTTTCACGAATGAAGATGGGAGGGGGTAGAGAGAAAATATAGAGGGGAGAGAGAAAGTTTTAATTTTATTTTATTATATTTATTATTTTAATTTCAAAAAAGCAACTTTTATTTTCAACCTCAAAACGAGACCCACCGCCTGTTGTCCATAGCTAATTACCCCCATTCCGAACACAATGGGATATGTTTCGCAGGCTGATTCGATTGTTATAATCAGTTTCCGTCAAAATCAACATATAACTCTATATGTTGAATTTGTACGCGCATTCCAATTTACCGGGGTCACATACGAACTCTAAAAATTCCAGAAAAATATTTTCTAGCTTCGTATTGACGATACGGTCCTAACAAAACTAGTTTCATCAAATTCTGGGACCGTTTGAAAAATGGCCAATTTTCGGTCGATTAAAATCAACTAAAACTGGTCAAACACGTTTTCCTTTGCCACACTCACATATTGATTCGGAAAATTATGAAATTTGGAATCTAGCAATAATTTGACATCACGGATCCAACAAAAGTGGTTTCGTCGAAATCCGAGGTCATTTGCAAAATTTCCATTTTTAAGGGCCTGAATTCCATAGCGACTATTCAGAATTTTCAACTGGACATATCTTTTGATTCCCGCTATGAAATCTCAATTTTTCGGATTCGTTGGAAAGATATCATCAAATAGATCATATTATTTTTGGTTTTACTAAAATCCGGATTGTTTTGCACCCGGTACATTCAATTCAAGTTTGAAATCGAAATATCGAACTACCGCGCCATTTTCAATTCTATTTATAATTATATATAATTATTTATATTCTAACGACGACGCGTAAAAATATATACGTTCGAAATATATTAAAAATGAATTTCTCGTAGATATTATTTAAAATAATCCATTTTAAATGTTCAAAATTCGCTAAAATTGCCAAAAATAAAAAAAATTAAACTGGCCTAGATTTTCGGGTTGTTACAATCTCCCCCACTTAAAACTTTTTGTCCCCGAAAAGGAACGAAGCCGAAAGTTGTTTAACTTTCAACTCAACTTTCTCTATTTTGATTACGGCTTAAGTTCTTCAACTTTTCAGTTTCTAAGAACTTTTCAAAATTTTCAAAAATTTGGCTAACACCCTAAATTTTCGAAATTTTTTGCCATAACCTCCTTTGTACGGGGAGCACGGGAAAATCCCGAAATTGCCATATAGCCCTTCTGATCTCCAAAAGAAAAAGAAAAAGCCAAGCGGCTAGCCAATCGGCTCATAAAATCATCATCACCCAAACAAAACAGTAAATTATGATAAACATGTACCTATTTGTCGGGCAAACAAATTTTATTCTCTGCTCTAGCCTCCTTGCTATGACCTGTTCAATGTAAGTACTTGTATATGCAAGCAAATGCGACCAATTTTCAATACAGTCCAATATTTGATTCTATTAGGCATAATGGTTCAAAATTATCAAACAAATAAACGAAAAACACAAACATCAATCAATTAGTGAATTTAACGTTTCAAATTCATAATTTTGATATATATACTGAAAATCTTGTTTTTGATGCCAATTCACAATAATAAACCTATCTATATTAGTTTTGGTTCTCACACCAGTCTAATGGAAATATATAGATATCACACCTTCGAAACACGAAAATAAACCACTGATGTCGTACGTCATCAGTGGAATCATCCCCGGGCTACTAGAGTGCGATTCTATATCTATCCAGTATATTAAAACTTCGAATATACGTTCATGACGCGTATATGCAAAACCTTTATATACTAGATTGTCCAAATCAATACAAATAAAATATTCAAATACGTATAAAACTATTTAAATTTTCAAAACAAAATTGTTTTCATTTGAAAAATATACTCTTCACACTCGTTCTAGGATACTACTGGTCCTATCTCTAACGAGTCATTCTAATTGGATATTACTAATCCAATATCTGATGAATTCTTTCGTATGGTTCTAATGTGTCTTGTTCTCGAGCTCTGTAAACCAAAGCTCTGATACCAACTGTGATAGCCCGTAACTTCCCCGGTAAGGAAAGCCCGGATTACCTTGAGAACAACACACAAATGAAAGCAGACGGAAGAACATTTCATAGTTATTACAACAATGCCATCAGATACAAGAATATACACAGTATAATTTAATAAATTACATTCGATAAATATCAGAGATTACAAAAAATTACATAGCAGAGGAAAATAATACAAAGCACAACTGAAGGTGATACACGGATACAGAGCTTTCCGAGCATCCAGCTGTAAACCAGAATCCTGTGAATATAAATCTGCAAAACCAAAACTACTAGCTGCCCGTGCGGAAAATAGGGGCACCCAGAGTTTAGGTTAAAACAATAAAGTCCAGGTCAGTCATGTGACTGGTGTGAGAACTAAAACAGGTATTTAAAACTTTACTTTAAAAGAGAGTAATTCAAGGGACCACGCCGTATAACACGGAACGGGTTTCCTCCCAAGAATACCAGTGCATAGAATAAACAGCGCAATGCTTTTTCAAAAAATGAAGCTATTATAAGACCCAGGTCCCATCACACAATGCAACGCAAGCCGGAGGATAGGGTTATCCCTTATAACAGCCAAACATGCTTGGTACGTTTAAAACAAATCATTTGATACTATAATAAGTGTATAGTGTCAAAACAATTTCAAACACAAATATCAATCCTAGGCGGCATGGGTACCATCTATCATGTCGCCATACTAGGCTCTACAAATAAAACCGAAATACACGTATTGGAAATTGGATTTCCGTCATGAGTTGAGGCAAGGGGCAAGCTCCTCTCCGCTTTGAGACACTCTAGCAAATGCCTCGGGACTACACACTCTGGGTAACCCCTGGGATCCTCCAAGACCGGTCCTCTCTTACGTTTGAGGATTAGTTATTCCTGAACACACGTTTCCCGGCCCTATAGGACCTATAATCGAGGCGCCTCGCATCCAAACCACAAAGGTGAAAAGTAAATAAATGTCAGGGCTGGTAGGTCACTGACATAACCCATAGCTAGAAAGAAACGTCATGCACTCCTTAGGTCTTCATCCCGTTTTTGACTCATACCGAGGTGTGAGGCTCACGAATTCACGTTATACACAAAGCTGCCACGTAAGTTGTGCTTTGATCATCAACCACAAGACTTTACTTTTCAACAGAAGCCTTGATCTATGCAACTCAGCGTGCCACACAGGCAATTCATGCCATGCGATTGATATCTATCGATATATAACCTCTAAGCTCGTACGTCTCAGAGAAGGGCGTTAAGCAAGAGAATAAATTCTCCGCTGCCAAACAGATATATATTTAACAGAAATCAATCAACACAGAATATAATCCAATGTTAGACACACAATCCATTTACAAGTTCGTTCTGGGTCTGAACGAAACCGGAGGCACTTTCCTCGCATATCCATCGATCTCCAAGTACGTCTGGACAACCACCAACTATTTCCATCCTCTTGGGTGTACAGCCAAATCAGGATCGTCAGTAATTATCCAAACGATGTGAAGACTTCCGGTCTTCGACCACCGTCTTCATCTTCGACACATCGTCGAATCGATTATTCAGAATGGGTATAAACCCGGCCTTTCCGAACAACCCGCATATATTAAAAACAAATGTTACACAAACACAACATACGCCTCATTCCAATTCATTAGTCACTAACCGTAAAATCAGCAAGAGAACAATTTCCCAAATATTAACCCGAAGGCCGAAACCAACATCAGATCAATACCCAGGAAACCATTCTTCTTAACTAACCTACAGCTAGTTTCTAAATTTCAATTCTTAGGGAAAGGTTCCTATTAATTTTATCCAAGATAAATTCTTTAGAATTTATCCTTTAATCTTCCTTTGGATGTCATATCAAACCAAATTATGGTTTTCCCAACTAGTCGAGATTAGCGAACCACACCAGAGTAATTATTTATTTTATTACCCAATCCCAACCTATTCATCCCATGGAGAAAAACTGGTAATACTCCATATCTAACACCACGACATTTCACGTTCAAATCTAATTAAAGAATTAACTATCGCTTTGGAGCAAAACTGGTGATACTCCATTCTCGCTCACTTCTTAAAGTTGATGATTTAAATTATCAATTCACATTTCAATCTAATTGAAGATTCATTAAAACTCACTTTTTTGGGTTAAAGAAACTAATGTCATTTAAAACACAGTTCACGATAAACCCAAATCACATTCTATTTATTATCGGGTTAAACAACTAGTGTTATTTAAAACACCGTTCACGATAAACCCATGAATCAATTCTATTTATAACCCATTTCAAAACCAATTTATTTATTTAAAAATAAATAGGTTTTAATTCCAGTTCAAAACTAGTTCATTTCGATAAAAATCTATTTTTATCTTTTCAAACATGGAGTCTTTCATCCCAATTTTTCCCAAATCATTTCTTATGATTTTACACAAATTATCACTATTTTTAATAATTTTATCAAGGCCCGTACAGTCGATTTCCATCAACGGCCATCGAACTGCACTTACAACGACCTTTTCCAAATTTGATTTGGACATATCTCCAAATCCAACCGTTAGATCTTTAATTTCAAATATTCATTAGAAAGCTCTTTTCGATACGAACCCAATGGTTCCGGTTTTTGTAGAATCCGACGGTCGGATCTCCCGTAATGTCCGTTCGAAGTCAATGGTCGAAATTCGCGAACTGCCGCGGCGCGGCGTGTTCTATTTAGGCCATTATATTATATATATATATAATATATATAATATATATTTTGTCGATTTCCATTTAAAACGAATTTTATAAATCGTTTTAAATTCGCTTTAAAAACAATTTCAACTTCCATTTCAATTCAAATCAAAATTGAATTTTTCCTTATAAATTCGTTTTAAAATTCATTTGAATTCAATTCATATTTGAATTCAATTCATATTTGAATTCAATTCATATTTGAATTCATTCTAATTCGTTTTCAATTCGAATTCGTTTTCTATTTGATTCAATTCAAATTGGTTTTCTATTCGATTCACTTCAAATTGGTTTTCTATTCGATTCACTTCAAATTGGTTTTCTATTCGATTCAATTCAAATTGGTTTTCTATTCGATTCAATTCAAATTGGTTTTCTATTCGATTCAATTCAAATTGGTTTTCTATTCGATTCACTTCAAATTGGTTTTCTATTCGATTCAATTCAAATTGGTTTTCTATTCGATTCAATTCAATTTAATTCAAATTTCATTTCAAAATATTCGATTTCGAAATCACTTTTCAATATTCATTTTAAAATGAATAAAATCGAAATAAATATCGTTCACGTCAAAATGGCGTCAATCTAATCAACACGGCTTTATATTTTTAAATAATTCTGTTATTCTATTCAACAAACGAATATTCATTTTGGTCAACACACGACTAATCTCAACGAATGAGTACTTTCCATGTGTGACTATTTTTGTTATTTAATATATTTTATAAAAATTATGGTATCTATCGTTTGATTTAAAATCAGACTCCAACCGTAAATTAGTAAGAGAAGATTCCCTGAATATTAACCCCGAAGGCCGAAACCAACATCAGATCAACATCCAGGAGACCACTCATCTCATCTATTTTCCAATTAGTTTCTAATTTCAAATATGATAAAGATGTAAATTTTATTGTTAAAATATTTCGTTCAACACATGACTAATCTCAACGGATGAATACAGTCAACACATGAACCTTTATTTTATAATATTCTTTATCTTCAAAATTGGAATGAGGCCCAATCAATTACCATATAACGTTAATTATATGGATTCCATACAACACATGTATATAATAGCAACGATAAATAATCAACCATCATCCAAAGTGCACTACACTGTATAAGCATCAAATATAGATATCTAACGCTTATAACAGCCTGTCGATCCATCGATCGACATAAAACTAATTATTGGGATTAGTGTATGCCGTATTTCATCCCAATACCCGTGTGGGGTTTCAAACAATCAAACACAGATTTTATTTGTGCAGTTGGGCGATGTGTAAAATTTATCGTCCCAATCAATGTCAGTCAAATCAGTGTATATAAACAAATCGGCCGATTTGTTTATAAATATTTATTTATTCACATTCACGTTAAAAATTATATTTTTAACGATAAAATATTTTATTTTAACACATGAATCTCTATTCAGTTCATTTACAAAATAAAAATGATGTTTTTATTTTTCTAACTTATTTTAGAAAATTTCGGCGGCATAACGGCACGATACTAGAAATGGGACGAGGCCTAGCCTTATCCCTGGTCTAGTGAAGGCCCATGCCATTCACACATCAATCAAATCAATTTCATTTCACCAAACAATTCAAATTATCTAACCAACTACACAGCCAAACAAACAAGTCCATGGTCTGTGGACGATTGTGTCGGGTGCTACTAAACACCGTCTGCATCCTAGTATATATATAACTAGAAAAAGAAATTTAGAGTGAGAAGTTCTCACAAATAGCTATCCAATCATCTCGACTCTTCTTAAGTAGAAGTCTTCGTCGTTCTCGCCTTTTTGTCATTTTCGCTGCCTGTAGCCACTACATATATAAAAATCACATTTTTACTTCGCTATTCAATATATAAAAATCGAATTTTTACTTCGCTATTCAATATATAAAAATCGAATTTTTACTTCGCTGTTCAATATATAAAAATCTCACCTTTTCAAATATAAAGATTAAATTTTTATTTCATCACTATAAAAATCACTTCTTTCTTTCAACATATATATAATAAAAATCAGATTTTTATTTCGCTATATTTATAAAGATAATATTTTTACTATCTCTACTATATAAAAATCACGTTTTTAATATTCCTACCATATAAAAATCACATTTTTATTATCTACATAATATGAAAATTATATTTTCAGCCTTTACATGCGATAAAAAATTTTATATTTTGAACTCTCTACAATAAAAGATCCTTTCTTTCTTATATGACCATTCTATAGAGATTATATATATTATAAAAAGATAAAAAAAAAACGAAGAACTCACTGCCAAAGTCGGAGAAGGGGCGTGGGGTGCTGTTGCGCCTTGTTGGGGGTCGGGAGGGGGTTCAGAGGGGCGTCAGAGGTGGTGGGCCCTCTAGCAGGCGACGGAGGGGCGAATGGGTTTAGGGGGGAGCCTGGGCGTGGGTTTGATTCGAGAGGGGGGGCTCGTGGTCTCAGGAGGAGGGAAGCGGGAGTGGAGGGAGGGGCGAACGGGGGCTTGGGTTTTGGGGCGTCGGTCTATTGGCTGAGGGGGAAGAAGAGAGGCGGGGAGCGGAGGTAGAAGAGGAGGAGGTGAAGGAGAAAGGAGGAGGTGATCGAAGCTGGGGGGTGACTGCGTTGAAATGGGTCGGGGTTTGGGTGCTTGGGGGGTCGCGTGGAGGGGCTGCGCCAGAGCGCGACTAAGGGGGGGGAGGAAGATGGTCAGCGGCAGCGCCGCTAGGGGGGGCGCGATGGAGGCCAGCGGCGGCTTCCCCAATCGTGAATCGCCTCTTTTTTTATTTCTTTTCACGAATGAAGAGGGGAGGGGGGTAGAGAGAAAATATAGAGGGGAGAGAGAAAGTTTTAATTTTATTTTATTATATTTATTATTTTAATTTCAAAAAGCAACTTTTATTTTCAACCTCAAAACGAGACCCACCGCCTGTCGTCCATAGCTAATTATCCCCATTTCGAACACAATGGGATATGTATCATAGGCTGATTCGATTGTTATAATCAGTTTCCGTTAAAATCAACATATAACTCTATATATTGAATTTGAACGCGCATTCCAATTTACCGAGGTCACATACGAAATCTAAAAATTCCAGATAAATATTTTCTAGCTTCGTATTGACGATACGGTCCTAACAAAACTAGTTTCGTCGAATTTTGAGACCGTTTGAAAAATGGCCAATTTCCAGTCGATTAAAATCAACTGAAACTTGTCAAACACATTTTCCTTTGCACGCTCACATATTGATTTGGAAAATTATGAAATTTGGAATCTAGCAATAATTTGACATCACGGATCCAACAAAAGTGGTTTCGTCGAAATCCGAGGTCGTTTGCAAAATTTCCATTTTTAAGGGCCTGAATTCCATAGCGACTATTCAGAATTTTCAACTGGACATATCTTTTGATTCCCACTATGAAATCTCATTTTTTCGGATTCATTGGAAAGATATCATCAAATAGATCCTATTATTTTTGGTTTCACTAAAATCCGGAATGTTTTGCACCCGGTACATTCAATTGAAGTTTGAAATCGAATTATCGAACTACCGCGCCATTTTCAATTCTATTTATAATTATATATAATTATTTATATTCTAACGAAGAAGCGTATAAATATATACGTTCGAAATATATTCAAAATGAATTTCTCGTTGATATTATTTAAAATAATCCATTTTAAATGTTCAAAATTCGCTAAAATTGCCAAAAATAAAAAATTTAAACTGGCCCAGATTTTCGGGTTATTACACAGAGTAATAAGAAGAGACAGAAAACTCTAGGTCAGACAAAAGTCTGGTATGAGCGATAAGCAGCAAAACAGAACAATAATAGGTATACTAAACCATACCTGAGCCTGGACCTGCAACCAAAGAGTTAGCACAACAAGATGTACAATACTCAAAGGTGACACTAACATATGGTGTAAAGATACGGGGGTGGGCGTGTGCATGTCATAGTGATGTTAAACAATCAAGCATAGCAACCATCCTCACATCTCTCACTCAGTGCATAAAGCATACGATATCCACCATTTTGATCACCTAAATCCTTGCTATGATCACTCCACTGCACTGATCCATAACCACTAGTCCTTGCTATGTCCACTCCGCTCATGAAGTCATAACGACTCCACTGCACTGGCTCATAGCCATGCTACACTCACTCTGCCCCCATGGAGTAATAACTACCTTACTGCACTGATATGTAGCCTAACAATCGTCTCTCGGTGGTGAACCAAAGCTATGGACGTCGACAACTCCTTAGCACACGTCCCGTAGCAAAGCCCAACTCATGAAGTTAACTCATTGGTTCCCAACTGGATCCTGAGTTCTACTTCCATTTGGACTACCTTTGCATCTCGGGTTTTGGTCTCCTCCGGATCGGTTTGGCCCTTCACTTCATTATGCTTCGGATTGTAGTCACCCATCGGTTTGATTTCCCTCTGGTTCGTGATGCATGGGGCGGATCATGGCGCTCCATACGGGTCAGGTCGTGGTGGCATGCTCCAGATCAGTGCGTCCATGTCAACTCATCCAGTTCGGATCGTGAGCACCTATTTGTTAGGGTCGAGGGTCCATCAGTGGTTCGTGGCAACATCTCCGGGTCGGATCGTGGTACTCACCCTTCAGTTGATCCGTTCGTGGTACTTGAGCAGGAGCGGGTCGGGTCGTTGCCATCAAGCTTCTTGGTTCCACCAGCGATTCATGGGAAGGGGGTTCTTAACGGGCGGGTCGGCTCGCCCTCCACCGATCCGATCCGATTCGGGTCAAATTCCTGCAACTCTTCTTGCGACTGTTTTACGCCATACAACGGCGTTTTCGACTATTCTAACTGTTCTAATCAATCACAAAGCATACCATACAGTCAGAGCATCATATAGAATTGACCACAAACAGCAAAACAACAATTTGATATGTCAAAATGGATCAAATCTACCCAAAACCCATATTTTTCCCTTAAACATGTTTAAGCAAATCTAATGATAGGATTAGCAAAACTTAACCAAATTAACCCAAACTTCCAACAGAGGTCTAAAACGGTGTTTAAGAATTTCTAAACATTTTTCCAGAATTTAATTATGTTTAAATTCGCTAATTAACACTAATTACCCTTAATTGACCATAATTAGTGTAAAAATAAGGCTGATCACTCACCTTTACCACAATTAAAACTTTCAGAACTGAAACTCCTCTGATTTGGGCGAATACCAATCTCTAACAGCAACTTTAACTCTGAAATGGTGCTATTTCTCCTTGATTTATGTTGCTAAGCTTAATCCTTGATTAGAGAGCGATTTGGGATGAAATTAGAAGGTGGAGGCCATTGTTAGGGTTTCTAAGAGGTAAATAGCTGCTAGAAAACTGAAATAAAATGAAAACCTAACTCATTTCAGCCTCCCCATAACCCTAAACCTGAAATGGGTTATGGGCCCATTCAATAATCACCTCATTTAGCCCGGTTAAGCAGTTTTTCACCTTCTAAACCTTATTTGAGCTATATCTCCCAAACGGTAAGTCTGTTTTTCACACATGACCACTCTACGGAAAGGTAAACCATCATCTGGATCTAATGGAAGTTGTTTCAGGTCAAAACTCCTTTCCAATCAAATGCTATGGCTGAAACAAAATCAGCTAGGTGCAAAACGGTCATTTAAAAATTGGCAAAAATCATGAACATGGGAAATGACCCCAATAGTCGTCTCCCAAAGTTACATGGCTATACGACTTCGTATGTGAAACAAATAAATATTCTACGATCCTTCGATGCATAGAATGCGGGTCGTTACATTCTTCCCCCCTTAAGAAATTTTGCCCCCGAAATTCCTTAACTAAGTAACAAACAAAGGATCCCGCATGCCTATCAGCCATATACAACAATCAAACATACAAAACAAACAAACAAGTCTATCCTAGCATGCAGAAAACTAAGTTGTAAATAAAATCTACCAGGCAAAGAGTTCTGGATACGTCTTCCTAATGCTTTCCTCTGTCTCCCAAGTGCAGTCATTCTCATCCTCGCCCCACCGAACCTTGACTAGATTCACCGCTTTCCTTCGAAGTTTCTTTGTATCGTGTTCGACAATACGAATCGGCTTGCGGTTCCCAACTGCCTCGGGTTCTACTTCGATATCATCCAACTGATCAGGTGAAATAGTCATTTCGGGGTCGTGCACGAATTTCCTTAAGTGGGAAACATAAATACGTTATGAACTCCTGCCATCTTCTCTGGTAATTCAACTTTATATGCCAAATTCCCAACTTGCTCGAGAACTGGGAATGGACCAACAAATCTTGGTGTTAACTTGCCTCTCCTACCAAATCGTATCACGCCCTTTAATTGAGAAATCTTGACAAAAACCAAGTCACCAATGGAGAATATTAAATCTCTTCTCCTCTTATCCACATAACTCTTCTGCTTATCTTGAGCAGCCTTCATTCGCTGTTGAATGATCTTAATCTTATCTGAAGTTTCTCTTATCACATCTGGTCCAAGCACAAATTTCTCACTGGTTTCTAACCAACATGACAGTGAGTTGCACGGTCTTCCGTACAAAGCTTCATATGGAGCAATACCAATACTGGATTGATAATTGTTATTATATGCACACTCTACTAGATGCAAATGGGCATCCCATGATCCACTAAAATCCAATATGCAAGCTCTCAATAGATCTTCTAATACTCGATTAACCCACTCTGTCTGACCGTCAGTTTGTGTATGATACGCGGTACTGAGGTGTAGTTCTGACCCTAGAGCCTCTTGTAAGCTCTTCCAAAACCCACTAGTAAACAACGGGTCTCGGTCACTCACAATGCTTTTAGGTACTCCATGAAATCTCACTACCCATTTCATATATAGTTCCGCTAACTTAGCTGTCGTTCTATTCGACTTGACGGGTATAAACCGTGCACTCTTAGTCAACCGGTTCACAATCACCCAAATGCTATCATGGCCCGATCTAGTTCTTGGTAACCCATCAATGAAATCCATTGAGACTTGTTCCCGTTTCCATTCTAGAATTTCTAATGGTTGTAACAAACCACTAGGCTTCTTTTTCTCATCTTTAACTAGTTGGCTATTCATGCACTTGAATATAAACTTCCCAACGTCTCTCTTCATCCCTTCCCAGTAGTAAGTCTGCTTCATGTCTTGATACATATTATTACCACCGGGATGTATGGTCAGTTTGAGTGATGACATTCTCTAAGCACTTCATCTCTCAAGCCATTGACATTGAGTACAACCAGTTTTCTATTCTTTCTAAGCCATCCATCTCGATCAAGCCCGTACTTGTTCATCTCCTTGTCGATACCCATCTCTAACTTGGAGATGATTTCCAATAGGTTAGGATCGTCCCTCTGACTGGAACCAATCCGCTCAATCAAAGTGGGTCTGATCGTTTCTGGATCAAATTCACACTTTAGTCTGAAATCATACCCAGCGATGTACTCAAGTTGTTTCCATTCTAGAAACATAGCCTCTAAAATGGCATATCTCCTACTCAAGGCATCAGCTACCGCATTTCCATTTCCTGGTGTATATGCGATATTGAAATCATAAGAAGCCAAGAATTCTAACCATCTTTGCTATCGGATATTCAGATCCTTCTGAGAGAAAAGATACTTTAACGATTTATGATCGGTAAACAACTCGAATCTTTCTCCGAAGAGATAATGTCTCCACATCTTCAATGCAAATACGATCGTTGCCAATTCCAAATCATGGGTACGATATCTTTTCTCATGACGTTTCAATTGCAGATTAGCATAAGCTACAACCCTACCTCCTTGCATCTATACAGCACCTAGTCCGGTACCAAAGGCATCCGTGTATACTGTCATCTCTTCATTCCCTTTAGGAATGACTAACACTAGTGCACATGTCAACTTTTCCTTTAGACTCTTGAATGCATTCTCACACTTTTCGTCCCAGACGAAAGCTTGATTCTTCTTTGTCAACTGAGTCAACGGTGCTGCTATCTTGGAGAAGTCTTGGATAAACTTACGGTAATATCCAGCCAACACCAGGAAACTTCTTACGTGTGTTGCATTCTTGGGAGTAGACCAATCTTGTACCGTAGCCACCTTTGCAGGGTCCACGACAATACCATTCTCTGAAAAAACATGGCCCAAGAATCTCACTTCCCTCCTCCAGAAGTGACATTTAGAAAACTTTGCTTTCAATTGGTGTTTTCTCAATAACTCCATCTCTATCCTCAAGTGTTCCTTGTGTTCTTCCTCTGTCCTCGTATAAACCAAGATATCGTCTACGAACACAAGAACAAACTTATTCAACTGATCTCTGAATACCCTATTCATAAGATCCACAAAATATGCTGGTGCATTGGTCAACCTGAATGGCATGACTAACCACTTATACATTCCAGCGTCCGAAATGCCGTTTTAGCTATACTCTCGGCTTCCACTCTAAGCTGATGAAAACCTGTCGCGAGATCCAACTGGGAGAACACTCTCGTGCCACTCAACTGATCAAACAAATCATCTATCTACGGAAGAGGATACTTATTCTTCCTCGTTACCTTATTCAACTGACGGTAGTCCACACACAATTGTAGGGAACCATCTGCCTTGGTAGTAAACACAACAGGTGCTCCCCACTCACAAATACTTATTCTGATAAATCCCTTCTTCAACAGAACGCTTACTTGCACCTCGAGCTCTCGCTGCTCCTTTGGTTTCATACGACGAAGTGGCATCACTGTAGGTCTGGCGTCTTTCACTAAATCAATACGGAACTCAATCACTCGGTGTAGTGGAAGTCCGGTCACTTCGTCGAAGACGTCTGGATACTGGCCAGCCACGGGCACATCTGACAACTCATCATGCGAGATGTCAAGGGAATTTAGAAAACTAGCCATTACCCCATCACTAGGTAGACCACCAAACACTACGCTCCGCCCATCATCCACTCTAACTGTCACCAAAAAGCCCTCACAGTCTACCGCCACCCCGTATATTTGGAGCCAATCGACTCCCAAAATAATACATACCCAGTAAAGCCCAAAACAAAGCAATCACAAGAAAACTTACATCCATGACTCGATAAGACCACATTACGATAAATCATGCTAAGGCTAGTTGAACCACCAATCGGGTTCATCACCGTTAACGGTCTATCGGCTATCTCGGGTTCCAATCCCAACCTATCTACCGGGTCACTAGATATGAAGGAACGGGAGGCTCTGGTATTAAACAATACTTGAATAGGAATATCATAAACAAAAAGCATACCTTGAACGATGACATTCTTTCCTTTCTCCATCGCAGTTGGGGCATTCGACGAAGAAGGAACAACATTGATAGCATATGCTTTCACAATCTGCTTTTCTTTAGGGGGTTGCAGACACTTATCCTTGTGATGTCCTACTTGGCCACAGTTGACGTACTTCCTGTCCGCTGGCTTCGCTCGACATTCTTTAGCATAATGGCCCTTCTTGCCACAGCTAAAGCGCTCAACATCTTTCTTATTCTTCTTCTTCTAGCCATCCTTGGTCTGATTCTGATTTCTCTTATTCTGAGAATTATTCTTGCCTCCACCACCTGCTTGCGGTTTTGGCTCCTCTGCAGATGCAACCTCAGTCTTCGACTTAGGGTATAGAGTCTCTGATCTCAAATCTTTCCCCACAATCGATTCAAACGTCTCATCGATATGGTTTATAAGCCTTTTCCCCAAGTACTGATCTAAGCCTGTTATAAACTTCTCATTCTTCTTCTCGGGAGTGTCGATAAGGATAATCCATATTTGGATAAAGTATCGAACTCAACAATATACTCCGAGACTACCCTACCATTCTGCTTAAGCTCCAAGAACTTCATAAACAACTCTTATTTCTGAAAAGGTAGGATAAACTTTTCACCGAATCGGGCCTTAAACTGATCCCATGTAACTTGATCCTCTGGGTAGCCACCTTAATAGCATTCCACCAATTCATCGCCCGTCCTTGCAGCTGATGGGATGCTAGCTTTCTCTTTATTGCATCCTCAATACCCAAGTCTTCGAAGATACACTCACAGCTATCCAAACAATCCTGAACTTTTGTAGCCAATTTCGTCCCGTGGAACGGCTTTCCACTAAGACTAGTGTGATCCTTGCATAGCTTGGCGAAATCGGCCCTAGGTGCCTGCACTGCTGCACCACCACCATTTGCAGCATTAAGAGCTTCCCTCTGAACATCCCTAAGCATCTCTCTCATGAGGTCAGTGAACATCGTCCTCATATCAGGAGCATTCCCATTATTAGCTCCTCTAACAGTACCCCTAGTATATCGGCTCATCGTTCAATCTATAAGGAGAAAACGATTAACCATCTCTTCAGTGGTGCCAGTGCAATGCGACTTCATCCTTAAATATAATAATAGTATAAATATAGCTTTTGAAAACCAAAATATCACAAATACGCGCACTCATATACATATTATCTCTCTCTGGTGTCTTCCCTGGGTTAACTATGCAACCTAGAGCTCTGATACCAAATGTGACAGCCCGCCCCGCACCAGCCGACATTTCCAATGAAAGTACGCTATGCCAATGCCCAACCAGCACGGGACGGTAGTCAAAGAATGGAAAGAAGGAAATTTGAACTAACAAGGAACCTATAGTATATCTCATAGTGCATGGAATAAAATTTAATAATAACATAGCTTAACATAAAATAGACGAGATAGTGCATAAGCTGAAAACTTAAACTATTGTAGCAGCAGAAAATCCAAAATTACAGCTTATGTTCCACATCATCTTTATTACAACTTCTAAAACTGTCTCGAAAGCAAAATAAGAAAGGTACACTACTAATGCCCAAAGTAGTGACCAGCAGCGATACTGGGAGAATATATATAGAGAGAGAGAGAATAGAACGTGTAAGCCTCCTGCTCGTCTCCGGACAGCTACTCATGCACAACCAGCTAACCTATCTCTAGTCTTCCCGTTTAAGAGCACCCAGAGTAATAAGAAGAGACATAAAACTCTGGGTTAGACAAATGTCTGGTATGAGAGATAAGCAGAAAAACAAAACAATAACAGGTATACTAAACCATACCTAAACCTGGACCTGCAACCAAAGTGTTAGCACAACAAGATGTACAATACTCTAAGGTGACACAAACATATGGTGTAAATATACAGGGGTGGGGGTGTGCATGTCATAGTGATGTCAAACAATCAAGCATAGCAACCATCCTCACATCTCTCACTCAGTGCGTAAAGCATACGATATCCACCACTTTGATCACCCAAATCCTTGCTATGATCACTCTGCCCCATGGAGTCATGGTGACTCCACTGATCCATAGCCAGTAGTCCTTGTTATGTCCACTCTGCCCCCATGAAGTCAGAATGACTCCACTGCACTGGCTCATAGCCATGCAACGCTCACTCTGCCCCATGGAGTAATAACTACCTCACTGCACTGATCCGTAGCCTTATAATCGTCTAGAGGTGGTGAATCAAAGCTATGGACGTCGACAACTCCTTAGCACTTGTCCCGCAGCAAAGCCCAACTCATGAAGTTAACTCGTTGATTCCCAACTGGATCCTGAGTTCTACTTTCCATTTGGACTACCTTTGCATCTCGGGTTTTGGTCTCCTCCGGATCGGTTTGGCCTTTCACTTCACTTTGCTTCGGATCATAGACACCCATCGGTTTGATTTCCATTTGGTTCGTGATGCATGGGGCGGATTGTGGTGCTCCATACGGGTCGGGTCGTGGTGGCATGCTCCAGATCGATGCGTCCATTTCAACTCATCCGGTTCGAATCGTGAGCACCTATTGGTTCGGGTCGGGGGTCCATCAGTGGTTCGTGGCAACCTCTCCGGGTCGGGTCATGGTACTCACCCTTCAGCTGATCCGTTCGTGGTACTTGAGCAGGAGCGGGTAGGGTTATTTCCATCAAGATTCTTGGTTCCACCAACGATTCGTGGGAAGGGGGTTCTTCACGGATGGGTCGGGTCGCCCTCCACCGATCCGATCCGATTCGAGTCAAATTCCTACAACTCTTCCTACGGCTATTTTACGCCATACGATGGCATTTTCGACAATTCTAACTATTCTAATCAATCAAAAAGCATACCATGCAGTCATAACAACATATAGAATTGACCACAAACACCAAAACAACAATTTTATATGTCAAAATGGATCAAATCTACCCAAAACCCATATTTTTCCCTTAAACATGTTTAAGCAAATCTAATGATAAGATTAGCAAAAATTAACCAAATTAACCCAAACTTCCAACAGAGGTCTAAAACGATTTTTAAGAATTTTTAAACATTTTTCCAGAATTTAATTATGTTTAAATTCGCTAATTAACACTAATTACCCTTAATTAACCATAATTAGTGTAAAGACAAGGCTAATCACTCACCTTTGCCACAATTAAAACTTTTAGAACTGAAACTCCTCTGATTTGGGCGAATACCAATGTCTAATAGTAGCTTTAACTCTGAAATGGTGCTATTTCTCCTTGATTTGATGTTGCTAAGCTTAATCCTTGATTAGAGAGCGATTTGGGATGAAATTAGAAGGTGGAGGCCATTTTTAGGGTTTCTAAGAGGTAAATGGTAGCTAGAAATCTGAAATAAAATGAAAACCTAACTCATCTCATCCTCCCCATAACCCTAAACCCGAAATGAGTTATGGGCCCATTCACTAATCACCTCATTTGGCCCGATTAAGTAGTTTTTCTCCTTCTAAACCTTATTTCAGGCATATCTCCGGTAAGTCCGTTTTTCACATATGACCACTCTATGGAAAGGTAAACCATCGTCCGGTTCTAATGGAAGCGGTTTTAGGTCAAAAATCCTTTCCAATCAAAAGACCGAAATAAGATCATCTAGGGGCAAAACGGTCATTTAAAAATCGGCAAAAATCATGAACATGGGAAATGACCCCAATAGTCGTCTCCCAAAGTTACATGACTATACGACTTCATATGTGAAAGAAATAAATATTCTATGATCATTCCATGCGTAGAATGCGAGTCGTTACATTAAAGCTAATGATTAAGCGATAACCTTGGCTCTGTTGAGTAATATTGGTTAGTAATACCCTAGATTGAGTTTATATATACATATATAAGAGCGTATTTATAGATTTTATATACAAATGTTTTGTATTGTGTCGTTTGATCGGTTCAAGTGTCTAAAGACCATACTGAACTGGCAACTGATACAATTTCGTTTTGTAAAGAGGGTAAATGAAATAATTTTGTTCAAATTTTATTTTTGTAGAAAAGAAAATAATTTTATCAAATCATTCAAGTATTGATGTGTTGATTTGAATAGAATTCAAATTAGATTATGAATTTAAATAGTTTAATGTGACCAAAAAAAAGATTCACATCAAATTTCTGAATGAGAAGTTTAATATGGAATTAATGAATCAGAATTTCACTTAAAGATAAGTTAAATGAAATTAGAAGGGAAAACGGATGATTTTCACAATTAAAATAAGAAGATAAAAGTAAAATATCTGGAAGATCAATTAGCTAATTAAATTTAACTAAACCAATCGAATTTAAATAAAAGTTGAATGATTTCGTAGAATTGGTTGTGCATGGTGGTTTATTGGACATTAGATAGATTGAATAAAATTCATCAATGGTTTAATAAGAAATTAAATGAATTAAAAGTTAAGAAATTCCAGTATAATAAAATTTGAATGAAACTGCATATGAATTGAACTGAATGATTTAACCCTGTATTTGCATAGGAATAATGCTATATGTTTGATTTTGGAAATTGATATAGTTATACTTGTTGATAAATGAAGTATTATTTAAGAATTTCATGTAATTGTTACTTACATGGTAAATTGATATAAGTTTAGGTACCAGAAGGCTATGAGGATAGATTTTGGTTGAGTAGATCACAGTAAGTTGAGCAAATATGCTCAATAGCGCTTATATAAGGTACGCCTACCAAAAATATAAATACTGGGTTTTGAAAGTTATTTTCCGACCATATGGGTCGATGTATATATATTTGATGTTCCTGTTGTATCGCAGAAGACACTCTGTATAGGGGAAACTGCTGAATTTTTCCGAGAATTTAAAGTGTTAGAAATTTTCGATATTTTTGAATTTTTTTGTTAACAATAGTGAATCTGGTTTTTGATTTAAAATAAATTGGAATTTTGAATGTTAATGGGATTTGTAACATTTTTCCTAACAAAGTAATTTCAGAGATGAAATTATTTTAAGGGAGAAGGAATGTAACATCCCGTATTTATGGTATTCAGATACTTAATTTATTTTATTATTTTAAATATTGATTTCGAATTATAAATGGATTTATAATATATATTTCGTAATTAAACGAAGTTTATACGTATAAATTATATTTAATTTAAAACGAGCTAGTAACGTCGCTACAGTTTGTAATATTGAGTTTTGTACTTCAATTGAATATACAGGATCCGATATAAGTCGGATTTTTTTGAAACAAGAAACATTTAAATCTAATTTGTTATACTTTTCTAATAAAAGAGAAAAATCAGAATTTTTGTGTATATTATGAGTTATGTCTGAATCAAGTTTTCAAATAGTCGCTATGAAATCATTTGTAAAGCATAATGTTCTATTTAATAATTAAATAGGATTTCTATATATAATTTGAATATTGTTTAACTCAAAATTGTTAATACTAAGTTTGAAATCATATTGGTTTATTTTGAAGTTGTATAAGATTTCATTTGAGGATATACGTTAATGATAATTTATTATTATTAAATATAATTTGTTTTGGAATTAATTATATTTTATCAATATTATATAAGCCTTAAGAATAACTATTTTCCAAACGACCTCCGTTTTTAGACGAAACGAATTTCATTAGAATATGTATAGATTGTTATTGCTAGATTTCTAGTTTGGAGCCAATAAGAGTAGTTTTATGAGCCGACGATATTTAAATGTGAACCGATAAATAAATTGAAATTAAAGCAGCTCTATTTTGCAAATGGAGTCGGATTTCGACCAAATCAATTTCATTGGATCCGGAATGTCAAGACATAGCGATACGTCATCTTTCATTTCGTTTGGAGTGCGTATATGTTGGTACGAATATAAAGTAGTTAACGTATATAGCGGTAGATTAAATAACCACGCATAAAAATAAAATGTATCAAATAAAAAAAAATATAAATAAAATTAATGATCAAACTACTTCCTTGCTTCTTAAGTCTCCACGCACGTACAGCCTATTTGTGAAACTTTCTGCCCTACATCCTATGTTTAAATCCTTTTCTCCATGCTAAACACATGCTTGCCTAATCACATTTCTCTGCCAACCTACCCTCATGCTATTAGCTTACGTATCACTAAATGTACCAACGTGCCACCAATTTAATTCATGCACATGCCCATTTAAATCAACACAACTAATGGAAATAAAACCCACAACTATCCTATAATTTCACAGCCTACCTCGTATTAACCGAAAAGACTTTGTTTCTATCACAAATTCTCCTCGCTTATATATATACACTGTGTGCCTGGTTACATCATTTTCGAGCAATGGAATTATAACATGCCTTGTTCATTTTGTTCTCCCCACAGCAAAAGCAAACTAACAAAAACAGAACTCCTCTTTCCTAAAATAAAATTAAAAAGCTCTTCAACCAACATGGAGGGGAAGGTGAAGCTCAAAACCATGTGCGTGCAGTTCAGGGGAGATGGTGATGTTAGGTCATAGCATAAGTGGCTCAGTCGTGGTGTTTAACGCGGTGGAGATGTCAATTGTTCTCAGATGTTTTTGGGTTACTGAGTAGATCGTGGAGGCAACATTGGTAGGTGTTGGTGATCGGAGATGGAGTAGAACGTGGGCGATGTCAGGCGGAGCTTTGATGGACATTAGTGGAGGGAGGTGCAGATCATGGTTGAATGGGGAGGCGTGAGTTTCTCGTTTACTGGAAATGAGTGTGGGGATCGCTTGGTGGTCGAGATCAGATGGATAGAGAGGAGAGGTCGGGCCGTGTTGGAGGCGACGATGGCTGTAGTGGGACAACGGTGGTGCATGTGTTAAGAATGGTGAAGTTAAATTCTCGGGTTCAAAACGACATGTAGGGAATAAGCAAAATAAATGTGCCGAATCATTTATTTAAGATGCCCAATGACGTATTATCGGGACAGGTGTTATATTATGCCCAATCAACGTGCCTAATGATTTTCAAGTTAATAAACATATAATTAGTGTTAAGTGATATTTAATTAAGGTATAATTAATTCAAATTTAAACCACGAACTCATAATGCATATAACTTACTCATTTGTTACCAAAATTCAATAAAATCGGAGATATTAGAATCGTCTTGGCGAGAGCTTCATTATGGAACTGATTTGAACACGTTTGGAAGCAACGAGAATTTCTAATTAAATTAAACGCATGTTTAATTTAATTGAAATCAGTCATTATCTCGACGAACGAAAACCAAGGTGAGTTTACTCACTCGGTTTGTCTCACTTATATTTTATATAACTTGGGTTTTAATATTGTGTGCTATGATTGTTTTTCGTTGGATGATTATTGAATATATTATTCACTACCAGAAAAATACCCTATTGCAACTAGTTATTTGTAACAGGCCTCAAATGTTAGTTGTAGTAAATGATATTTAGCAACAGACCTTTCGTTGCTGTTGCAATAGGTAAGATTTAACAACATACTTTTCCTTCCTGTTGTGAAAAGCATATTTTTTGCAACAGCGCTTTCATACCTATTGCGAAAACATACTTTTAGCAACTGTGCTTTCATAACAGTTGTAACAAACATATTATTTGCAACTAGCTTCTAAGCTTGTTGCAAAAAAAAAACTTTAGCAATGGTTTTCGCCACTTGCAATAACTGTATTTTTTTACAACTGATAAAGCTAATTGCGAAAAACATACTTTCAAATAATATTTAGTAAATAAGCAGTTATATTTAAATAATTATATTTAATATTAATACGTAAAAGATGACAATTAATAATTACTAAATAATATTATTTATTTATTAATAATGATAATTAATATTAATTAATTAATAATTAAGAATAATATTTTATGGTTTAATTAAGTAATTAATAAAAAGTCATATTTAATAATTAAAGTTGATATTTATATTTGATTCTTAAAAGATAATAATTAATAAATTATATTGGCTATTTAATAATTAATATTTAAAAGATTTAATAATTAGTAAATAAAATGTTAGTAACTAATAATAATAATTTAGTTAAATTACTTGTAATAAATTTTATAATTAGTATATTAATAATTATTTAATAACTAAAAAATATTTAATAATTTATTATAACAACTACTAATAGTAAGTAAATATAGTAAGTATTTATTAATTACATTTAATGATCAGTGAGTATACTTAATAATTGGAAAACATAATTAATATTATATTATTAAAAATTATATTATCTAGTAATTACTATTAGTATTAATGTTAAATAACCACTATATATATAATAATCAATTTAATAGTTAATAATTTTGAAAATTTTAATAATAAGAGTTTTAAATTAACTTAATTAAAAAATTATTAACAATTTTAGTTAATTGAAGTTAAATTAATAATTAGTAATTAATATTCATAAAATTTGAAAAATAAAAAATACACATCTTAAAGTAATCTCAAATTCTATGTATTATATAAACTCCATAAAATATAAAAATATCAAAAATAAGAAAACTTGTGTAGACATAAATTATTGCACCTTGTGTACTTCACAAACTGTTTTATCTTTGTATGCATTTCAAATTACTAGTGTGTTATACTTTTTACCATGTTTCTAGTCATTTCCATCCGAAAAATTCGCTCTAACCCTTTTTTTGGCCCCATCGTGAAAATTCGTACGCTAAATAGAAAGAGACGATGTTTCTAAAACTAGCTATAGGGATTGTTCTCCTTCCACCGCTTTCATCTCTTCAGATTTAAAAAATTCGTCCTTCCAAATCATTCTCTTTCACCATGAAACTTCGACTTTCTTTTTCCTCTTCCCGATCCGCCTACTGTTTCCTTTTTTATTCATTGCGCTTTTCTCTTATTTGCCCTTTGCCTTAAAAATTGCGTGAAAAGGAAAAAAAACATCCCGGAAGAAATCGCACACACCAAGGAAGAGGCGAAGATTCAAAGAAGACAACATACACAGTTACCCTATTTGATGTCTAAAATCATAATTTGACATACGAGTCAGGGCTATTTCGAATAAGGAGGAGGAAGGTGCAATTAGGGCCATCCGAAGAAGGAAAGAAGATTCCGAGAAAACAATTCTCACATAGCATAGGAATCTAGGATATAATGATGTCAAATTTGACTTATCAGGTACCGTGGTTTTAAGTTTTCTAAATTATCGTATTTTAGCTTACTTTTTTGGTTAATGGATTGAATTAGGGATTTAGTTTGCTCCATTTATCCTTCAGAAAAGTGAATGATGTATAAAGGGATAACTGGCGATTTTTAAACAATTTTGAGTATACTTGGTGAAGGCATAAACCATATATCAATCTTTTCCTGTTAGTTCACCTAGGTAATTATTTGTCATATTTTTGAATGATATCTCACATATTCCAAGAATGAGCATATATTGAAATTTTTTTGTAACCATGTAAATGGATAAACTGGGCCGACGTCCTATGATTTTGGCCGAGGATTTCTGGTTTATAGACTCTGAGGTAAAGCTTAGTTGTATCGTCTTGTGTTGAGGTGGTGGATTTTGGCTGGTCAGTCTGGTAGTGTTAGTTTTTAGTTCTCTGAAATGCTGATTGAGCACTCCATATTCACTACTATTTGCTTTCTCTTCAGGTGACTATTGTTGTGAACCAATTGTGTACTGCTACCATGTAATTTCGGGTATGCCCTATTAAATGAATTAGTCGCAGATAACATTGTATGTGCTAATTGTGGAGGAAGTTAATATGTTACATATGTAACATTTGTTGGCATCTTATATTATACAGTTCTGATGAAAATTCTTGGAAGAAATCAATAGAACTGCTCATGCAAGTTGCTTCTCATGGTGAAAACAGTGGCTATGAAGTCCCTTGCTTAATTGTTTCTGCAAAAGATGATTATGATGGTGCGCACATGTTCAAAGTTCCCTCTTTTTAATCAATTAGAATCAAAATATTTCAATTACACAAGAATATTGTCAAATCTAAGCAGGCTGCTCTACTGGAATTACATTCAAGATGGATGGAACGATGATCGGCATAAGTGTTGTTCCCAGGTTTGCTTTTTTCTGAGTATACTGATATATGCTTGTTGTATTTTACATAATGATTTGAGTGTGATGATTTGTTTGAAGAAACATCATATATCTTTTATATTGTGGTAAAAAGTTTTAGAATGGTTTTATGTAAACTACTTTATGTGATTTTAAGTAAATTATTTTTTAGTGTTGCGTTTAGCAGTTGAATTTTTTTGGCGATAATTTATTTCGCCTTCCTTTGCTTTTTTCCTGTTAACAACTGCTGCAATAGCATTGAAAACAGTGTTGTGAGGAATTCTGATAGTCAAATGCTGCTTAGGGAGGTCTGTTCTCAGTGTTTAATAACCAACTCTGTTCTCCTTTAACAGATGATTCAGAGACCATGGAATGAGCTCAGAAGGATTATGAAATTGATTTGAAAGTGTAACAACTCAAAAATTGCTTAATACATAATGATGATGCAACAAAGTTACAGCAAAAAGAAGAGTTTCATTGTGATATATGTGCGTTGAAGGGTTTGCGATGCTTACCAGGTACAAGTGATTTTTTGCATTTTGATGTTATATAGTAATTCCTATCATTTTTGTATGATTGAAAGTAATTTGATCTTAGCAGGTATAATAACTATTTCTATTGTAATAAGATAGCTGAATGTAAATAAAATTCATATTTGGATTATATTAATGCGTCAAATGCATAAAAAATAGTATTGTGATTATTATTATAATTAGTATTTATTATTATTATTGAAGTGCAGTTCAAATTGTTAAGGAGCAAGGCGATGCATGTTTGCAAGGAAGTTTCATGATTGGAGTGAACTGCACATCGTGGTAGTGTTCAGATTGTATGAGGTTAAAAATGTGATTAGAAATATAGTATTTGGAATAAGTGTTGTATGAAAGAGTAGAAATTGTTGTATATGAATGATATATAGAAATTGTTAGAACTTTTGTTGTAATTGTGTGTAATATTATTATTTTGTTGAATTAAAATTTGTTAAAGTAAAGTTTTTACATGTCTATTTTATGTTATGATATAATATAATGTTGTAGCAAGGACCTTTCATAGAAGTTTACGTTGGTTATTTTATTAATTTTTTAATTGTCTATAGTTGTTAATACTGTTGTAACAAAAACAGTTGTGTTTGGACTTATTGCAACTGTCAAAAAATAGTTGTAGTATCTTGTTTGTCAGATGCCTATTATAGGTTTACAACTGTCATTTGTTGTTGCAAAATGATCTGTTGCAAGAACAAAGGCCAGTTGCAAGAAAAGTATACCGCAACTTCTTATTGCAACAGGAAAAAACTGTTGTGCACTTTTTGCAACTTGGCTATACCAACAGGCGCAAGTCTGTTGCAATAGGTCTACTGCAACAGATATTACCTGTTGCGAAAAGTATTTTTTGTTGTTGTAGTGATTATATATTGATTGAACTAATTAAATTAGACATTCATTTAATTTAATTGAAATCAAATGTTATTTCTAACCATTGTAACCAATTGAGGTAACTTACCTCATTGTTCACGTTTATGATACTATAAACGTATAAATTTAACAGTTGGATGCATGTATTACTATTATTACTTGAATGTTGAAATTTATTAGTTAAACTGATTATTTCAGCCTATTGTGATATAAATATATTATCATATTGAATGAATAGTTTTCTTGAAGTGACCTATTTGGATGCAGGAAAAAACAGGTTGGAGGAATCCAACTGGATTCCTCAAATATATTGAATGTTATTTACTTTCATCTTGTTATTATATAAATTGTTGAACCAATCTGATTGGATGATTGTTTGATTGTGAATTGCTGGATCTAAATTCAATGTTTGTTTGTTATTAACCAATGGGCAATATTGGTTAAGTAATTGCAGCGGATAGCCTTAAAAATTCATCATTTTATAAATGTTGATTTACCGTTATGTGAATTGACTGAAAAGAAGTAATAAATTTATTTTATAACTAAAAATGGATTTTTAAATCTATTTATTTAAGTTATTTGAATAAAAAATTTATTAAAAGAAAATGGTTGTTTTATTATTTATAAGTAATCGTATATTAATTTTATATGGAAAATCCTTGTGTTTAAAAAAGATTTGCAAGCAAATAAGTTTGGAATTAACGTAGGGTTTAATTGTTTTTAAGACACAATTAAGTGATATTATTTAAATTAATTGTATTGGTGATTAATTTAAATTGAAAGACTAATTGGAATTAGTTAACAATAGTTCTAGTTGACCAAGTCAACTGTTTTAACTGGAGTTGATTACTAAATTAATTTATTGATAATAAACGATAGTTGTGACAAATTGTAACGACCCGCATTCTACGTATCGAAGGATCGTAGAATATTTATTTCTTTCACATACGAAGTCGTATGGTCATGTAACTTTGGGAGACGACTATTGGGGTCATTTCTCATATTCATGATTTTTGCCGATTTTTAAATGACCATTTGCCCCCTAGCTGATCTTGTTTCAGCCATAACTTTTGATTGGAAAGGAGTTTTAACCTAAACCACTTCCATTAGATATGGATGATGGTTTACCTTTCCGTAGAGTGGTCATTTGTGAAAAAGGACTTACCGTTTGGGAGATATGGCTGAAATAAGGTTTGGAAGATGAAAAACTGCTTAACCGGGCCAAATGAGGTGATTGGTGAATAGGCCCATAACCCATTTCGGGATTAGGGTTATGGAGAGGCTGAAATGAGCTAGGTTTTCATTTCATTTCAGTTTTCTAGCCGCCACTTTCATTCTAGGAACCCTAACAATGGCCTCCAACATATAGAATCACCTCTAATCATTTTCGAATCAAGTATTAGCCGGATCTACGTCAAATCAAAGGGGAATAGCACCAAAGCAAGGTTAGAACTACTGTGTTGTCTTGGAAACAATGCTAAATCAGAGGATAGTTTAGTTTTGAAAGTTTATTTGTGGCTAAGGTGAGTGATTTGCATAGTTCCTCGCTAATTATTGTTAATTAAGGGTAATTAATGTTAATTAGCGAATTTAAACATGATTAAATTCTGGAAAAATGTTCATAAATTTTGAAATATTGAGCGGTATGTTGTGCTATCTCTTTCGTTGCAGGTCCAGGTTCAGGTATGGTTTAGTATACTTGTTATTGTTCTGTTTTGATGCTTATCGCTCATACCAGACTTTTGTCTAACCCATAGTTTTATGTCTCTTCTTATTACTCTGGGTGCTCTTAAACGGGCAGACTAGAGACAGGTTAGGTGGTATGCACGGGTAGCTGTACCGGAGATGAGCAGGAGGCTCCTACGTATGATATATATAGATATTCTCCCTGTGTCGCTGCTGGTTACTACTTTGGGCATTAGTAGTGCACCTTTCATTTCTTTTGCTTTAGAGACAGTTTTAAAGTTGTAATAATGATGATGTGGAACATAAGCTGCAATTGGATTTTCCGCTGCTATGATGTTTAATTTTCAGCTTATGCATTGTCTCACCTGTTTTATGTCAAAGTATGTTATTATTATATTTTATTCCATGCGCTGTGAGATATTCTATAGGTTCTTTCTTAGTTCACCAGTAAGTTCCCTTCTTTTTCCTTTCTTTGGAAACCGTCCCATGCTGGTTGGACATCGGCACAACGCATTTTCATGGGAAATGTCGGCTAGTGCGGGGCGATCCGTCACATTTGGTATCAGATCTCTAGGTTGCATAGTTAACCTAGTGAAAGACACCAGGAATAGATAATACATATATGAGAGCACGTATTTGTGATTATTTTGGTTTTCAAAAGCTATATATATATATACTATTAGTATATCTAAGGATGAAGTCGCACTGCACTGACAACACAAAGAGGATGGTTAATCGTTTCTCTTTACAGATTGAACGATGAGCCGGTATACGAGGGGCGCTGGTAGAGGAGCCAGCAATGGGAATGCTCCTGACATGAGGGCTACGTTTACTGACTTCATGAGAGAGATGCTTAGAAATGTGCAAGGAGCAGTTCCCAATGCTACAAATGGTGGTGGTGCAGCGGTGCAGGCGCCTAGGGCCGATTTCGCCAAGCTATGCAAGGATTACACTAGTCTTGGTGGAAAGCCGTTCCACGGAATGGAATCGGCCACGGATGTTCAGGATTGGTTGGATAGCTGTGAGCGTATTTTCGAAGACTTAGGTATCGAGGATGCGATGAAGAGAAAGCTAGCATCACGTCAGCTGCAAGGACGGGCGATGAATTGGTGGAATGCTATTAAGGCAGCTACTCCAGGGGACCAAGTTACATGGGATCAGTTTAAGGCCCGATTCGGTGAAAAAATTATCCCAGCTGCTCAGAAGTCAGAGTTATTTATGAAGTTCTTGGAGCTAAAGCCGAATGGTGGAGCTGTCTCGGAGTATATTGCTGAGTTCGATACTTTATCAAAGTATGGATTATCTCTTATCGACACACCCGAGAAGAAGAACGAAAAGTTCATAGTAGGCTTAGATCAGTACTTGGGGGAAAGGCTTATTAACCACATCGATGAGATGTTTGAATCGATTGTGGGGAAAGCATTGAGGTCAGAGAGTCTTTACCCTAAGTCGAAGACTAAGGTTGCATCTGCAGAGGAGCCAAAGCAGCAAGCAAGCGGTAGAGGCAAGAATGGTTCTCAGAATAAGAGAAAGCAGAATATGACCAAGGATGGCCAGAAGAAAAAGAATAAGAAAGATGTTGAGTGCTTCAACTGTGGTAAGAAGGGCCACTATGCCAAAGAATGTTGGGCCAAGCTGGCGGATAGGAAGTGCTTCAACTGTGGCCAAGTGGGACATCAAAAGGATAAGTGTCTGCAACCCCAAAAAGAAAAGCAGATTGTAAAAGCATATGCTATCAATGTTGTTCCTTCTTCGTCGAATGCCCCAACCGCGGCGGAGAAAGGAAAGAATGTTGTTATTCAAGGTATGCTTTCTGTTTACGATATTCCTATTCGAGTATTGTTTGATATCGGAGCTTCCAGTTCCTTCATATCTAGTGACCTGGTAGATAGGTTGGGATTGGAGCCGAGATGGTCGATAGACCTTTGGTAGTGACGAACCCGATTGGTGGTTCAACTAGCCTTAGCATGATTTGTCATAATGTGGTCTTATCGAGTCATGGATGCATGTTTGTTTGTGATTGCTTTGTTTTGGGCTTTACTGGGTTCGGCATTATTTTGGGAGTCGATTGGCTCCAAAGATACGGGGTGGTGTAGTCTGTGAGGGATTTTTGGTGACAGTTAGAGCAGATGATGGGCGGAGGGTAGTGTTTGGTGGTCCACCTAATGATGGGGTAATGGCTAGTTTTCTAAATTCCCTCGACATCCCGCATGATGAGTTGTCAGATGTGCCCGTGGCTGGCTAGTATCCGGGCGTCTTCGAGGAAGTGACCAGACTTCCACTACACCGAGAGATTGAGTTCCGTATTGACTTAGTGAAAGATGCAAGACCTATAGTGATTCTACTTCGTCGTATGGCGCTAAGGGAGCAGCGAGAGCTCGGGGTGCAAATAAGTGATCTGTTGAAGAAGTGGTTTATCAGAAGATGTGTTTCTTAGTGGGGAGCACCAGTTGTGTTTGCTACCAAGGCAGATGGTTCCCTTCGATTGTGTGTGGACTACCGCGAATTGAATAAAGTGACGAGGAAGAATAAGTATCCTCTACCGCGGATAAATGATTTGTTTATCAGTTAAGTGGCGCGAGAGTGTTCTCCCAGTTGGATCTCGCGATAGGTTTTCATCAGCTTAAAGTGGAAGCTGAGAGTATAGCTAAAACGACCTCTCGGACACCGTCTGGATTTCATGAGTAGATGGTCATGCCATTTGGGTTGACCAACGCACCAGCATATTTTGTGGATCTTATGAATAGGGTATTCAGAGATCAGTTGAATAAGTTTGTTCTTGTGTTCATGGATGATATCCTTGTTTATTCGAGGATAGAGGAAGAACACAAGGAACACTTAAGGATAGTGATGGAGGTGTTAAGAAAACATCAATTGAAAGCAAAGTTTTCTAAGTGTCACTTCTGGAGGAGGGAAGTGAGATTCTTGGGTCATGTCGTTTCAGAGAATGGTATTGCCGTGGATCCTGCGAAGGTGGCTACGGTACAAGATTTGTCTACGCCCAAGAATGCAACGGACATAAGAAGTTTCTTGGGATTAGCTGGATATTATTGCAAGTTTATCCAAGACTTCTCCAAGATAGCAGCACCGTTGACTCAGTTGACTAAGAAAAATCAAGCTTTCGTCTGGGACGAAAAGTGCGAGAATGCATTCAAGAGTCTAAAGGAAAAGTTGACATGTGTACCAGTGTTAGCCATTCCTAAGGGGAATGAAGAGATGACAGTATATACAGATGCATGTGGTACTGGTCTAGGTGTTGTACGGATGCAAGGAGGTAGGGTTGTAGCTTATGCAAGTCGGCAATTGAAACCGCACGAGAAAAGATACCCTACCCATGACTTGGAAATAGCAGCGATCGTATTCGCGTTGAAGATATGGAGACATTATCTCTTGGGAGAAAGATTCGAGTTGTTTACTGATCATAAATCGTTAAAGTATCTTTTCTCTCAAAAGGATCTAAATCTCTGACAGTAGAGATGGTTAGAATTCTTGGCTTCCTACTATTTCAATATCGCATAAACACCAGGAATGGGCAATGCGGTAGCTGGTGCATTAAGCAGAAGACATGCCAGTTTAGGGGCTATGTTTCTTGAGTGGAAGCAACTGGAGTACATAGCTGGGTATGATTTCAGACCAAAGTGCGAATTGGATCTAGAAATGTTAGCAAATTTGACAATCAGACCCACTTTGATTAAGCGGATCGGCTCCATTCAGAAGGACGATCCTAACCTATTGGAAATCATCTCAAAGTTAGAGATGGGAATCGACGAAGAGATGAACAAGTATGGGCTTGATCGAGATAGATGGCTTAGAAAGAATGGAAGACTAGTTGTGCCCAATGCCAATGGATTGAGAGATGAAGTGCTTAGAGAATGTCATCACTCAAAACTGACTATACATCCCGGTGGTAATAAAATGTATCGAGACATGAAGCAGACCTACTATTGGGAAGGGATGAAAAGAGATGTTGGGAAGTTTATATCCAAATGCATGAACTGCCAGCCAGTTAAAGCTAAGAAAAAGAAGCCTTGTGGTTTGTTGCAATCATTAGAAATTCCAGAATGGAAATAGGAACAAATCTCAATGGATTTCATTGATGGGTCACCAAGAACTAGGTCGGGCCATGATAGCATTTGCGTGGTTGTGGGCCGATTGACCAAGATTGCAAGATTTATACCCGTCAAGTCGAATAGAACAGTAGCTAAGTTAGCGGAACTATATGTAAAGTGGGTAGTGAGATTTCATGGAATATCCAAAGGCATTGTGAGCGACTGAGATCCGTTGTTTACTAGTGGATTTTGGAAAAGCTTACAAGAGGCGTTAGGATCAGAATTACATCTTAGTACCGCGTATCATCCTCAAACCGACAGTCAGACAGATAGGGTGAATCGTATATTAGAAGATCACCTGAGAGCTTGCATATTGGATTTTGGTTGATCATGGGATAACCATTTGCATCTTGTAGAGTTTGCATATAATAATAGTTATCAATCCAGTATTGGTATGGCTCCATTTGAAGCTTTGTACGGAAGACCATGTAACTCACCATCATGTTGGTTAGAAACTGGTGAGAAGTTTGTGCTTGGACCAGATGTGATAAGAGAAACTTCAGCTAAGATTAAGATTATCCAACAACGAATGAAGGCTTCCCAAGATAGGCAGAAGAGTTATGCTGATAAGAGGAGAAGAGAATTAATGTTCTCCGTTGGCGACTTGGTGTTTATCAAGATTTTTCCGTTAAAGAGCGTGATTCGATTTGGCAGGAAAGGCAAGTTAACACCAAGATTTGTTGGTCCATTCCCAGTTCTTGAGCAAATTGGGAATCTGGCATATAAAGTTGAATTACCAGAGAAGATGGCAGGAGTTCATAACATATTTCATGTTTCCCAATTAAGGAAATTCGTGTACAACCCCGATGTAACTATTTCACCTGATCAGTTGGATGATATCGAGGTTGAACCCGAGGCGGTTGGGAACCGCAAGCCTATGCGTATTGTTGGGAACGATACGAAGCAACTTCGAAGGAAGGCAGTGAAATTAGTCAAAGTTCAATGGAGCGAGAATGAGAATGACTATACTTGGGAGACAGAGGAGAGCATTAGGAAGTCGTATCCAGAACTCTTCGCCTGGTAAGATTTCCGTTTCGATTTAGTCTTTCCGCATGCTAGGATAGGTTTGTTTTGTTGTTTTGCATGTTTGATTGTTGTATATGGCTGGTAGGCATGCGAGATCCTTTGTATGTTTTGGGTTAAGGAATTTTGAGGACGAAATTTCTTAAACGCGGATGGGGCGGGTGGGGGGGGGGGGGAGAATGTAACAACCCGCATTCCACGTATCGAAGGATCGTAGAATATTTATTTCTTTCACATACGAAGTCGTATGGTCATGTAACTTTGGGAGACGACTATTGGGGTCATTTCCCATATTCATGATTTTTGCCGATTTTTAAATGACCATTTTGCCCCTAGCTGATTTTGTTTCAGCCATAACTTTTGATTGGAAAGGAGTTGTGACCTAAAACTACTTCCATTAGATCCGGATGATGGTTTACCTTTCCGTAGAGTGGTCATATGTGAAAAACGGACTTACCTTTTGGGAGATATGACTGAAGTAAGGTTTGGAAGATGAAAAACAGCTTAACCGGGCTAAATAAGGTGATTGGTGAATGGGCCCATAAACCATTTCGGGGTTAGGGTTATGGGGAGGCTGAAATGAGCTAGGTTTTCAATTCATTTCAGTTTTCTAGCTGCCACTTTCATTCTAAGAACCCTAACAATGGCCTCCAACATCTAGAATCACCTCTAATCACTTTCTAATCAAGTATTAGCTTAATCTACGTCAAATCAAAGGGGAATTGCACCAAAGCAAGGTTAGAACTGTTGTGTATTGTCTTGGGAACAGCGCCAAATCAGAGGATAGTTCAGTTTTGAAAGTTTATTTGTGGCTAAGGTGAGTGATTTACATAGTTCCTCACTAATTATGGTTAATTAAGGGTAATTAGTGTTAATTAGCGAATTTAAACATGATTAAATTCTGGAAAAATGTTCATAAATTTCAAAATATTGTTTTAGGCCTCTTTTAGAAAATTTGATTAATTTGATTAAGTTTTACTAATCCTATCATTAGTTTTGCTTAAACACGCTTAAGGGAAAATATGAGATTTTGGCTACGTTTGATTCGTTTTAACTTATCAAGTTGTTGTTTTGGTGTTTATTTTTGATTCTCTAAGTTGATGTGACTGTATGGTATGTTGTGTGATTGATTAGAAAAGTTAGATTGGTCGAAAACGCCGTCGAATGGCGTAAAACAGTCGCTGGAAAGAAGTGCAGGAAATTACCCGAACCGGATTGGATCGGAGGGGGAAGCACGATCTGAACCGCTTGCACTTGAAGCTCCACGATCCGACCTGAGCATGGTGGCACGACCTGTAAAGGGCACCCGATCCGAACCGCGTCACTCGACCCGAACCGATGCACCAGGGATGGACTTGAGAGGCTCAACCCGATCCGGAGTGCTTGGGAAGGAGGATCGAACCGCTTGCTGAAGTCACGATCTGATGCTCTGGAGATGATCCAAACCGATCCGAAGCAGGGCCACGATCCGACCTGTAGGGGGTATTCCGATCCGAACCGAGATGCTTGGGTTTAAGGCGTGAACCACGATCCGAACTGGAAGTAAGAGTTGAAGTGAAGAACAGGAACCGACCCGATCCGGAGAAGACCAAAACCCGAGATGCAAAGGTAATCCAAATGGGAAGTTTGTACCTAGGATCCAGTTGGGAACCAACGGGTCAACTTCATGAGTTGGGCTTTTCTGCGGGATGTGTGCAAAGGGGTTATCGACATCAATGGCTTTGATTCACCACCGAGACGGATGTTAGGCTACGTATCGATGCAGTGGGTAGTTATTACTCCATGGGGCAGAGTGATCGTAGCATGGCTATGATCCAGTGCAATGGAGTTGTTATGACATTATGGGGTAGAGTGGACATAGCAAGGACTAGTGGCTATGGATTAGTGCAGTGGTGTCATTATTACTCCATGGGGCAGAGTGATCATAGCAAGGAATGGGTGGTTAAAGCGGTGGATATCGTATGCTTTACGCACTGAGTGAGAGATGTGAGGATGGTTGCTATGTTTGATTGTTTGTTATCACTATGTCATGCACACCCCCACCCCCGTATTCTTTACACCTTATGTTTAGTGGCACCTTAGAGTATTGAGCGGTATGTTGTGCTAACTCTTTGGTTGCAGGCCCAGGTTCAGGTATGGTTTAGTATACCTGTTATTGTTCCGTTTTGATGCTTATCGCTCATACCATACTTTTGTCTGACCCAGAGTTTTATGTCTCTTCTTATTACTCTGGGTGCTCTTAAACGGGCAGACTAGAGATAGGTTAGGTGGTATGCACGGGTAGCTGTATCGGAGACGAGCAGGAGGCTCCCACGTATGATATATATAGATATTCTCCCTGTGTCGCTGCTGGTCACTACTTTGGGCATTAGTAGTGTACCTTTCCTTTCTTTTGCTTTAGAGATAGTTTTAAAGTTGTAATAATGATGATGTGGATCATAAGCTGCAATTGGATTTTCTGCTGCTATGATGTTTAATTTTTGGCTTATGCACTGTCTCACCTCTTTTATGTCAAAGTATGTTATTATTATATTTTATTTCATGCGCTGTGAGATATTCTACAGGTTCTTTGTTGGTTCACCAGTAAGTTCTCTTCTTTTTTCCTTTCTTTGGCGACCGTCCCGTGCTAGTTGGAACTCGGCACAGCGCACTTTCATGGGAAATGTCGGCTGGTGCGGGGCGGGCCGTCACACAAATAGTTGTCGTAACTTAGTACGATCTCTCAAGAGGTCGAACGGTCTTTTAACTAATTGATTTTAAAGACAATTTTTGAGTTGTTATTTATTTAATGAAGTTAATTATTATTATATTATCTTTTAAGAAAATTAATTATTAAATTATAATTAACATTGAAGTAAACTAGTTTATGATATTGAAATGGATTATTATTAATAATTATAGTAATGATGTTATGATTAGGATTAAATTATTGGAGTTAATGGAGTCTTAAGACCTTATTTATAACTAAAATACATTTTAAATAAAATTTACTAATATCAACATAAGTCAGGTTTAAGAATTCTATTTATTGAATTTTTATTAAATCCAAAGCAGGAAGAGTATAAAGCCAAAGTTTTGGAAACTGGATTAATATTGTAAATGATTTCAAGAATCGAAAACAAGTTTATAAATTGATTATAAACTTAAGGAAGGCTAAATGGAATTGAAAAGCCTAAAAACGGAAAAAATGTAGAATGAAGTTTAAAAGAAGAACTTAAATGGATTTAAAATTGGAGATGCAAGTTAGTTAATAATTCGATTTAAAATTCGAATAATTTAAATATGAAAGGAAGTTTATTTGAAACAAAATCGAGATAAGTTTGAGATAAACTTATATGGAGTTTATTAAAGGTTTGGAGCTGCATAGGATTTGTTTGGAGCTACAGCAGAGGAGATGGGGTCGAGACGTATTCTTGTATTTACTATATCAATTTATTTCCGCTGTGTTTGTTGAATTTATCAGTTATTATACAGATATATTGTTATGGCTATATATGCTGATTTAGTTGTGTTCTCCGATTATTTATTTATATATATGTATAGTTTTTCTCTTGTGTAAAGAGCATTGGTATATTATATTTTATTCATTCCACTGTTAGATTCTGATTTTCTTTGATTTTGATGTGTTTGTGTTCTTCTTCTTCTTCTTTTTCTATTCTAACATTTCTTTCTCTCTTCTTTCCCACCCTCTAACTTCTTTTAATTTTCTAGGTTTTCGGTACTTGAGTTTAGGCACGTGAATATGGAGGATGTATTATTTTCGAAATTCAGACATCGAATTTCTTCAAACTGTTACAAAAGTTATTCCATTGCATTTGGAGTGACTCTGATCTGTTTCCATATAAAATATACCGAAGATGGAGCCCGTACGTAAAAGTTACAAGTTGCTAAAATTTTCATATTTAAAAAAAATCACATTTAAATTAAAATTTGAATGGACTAAAGAATTCTCAAGTTTGAAATTACAATCAAGCAAAGGCAATTACGTAATTAGTGGTAAATAACCAGGATTAAATAATTAATCGATAATTAATTTTGTATCCAGTAACATAATTAGATATACAATGCAACTGTTTAAAGTAAACGCCCAAACCGAAAGGTTCTCCACCGCCCCTCCGATCTAATGGTCGACCATACATTCGACAAATCCCTGACACAGGTTTGCTAGTTTGATTAGGAAAAGTTGATGGGGACTAGGGATTTTTAGGGTAAATATTAGTATTTAATGGAACAGATTTTATTTTTGAAATATGATGGTTCTCAATCACTTAAGAAACTATAAGTATACCATAGATCCAACCCTGTGACCAGTTTGATAGGAAAAAAGTGACGATGGCTAGGGATTTTAGGGTAAATATTAGTATTTAATGGACCAGATTTTATTTTGGAAACATGACGGTTCTCATTAGTTTAAGAAACTATAAATATACCATAGACCCAACCCTTTTCCTCACAATTTTTGGGGATAAATTTTGACCTTGCCATATTCTTCCATTAGATCAAGATTGTAGGGTTTCAGGTTAGAATCCTATTATGTTCCCCTTTTCTTTTAGTTTAGTTTTATAAATTCTAAATCTACACATATATGTATTTTATTTTATATATATGAAAGGAAGAATTAAAGGATATTACTTCACAAAAATTCCAGTACATCAAAGGCTAAGACAAACTGGAAGTGAAATCTTGTTTTTTCTTTTACTTGTAAATTGCCCAGTTTAAATTGTTGAATTTGAATGTGCCTAAGAGTTTCAGGGATTGCGAAAATGAAACCATAATAATTTTCAAAATTCTATTATAATTGTGAAGACATCAATTTTATGTGTTGGATTTCAATTACGTATACAAATCTGATGGAATTGTTTGTTTCTAGAATTTTGATGTAAATCATAGTTTATTCCACTCCTTTGTTTTTATTTCCCTCTGAACTTTGTGTTCTGCACGAAAATAATGGTTTTGAAAATGGAAAATAATGGATAACTCAAATCCCTTATTTTGGCAGATAGTTTTCTATATTTAAAAGAATGTTGAATAAATTAGGAAAAAAAATTGTAAATCGCATAGTGAATAAATTATTTAATGGAATGAACTTACAGTTTATGCGAATAAATACGTAACTAATTAGGAGTTGCTATTTCAAACTTTTTCCCCTATTGGGGTAATTCATGTATAAGATTTTCTTATGCATATATATTGCATTTGCTTTGGGGAAATTTGTGAATAAAATGGCTAAGTAAGAGGAATAATTTCCTATAATAAAAATAATTAGGATGCGAGGTTTTCCCCTTCGATATGATAAGTCTGCCTAATCAACCTGGCTACCAACATTTAAAAAAGGCTGAATTAATGTGAGACAATATTCTTTAGTGATAATCTATTAACTAGTTAGCTTCATCATTAGATATAAAGCGATCTTCGGATCCTCCTTCGAATTAGTTGATCATTGGATTGGCCTTTCCTTAACACAAACTATTAAATGGTCAAAAAGGAGATTTTGAACGGTATGTCTGGAAGGGTTTACTTATTATTAGATAGTAAGTAATGTGGTTAGGGTCCACCAGGAGATAAGGTATCAAATAAAGATTACGTAAGTACCAAAGGTCTTCCTATCCTAAAATAAGTTCAAAATGATTATTAGATTACCACATAATGTCGACTTGGTGCTAACAAAGGGATCTGCCGGGGAAAGATCTTAAAGGGTGAGATGTTGTCTACCTATTTTGTAGATAATAAGTAACTGCTTACCGTTTCTCATATTATTTAGCAGAATATGTTCTGGGAGTGAGTTATAAAGTTTAATTGGGAATTGAGGTATTAAGTGGTTGAACTGCATTTGTGTATTAAGTGATCATTAGATTCTTCATGGTGTTAAGTGATCATAGGACCCATCTTTTTCTATATTTGAGTGATAAGCCATTATGTAATTATTGTTATATCATAGACATATCTTTACTTTAAATTACATTGCCTAAGTATAGATGAAAGGTAAAGCTTAAGAATTTGTTCACCAGGACTTATTGTTTTGACCCTTCCTCTTAATAACACAGGTTAGGATACATGATAAGGACTTGAAGCATGAATATAGAGGGCGATTGTACTGGAGGCAATTATTATACGATCATTATATGTCGATTGTGATGATTATGTGCCTGAGATAATTATGAGAAATTGGATTTTTATGAAAGATTGTTATAATGTGACATTTCGATCAATTGGGGAGTGAAGGGTACATTTGTTGACATTTTATTTTATTCCTTCTTTTGTGAGTTCTAAATGAATATATATAGCTTTGTGATGTCATTTTACTTTTCCTATGAATGACTTATCTTAAAGCTATTCTAAATTTCGATAGGCCTTTTCTAGATCAAAAATTAGGCATATTCTCAGGTGGGTTGTTATAGTAGGAATCAAAGCCTAGATTAGATTTCCACTTACATATAACTGATATGGACTAAAATAAACCACCTCCGTGATAAGGGAATTCCAGTAATAGAAGACTGAAAGTTAAGCTATGCCTAAATGGTTTAGATAATATTTTAGAACTATTACAGGAATTCCTGTCCCTCAGCTGCACCCTCACTATGATTGCTGATGAAGTTCTTCACTTTAAAAACTTCCCTAAGCTCTATAAGGCTTCATTACTATGGGTGGTAAGACTTTTTCTGGAGCTGTAGGATTTTAAGAGGAAAAGTCTTCGGTACACAAATATGAAAGGATATTAGAGGCCACTTATTGGAAAATCGAACATAGGAAAAGAATAGTGCACGATGTAACAAACCGCAAATCCGTACTATCTGAGTTGACTACATGCATCACACGTCCAACCCAAATATCACAGAAATACGAATCATTTTCTTTTTAAGAAGAAAAAGGTAGAAGAAGAACAGAAATAACAACAATAATCTCACATCGCAGTGGAACAAAATATAATATATCATAACTTTTGAAATACAAAATTCTAACTGTATAACATATAATTATCAGAGTACAACACTTACAACACAGCGGAAATAAAAAATACTGTATATCTAACACTGAAGCCTCCTGCTCCAAGCTCCTTTAGATAGATCTGTAAAATCCTGAACTACTTGACTGCCCATACAAATTTGGGCACCCAAGAGTTTAGGTAAAACAAAACAAAATAAACTATGGGTCAGTCATGGGACTGATATGAGTAAACAATTTAAAACAGTTTGCGGAAATAAACGATATCTTGTAAGACCACGTTGTATATCATGCAACGGGTTTTTCCCTTATGAGAATCCAAAACACTTGATTTAACTTTCAAAATCCTTTTGAAAGAAACGATAATCTTTATATCAAAACTCTTTTGATATTATAATAGTGTCTAAATCAAATAAATAGAAATCTAGTGGAACGCTTTCATCTCACGCTCCACATATACATAATACACAATCAAAACCGCGATCACTTATTGGTTAATTAATTTCCAACTATGACAAGGTATAGAACCACCTTCCGATAGTGTAACTCTAGAGGAGAATACACTGGGTTTAACAAGAACATCTTGTAACCTGGCCACACATGACCGACCACTCATTTCGCTTGAGTGTATCGAATGTATATCACCAACGGTTGGGATCAACAACCATTTAGTGAATGGGACAGCATTGAATAAAATAAAGAATGAAATGAATTTCTCTAGATAGGTGATAATACACCCTAATTGGGAGCTACCCACTTAGCCATGCTGCCTTCTCGATTTTTGTTATTTCCCGGTTGTTGAGGCCTGAGGCTACGCCATTCCTTATCATTCATTGATAGCACAATCACTTTGAATGCCACATTGTCAGATCCGTTAATCACTAATTGATTTGCATAAATATATTCTGGATATTATGCTAGAGAGTAAATTCTTTGCCACCATATATATCTATATAGACCAACATGTGTGATCATTGGAGATACTCTGTCGGACATTCTCCCATACACTTCGTTCTGGGACTGAACGAAACTGAAGGCACTATTTATATTAATAGAAAAAAACCTTGCACTTTACTCTGTCTTCGATTTTCTTTATAAATGATGATTCGCAATGCTACCGCCAATACAGAGTGGTTCTCGGATAATAATCCAACCGATCTCTCCATATTGACAACGATATTGGCAAATACTTCGATAGTCAGTTATTTAACTATTGAAGAAAAAAACATTCATCCACAGCATCAAACAAATCACTGGGCCCCTTAATTAATATTTCATTAATTAAATCACTTCTCTATTTCCTTATCAATATTTGTTAACCAACTATTTTCAATAATCATCTTGGATTCTTATGATGTTTGGAAAACATTTCCATATATCGCCTTCTTTTATTTTCTGTGCTCAGATAATATCTGCTATTTATAATTGGAGAACATTCCAATTACTTATCTCCTTCACGCCCGTTTGTTTCTACACTCAGGAAATATTTATTTATTTTATTTCCAAAATTCCACTTAGGTCAAAACGAATGTTGTGTAAAACATAGTTACGAACAACCCTAAATACTACATTCAACTAACTCTTATTCAAACATTTCTCTTCGATACTTGATCTTGCTATTTATCGGTTAAAAATGAAATCAATTAAGTTGTGGTATAACTACCTCTCATACCTTGACTGAAAACATCCTTAACTCCAAAACGGACAAGACCACTTACCTCGAATAATCAACGTCATAAAAACCAATTATTCATTTTTAAACCCATATACGTTTCTCTTTCTAATTTTACCGGATTTAATTATAGATTTCCTTTTTGTTTATAATATTATTTTAAGTTCGTTTCCTTATCGAATTATATATATGTTGATACATTGATTTCTAACTATCAAATTTTCTTAAAAATATTCGAACTCCTTAAACTTAAGGAAAATTTCGCCATAATCTCCTTTGTATAGGTCACTCGATACAACTACAAAATGCCTCTCTGGTCCCTTTCCATTCAAAAAGAAAATTAAAAAGCCAAGCGGCTTGCTGATCCAGCGCATAAAATCTCATATGGAATTTAAACGTGTACCTTTTTGTCGGGCATTTCAATTTATATCTCTTCGTATACTTCATTTTGAACCTGCTTAACACATATCCAAATATTCCCATTTGGTTTCAACTCAATCCATTCGTCTTAACCCAATTCGCAAATTTATTTTCTAATTAGCTATTTTGCATGTTTCACTTCTATGTTTGAACATAACATATTCAAATATAATATAAACTTGCTTATAAATAAATTGAATTTCATTTTCGATTCATGTTCCCATTTCGATTTCGAATATAATTTCTCAAATCACCTTTACTTATTCAAAGTCCAATTTCATATTAAATTTCGGTTAACTAATTATTATTCATATTAGTTAGTTCTATTCAATTACTCAAAATTTCATTTTTGTCTCAAAATTCATTTCACTTACTTCACTGGAGTTCATATTTATTTTATATCTCCACTCTAGATTTTTCTAATGGAAATTCAGATTTTTATTTACTTAAAATCATTTTATTTATTTAAATAACTGTTAGGGTTTTATAATGGCCTTGGCGCTGTTTTTCTGAAAAATTGATTTTGACATAGCTCAAAATCTATAAGACGAAATCCAGATTTTTCTCTTCCATTAGAAAGCTATTATAAAATCGGTCCTAGCGATTCTTGTTTCAAAGAATTCCGACTTAAATTGAGTTCTGTATACTAATTGAAGTTCGAAACGCCAATTCACGATCTGCCATGCTGCGGCGAGTTCGTTTTAAATGTATTTAATATATAAACGTTTTAAACTTCGTTTATATATAAATTCTAACTTCATTCTAATATATTTTAATATATATTAAACCAATTTTCCTAATTCAACTTAATAATTCTGATTATCCTAGATCGCCAATTTTTTTTTTTTTTTTTTGGAAAATGGGTATATTTTTATTAAGGCTTATATCCAGCCCAAAAGAAGAGTTTACGTTATCCAATTGACAACGCATCTCACGTAAAGACAAAATGAATTAAAAAAAAGGAAAAAATTAGATACAAGTACACATAAGCACCCAGCCAAACCGTCATTCCCAAATTCATCTTCGTTCCCAAATGACCACAAATGGCGGCGCTCTGCAATTCGACGAAGAGTTCATGGCGGATAATGGTTTCCAGCTTCATTACGAGGTACCTGCCTTCCCACTTGATCTGAACTTCCACATGCAAACCGTAATCTTGCCTCATCTGACGTAAGTGTTCTCTTCCTCGATTTCATAGTTAATTGCATGTCCACTTCAATCAGCTTACTAATTTCCTCTTCCTTTCTTTGCTTGCTTTGAAATGTCCTTCGGTTCCGTTCCTTCCAAATCCACCAAATGGAAGTTGCCAAGCCAACACAGCTGTCTTCACTTATAGAGTTTACACCCGTTCTCTGCTCGCTCAGGTGATCAATTAATGGTTGTAATTGGTCAACATTGGTACCTAAGTTTAAATTGTGTTTGGTCCTTACTCTATTAAGCACCCTTTTTGTATATGAGCATTAGAAAAACAGATGATTATGAGATTCCTCCGTTTCATTACACAAAACACAGTCACTATTGTTTAAAACTCCCCATTTTTTAAGTCTGTCTTTAGTCGGCAATCGGTGCAACAAGGCTTTATACATCGTAAACGAGATTTTGGGTGGAATAAGTCTATGCCAAACTACTTTATGCCATTTGTTTTTCCTCTGAGTATCTCTGCACAGACTCCAAGCATTTTTGATTGTGAATTCGTTACCTGAGCCCCATTTCCATATGTCAAATTCTCTATCGATATATAAAGGAATATACTCAATGTGGTTTTTTTGCTCTTCTGTGCATGGAATACTGTCACATTTCAGTTTGCCTGCATGAATGATGTTATTCACCTTTAGATTAGGACAACCATAAGCAGAATAAGTATCCCAACCCCATATGTCTATTAGAGATTTTCCTTTTATCCAAGGGTCTCGCCAAAGATCAATTTCATTGCCATTTGCTAATTCAATCTCACAACAGCTAGCAAGTTTGTGCCTCACTCTAAGAATTGCTTTCCATGTGGCAGAAGTATTATTATCACTCGCCATTGTCCAGAAGTTTTCTTTGATATATCTTTTCCTCATCCATCTAGACCACAGTCCATTGTCTGCTATAATCTTCCATCCTTGTTTCAAAGTAAAAGCTTCTCTCATATCTGTGAGTTTTCGTAGGCCTACCCCACCTTCATCTTTGGGTCTGCATAGGTCATGGTACTTGATCTTATGAAATTTGCCTTTCCAAATAAAATCCGCACAAACTTGCTCAATCTTGTTTATCGATGTATCAGGTAGTTGAAATGTTTGTAACCAAAAGTTAACTTTTGCTTGAATTACAGTATGAACCAATTCAATGCGTCCAGCGAAGGAAAGTAATTTAGAATTCCAACCTTGCAATTTCTCTCTAATTTTAGAGATTAAGTCTGCACATTCTATGTCAGTTATTTTATTCGATGATAATGGTACACCCAAGTATTTCACTGGTAGCTCACCCTCTTTCACTTTCAGTATTTCAAGCACATGCTGTTTGGCACGACAAAATTTGTTGAAATAGCATTTGGTTTTTTGTTCATTCATTTTCAGACCCACAAATTTATCTAAATTGTCAAAAAAAATTAAAATTGTATGGGCTGCAGTACCTGTTGCTTTAATGCACACTATCAAATCATCAGCATAAAGCAGATGGCTTATAGATGGTTGAAAATTGTGAACTGGCATAATTGTCTGTCTGTGAACTTCAAGCTCCATCTGAAGAGAGAAATATTCCATAGCTATTGCGAAAAGGTACGGAGATAGAGGATCACCTTGTCTTATGCCTCGAGTACTGGTAATGTAACCCTTGGGTACACCATTTATCAGAATAGAAAAAATAGGTGAATTAATGCATTCTGAAATAAGTCTAACAATCTTCTCTGGAAACCCCATAGCCTTGAGCATGTGAATTATAAATTGTCTGTTTATTTTATCATATGCTTTGTGGAGGTCCACTTTCAGGCAAAATTTGTCCGCACCTTTTTTGTTGAAGTTTCTTATCAATTCATGTGCCAACAGTGAGTTTTCTGATATGTGTCTCCCTTTTATGAAAGCACTCTGGCATTCTGCTATCAAATCCGGTAACACTTTTTTCAACCTATTCCAAATGACTTTACTCAAAAATTTGTAAAATACATTGCAACAAGCAATTGGTCTGTAGTCAGAAATTCTAGTTGGCTTATCAACCTTTGGGATCAAGCACAAGAACGTGTGGTTAATTTCTTTTAAAAATTTTCCTGACCTGAATGAGTCATTTATTGCTGCTGTGACTTTGTTTTTTAGATCGCTCCAGTGGGTGCCATAGAAGCAGGACCCGAACCCGTCGGGGCCGGGGGAGGAGTCATAATGGATGGATTTGGCAGCAGCAGTGACTTCGGCTTCCTTGATGGTTCTGCTCATCAGCCTTCTGCCATTGGCATTAAGAGTTCTTCTGGTCACAACATGGGGTAAGTCAATTGAACACTCGCCATTGTATAATTCTGAAAAATATTTGCATGCTTCATCTTCAAACTTCAATAGATCCACCACATTGTTGCCATCCTGGTCAAAAATTTGCAAATTAAAGTTAGAATTTCGAAGTACAGATATTTTTGTATAAAAAAATTTTGTGCATTCATCTCCTTCAGCCAGCCACTTTTCCTTAGCCTTCTGCTTTAGCTCTACTGTTTTGATTTTCATTGCTTCTTTCAATTCGATTTGACTTTTCACATAAAGGTTCCATGTTTGGTCACTGTCGTCCCCATCATCAATCTTTTGTAAAAGCTCAGCGCATCTATTTTCAATACTATTTATGTGATCATTTTCTTTTGGTCTGGTCCTGTTCCATTCTTTCATTTGCTTTTTAGAATTTTTGAGAAATTGAACAAAGTGATACATATGAGCATCATTATGTTGCTGCAACATTTCAAAATTGAAGCATTCATTATATCCGTCCACAAACCTCCAATGATTTGCATATCTAAAAGGTCTCCCTTTGCTGTTGTTCGCACGAGTCACAAGATTAACATGGATAGGACTGTGGTCACTTGTTGACGAGGGTAACACATTCACTTTCATATCAGAAAACATGTTAATACAGTCAGAGTTTATGAGCACCCTATCCAGTCTACAATTTATTTTCCTGCACTCACCACTTCTCCATGTGTAATACAGGCCGCAATGCACTGGCTCAACTAATCCTGAAGCGACCACGCAGGTATTAAATTCAGCTAATTGTGAAACACTTACACTAGCTCCCCCCTTCTTCTCGTTAGCTTTTAGTATTGCATTAAAATCCCCCATAACTATCCATGGAACTTTAATGTTTGATGCTAAGCTTGTGATTTTATTCCAAAGCAAAGACCTTTTAGTCACTAGATTACTCGCATAAACAACTGAGATGATCAAGGTAAGTCCTCCCTGATTTTCGAGCTTTACTGTAATCTGTTGCTCATCTTTGTCCAAAACATCACATGTCCACACATTGGTGCACCATAACATTAGAATTCTGCCTTTATCAGAAAACTCATTATTTGTAACATGTAACCATTCATTTCCCATAGATTCAATAAAAAAAATTCAGATTATTCTCGTTCATCTTATTTTCTAAAATACCCAGAAACGAAGGAAGAAATTTCCTTCGAAGGTTGTCGAGGTCTAACAGTCGGGTATCGTTGTTTAGACCTCTGACATTCCATGTTATTAAGGACATTTGGCATTAGGTGGTCGTCCCCTAACCAACCTAGGGGGTTGCACCCTCATGCGTGTTGCACCCTTAAGTCCTTCTGATGATGAAGTAAACTGAGCAGTATATTCTGGATTTGGTTTTGTGAGACATGCAGATTTGTTATTATTCTCTTCTTGACTATCATCATCTAATTCATCAAGATTGATGTCTAATTTATTCAATTCTTCAATATTTCTAGGAACAGCTTCCAAATCCGATGCCAAGTCACCAGTATGGGGAGCTTTCTCCATTGGTTCATCAGATTCTACCTCCCTCTCTTGTTACTGACTTGACTGATCCAACAGTGGATGCATCCCAACTGTAGTTTGATATTGGGTGTTTTGTACAGGGGTAGCTAGGTCTATGGGACTTATACCACTAGGTTGTGAAAAATTAGGGTCTATGGTAGGGTTAGTTGCAGCATTTTGATTACTGATATGATCAGTGTTTTTGTCTGGCTGCACATCTGATGTGTTTATGTCTGTAGTTTTCTCTTTAACCATCCAAACTTGCTTAACCGGCTTCACCACCGTGGCACATTAACTATCAGTGTGTCCGAAGCATTTGCAGCCTTTACATGTAGGTGGCATGTACTCATATTCAACTTCCTGCACGTAAATATTGCCAAGTTTATCTTTAGCTCTTACTTGTTTTTTACATTCAGTGTTTACATGGATGTCCACAAGTACTCGAGCATAATTAAGTCTTTCAACATTTTTAGTTTGTTCATCCATGGCTAAAGGTGTACCAATTAAGCTAGCTAGTTTGCTTATACCCCTCGCATTCCATAAAGTTAGGTCTAGATTAAGTAATTTAATCCAAACCGGGTGTGTCTCCAGCATATCTCTTTCCAATCGTAGATTTGGTTCCCATCTCTTGATAAATATCAATTTACTATCCATGAACCAAGGTCCTCTTTCTAGAACTGAATTGCAATCATCTTCTCTTTCAAATTTGATGAGATAAAATCCATTCTCTCTTGCAAACACGTCCCATGATCCCACTGGTTTCCATTCACGCTTTATATAAGCATTCAAGTGAATATAATATGGTCTTCTACCCACCAAGTATATATAGATAGAATTCTTCCACATGTCCTTTGCTGTTTCGAATACAAGGTCATCTAGTTCTGCAAATTCCCCATTTTCGTCCCTTGAATTAATGAAGGTCTGTACGCCTCCATCAATTTTGGTGTTGCCAGCAACTGCAGCCGCCCATGATCTAACACCCTGTCGCATCTGAAAGATCGGTTGTTTGTTTGTGTTATTAGGTTTAGATCCATTCGATTTGCCAGAAACCTCATTTATTTGACTCTTTCCTTTCACCGCCTATGCGAAAGTCTGACGTCTCCTACCTACAAATTGCCATCCATCCTCATCTACCGCTGATGTATCTTCTGTATGTGATTCTCCTTTGTTTGATGAATTTTGTTCATTTCCTATGTTAGGGTTTCCACTAGAAGACGCCATTTTTCCTTATTATTGATGCCTAGATCGCCAATTATTTCATATCTCAGTTATAAATTTATTTATAGCTCAATATTCTATATTAAATTCTAATTCCTTTGTAAATAAATTATTTATAAAATTTGATATAATAGAATTTCAATTTACAAATCCTTCTGATTTATCTCATCTCGGTTTGTATTCCGAATTCCAAAAATAAACCAGTTGTTCCTTTTTCGAAATGGTATCCAATTCACTGTTAAATTCATATTTGAATTTAAATTCCTTTAAATTCCTAAATTATCAAATGATAATTTATTTCAGTAAATTTATAACACCCTTTATAAATTCAACTCCCTTATTTCATATATTAAAACAAGTTTCATTTCAAATCTACCTGAAACCCCAATTCATTTTATATTCTTAATCCTGGAATAAAACTGTCATTCCTTTTTCGAAATGATTTTAGATTATATTTTAAATTCATACTTGAATTTAAAATTACAGAATATCTCCAGATAATTATTTCACTATATTTATAAACATTATTTATAAATTTACTTTTTTATAAATTGCAACAAGTTACATTTCGAAATCTAATTAAAAACGAAAATCTTATTTGGAATATTCTATTTATTTTAACTTATCCATATATAACATAGAATCTATTTCCATATTTAAATTTAACTTCTATTTAATATAATCCTAATATATTTTTTGCTAAACATATTTTATTTAAATAAATTTGAAACTAATCAAATTCAAATAATAAATCCTTACGGATTTATTTTAGTTCAACTTATATTCTGAACATCAGAATAAACTTCATCGTTTACTTCTTTAAAACGATTCCCCATTTTTATTTTTAAATTCACATTTGAATTTAAATATTCAAATCATCGAATTATAATTTCCCCTTTATTTGTAAACGTTGTTTATAAATTCATTTCAATTCTCTGTTTATCCAATGAAAATCATTCCGTTTTATTTATAAATACCGTTTATAAACTTACCTCAATTTCCTGTATTATTTAATTTATAAACATCGTTTATAAATTCAATACTTCAATTTCCTGTATTATTTAATTTATAAACATTGTTTATAAATACAATACTTGTTTTATTTATTCAAAACAAGTTGATATTTCATATCCCATTCGAAATTCAAATTCTATTTTTAGAAAAATAGAATTTTCCTTCTAAATCTCAAAATCCATTTCCCTATATTTTTATAAATCAACATTCAGGCCCCAGTGATATTTTAAACACCCCAAACCGCTCAATTATCAATCATAGGTTTCCTAACACATCATATATGATAATATAAATGAAACAAACAAATAATAATATTTTTGAGGAATCCAGTTGGATTCCTCTAACCTGTTTTCCTGCATCCACAGACGTTATCCAACATAGATAATACCCTTCCCGCTTTGGGGCTGGATATCGTGGTATAGAAGGTCATCCACTATCATAGCATGGTGCGTATAGGGTTATCCGCAATTGATACTGCGGGCATCTGCTAATGGTACTACGGGAATCCAACCACCTATATATATATATATATATAAAATAACCACAAACACTAATCCTAAATAACTACTATATATAAATAATAGCAACAGTAACATTTTAAATCAACCAAACAACCATCAATTATTTTTAATGATTAAAAATAATAAATTGAGTGAGATTTACTCACCTGACTTTTAATTTCAATTCATTTTGATTTAATCGATTCCAAAATCGCAACACGAATTCCATTGTGAAGCCAAATCCATATGAGTCCCAACACAATTCATGATGTTTTGAACGGATCTTAATACTTCCTCCACCATTTCTCTCTGATTAGGAAAAAACAGTCCACCACTCTTCCATAAAATACCAACACTACACCAGAACCCATGTCCCTTTTCATTCTCACTTCACCACTAGTTCATTCACCACAATACTGCAACTACACCCGAACTCTCCCGTAATTGCAGTTACGTCTCCACATCAACATTAGACCCGTGTTTTGCCCAATTCCAGACCACCCAGATCACCTCCAATATGAACGTAGAAGTACCGTTCTGTTCGTAGCTTAAACCCAAGATAACAAATCCACTCCTTCCTATCAACCTTGCTTCCACACTTCGCAACCACCCTCCGTGACTGCGACTTCAACATCGGACTATTATCAGGCAACACAAATCACCCTGCAATCTCCAGTTGCTCTATCTTACCCAAAAACAAATTGCACTCCCCATAATTCACAAATTGAACTCCAATAGATCGAAGAGGTGATTTCCGCATCTGATAGGACTTAATTCAATTTTTTTGGAATTTCAGAACTCGCGGTTCTGAAGGGAAAAAGGAAATTCGATTTGAGGATCCAAAATGAAAACAAAACTAGAAGCATGGTTTTGATTTATTTATGGGATGAGAGGAGCAGCCCCTTTTTCTTCTTCATTTTGAAGCTTTTATTCAAATTTCAGAAGCAATGAAACTCAGAAAAATAAGAGGATGGTATCGCGATTTATAGAAGAAGAATTAATTGGTCATTAAGGAATAAGGTCTGCGAATAGTAAAATGTAGGTTATAGGTTAAGTAGATTGTTATTAAATACGATTTGATTTTGATTTGACTACAATTTGAGTTCGATCTTATCCGTTCAATTTTATAATATTATATTCGGGGTTTTGAACTCCAATTCGAGCGCAACAACCGACGTTTCTAGAGTTGTACCACTGTTCTGAACACACTGAAAAAGGATTTGAAGCTCTATTTGATCGTATGGAGGAGATATCGATATAAACTGATGATTAAATTAAATATATTAAAATATATCGATTTCAGAACAATTAAATTCATTGATAATAATTTATTGTTATTATTTTGAAATGACCCGAAGTTCCCCGTGAAGGAAAGAACGGATTGCCTTGAAAACACGATGAATCAGAACACAAATAGAAGAACATTTCATTGCTTATTACAACAATTCCATCAGAATACAAGAATATGACAGAGTATGAATAAATCATATACATTTGGTCAATATCAGAGTTTTAAATTACATTTAAATACATAGCAGCGGAAAAACAATACAAAACACAATAGAAGGAGATATACGGATACAGAGCTTTTCGAATACCATTCCAGCTGTAAACTAGGATCCTGTGAACATAAACCTGCAAAACCAAAACTACAAGCTGCCCGTGTGGAAAATATGGGCACCCAGAGTTTAGGTTAAAAACAATAAACTCCAGGTCAGTCATGTGACTGGTGTGAGAACTAAAACAATTATTAATCTTTATTTTAATTCAGATATATCAAGGAACCACGCCGTATAACACGGAACGGTTTTTTTCCCAAGAATACCAGTGCATATAACAAAACAACACAATGCTTTTTGGAAAAATGAAGCTATTATAAGACCCAGGTCCTATCACACAATGCAACGCAAGCCGGGGGATAGGGTTTTCTCTTATAATAGCCAAACATGCTTGGTACGTTAAAACAAATCATTTGATACTATTATAAGTGCATAGTACATAAAACAACTTCAAATATAAATGTATCAATCCTAGACGGCATGGGTACCATATATCATGTCGCCGATACTAGGCTCTACAATCAAAACCGCAAAATGTCATATTGGAAGTTGGATTTCCATATGTGAACCAAGGCAAGGGATCGTCCTTACCGCTTTGAGACGCTCTAGCCCGTGTCTCAGGTCAGAGCTCGAGTGACCTTTGGATCGTCAGGGCCGGTCCACCCGATGTGGATTAAAATGCCTGAACACTGCGTTTCCCCGCCCTATGGGGCGTCAACTAGTCATATCCCGACCGAACTATCGGCCCCGGAACGACTAATATAACCGAGGAGCCTCGCAATCCATCATCCATATAAGTAAAATGTAAGGGCTAGTAAAACGCTGACACCACTCCTAGATAGAAGGAAACGCATGCCCTCCCTGAGGTTCTCTCCCATTTCTGGTTCACACCGGGGTGTGAGGCTCGCGAATCAACGCTACAGAAAGCTACGCTATATCAAATCCGTGCTTTGATCATCAACCACAAGACTCTTCTTTTCAACAGAAGCCTTGATCATTTGCATCTCAGCATGCCACGCAGGAAATTCACGCTATGCAACCGATGTCTATCAATAACACAGAATGAAATCCGATGTCAGACACACATCCATTTACAAGTTCGTTCTGGGTCTGAACGAAACCGGAGGCACCTTATTCCTCCCCCATACGTCCAATACAGGGAAGAGGCCCTTGCATATCCGTCGATCTCTAAGTACGTCTGGACGATAGCCACTTATTACCTTGTCTTGGGTGTACAACCCAATCAAGACATCAGTAACCATCCAAACGATGTGAAGACCTCCGATCTTCAACCACCATCTTCATCCTCGACACATCGTCGAATCAGTTATTCAGAATGGGATGAACCCGGTCTTTCTGAATAAGTCACTTATATAATAAAGAAGTGCTATAAAAACACAACATACGCCTCATTCGAATCCAGAATATTCCTTTATTCAAATATTCTTATATTTTGGGAAAGGTTCCCATTAATTTTATCAAAGATAAATTCTTTAAATTTATTCTTTAATCTTCCTTTGGAAATCATTTCAATCTAAATAAAGATGCATTAAAACTCCACTTGGTTTTATTCTACCCAAAAATCAATATTAACGATTGTTTAACTTGGGAAATCATATCCTGCCTTTAACTGGGTTAAAGAACCAATGTCATTTAAAACACGGTTCACGATAAACCCAAAATCACATTCCATTCCATCAGCCTTTAACCGTAAATTAGCAAGTGAACAATTTCCTAAGTATTAACCCCGAAGGCCGAAACCAACATCAGATCACTACCCAGGAAACCATTCAACTTAACTAATATCTAGTTAGTTTCTGATTTTCTTAACTCCATTGGGTCTAAGAACAGTATTATTAAAGATACCGTTCACAACAACCCAAAATCATATTCCTGTCTTTAACTGGGTTAAAGAACCAATGTCATTTACAACACGGTTCACGATAAACCCAAAATCACATTCCATTCCATCAGCCTTTGACCGTAAATTAACAAGTGGACAATTCCCTAAGTATTAACCCCGAAGGCCGAAACCAACATCAGATCACTACCCAGGAAACCATTCAACTTAATTAATCTTCGGTTAGTTTCTGATTTTCTTAACTCCGTTGGGTCTAAAACAGTATTATTAAAGATACCATTCACGACAACCCAAAATCACATTCATTAACAATGGAATCTTCATAGAAAACAAATCAATATATATAATCGATATAAACTTCCATATCCAACTGATAATATAAATGGAACAACGACAAGGCCTTTTAAATTCCATATATATTAACCATCTTCCTCTACAGAAGCTTACTTCGATTATTACCAAATCAAATTCCATTCATTTCCAATTTAATATGCTAAATTGGAAAACTTTACCGTGGAAAACCTCCTTTAAATCTTAACAAAAGATTTATAAATTCCAAACCCTATTTCACCGTAAATCAGGTTGAAGTACGAATGTCGCTCAAAACACCGTTCATGATAAACCCAATTCACATTCCATTTTATTCCAATTATTATATATTTGGAAACTCTAACAATCTTAATTAAAAGATTAATTCTCTTCACATGCGCTTCAAGAACAGTGTTACTGAAGACACCGTGCACGACAAACCCAAAATCCCATTTTATATTAAATACAAGGCTCTTAATAGAAAATATATCGGGTTACATTCAATATCAAATACTACAACCAACAAATATTGTATTGGAAATAACGATATAAATATATCTTTCAAATTTCCATAACAATATTTGTATAATCACGAAATCCAACATCAAATTATTCCGAAGACAATTTCGATTCAAATCCATTCCAACTTATATATTGGAAATTCTGGTTATTTTTAAAACCATTTCAAATCCAATTTATTTATTTAAAAATATTGGATTTCATAATTCTAATTCATAACAAGTTCATTTTGATAAAAATCTATTTTTATCTTTTCAAATATGGGATTTTTCATCCAATTCTTTCCAAATCATTTATTATGATTTTACACAAATTATTGCTATTTTTAATAATTTTATCAAGGCTCGTACAGTCGATTTCCATAAACGGCCATCAAACTGCACTTATAGCGACCTTGTCCAAATTTGATTTGGACAAAATTCCAAATCCAACCATTAGATTTCAAATCTCTCACATTTGTTAGAAATCTCTTTTCGATATGAACGCAACAGTTCTGATTTTAGGAGAATCCGACGGCCGGATCTCCCGTAATGTTCGTTCGAAGTCAATGGTCGAAATTCGCGAACTGCCGCAGCACGACGCATTCTATTCAGGCCATTGTTTTATATATATAATATATATAATATATATTTTGTCGATTTCCTTTTAGAAAGTATTTTATAATTCGTTTTAAATTCGTTTCAAAAACAATTTCAACTTCATATTCAATTTCAAATCAAAGTTGAATATTCCATATCATCGATATATAAATGAGAATATTTTCAAAACATTAGATTTTGAAATCAATTCCTTTTTCAATATTCATTATAAAAATGAATAAAATCGATATAAATATCATTCACGTCAAAATAGCGTCAGTCTAATCAACAAGGCTTTATATATTTAAAAATATTCGTGTCTATCTCAAATAGGACATCAAAATCACATTTTGATCCATCACTGAATATTATTTTTTAATATTCATTATTTTAAAATATTCATTATTTTAAAATATTTATTCTTTCTGAACTGGAATCAGACACAGTCAATTACCATATGATTTGATTATATGGATTTCATACACACATGTATACAACAACAATCCAACACAGTCAACCATCATCCAAAGTGCATTCTACATTGCATAAGCATCAAATATAAATATTTAACGCTTACAACAGCCTATCAACAAATCGATCGGCATACAGCTAATTATTGGGACTATTGTATGTCATATATCATCCCAATACCTATGTGGGGTTTTCAAACAACAAACACAGATTTATTTGTGCAGTTGGGCGATGTGTAAAATTTATCTTCCTAATCAATATCTGTCAAATGTGTGTACATAAACAAATCGTCCGATTTGTTAATAAATATTTATTTTTTTCATATACATATTAATAATTATATTTTTAACTATAAAATATTTGTTCCATTCCACATCACACAGTCAATTTTCATAACAAAATCAAACAAACAAACAAACAAGTCGTCCATGGTCTGTGGACGAGGGGTGTCGGTTGCTGCTAAGCACCATCTACATCCTAGTATATATTTTAACTAGAAAATAAAATAAAAGTGAGGAGTTCTCACCTTTGGGTTCCACTCCGCCAGTCTTTCTTTCTGAACGGTCCAGATTTGTCCAAAATTCCAATGCGACCTTTTCCCGCTGTTCACATTAAAAATCGCATTTTTAATATGATGTTTATTTTAAAAATCACATTTTTATAATGGCACTTCATATATAAAAATTATATATTTTTACAATGCTTATTTCTATATAAAAATTATATTTTTCTTCACTATAAAAATCTATACTTTTCCTTATGTAAAAATTCTATTTTTACTTCGCTACCACATTAGAAAAAATATAGTTCTATAGTGCTTTATATATATAATAAAAATTATATTTTTACATCACCTTTCAAACAATAAAAATCATATTTTTATTATCTCTCTAATATAAAAGTCATATTTTTATTTCGGCTTCATATATGTAAAAATCAAATTTTTATCGCTACTTCATATATGTAAAAATTGAATTTTTATCGCTACTTCATACATGTAAAAATCAAATTTTTATCGCTACTTCATATATGTAAAAATCGACTCTTTATCATGCTATTATATATTTTTACAACGATGTTTATATAGAAAAGATTATATTTTAAATTAAACAAAAGCATAAAAATTATATTTTTAATTCTGAAATTACTTATATATATTAAAAAACACATTTACTTCTATTCCATGAACAATAAAAATAACTGGAGACTTAAAGCGGAGATAAGGGAGAGATGGCGCTCGCTGGAGGTGGAGGGGAGAAGAATCAGGCGGCGCCGGCGGTCTGACAGGTGGTGGGTGCGGTTTTGGCAGTGGCGGCTTCTACCAGAGGAGAGGAGCGAGTAGGTAAGGAGGGAAGGAGAGGAGGAGGTCGCAGCGGAAGGCGAGTAAGGCGCAGGTCAGTGCTGGTGGTGGCTCCTCTTGAGCAGCGGCGGTGAACGGATCGGAGGGGGCTGTGGATCGCGATGGGTTTTTTTTTTTTTTTTCGTTATGGAAAGTATAGGAGAAAGGGAGGGGGCTTAAGTGAGAAATTTATATATATAATATTTATTTATTTTCCATTTGATTTCAAAAGGTTGACTTTTATTTCGAACCCCAAACGAGGCCCAACGACTGTCACCTCTAGCTAATTACCCCATTCCGAACACAATGGGATATGTATCGTAGGCTAGTTCAATCGTTACGATCAGTTTCCACTAAATTTGAAATATAAATCATTATATTGAATTTGAACGCACATTTCAATTTCCTGGGGCCACATACGGACTCTAAAAATTCCCAAAAAATATTTTCTAGCTTCATATTGACAATACGGTCCTAACAAAACTAAATTTGTCAAATTTGGATATCGTTTGAAAAATGGCCATTTTCTGGTCGATCCAAATTGACTAAAACTGTCAAAACACGTTGTACTTCGCCACGCTCACTTATTAACCCCAAAAATTATGAATTTTGGAATCTAGCAATAACTTGACATCCTGCATCCAAAAAAAGTGGTTTTGTCGAAAACTGAGGTCGTTTGCAAAATTTTCATTTTTAAAGGCCAAAATTCCATAGCGACTATTCTGAATTTCCAACTGGGCGTAACTTTTTATTCCCGCTATGAAATTTCAATTTTTCGGATTCGTTGGAAAGATATTCTCAAATAGATTCTAATATTTTTGGTTTCGCTAAAATCCGATTTATTTTGAATCATGTACATTCATTTGAAATTTGAAATCAAATTTTTGAACTATCACGCCATTTTCAATTCCTTTTATATTTAAAATAAAATATTTAGTTTCTAACGTCGATTCAAATAAATATATACGTTCTAATTCTACTCAAAAATAAATTTCTTGTTGTTATTATTTAAAATAAATCATTTTAAATATTCAAAATTCATTAAAATTTCCCAAATAAAAATTTTAAATTGGTTCGGATTTTCCGGGTTGTTACAATCTCCCCCGTTTAAAATCTTTTCGTCCACGAAAAGAAACGAAGCTGAAAGTTGTTTTACAAACCAACTCAACTTTCATTCTTTTCATTATGGCTTAAGTTCTTCGACTTTTCAGTTTCTAAGAACTTTCCCATTCTTCAAAAATTTGGCTAACACCCTAAAATTTCGCCATAACCTCCACTGTACGGGAGCACCAGAAAAATCTTGAAATCGCCATACAGGCCCTCTCATCTCAAAAAGAAAATGAAAAAGCCAAGCAGCTAGCCAATCGGCTCATAAAATCATCATCGCCTAAGAAATTAGTAACTTGTACCTATTTGTTAGGCATACAATTTTATTCCTCTTCTCTAGCCTCCTTGCATTGACCTGTTCATGCATATATATATATATATATATATATATATATATATATATATATATATATATGTACATGCATGCATTTCCAAACAATTTGCAACTCAGTTCAACATTTGATACAAATTAGCTATATGTACTGTTCTTTCACATAATGGTTTTATTAGATATTAAATAATCATACAACACAACCATCAATCAATTAGTGAATTAACGTTTCAAATTCATAATTTTGATACATAGTTTTGGTTTTGGTTCTCACACCAGTCAATTGGAAATATATATGAGACGACCCGAACTTCCCCGTGAAGGAAAGCACGGATAGAATTGAGGACAAGACAAAATAGAACGCAGACGGAAGAACATTTCATTGTTATTACAACAATTCCATCAGATACAAGAATATACGGAGCATAACCGAATAAATTACATTAAACAAATATCAGAGATTACAATAAATTACATAGCAGCGGAAAAATATACAAAACACAACTAGAAGTAATGCACGGATACAGAGCTTTCCGAGCATCGTTCCAGCTGTAAATCAGGACCCTGTGGATATAAATCTGCAAAACCTAAACTACTAGCTGCCCGTGTGGAAAATAGGGGCACCCAGAGTTTAGGTTAAAACAATAAACTCCAGGTCAGTCATGTGACTGGTGTGAGAACTAAAACAGTTATTAATCTTTATTTTTAAAGTTAGGTAAATCAAGGGACCACGCCGTATAACACAGAACGGGTTTCCTCCCAAGAATACCAATGCATAAAACAAACAGCGCAATGCTTAATAAAGAAAAATGAAGCTGTTATAAGACCCAGGTCCCATCACACAATGCAACGCAAGCTGGAGGATAGGGTTTTTACCTTATAACAGCCAAAGCATGCTTGATACGTTTAAAACACATTATTTGATACTAATATAGGTGTATAGTGTCAAAACAATTTCAATCATAAATATCAATCATAGGCGGCATGAATGACCCATACCACTATGTCGCCATACTAGGTTCTACAAATAAAACCGCACTATCACGTATTGGAAATTGGATTTCCGTCATGAGTCGAGGCAAGGGGCAAGCTCCTCTCCGCGTTCGAGACACTCTAGCAATGCCTCAGGACCCCACTCTGATCCTTTGGAACCTCCAAGGCCGGTCCTCTCTTACTTTTGAGGATTAATTATTCCTGAACACACGTTTCCCGGTCCTTACAGACCTATATCCGAGGCACCTCGTATCCAACAACCACACAGGTGAAAAGTATATAAATGTCAGGGCTGGTAGGTCACTGACACCACCCTAGCTAGAAAGAAACGTCGTGCACTCCTTGGGTCCGTATCCCGTTTTTGACTCATACCGAGGTGTGAGGCTCGCGAATTCACGTTATACACAAAGCTACGCCACACAGGCCATGCTTTGATCATCAACCACAAGACTTTGCTTTTCAACAGAAGCCTTGATCATTACGCGTGCCACACTGGCAATCCACTCCATGCGACTGATGTCCATCGATATACAACCTCTGAGCTCGTACGTCTCAGAGAGGGGCGTTAAGCAAGAGAATAAATTCTCCGCCGCCAAATAGATGTATATTTAATAGAGATCAATCAACACAGAATAAAATCCAATGTCAGACACACAATCCATTTACAAGTTCGTTCTGGGTCTGAATGAAACCGGAGGCACTTTCCTCACATATCCATCCATCTCCAAGTACGTCTGGACGATCACCAACTGTTTCCATCATCTTGGGTGTACAGCCCAATCGAGATCATCAGTAATCACCCAAACGATGTGAAGACTTCTGGTCTTCAACCACCGTCTTCGTCTTCGACATCTCGTCGAATCGGTTATTCAGAATGGGTATAACCCGGCCTTTCTGAATAACCCACGTATATAATAAACAAATGTTACACAAACACAACGAACGCCTAATTCCAATTCAGAATATTCTTTTATTCACAAAATCACATTCTTATGGAAATGTTCCCATTAATTTTATCCAAGATAAATTCTTCTAAATTTATCCTATAATCTTCCTTTGGATATCATTTCAAACTAGTCGGGATTAACGAACCACACCGAAGTAATTATTTATTTTATTTCCCAATCCCAACCTATATATCCCATGGAGAAAACTGGTAATACTCCACATCTAACACCACGGTGTTATCGGTAAAATTAATTACCATTTCACGTTCAAATCTAATTAAAGATTTAACTATCACTTTGGAGCAAAACTGGTGACACTCCACTCTCTGTCACTTTTCAGATTTGATAATTTAAATTATCAATTCACATTTTAATCTAATTAAAGATTTATTAAAACTCCACTTAGTTTTAATCTTCTCACAAATCGATACCTTGCCTTTAACTGGGTTAAAGAACCAATGTCTTCTAAAACACAATTCACGATAAACCCAAATCACATTTGATATTAAATACAAGGCTCTGAATAGAAAATATATCGGCTTATATTCAATATCAAATTCTGAAACCAACAAATATCGTACTGGAAATAACGATATAAAATATATCTTTCAAATTCCCATAACAATATCTGTATAGTCACGAAATCCAACATCGAAATATCCCGAAGATAATTTCGATTCAACTCCCGTCCAATTTACGTATTGGGAATATTGATTATTTTTAAAATCACTTTCAAATTCAATTTATTTATTTCAAAAATAAATTGATTTTAATTCTAGTTCAAAACTAGTTCATTTCGATAAAAATCTATTTTTATCTTTTCAAATATGGAATTTTTCAGCCCAAATTTTCCCAAATCATTTCTTATGATTTTACACAAATTATTGATATTTTTAATAATTTTATCAAGGCCCGTACAGTCGATTTCCATCAACGGCCATCGAACTGCATTTACAGCGACCCTTTTAAATTTGATTTGGACATAATTCCAAATCCAACCGTTAGATTTCAAATATTCATTGGAAAGCTATTTTCGATACGAACCCAACGGTTCCGGTTTTAGGAGAACCGACGGTCGGATCTCCCGTAATTTCAATTCGAAGTCAATGGTCGAAATTCACGAACTACCGCGGCGCGGCGCGTTCTATTCAGGCCATTATATATATAATATATATATATATTATATATATTTCGTCGATTTCCTTTTAAAACGTATTTTATAAATCGTTTTAAATTCGTTTTCAAAACCATTTCAACTCGATTTGATTTCAATTCAATTCGAATTCATTTCAAATTGATTTCAGTTCGTTTTTGATTCAATTTCAATTTAATTCAATTTGAATTCATTTCTATTAAATTCGAATTAAAATTCACTTTCTATTCAATTCAAATTCATTTTCTATTCGATTCGAATTCATTTCAAATTGATTCAACAAAATTTCAATTTGAATTTTAATCTAATTTAATTTGAATTTCATTTCAAAATATTATATTTTGAAATCACTTTTCAATATTCATTATAAAACGAATAAAATCGATATAAATATCATTCACGTCAAAATAGCGCAACTCTAATCAACACGGCTTTCTATTTTTCAAAAACTTCTTTATTCTATTCAACAAATGAATATTTATTCTATTCAACACATGAATCTATATTTCTTTCAACACACGACTATTTTTGTTATGTAAAATATTTTATAAAACTATGGTATCTATCGTTTGATTTTAATTAGACTCCATCGTAAAGTAGTTCTAATTTTAAATATGATAAAGATGTGAATTTTATTATTTAAATATTTTACTCAACACATAAATATTTTCAACTCAGGAACATCGTCAACACATGACTATTTTTGTTATGTAAAATATTTTATAAAACTATGGTATCTATCGTTTGATTTTAATTAGACTCCATCGTAAAGTAGTTCTAATTTTAAATATGATAAAGATGTGAATTTTATTATTTAAATATTTTACTCAACACATAAATATTTTCAACTCAGGAACATCGTCAACACATGACTATTTTTATATTCAACACATGAATCTTCTTTTATAATATTCATTATTTTCCCGATTGGAATGAGGCCCAATCAATCACCATATAATGTTAATTATATGGATTCCATACAACACATGTATATAATAGCATTGAAAAATAATCAACCATCAACCAAAGTGCACTACACTGTATAAGCATCAAATATAGATATCTAACGCTTATATCAGCCTGTCAATCAATCGATCGACATATTTAATCAATCAGGATGAGTGAACTTCAAATTTCATCCCAACACCCGTGTGGGGTTTCAAACAATCAAGCACAGATTTTAGTTGTGCTGTTGGGTGACGTGTAAAATTTATCGACCCAATCAATATCAGTCAAATCAGTGTATACAAACAAATCGGCCGATTTGTTTATAAATATTTATTTATTCGCTTTCACGTTAAAAACTTATATTTTTAACGATAATATATTTTATTTTAACACGTGAATTTCTATTCATTTCATTTATCAAATAAAATGATATTTTTATTTTTCTAATTTATTTTAGGAAATTTCGGCGGCATAACGGCACGATACTAGAAACGGTACGAGGCCTAGCCATATCCCCGGTCTAGTGAAGGCCCACGCCATTCACACGTCAATCAAATCCATTCCATTTCACCAAACCATTCAATTCAAACCAAATAGACTTACCAACTACACAACCAAACAATTTAACAAACAAGCCATCCATGGTCTGTGGATGACGGGTGTCGGGTGCTACTAAGCACCGTCTGCATCCTAGTAAATATATATATAAATAGAAAAAGAAATTGAAAGGTGAGAAATTCTCACCGATAGCTATCCAATCTCTTGACTCTTCTTTTATAGAAATCTTCTTCATTCTCGCCTTTTGTCACTTTCGTTGCCCGCTTTCACTACATATATAAAAATCATATTTTTACTTCGATGTTCAATATATAAAAATCATATTTTTACTTCGATGTTCAATATATAAAAATCATATTTTTATTTCGATGTTCAATATATAAAAATCATATTTTTACTTCGATGTTCAATATATAAAAATCATATTTTTACTTCGATGTTCAATATATAAAAATCATATTTTTACTTCGATGTTCAATATATAAAAATCATATTTTTTACTTCGATGTTCTATATATAAAAATCATATTTTTACTTCGATGTTCAATATATAAAAATCATATTTTTACTTCGATGTTCAATATATAAAAATCATATTTTTACTTCGATGTTCAATATATAAAAATCTCACCTTTCTCCATTTAAAAATATCATCTTTCTTCCTTTAAAAATCTAATCTTTTCTATTTAAAAAAAACGAATTTCTTCCTAACAAAATCCAAATCTTTTAGCTATATAAAAATCCAAACTTTAACTATAATAAAAATCAAAACTCTATCATCAATATGCTATCATATATATAGATCCTATTTTTATGTGCGTAAATAAATAAAAATAAATATAAAAACTCACATTTTTATTGTAAAAATAGCATCTTTGAGGGTGGAGGGGCTTCACGTCGGAGCTATGGCCGGAGGAGGGCTAAAACAAGCCGGGGTTTGAAATGTAAACGTCGAAGACGATAAAAATCGGATTTTTATGAGGAGAAGTGGCGTGGCAGTCGGGTCGGTGGCTAGGGCGGCAGCGCTGAGAACTGCGGGTGGTCGGAGGTCGGTGGCAGGCGTCAGGGGGCGGCGAATGTGGCTAGCGGCGGTGGGTTGTCTCAGGGAGGGCGCTGAAATCGGGATGCGTGGAGGAGAGAGGGTGCGCGGCAGGAGGGAGAAGCGGAAGGGAGGAGGTGGGGCTTGGTCGGGGCTCCGGCGACTGGCGCGAGGTGGCGGCGGACAAGCGGAGGGGGGGGGCGACGCGATTTAGATGTAGGTTTTTTTTTCTTTTATTCGATTTCTGATTGAAAACGAGAGAGGGGGACAGAGAGAAATAAGGGAGGGATTTTAATTTTTAATTTATTTAATTAATTTATTTTCAAAAAGTTGACTTTTACATACGACCTCGAAACGAGGCCCACCGCCTGTCGTCTATAGCGTTTTACCCCCATTCCGAACACAATGGGATATGTATCGTAGGTTGATTTGATCGTTTGAATCAGTTTCCATTAAAATCAACATATAACTCTATATATTGAATTTGAACGTGCATTTCAATTTACCGGGGTCACATATGAACTCTATAAATTGCAAAAAAATATTTTCTAGCTTCGTATTGACGATACGGTCCTAACAAAACTAGTTTCGTCGAATTCTGAGACCGTTAGAAAAATGGCCATTTTCCAGTCGATTAAAATCAACTGAAACTGGTCAAACGCGTTTTCCTCTGCCACGCTCACATATTGATTCAGAAAATTATGAAATTTTCAACCTAGCAATAATTTGACATCACGGACCCAACAAAACTGGTTTCGTCGAAATCCGAGGTCGTTTGCAAAATGTCTATTTTTAAGGGCCTGAATTCCATAGCGGCTATTCAGAATTTTCAACTGGACATATCTTTTGATTCCCGCTATGAAATTTCGATTTTTCGGATTCGTTGGAAAGGTATCATCAATTAGATCCTAATGTTTTTGGTTTCACTAAAATCCTGATTGTTTTGCACACGGTACATTCAATTGAAGTTTGAAATCGAATTATCGAACTACTGCGCCATTTTCAATTCTATTTATAATTATATATAAATATTTATATTCTAACGACGACGTATATAATATATACATTCGAATTATATTCAAAATAAATTTCTCGTTGATTTTATTTAAAATAATCCATTTTAAATATTCAAAATTCGTTAAAATTGCCAAAATAAAAATTTTAAACTGGCCCAGATTTTCGGGTTATTACAATATAAATATCACACCTTCGAAACTCGAACACAAACTACTGATGCTATATAGTCATCAATAGTTTTATCTCCAGGCGACTAGAGTGTGATTCTATATCTATCCAATATATTAAAACTTCGAATCTACGTTTGCAAGGCGTACATACAAAATCTTTATATATTGGATTGCCCAAATTCAATACAAATAAATGTTCAAATACGTATAATACGATTTGAATTTTCAAAACAAAATTTTGTTTTCATTTTAAAAATATACTCTTCACACCCATTCTAGGATACTACTGATCCCATCTCTAACCAGTCATTGCCATTGGATATTACTAATCCAATCTCTGATGAATTCTTTCGTTTGGTTCTAATGTGCCTTGTTTTCTAGCTCTGTAAACCAAAGCTCTGATACCAAACTGAAACGACCCGAACTTCCCCGTGAAGGAAAGAACGGATTGCCTTGAGAACACGACGAATCAGAACACAAATAGAAGAACATTTCATTTCTTATTACAATAATTCCGTCAGAATACAAGAATATGACAGAGTATGAATAAATCATATACATTTGATCAATATCAGAGTTTTAAATTACATTTAAATACATAGCAGCGGAAAAACAATACAAAACACAACTGAAGGTGATATATGGATACAGAGCTTTCCGAATATCATTCCAGCTGTAAACCAGGATCTTGTGAATATAAACATGCAAAACCAAAACTAAAAGCTGCCCATGTGGAAAATAGGGGCACCCAGAGTTTAGGTTAAAACAATAAACTCCAGGTCAGTCAGGTGAATGGTGTGAGAACTAAAACAGTTATTAATCTTTATTTTAAATCAGATTTATCAAGAGACCACGCCGTATAACATGGAACGGGTTTCCTCCCAAGAATACCAGTGCATATAACAAAATAGCGCGCAATGCTTTTTGGAAAAATGAAGCTATTATAAGACCCAGGTCCTATCACACAATGCAACGTAAGCCGAGGGATAGGGTTTTCTCTTATAATAGCCAAACATGCTTGGTACATTAAAACAAATCATTTGATACTATTATAAGTGCATAGTGTATAAAACAACTTCAAATATAAATGTATTAATCCTAGACGACATGGGTACCATATATCATGTCGCCAATACAAGGCTCTACAATCAAAACCACAAAATGTCGTATTGGAAGTTGGATTTCCATCTATGAACCAAGGCAAGGGATCGTTCTTACCGCTTCGAGACACTCTAGCCCGTGTCTCAGGTCAGAGCTCAAGTGACATTTTGTAACACCCCACATCCTTTAGTGTCACTCATAAAGGGAATGCACTAAGTTCTGTGGAGCATTTAGGGTAAAAGATGCAGATAAATTACAAGACAGACAAAATTAAAACAGCGGAAAATAAAACTTTACTTTATTGATAAAATAGTTTGTACAACAATTGTTTTCCAGTATCAGAGTATCATCTATCTTACGAAATAAAGAAGCATAAAATAACATTTATATTCCCCAATGTAGCATAAGCCAGCCATAGCAGCAGAAAAAGAGAGTCCAAAGCACTTTGTCAAAGAATCTTCGAGCTTGGGAAGAGTGACGGTCCAATCTAACCTGAGCTATACTATTCCCTCCTTAACTACCTGGGGGGGAAACGGAAGAAAAGAAGACGAAAGAAAACTGGGTCAGACATAAAGTCTGGTAAGTCCAGTTACTTCTAGCATGTGAACAAGGAAAAACAAAATGACATGAATTAACTGAATACAAGACAATACCATGATGATAGGGCCAACAAGATAGGATTAGATTAACACAAGATATGCTAAGACAAGATAAACTGGATATGCTTTAATACTTTCTCCGCTTCGTTATTAACCTGTTATTATGGTATCTATGTCTCTGCACCACCTATCTAGTGTCCCAACTAGTAATCTGTCTAAAATGATAACGCGATCCCAATCCCAGTAATTGTGGTTGCCTTTAGGCGTACATTTATTATTTATTACCTATATCTAATCTAGGGTTTTATATCAAAGTACTTCCTAGATTCCACTCGGGTTTACGCGGCTTATCTAATGCTTCACAGATCCAGGGTTTATGCCACCCAGGTCCAACTAGGGATTACGCTATCTGTCGAACGATGCCCCTAGTCTAGGACACACTACCTAGAGCGGTATATGTTCCTAGACTTTCCCCACGTATGTGTCGTGAATCGTTATCGCTGTCTAGATGCACATGTCCTCTATATGTGCGACCCGAGTCCCGTGGCAGGGCAAATCAAGAAACACGGAATTCGGTCGGGAGCTTTAAGTTATCTTCCGATGCAGATGCTAAGGTCTATTTTTTTCCAGTGGCTATGGCCCCACTTGACCCCTCCCTCAACTATTGAAAGGCACACCTTGAAAAATGAGAACTATACGCAAGCCCCCCTATGCCCCACTAACCTATGGCCATCCGCAACCATAACTAGATAGCAAGTATATGGTCTTTTGGAGTTCTCCGCCTTTTCGTATCTCGATTGACTCAAGATGGTAGGTAGACGACGGGTCGCTATCACAGGGCCATTTGTCCCGCCGAATCACGCTGGTCCATCCTAGTCTTTATGTTGCCTTATATTGCAACCAAGGCATACCATTGGTTCTCCTAACGCAGACCTTAACCTCTGTGAGCCTAGGAGGATCCTCTGCCGCCTCACAGAGGGATACCAAGAGTACCCTCACGTCCCCTCGAAGCCTCGGGCTTCGTAACCCACTTGGTTGGAGCCTTCTTTAAGATCATTCGCTCCTCCTCATGTTATACTAAGGATTATTACTTAGTTTTCCTAACTAAGGTTTACCACTTGGTTTCCTAAATCGTCGTTTTCTTAACTAAGGTTTACCACTTAGTCCTTCTAACTAAGGTTTACTACTTAGTTCTCTTTCTCGTCAAGTTGGATTGGTTAAGTGTCATTAGTCGATACAAGTTAACTTAACCTATTCATTTGTCATGTTAAACTGGTTAAGTGTTACCAGTAATTCACGTTGACTTAACCCTACCAGCATCAAGTTATATTGGTTAAGTATTTACTTAACCCTACCCATTCATCTTGTATTGGTTAAGTGTTCCTTTTTAACTTAACCTTGCCTATCTGTTTTAACTAACATGTTATAACGGTTAAGTGTTCCCTTAGTTAACTTAACCCTAACATTGGTTTGATTAACATGTTCTAATGGTTAAGTATTGTCCTTTCATGTTTTTAACTTAACCCTATTCATTTATCACACTCTGATGGTTAAGTGTTCAAGCTTACTTAACCCTACGGTCTATTCCAGCTAACATATTACATTGGCTAAGTGTATTAAATTTACTTAACCCCAACCTCTACTCTACTTAGCATGTTAAATCGGCTAAGTGTATTAACTTTACTTATCCCCAACCTCTAGTCTAGTTAACATGTTAAATTGGCTAAGTGTATTGAATTTACTTAACCCCCACTTTCTAGTCTGGTTAACATATTAAATTGGCTAAGTGTTTTTCTTAGTTACTTAACCCCTACAAATCTTGTCTTGTTACCATGTTAAGTTGGTTAAGTGTTCTAGTTAACTTAACCCTATCGTTCTAACTTAACTGTGTTAAGTTGGTTAAGTGTTCTTATGGACTTAACCCTCCCATTCTAGCTTAACTTTAATTGTCTTATTAAAGCACTAACCACTCACATTAGACAGGTATTGTTGTGGCTGCCGGTATGCCGGTTGGTTCCGGGCAGTCTTACGCCACAGCTCAGTCTAACCTCGGGCCTTTATCGGGCTCAATGCCTTAACCTCCCACATTGGATAGGTATTGTTGTGATCAGTGGACAGCCGGGCGGGTCCGGGCAGGTTTACATCACAACTCAATCCAACCTCGGGTTAAGCATGTTCGTATTGTCTAAATTTAGTTTTCTCATTTAGGATAAATTCTATAAGTAAATTTTCCCTAATTTACTTATTCCATTATTACTCTTTTAATGTACATTGTCAACATTTATTATTATGGCCCATTTTCCCTATATATCATATTTATAGTTTTTGGTATGTAAACTATACCAAATTAAGTGTCACTAACCATGATTATTCTAAACATGACAATTACTCACAATTATGACTAGGTTCAAAATTTGTGCTAATATACTTATTATGCCAAATAAACTTTAATTGACCCAATTCTGATTTAACATCCTAATTTACAGTTTATGGCAAGACTAGAATTATTATTCTAGTTTACCGTTTACGCCTAAAACTTAGCTTACTTGCCAATACTAATTTTAATATGTCAAACTACATATTCCATAATTCAAGTCAAATTTTCAAATTTGCGTTCTAATAAACATGCCATAATACATGTTCTAAATTATGTCAATCATAATTATGTTCATGTTCCACATTATACCAATTTCCAAGTTTACAACCATGTTTAAGTCAAATTTATGATTTGCCCAAATCGTATTCCCATCGTTCGTGTAATCGTGATTTCATCCTAGATTATAAATAAATCTAGATTCGTGGATAAAAAGGGAATGAACCAAAATGCCATGAAAAGATAGACATAATGACTGGCAGAAGATGATAATTCACTAATCACAGATCTAACAAATTACACTGAATAAATTGATTAAAGCGTCAAAGGCCTATAGATTTGATAATATTATGACATAAAAAGGGTTGAACAAATAACATAGATTCAAGTATATGGGTAGATCTAACTTAATAGATAAATTCCCATAATCAAGATCCAAGGATAATTAAGAATAAACTGAATAGATAATCGAGTTTAGATCCAATCTCACAGTCATAATCCTAGGCAATAATATCATGTTCATGAATCATAGGTAATTATCCACTATTGTCCTTGTCATAGTCATAGGCATTGGTTTATGCTCCTAGTCAAAGGCTTATGTTCATAGTCAAAGGCTTATGTTCATAGTCAAAGGATTATGGTTTCAAAGGCCATAGTTCCATAGTAATAATCTTAAGCATTGGCAATTTAGTCACAATGTGTTCTAGGCCATAATCAAGAATCAGATCCAAAGTCATAAACAAGCACAGATTCAATGAAATGATAAGGAATATTTCTTATATTCTTTTAATTTCATGTCACAAATAGAAAAGGCGTTCAAATCTAAAAAGTAACCGACTTACATTGATTGGATCTAGAAAAGAATAGAAAGATAGCGTTGCTTGAAGCCGTTGAATCTTTACTTGAATCCTAACTTGTTTTGAATCTTCTCTTGAAGGACTTGAGTAGCATATCCTCGTCTTGATTTATATTTTATTTTAATCTATTTATTTAGATTTAGAGGAAGAAGAAGAAGCCATGTCCATCAAGAATTTGTGCAGCATAAGGTTAGAGAAGAATGGTGCAAAGGGAAGGAGACTAGGGGGCTGTTTATATAGGATTGCAAGTAATTTGAGCCGTCGATGAAGCCAAGGTTAATCAAAGCCATCCGTTCTAAAGGGAAGCCAATTATGTTCACAATTACTTTCTCAATGTACATTATTAACATTTATTATTAAATTTGTATGCACATTAGATACATCTCCCATTTACACATTTATTATTAAATTTGTATGCACATTAGATACATCTCCCCTTTACACATTTATTATTAAATTTGTATGCACATTAGATACATCTCCCCTTTACAAATTTATTATTAAATTTGTATGCACATTAGATACATCTCCCCTTTACACATTTATTATATTAAGCATTGGTTATTTTAAATTAGTAACTTTAGTGTTAACAGAAATACGGGGTGTTACACCTTTGGATTGTCAACGTCGGTCCACTCGATGTGGATTAAAATGCCTGAACACTGCATTTCCCCGCCCTATGGGGCGTCAACTGGTCATATCCCGACCAAACTATCGGCCCCAGAACGACCGATATAACCGAGGCGCCTCGCGATCCATCATCCACATAAGTAAAATATCAGGGCTAGCAAAACGCTGACACCACTCCTAGCTAGAAGGAAACGCATGCCCTCCCTGAGGTCCTCTCCCGTTTCTGGTTCACACCGGCGTGTGAGGCTTGCGAATCAACACTACACAAAGCTACACTATATTAAAGTCATGCTTTGATCATCAATCACAAGACTATTCTTTTCAACAGAAGCCTTGATCATTTGCATCTCAGCATACTACACAGGAAATTCACGCTATGCAACCGATGTCTATCAATCACACAGAATGAAATCCGATGTCAGACACACATCCATTTACAAGTCCGTTCTGGGTCTGAACGAAACCGGAGGCACCTTATTCCTCCCCCATATGTATAATATAGGGGAGAGGCCCTCGCATATCCGTCGATCTCCAAGTACGTCTGGACGATCACCACTTATTACCTTGTCTTGGGTGTACAGCCCAATCAAGACATCAATAACTATCCAAACGATGTGAAAACCTTCGGTCTTAAACCACCATCTTCATCCGCGACACATCGTCGAATCAGTTATTCAAAATGGGATAAACCCGATCTTTCTGAATAACTCGCGTATAAAATAAACAAGTGCAATAAAAACACAACATACGCCTCATTTCGGTCCATAATATTCCTTTATTCAAATAATCTTATACTTTGGGAAAGGTTCCCATTAATTTTATCAAAGATAAATTCTTTAAATTTATTCTTTAATCTTCCATTGGATATCATTTCAATCTAATTAAAGATGCATTAAAACTCCACTTGGTTTTAATCTTCCCAAAAATCAATATTAACAATTGTTTAACTTGGGAAATCATATCCTACCTTTAACTGGGTTAAAGAACCAATGTCATTTAAAGCACGGTTCATGATAAACCCAAAATCACATTCCATTCCATCAGCCTTTAACCGTAAATTAGCAAGTGAACAATTCCCTAAGTATTAACCCTGAAGGCCGAAACCAACATCAGATCACTACCCAGGAAACCATTCAACTTAACTAATCTCCAATTAGTTTCTAATTTTCTTAACTCCGTTAAGTCTTAGAACAGTATTATTGAAGATACCACTCACGACAACCCAAAATCTTATTCCTGTCTTTAACTGGGTTAAAGAACCAATGTCATTTAAAACACGGTTAACGATAAACCCAAAATAACATTCCATTCCATCAGCCTTTGACTGTAAATTAGCAATTGAACAATTCCCTACGTATTAACCCCGGGGCCGAAACCAACATCATATCACTACCCAGGAAACCATTCAACTTAACTAATCTCCAGTTAGTTTCTGATTTTCTTAACCTCGTTGGGTCTAAGAACAATATTATTAAAGATACCATTCATGACAACCCAAAATCACATTCCATTAACAATGGAATCTTCACGGAAAACAAATCGATATATATATATATATAATTGGTATAAACTTCCATATCCAACCGATAATATAAATGAAATAACGACAAGGCCTTTTAAATTTCATATATATTAACCATCTTCCTCTACAGAAGCTTATTTCGATTATTTCCAAATCGAATTCCATTCATTTCCAATTTAATATGCTAAATTGGAAAATTTTACCTTGGAAAACCTCCTTTAAATCTTAACAAAAGATTTATAAATTCCAAATCCCATTTCACCGTAAATCGGTTTAAAGGGCGAATGTCGCTCAAAACACAGTTCACGATAAACCCAATTCACATTCCATTTTATTCCAATTATTAAATATAATTGGATACTCTAACAATCTTAATTAAAAGATTAATTCTCTTCACATGGGTTTCAAGAACAGTGTTACTGAAGACACCGTTCACGACAAACCCAAAATCCCTTTTGACATTAAATACAAGGCTCTGAATAGAAATTATATCGGCTCACATTCAATATCAAATACTACAACCAACAAATATCATATTGGAAATAACAATATAAATATATCTTTCAAATTTCCATAACAATATCTATATAATGACAAAATCCAACATCGACATATTTTGAGACAATTTCGATTCAAATCCATTCCAATTTATATATTGGAAATTCTGGTTACTTTTAAAACCATTTCAAATCCAATTTATTTATTTAAAAATATTTGATTTCATAATTCTAGTTCATAACTAGTTCATTTCGATAAAAATCTATTTTTATCTTTTCAAATATGGGATTTTTCATCCCAATTCTTTCCAAATCATTTATTATAATTTTACACAAATTATTGCTATTTTTAATAATTTTCTCAAGGCACGTACAGTCGATTTCCATAAGCGGCCATCAAATTGCACTTACACCAACCTTTTCCAAATTTGATTTTGACATAATTCCAAATCCAACCATTATATTTCAAATCTCTCACATTCGTTAGAAATCTATTTTCCATACGGACCCAATGGTTCCAGTTTTAGGAGAATCTGACGGTCGGATCTCCCGTAATGTCCGTTCGAAGTCAATGGTCGAAATTCGCGAACTGCCGTAGCGCGGCGCGTTCTATTTAGGCCATTATATTATATATATAATATATATATATATATTTAGTTGATTTCCTTTTAAAAATGTATTTTATAAGTTGTTTTAAATTCGTTTCAAAAATGATTTCAACTTCATATTCAATTTCAAATCAAAATTGAATATTCCATGTCATCGATATATACATGATAATATTTTTAAACCATTAGATTTTGAAATCAATTCCTTTTTCGATATTCATTATAAAAATGAATAAATTCGATATAAATATCGTTCAAGTCCAAATGACGTTAATCTAATCAACACGGCTTTATATATTTAAATATATTCGTGTTCATCCCAAATCGGACATCAAAATCACTTTTGATCCATCACTGAATATTGTTTTAAAATATTCTTTATTTTAAAATATTTATTCTTTCTGAACTGGAATCAGACACAGTCAATTACCATTTGATTTGATTATATGTATTTCATACACACATGTATACAACAACAATCCAACATAGTCAACCATCATCCAAAGTGCATTCTACACTGCATAAGCATCAAATATAAATATTTAATTCTTACAATGGCCTATCAAATAGTCGTTTGACATATAGATAATTATTGGGACTAGTGCATGTCATATATCATCCCAATACCCATGTGGGGTTTTCAAACAACAAACACAAATTTATTTGTACAGTTGGGCGATGTGTAAAATTTATCTTTCCAATCAATATCAGTCAAATGTGTGTACAAAAACAAATCGTCCGATTTGTTTATAAATATTTATTTTATTCATATACACATTAAAAATTATATTTTTAACTATAAAATATTTATTCCATTCCACATCACACAGTCAATTTTCACAACAAAATCAAATAAACAAACAAGTCGTCCATGGTCTGTGGACGACGGGTGTTGAGTGCTGCTAAGCACCGTCTGCATCCTAGTAATTATTTTAACTAGAAAATAATATAAAAGTGAGGAGTTCTCACCTTTGCGTTCCACTCCGTCAGTCTTTCTTTCTGAACGGTGCATATTTGTCCGAAATTTCAATGCGACCTTTTCCCGCTGTTCACAATAAAAATCACATTTTTAATATGATGTTTTTTTAGAAAATCACATTTTTATAATGGCACTTCATATATAAAAATCATATATTTTTACAATGCTTCTTTCTATATAAAAATTATATTTTTATTCGCTATAAAAATCTGTACTTTTCCTTATGTAAAAATTCTATTTTTACTTCGCTACCACATAAAAAAATTATATTTTTATAGTGCTTTATATATATAATAACAATTATATTTTTACATCGCCTTTCAAACAATAAAAAATCATATTTTTATTATCTCTCTAATATAAAAGTCATATTTTTATTTCGACTTCATATATGTAAAAATCGAATTTTTATCGCTACTTCATATATGTAAAAGTCGAATTTTTATCGCTACTTCATAAATGTAAAAATCGAATTTTTATCGCTACTTCATATATGTAAAAATTGAATTTTTATCGCTACTTCATATATGTAAAAATCGACTCTTTATCATGCTATTATATATTTTTACAGCGATGTTTATATAGAAAATATTATATTTTTAATTAAATAAGAGCACAAAAATTATATTTTTAATTTTGAAATTACTTATATATAAAAAAACAAATTTATTTCTATTCCATGAACAATAAAAATAACTGGAGACTTACAGCGGAGATAATGGAGAGATGGCGCTCGCTAGAGGTGGAGGGGCGGGGGATCAGGCGGCGCCGGCAGTCTGACATGTGGTTGGTGCAGTTTTGGGCAGTGGCAACTTCTACCGGTGGTGAGGAGCGAGTAGAGAAGGAGGGAAGGAGGAGGAGGTCGCAGCAGAGGGGGAGGAAGGCGCAGGTCAGCGCCGGTGGCGGCTCCTCTCGAGCGACGGCGGTGAACGGATCTGGGGGGGCTGTGGATCGCGATGGGTTTTCTCTTCTTTTTTTTGTTCTGGAAAGCATACGAGAAAGGGAGGGGGCTTTAGTGAAAAATTCACATATATAATATTTATTTATTTTCCATTTGATTTCAAAAGGTTGACTTTTTATTTCGAACCCCAAACGAGGCGTAATGACTGTTGCCCCTATCTAATTACCCCTATTCCGAACACAATGGGATATGTATTGTAGGCTAATTCGATCGTTACGATCAGTTTCTGCTAAGTTTGAAATCTAAATCATTATATTGAATTTGAACGCACATTTCAATTTTCCGGGGCCACATACGGACTCTAAAAGTTCCCAAAAAATATTTTCTAGCTTCGAATTGATAATACGGTCCTAACAAAACAAATTTCGTCAAATTTGGAGATTGTTTGATAAATGACCATTTTCTGGTCGATCCAAATTGACTAAAACTATCAAAACACGTTTTACTTCGCCGCGCTCACTTATTAACCCCAAAAATTATGAAATTTGTAATCTAGCAATAACTTGACATCCCGGATCCAACAAAAGTGGTTTTGTCGAAAACGGAGGTCATTTGCAAAATTTCCGTTCTTAAGGGCCAAAATTCAATAGCGACTATTCTGAATTTTCAACTGGGCATGACTTTTTATTCGCGCTATGAAATTTCAGTTTTTCAGATTCGTTGGAAAGATATTCTCAAATTGATTCTATTATTTTTGGTTTCGCTAAAATCCGGTTTATTTTGAATCCTGTACATTCATTTGAAATTTGAAATCGAATTTTCGAACTACCGCACCATTTCCAATTCCTTTTATATATAAAATAAAATATTTAGTTTCTAACGTCAATTCAAATAAATATATACGTTCTAATTCTACTCAAAAATAAATTTCTTGCTGTTATTGTTTAAAATAAATCATTTTAAATATTCTAAATTCATTAAAATTTCCAAAATAAAATTTTAAATTGGTTCAGATTTTCCGCGTTGTTACACGTTTATACTCAAAATTTATACTAGTCATCTGAATTATTTTGATTTAGTTTTTAACTTCGATTTCAATTATATTTCATATTATGATAATTTAATATATTCGCTATTAAATCGAAATTGATTTTTAAATCAATAACTTGATATAAAAATTCATTTATATTATCAAAGCCATATTTAAAATGATATTAAATATTTAAAATAAATTGTTCGAAAAATCCGAGTCGTTACACATGACGTCTAAAGGGAGAAGCTCGAAAATGGTGGAAACTAGTAATAAAGGAGAATGTAGGAATAATATTCTTCAGCGACACATTCAAAGTAAGATTAGAAGTTAGGTTCTTGGATAATGTTGAAGTATATAATTATAGAAATTTGTCCATCTTAACTAAAAAGAATCCACCTTCAAGAAGTACATAGCAAAATTTATGGAAACGGTGAAGTATGGGAGAAATTTAATTGAAGCTCCCATGGACAAAGCTTTAAAATCTGTGAAATAACTTAATTCTTTTCTAATGGAGGTATTGCATACACAAGTACCACTTAGTGTAACATATGAGATGTTAGTTAAGGCAATAATTTTATGTATTGTTGATATGGAGAATAGGGAAGCAAAGGAAGAGAGGAATGAACCTAATCCAAAGTAAGGTGGACCCAAGAAACTAAACTTTTGGTCCAAAAGGAAGACGAAAAGAAAGTTCAAGAAGGAGAAAATAGTTTGTCACTGATGTCACAAGAAAGGTCATAAAGCTAAAAGTTTTATAGCTGGATTACTTACGGATCTATTAAAGGGAAATGCTATAACTGCGATAAGGAAGGGAATTACTGAAAGAAGTGTCCTAAATAGCCAAGGAAGGACCTAGAGGACAAAACTATGCTATAGAAACAACTCCTCTTGCTTGTAGACCATCCAAAGATTAAGGCTAAGCATCCTTAGAAGGTACCACTCTCATTCTTGGGGTTACAGTTCGTGCCCAATTTGACTCTGAGGCATTACATTCATCTATAGCAAGGAATGTAGTAAATTCCTTAAAATTTCCAATTTTACTATCTATTGCTCAATAATGTTTCCATCCCTACTGGAGGTTCGATATGACTTTCAAATTCCGTAAGGACCTAGTCTTAGATATTTTTAATGTCGATTTCTTTTGTAATGCGTATGTTCTATATTATGAGTGGTATAGACTCATGTAGTGTATGGATTAGTTGTTATACCATGCAACTATCCTAAATTATGATAACGGTGTTACTTTTTAAAGAGTTGTAGAGGACGTAACCTTGAGCTTTCATGTATAGACCAAAATCTAGGGCATGTAAGCCAATTACGCTCATTAAATCCATTGGATGCATGACAAGGACCACCCTCCATTCCTATTATTGCAAATTTCTCGGTGTCGTTGAGGAAGTTTTAGGTCTTCATCCCAATAGAGAGATCGAGTTTTGAATAGACCTAAAGAAAGATTCTAGGCCAGCTACTCAGTCTTTAAGGCGTATGGCCCTTAAAGAAATAAGGGAGCAAGATAAGCAAATTTCGATGTTGTTAACAAAGTTTTTATCTGATGAAGTACTTCAAAATGAGGAGCACCCATCATATTTTCTATAAAGGTAGACATATAATTGAGACTATGACTTAAATATAGAGAGTTAAACAAATTAACAAGGAAGAATAAGTACCATTTATCTAGGATCAATGACTTATTCAGTCATCTCAAAGGAGATGAGATGGCGTAAGAAAATCTGAAGAGGGTAAGCCTAAAATGGTATTCCAAACACCAAATGGACTCTTTCAATGGGAATTGATGCCAATTGAATTAATAAATGCCCCGGTTTTCTTCGTAGGTTTGAAGAGTATAGTATTTATAGGGCTTTACAATAAGATAGTGTTTTGTTTGCTGATGATATTTTAGTTTTCTCCTAGAGCCATAAGGAACGTGAAGACTATCTTAGAGAAGTTTTAGGAATCTTGAGAATACATTAACTTAAGGATAAATTTTCCATATGGCATTTTTGGAATAATGATGTAAGATTTCTTGGACATATAGTTTCGGGAGAAGGATTGGCTGTAGATCTTGCAAAAGTTGAGGTTATCCATAAATGGAGGATTCCCGGATCGTCAATTTAAAGAAGTTAGAGGGTGAGAAATAAAAAGAAAGAAGAGTTATAATAGAACAAAACAAAGAATACAAATCTCACAGCGGAACGAATAAAATATATTATATAACATAACTCTTGAAATACAAATCTATAACTGTATTTATAAATACCATCATTAGAGTACTACATAATATATCATAGTGGAAAATAGTAGTAGCTATCCAATGATGAAGCTTCCTACTGCAAGCTCCTTTAAGTGTATCTGAAATATACTGACTACTTGAATGCCCGTAAAAATTTGGGCATCCAAGAGTTTAGGGAAAAACAAAACAAACTTTGGGTCAGTAATGGGACCGGTGTGAGTAAACTCCAACCATTTGGTTTAACTTTCAAAAATGCTTTTGGAAGTAAAGATAATCGTAAGACCAATCCACACATAAACACGGATGGTTTTTACCTTAAGATAACCAAAAGTATTCTTTATATCAAAACTTCCCTGATATTATAATAATGTCTAAATCAAATAAATAGAAATATAACAGAATGCTTGCATCTCGCGCTCCACATATATAGTATAAAATCAAAAACCGCTGGTTGCTTATTGGAGAATGGATTTCCAACAATGAAAAGGTATGGGACCACCTTTCGATAGTATACTTCTAGAGAGGAGTACACTGGTTTCAACAAGAACATCTTGCAACCCGGCCACACATGAACGTTTATCATTTAGCTCGAGCGTACCGAGCATATTATCAGCAACGGTTGAGATCCACAATACAGCAGTGAAAAGAATAAGTAGCAAATGAATTTTTCTCAAGATTAGGTGATAATACCCCTAATGGGAATGACCCACTTAACCATGCTGCCTGCCCCGATTTTTGTCATCTCACAGTTGATGAGGCTTGAGGTCACGATTACCTTTTTAGAACATCTTGCCACCATTTAATGCCACATTGTCAGATCCGTCAAATCACTAATTGATGTCTTCAAAAATACATTGGGTGTTAAGCTAAGAGAAGTTTCCTTCTCTACCACCAAACATGGTACGTTTGAAGAAATAAATGTACATGATCATCTAGAAATACTCTGTCATACATCCATCCGTATACGTTGTCCTGGGACTGGGCAAACCGAAGGCACCATCCCATCAATCCATCTTAGGAAATTTCTACCTAGGATTAATAGAACAGCCTTGCACTTTACTCCGTCTACAATTATCTTCAGCATAATTCGATTCGCAACGCTTATGCCCATACGGAGTGGTTTTCAGATAATAATCTTGATCCTGATCTCTCCGTATTGATAGTGGAGGTAATAAATAAACCAAACTTTGATAGCTAGTGATTTAACTATCAAAGGAACATCCATACAACCAACGATCCAATTTCCAAATGGAAATTCTACCAATCTACCATCAAACAACACTGGGCCCCTTTTAAATTAACTTCTTATTAATTTATCATTCTCGAAATTCTAACCAATATCTTTACCCAGATATTTTCAATCTCATTTAGCCTTTCACGATTCATGGAAATATTTCCAAGTATTATAAAGTCTTTATTTTTTATATTTAAGAAAATATCTCTTATCACAATTGGAAAACATTTCCATATCTTTCACAAATTCTTATTTTCTATATTTAGAAAATATACGTTATTAACATCGGAAAATATTTCCAATTTCCATTTCTAAACTTCTCATTTATCAAATCGTTTCAATTTGTATACTTAGAAAATATCTCCGATTTTATTTGGAAATTGTTTCCAAATTCCATTTATTTGGATTTAACCGATGTTATATAAAAAATCATTATTATAACTCAGCCCATTAATCATTTATTAACTAACTGTATCACTAATCAATTCTCACTACCGAACCATGACCATTCCACAGTCAATCAAGTTGAGGTCTAATTACCTCTCAAACCTTGGCTGAACAACATTCTTAACTCCCAAATATACAAAATTCACAACTTCAGTTTTAATAAAAATTGCTTACACAAATTCTCGGATTCAGTTTAAGAATCTACTTCTTTTATGGAGATCGTTGATTATAACGATAACGTTATAATCTCTGCTTCCAAAATATTAAATTTAAAATATAATTTTGATTCATTAATTTAAATAAACAATTAAATCATGATTAAAAGTGTAACAAGTACTTTCCTGAATTCGATATAGTGGAATTCCAATAAATAACTCTTTCGAATAATCTATATTCGATTAATATTCTGAACTTTGGAATAAATCTACCATTCCAGGTTAACTCAAATTTCCTTATAGTTATTCCCATTCACAAAAACATTTGCTTTAAAACATTATTCACTTCAATCGTGAATAATATTTCTTTTATGTATAATCGAATCCATTTGATTTGTATATTTATATATAACATCTCAAATCCAAATTACATTTATAACTTCTATTTAGAACTATTCATAGTAAATCTCATTTTTTTATTATAAACATTTATAATCTCATTTATAATTTTCTTTATAACTGCTAAGTTCAAATCCAATTACAAATATCGGTTTCAATACCCATATCAACTTTTCTATATAAATTCAAACTTGAATTTATATTTAAATTTATTCCAAGATAAATAATTTACTGAATTTATAAATGTTGTTTATAATTAACTTCTTGTTTTATCTATTTAAAACAAGTCTATTTTCAAGTCCATTTGAAATTAATTTTCCATGTTTAAACAATAAATTTTCTTTTTAAAACTCAAATTCCTTTTCTATATCTAAAATTATTTTATGGTATTTAAATACCAAAATTCTAGGATTAGGGTAATTGAACATAACATAGTCAATCACGTATTATATATCATAGCATATATCACAAATTACGAAAAATAGCAACATAAATGTTGAGGATCCCAGTTGGGTCCCTAGAACCTGTCTTCCTACAGGCATAAATGTTAATCAATGTAAATAACATCAATTTCAATTCAATATGAAATATCATAGTAAATAGAATCAATGTTCAAACAACAACTTATAAATATATCATTTCAACCAATTTATTTGTAATACATCCCGACAACCATCATACAACATCCAATCATTATTTATAAATTCTAAAATACATTTATAAAAATTATAAACTGGACAGAGTTAGTGAGTTTACTCACCTTGATCGACGATAAATGGTCGATAATTCAAATCAGGTGTTTTATCTTGTCATATACTGTAACGAGCTCTAAATCACTCCAAACTAGTTTTATAGTGTAGTATTCTTCGATATGATTCCAATGGCACCTATTTCTTTTGATTTTGGTCACATATGAATTAATTATGCTTCGAACAAGTTAAAACAATATTAAATTAAATTAAACTTAATTATTTTATGGCCTTATAAATTCAAAACGACCCAATAACCCACGTACCTACGATCCACTTATACTTTTTTCCCCAAGTAGTTTCTGAAACACACAACTCTTCAGCACCAAGCCTTCTTCATCCTCCACAACTTCATGCATTTAAAACATCCCCACGTTAACTCTTCTTCTTCAATTTACCAGGCATCACATGCTGCTTCACCGATGCTTCCACAAGCATTTAAATAACACCCATACGAACGCTGCAAACTCCCCTCACCATCCTATCCCATCTTCTTCCCACGCAACACAAGCAAACCCGCAAGCTCCCTGTAAAACTCCCCATGCTGTATCTTTTTCTTTGTATGCGCCAGTCTCTATTTCCACAAATGCACGCTTCCCTTTCACCATTTATATACCCCATGCATGCGCATATTTCTTCCCGCCATTTCCAGTAGTTCGAGCAGCACCTTACTCCACTCACTACAAAAAAAACAACTTCAAAAAGCTTCAGCCCTCTTCATCCAAGACAAGGAAGAATAAAAAGAAAACTACTTCACAGTGACCCAAAAGCAGGTCACTGCCTATAGCAGCTCGGTCTGAGCCACTATGGCATCACCAAAAAGCAAGGCACAAACTGTTCTGGGTAGCTAGAAATTTCTTAGTGGTGGAGATGGTGTAGGAATTGGTAATGAAATGGAAACATGAATAATGGAAGGTGAGAAAGTGGGGAAAACAGTAAGGGGTGTTGATGTAGCATAGGAAATTGAGTCTCAGGAGAAGAAAGCTAGCTTTAAATAAAGGAATAAAAGGTAGGGGTCATTTTTACGTGTTCGTCACGTATACATGGTCGATACGTTTTCGTGGTTGCCAAGTTTTCATGGTTGGCACGTTTTCGTGCATTCCATTAAATTTTGATACAGACATAAAGAAAATGATAGGGTATATATAGGTTGGCCTACTCAATATTTAGGGGGATGAAATGTAAATTATTGTACATACGGTGTATATTGGTCCTGAAAAGTTGAACTTTATGCAGTATTTGTTATATAAAATTCCGTTTAGTTACTGACCAATACAGAAAAAAATATCGGTATGTTGAGTAATACGTTATGATTCCAGAAATATAATAAAATAGACAAATTAATTTATTTTGTGAAGTTCTGATATAGGGCATAAATTACGTTAAACAATATAGTTGTTTATTTTCCTAATTAAAAATTATAGTAAAATTCTATAAATTAAATTAAAAATACATTTCAAAAATCTCCCTATAATTCACTATTTTGGATATTATAAAAATTAGTTTCGTTAAAATTTGAGGTCGTTTTGAAATTTATTCGATACAACATAAATCGATTCCAGAATAAACAAATCTATTAATAATAACATATTATTATCATATATATTTAAACAGAATATACATATAGCTTCAAAATAATCTAATTTGGGTTTTAAACTTGACATTTCCATTTTTAAGTTAAACCGATATTCAGTATAATTTAAAATCCATTTATTTTATTAACTAGATTGATATGGTTTATAAACGAATCCATAGCGACTTTTTGAGAATTTGATTTGTACATAACTCACAATCTATAAGACAAAATCTCGATTTTTCACATCCATTAGAAAAATGTGGTCAAATAGATCCGAACGTTTCTTGTTTCAAAGAAATCCGACTTATACTGGGTTATGTATATTCAATTGAAGTTCAACACATGATATTACGAACTACCACGATGTTATGAGCTTGTTTATAATTGATTTATAAGTTACACGTTAAAACGTCGTTTTTAATTGATAAAAGTTTTATTATAATTCCAAATCAACATTTAAACTCAATTTTTAAATATTCAAACTTAACGGTTAAAAATTTGGGTTGTTACAGGTTAGAATGAGAAGGGAAATCTGGCTAAATCGCCCAAACTCACTAAATATGGAGCGGCTTCAGCCGATCCCTGCCCTTGGAGCTGACGGGATAGTGGAAACAAAAAATAAATCCGCCAGTCTCCTCGAGTGGGAGCCTATCACTTCTCTAAATGATCTACTACAGAAAGCAAGGAAAACATTGTTCTTAACCGGCCGAATGTTGGTAGGAGAATCTGTAGGAATTTCGTCAAATATTGCCTTGCGCCACGCTCACCAAATATGCCAGCAAACAAGACAAGGTACAAGGCGAAAAATGATTGATCGAACGAATTTTCTTGAGATACTTTCCCACCGGAGCCCTAGTAAATCAGAATAGGTAGAGGCATTACCTCGAAGACCAGCAAGATTCCCGAAGTAATTCTAGACAGCGGTAGCAGAATAGCTACGGAAAATAGGTGAGTTGAAGATTCTAACTCACATATTCCGCAGCACCTGCAACGAGACACGATAGGGATGCCAATTCTCTAAAAGTTCTCATCTAGTGGTAACCCATCATGTAAGGTTCTCAAAATAAACAAAGAAATCTTCAGAGGGATTCATACATCCCAAATGAAAGAAAAGATATGGGGATGTGGAGTCAGGATCCTGACCGAATTCCACACCGCTTGAATCAAGAAAGGACTGCTATCCCAGCCGGATCCACCACCATGTGAGTATGAAAAGGCCTTAACGGATTGCATGCGTTTTCACGTCTCACTAGCATAGGACGGGGATCCATTGAAATTTGCACTCGAAAGTGTGTGGTATTTGGCATGGAGGAACGAAGCCATAAGGAATCGTTTGCCCCAAACCTAATCCACCACTTAGAAGCATACGCAGTACGAACATCCTTTGGATTATGAAGACCCAAACCTCCCTCACTTTTGGGACGACAAATGACGTCTCAAGAAATCCAATGATACCGATTAACGTTATCCTTTTTACCCTAAAAAAGGATGCAACCAATAAGCGATAAGAACGGAAGAAGGAAGCATACAGAGTCATTGCAGCAAAGAAATGTGATCCTATCGAGTCCAATACTGACTTTATAAGAACCAGTCTTCCTGCCTGAGAAAGAAGAGCTGCATTCCAACGAATAATATTTCCCCTTGCTTCATCAGACAAGGGATCTAAAATGGCGTTGAGCTTCCTACCTCTATATAGAACAATACCAAGGTAAGGTAAAGGAAGGGATGAGGCCTTGAACCCGGTTAATCCTTCAATCCAAGAAGATATAACTGGTGAAAAATCTTTCGCTAAAACGAAACAACTTTTAGGAGTATTAACAAGCTGGCCCGAGCATCTCTCATACTGCTAAAACAGGCTGAGAAGCTGACGAATAGAACAACGACTACCATTAGTGAAAATAATAATGTGATCGGAGAATGAAAAGGAAGAGATGATAGGGAAGCCCTAGGAATGCCAAACCTATGAATCTGGTTTGCCACCATAAGGGAATGCAAATCATGAATGAAAGCCTCGACAACGATGAAAAAGAGGGAAGGTAAAAGGGAGTCTCCCTGATGAAACCCCCTTCCTACCTTAAAATGCCCGTTGGCCGATCCATTAATAAAAACGCAAAACCTACAGTTGGAGATGAGTCTCCAAACTACATCGATAAGGGGTTCCGGAAAACCAAAACCCTCAGAACCTTAAGAAAAAAAACCAAGACATGAGGTCGTTAGCCTCAGAACCTTAAGAAAAAAAACCATGTCCAACTTCACGACCACATTAGAGTATCTGACCTTCTGATCGATCTGGGAAACAAGGTCCTAGGCCAAAAGAACGTTGTTCGTGATCAAGCATCCTTTTACAAACCCAGCCCAAGAAGACGAAATAATACGTTCCAGAAACGGTGCTAGTCGAGAAGCTAGAACCTGAGAAATCACCTTGTTAGAAAAGTTACATAAGCTGATCGGGCAAAAATCCACGCATGAACGAGAATTCTTACACTTGGGAATAAGAACCAAATTGGTGGAAGTCCATCTCTGAGGAAGGGTTCCACTATTGAAGAAGGACTGAATAGCCAGACAAAAATCCGGCTGGATAATCAGCCATACACTATGGTATAAGACCCCGTTGAAACCATCAGGCCAGCTCGCATTTTCTTTCCTAAGTGCAAAGATGCAAGCACGTATATCTTCCGAGGAAGGCGGCATTATAAGGTGAACGAGTCTGGGAATGAAGGCTAACAGGACCGAATCAGAAACAGACACAGAAGGAGCACCTATAGAAGTCTTGAAATAAGGAAGAACGGTCTCTTTGACTTCCTTCGGCGTGGAAGCCATAGATAGATCTGGGCAAAGAATATGGAAAATCGTAAGAAGGTTAGTCTTCTTTCAGATAGAGGAATGGAAAACTTGGAGTTTGTACTTCTGTCGACCACCCATTTGATCCTCGCCTTCTGGCGAAGATATTCATTTTCAATACGAAGTTCAAAAGAGAAGGCTAGCTAGGAAAGCACCCAAGCCTCCTTGTTAGCCGGGGAAGGATCCTCATCGAAGGACCCTTCAGCTAAGATAAGATGCTCTTCGGCCCCCTAACACGGTCGAAGATGTTCTTGAGAACTAGCATGTTCCAAGCCTTAAGAAAGCCTTAAGACACTGCAACTTGCGAGAAAACACAATAGTAGGAGAGCCAATAGCAGGAGAGTTCCAAGAATCTTGCACAACTTGACAGAAAGAGTGGTGGGATCTCCACATAATCTGAAACCTGAAAGACGACGATCCAGAAAGAGACAAGGGAGAGCAACAGAGGATCATAGGAGCATGATCCAAGAAGGTACGATGGAAATGGGAGACGGGATATGTGAAGGGAAGATTGAACCAAATTTCCAATCCAAATATTCTGTCAAGTCTGGAAAGAATCCGGTTAGGCCCTTCCTGGTTGTTACACTAAGTAAAGGCTGAACCAACAAAGGAAATCTCAAACAGACCCGAGCTGACGATGAAGCCAGTTAAATCTGCTACCGTAGTCCGGTTAACCGCATTGCCTCCACGTTTCTTAGCTTGACAGATGACTATATTAAAGTCCCCTCCTAATATTGAGACCTCAAAACCAAGAACGAACAACGAGATGATGTCGGATCAGAGGCTTAACCTGTAAACTCGATCACACTTAGCATAAACTGCAGGAAAAAGGAAAGATGCAGCGATGGATGGGGTTGAAAAGACTACCGAGAGAAGCTGGTCAGAGCCTAACATCAAGCGAGCTACTACTTCTTTGGGACAAAGGATCCAGATCTTCGCAGAAACAATGGCAACGGCTCTACCAAACCTAATAGAAAAAAAGGGTTCTCGTTACCTCTTATGGACCCATGAACAACTCCAGAAGAGCCACCAGACAAACAGAATGCTTCTTAATGATACGCTTCAGTCTAGCCGTCGACATATGGTTTCCAATACCGCGAACATTCCAAATCAGAAAATTCGCCATCCAGAAATAGATAAGAAAGCAGAGGCCAAAAATAAGAACAACTCCTTAATGAGGGCACCTTAGAACAACTCAGATAAGATAAAGCATGTGATGAGTAGATCTTACATCTGTTCATATGCCGCTATAGAGCATGTGCGTATAGTACAAGGAGTACGAGGAGCTTCTCTCGATCTACGATGCAAAGAGCGGATCGGAGGAACAACCAGACAGAAGGATGCCTCACAAGTTTCGAAGGACCCTAAAGTCACCCTGAAGCCTAGTTATCGCAGATAAGATGTCGAGTTTCCATACCTCGAAGTATAAGAATTCTTAGTAAGTCGACATAGTCGATCATTAATGATCGCTATCTCGTCCTTACTGAGAAAAGGAGAAGACCTGTAAGTGGAAGACATGGGGAAGACAGGGGGTTGGGAGGGTGGTGGACAAGTCGGTGTCGTAATGTCAGGACGCGACGATGATAATGTTATGTTGCCAATAAAGCGCAACATGGTTCCTGTATGTATATCACCCTGGTTGGACTATCATAAGATTGACAATCCCGTAAAAGAGGTAATGTACCTTAACCGATACTCTGATAGATAACCACTGGTAGAGGGAGTATAGGAACGCCATCTCTTAGGTAAACCGTATAGCGGACCAAATCTGAATCTGCTATATGGCTACGACTGAGAAACTACCTATTCCGATAACCCCTTACCCTATAAAATCGTTGAAAAAACCCAGCACAAACTCTCAAGCCAAAACAAAAAACCTAAAGTCACTGACGACACATGAGAGGCCTCGTAGTGACTCAACCAACCATCTACGTCACTAACCAAAAAAACCAACACCGACTTGTCCCAAAAATGTCAAAAGTAAACCAAGATCGACGAGGATCCAACAAAAGGTAAAGCTCGAATGCTTCTATGAAAAGGCACAACAGTGTCTATTGAATACTCAGTAATCACAGCCGTGGAAGCCAATGAAACAAGGGGGAGCTGCAATCTAATAGAGCCAACGGGACCCATAAATAATGGATCAACCAGAGTATGATCAACAGACAAAATCGGTAAACTAAAGTGACGGCTAGAGCATTGCGAAGAAGATAAAACCAGATTACTATCCCCAAAACAAAAAATGAAAAAACAACTTGTACCTTCCTTGATAGAAAAGCATCAGACTCAAACCTTCTATTACCCAAAACAACAACATACTGCAACGAATCCAAACCAGTCTATGCCATATAGCCAATCCCCAAAGCATCAACCATAAGATCAACATTTTCATACACCATAGAATCAGTAACCAAGCCAAAACAACCTAATGGAAAAAAGCCAAGATAGACGCTCCCACCCAGTTCATCACATCCAAAGCATCAACAACCTCCTTTTCCAAAGTCGAAACAAACAAAGAACCAGAAACATCGACCGATGGCACCACCACAATCGAATCGTCAAACTTCTCAATCAAAACCGTATCAATGGTTAATGACTTGAAAGAGTTCGATAAGTCAATAGGAGCATCCACCTAAGCAACCCAATGCCAGCATAAACCAAATGAGTCGTCAACAGATCAGCAGGCTAAGCCTTTTTCAACTTCTTCGAACTCTTGCGGCGTTGAAGTAGCTTCAAAGGCTGAACCGAGACCCTTGACGGCAATTGTATTGGTGAACGTAGGAAAATAGGTGGTAGATGTCGGGGCAATGTAACAACCCGGAAATCTGAGTCAATTTAAAATTTTTATTTTGGCAATTTTAGTCAATTTTGAATATTTAAAATGAATTAGTTTAAATAATGACGACAAGGAATTTATTTTGAATAGAATTAGAACGTATATATTTATATAGATCAATGTTAGAATATAAATATTTATTTTTAATTATATAAGGAATTGAAAATGGCGCGGTAGTTCGAAAATTCGATTTCATAGTTCAAATGAATGTACAGGATTCAAAATAAACCGGATTTTAGCGAAACCAAAAATATTATAATCTAATTGAGAATATCTTTCCAACGAATCCTAAAAATTGAAATTTCATAGCGGGAATAAAAAGTTATGCCCAGTTGAAAATTCAGAATAGTCGCTATGGAATTTTGAGCCCTTAAAAATGGAAATTTTGCAAACGACCTCTGTTTTCGACGAAACCACTTTTGTTGGATCCGGGATGTTGAATTATTGCTAGATTTCAAAATTCATAATTTTCTGAATCAATATGTGAGCGTGGCAAAGTAAAACGTGTTTTGACAGTTTCATTCAATTTGGATCGACCAGAAAATGGCCATTTTTCTAACGGTCTCAGAATTTGTCGAAATTAGTTTTGTTATGACCATATCGTCAATACGAAGCTAGAAAATATTTTTCGGGAATTTTTAGAGTCTATATGTAGCCCCGGTAAATTGAAATGTGCGTTCAAATTCAATATATAGAGTTATATTTTGATTTTGATGAAAACTGATCGAAATAACCGAATTGGCGAACGAAGCATATCCCATTGTGTTCGAAATGGGGGTAATTAGCTAGGGATGATAGCCAGTGGGTTTGATTTGGGGTCCGAATTGTAAAGTTACTTTTTAGAGAATATAAAAATTAAATAAATTAAATATAAAACTAAGTCAACACCCTCCCCCTTTTCCCTCTTCTCTCTCCCCTTCTCTCCTTATTCCATCTCGATGCAGAAAGAAATAAGAAAAAAAGAACGCCGCTTATCGCCAGCTCCTCCCCCTTCCATCGTGACACCGCCGATGGGCCCCCTCCGACGCCCTTCACCTCCGATCCCCCTTCTCCCCCCCTCTCCTCCTAAGGCGCCACCACCTCTTCCCCGTTTTCCCCTTTCTACCTCAAAACCCGAACCCCCCTCATTTAAACCACAGCCGCTTGCTCCAAGACCGGCACCAACCACCACCTTTCGGCCACTAGGGCCTCCCCCTACCGCCAAGCCCCACTGCGCCCTCCCCCTAAACCTGTAAGTTTTTATTTATTTTATGATTTGATTTTACTATGATAAAAAAATAGGATTTTTCATAAGATTTTTATTTTTGTTTGCATAGAAAAAAACTGATTTTTTTATTTACATTACATAGAAAAAAAACTGATTTTTTTATTTACATTACATAGAAAAAGACTGATTTTTTTTATTTACATGACATAGAAAAAGACTGATTTTTTTATTTACATTACATAGAAAAAGACAGCTTTTTTTATTTACATTACATAGAAAAGAACTGATTTCTTTTATATATGTAGAGAATAAAAATATAATTTTTATTGTATGTACAGAATAAAAATATAATTTTTATTGTATGTAGAGAATAAAAATATAATTTTTATTGTATGTACAGAATAAAAATATAATTTTTATTGTATGTAGAGAATAAAAATATAATTTTTATCGTATGTAGAGAATAAAAAATAATTTTTATTATATGTGGAGAATAAAAATATGATTTTTATTATGTGCATAGAATAAAAATATGATTTTCACATATGGAAAAGCGATATAAAAATATAATTTTTATTTGAATAGCAGGATAAAATTCGATTTTTATATATGAAGTGGCGAAGTAAAAATATAATTTTTATTGCCATAAAGAAATGATTTTTATTGCCATAAAGAAATGATTTATATCGCCATAAAGAAATGATTTTTATCGCCATAAAGAAATGATTTTTATCACTATGAAGGTATGATTTTTATCGTATAAAGAAAGCAGTATTGGCAGGTTAGAAATATGATTTTTTTTATAGTGTATGGCATAGAAATATTCTTAGAAAGATCGAAGTACGATTTTTATAATAGGAGTAGAGATATAAAAATATAATTTTTATATAGGAAGTAGCGTTATAAAAATATAATTTTTGTAACGAAGTAACAATGTAAAAATATGATTTTTGTATATAAAACTGAATAATAAAAATGCGATTTTTACTATGAACAACGGGAAAAAGAGTGCGATGGAACTAAATGAAAGCAAAATGGAATCCAGACCGTTCAAAAATAAAGAATGGCGGAGTGGAAAGCCATGGTGAGAACTCCTCACTTTTATTTTCTTGTTGAAATATATACTAGGATGCAGACGGTGCTTAGTAGCACCGACACCCATCGTCCACAAACCATGGACGACTTGTTTGATTTTGTTGTGTTGCAAAAATTGATTGTGATGTTGAAATAAAATATATATTCATGTGTTGAAATAAAATATATATTCATGTGTTGAAATAAAATATATGTTCATGTGTTGAAATAAAATATATATTCATGTGTTGAAATAAAATATATATTCATGTGTTGAAGTAAAATAAATATTCATTTACAAATTGAACGATTTGTTTATGTACACCGATTTGACTGATATTGAAAGGGACGATAAATTTTACACATCGCCCAACTGCACAAATAAAAATTTGTGTTTGTTGATTTGAAACCCCACACAGGTATTGGGATGATATTTGACGTACACTATTCCCGATTGTTTAGTTGTATGTCAATCGATGGGTTGACAGACTGTGTAAGCGTTAATTATTTATATTTAATGCTTATGCATTTGTGTGGTGCACTCTGGATGATGGTTGATTATTTATCGTTGCTACTATATACATGTGTTGTATGGAATCCATATAATTAACATTATATGGAAATTGATTGGGCCTCAATCCGATTTGGAAAATAAGGAATATTATAAAAGAAAATTCATGTGTTGAATAGAAAGAAAATTCATGTGTTGAATAGAAAGAAAATTCATGTGTTGAATAGAGAAAATTCATGTGTTGAATAGAATAAAAATTCATGTGTTGAATAGAATAAAAATTCATGTGTTGAACAGAAGGAAATATTCATTTGTTGAATAGAATAACGAAGTTGTTGAAATATATAAAGCCGTGTTGGTTAGATATGCGCCATTTTGACACGAACGATATTTATATCGATTATATTCGTTTTTATAATGATTATAGAAAAAGAAGTTATTTCAAAATATAATATTTTGAAAAAATTATCATTTGTATATCGATGATGTGGAATATTCAATTTTGATTCGAAATTGAATATGAAGTTGAAATCGTTTCGAAAACGAATTTAAAACAAATACGTTTTAAAAGAAAATTGACGAAATATATATAATATATATATTATATATATTAAATGGCCTAAATAGAACGCGCCGCGCCGCGGTAGTTCGCGAATTTCGACCATTGACTTCGAATTGATGCTGCGGGAGATCCGACCTTCGGATTCTCCTAAAACCGGAACCGTTGGGTTCGTATCGAAGAGAGCTTTCTAACGAATATTAGAGAATTGAAATCTAACGGTTGGATTTGGAATTATGTCCAAATAAAATTTGGAAAAGGTCGCTGTAAGTGCAGTTCGATGGCCGTTGATGGAAATCGACAGTATGGGCCTTGATAAAATTATTAAAAATAATAATAATTTGTGTAAAATCATAAGAAATGATTTGTGAAGAATTGAGATGAAAAATTCCAAATTTGAAAAGATAAAAATAGATTTTTATCGAAATGAACTAGTTTTGAACTAGAATAATAATTTATTTATTTTTAAATAAATAAATTGGATTTGAAAGGGTTTTAAAAGTAACCAGAATTTCCAATAATTGAATTGGAATGGATTTGAATCGAAATTGTCTTTGGAATATTTCGATGTTGGATTTCGTGATTATACAGATATTGTTATGGAAATTTGAAAGATACATTTATATCGTTATTTCTAATACGATATTTGTTGGTCGTAGAATTTGATATTGAATATAAGCCGATATATTTTCTATTCAGAGCCTTATATTTAATATCAAATGGTAATTAGGTTTATCGTGAACTGCGTTTTAACGACATTTGTTCTTTAACCCGATTTATAGTGAAATGTGATATGGAATTAATAAATCTTTTGTTAAGATTTAAAGAAGGTTTTCCAATTTAATAAAATAAATTGGAATGGAATAGAATGTGATTTTGGGTTTATTGTGAACCGTGTTTTAAATGACATTGGTTCTTTAACCAAGTTAAAGACAGGATATGGTTTTCCAAGTTAAACAATCATTAATATTGATTTTTGGGAAGATTAAAACCAAGTGGAGTTTTAATGAATCTTAAAATAGATTGAAATGATCGAGAATGGTGTATCACCAGTTTTGCTCCAGGCGATAGTGAAATCTTTAATTAGATTTGAACGTGAAATGGTAAATGAATTTACCGATAACACCGTGGTGTTAGATATGAACTATTACCAGTTTTACTTCAAGGGATGAATAGGTTGGGATTGGGAAATAAAATAAAGGATTACTTCGGTGTGGTTCGCTAATCCCGACTAATTTGAATTGATATTCAAAAGAAGATTAAAGAATAAGTCTAAAAAATTTATCTTTGATAAAATTAGTGGGAACCTTTCCCAAAGTATAAGAATATTTAAATAAAAGAATATTCTGAATTGGAATCAGGCGTATGTTGTGTTTGTGTAACACTTGTTTATTATATACACGAGTTATTCAGAAAGACCGGGTTTATCCCATTCTGAATAACCGATTTGACGATGTGTCGAGGATGAAGACGGTGGTCGAAGACCGGAGGTCTTCACATCGTTTGGATAATTACTGATGATCTTGATTGGGTTGTACACCCAAGAGGAGGGAATCAGTTGGTGATCATCCAGACGTACTTGGAGATCGATGGATATGCGAGGAATAAGGTTCCTCCGGTTTCGTTCAGACCCAGAACGAACTTGTATGGACTGTGTAACACCCCACACCCGCTACGGTCACTCTTTAAGGGAATGCCATAACATCGGCGGAGTATTTTGAGTGAATATAGAACAGAGAAATTACAGCAAGACAGATATAAGTATTACTTGAAAATTTAAAACAACATTTCATTGCAGCGGAAAGTAAAACATGTCTGGTTACATCACAAAACCAAAATAAGAGTTAAGTACAAATATCCATTCTGCTAAATAAAAATACATAATCCCAATACATGAACTGATAGCCATAAAAGAAAAGGGTAAGCTGAGCTCTACATCTAGGGTCCAAGCTCCAAGAGAGTAATAAAAGCAGCCTGATCAAAGCCCACTCGTACTGGGCTCACTCTGAGAACCTGAGGGTTGGGAAAAAGATAAAAACAACGGGGTCAGACATAAGTCTGAGCGAGTCCTATAACTTTAACAATACAATCATTAAAGTAACCAGAGAAGACATAAACTTGATATACGGTAATGTCTGGGGATGAATGGCTACACTAAGCAGCTTGGTAGTCTTAGGATAAACTAGGATAACGGTAAAGACGCATTTACCCACCCAAGGATAATTACTACACTGCACCACACCAGTCATTCCTACTTAAAGGTTGATCCCTCCCAAGGACTTAGAAAATTTACCCAGTAGTTTCGTGTACCCCTAGCTGACTACATAGGTGCCGTCTGCCCCTATCTCCACTAGGTGTACCCACTACTCCCAAGTGATCGGCTCCCTACCGTAGATACCCGTGCCAGCCCCACAGTGGGGTGTATCACTCCCCAAAGTGGCAACCCGATATAATTAACGGTGCACGGCTTATATCTACACGATACAACAACGTCTTACCTACCAGCCCGGGTCCACACACGCATATGAAACCCATTGGACTTGCGTTGCCACCGCTAACCCGTTTTGGCCTCTTATAGTCAAGCCCAGTACGCGTGTCCCGTCCTCGACATGGGTCGAGCCCAATAAGATACATATGGGTTACTGGTTGAAATGGGCCCCCACAAGCTACCCACCTAAGCTTGTCCCTTTTTCTAGTGCATCCCACATAACCCTTTAATCATGTTTAATTACATGTTTCCACTTGGTTAAGTATTCTAATCGTATTTTCTATTGCCACCCAAGGCAACCACTAGATTTCCACATGCCACCCAAGGCACCCACTTAACCACTCATGTCCCTCTACATGCTAATATGGTTAAGTGTTTCTTAATTAATTAATTAAGATCATGACCTCATAAAGACCTCTCACATTAGACCATCTTTTATGACTACTGGATATGCCGGTTGGTTCCGGACAGACTTCCGTCATCAAAAGGGTCTAACCTCGTGTCTTTACTTTAATCACGTATTTAATTTATGACTAAGACCTCTCACATTGGGCCAATCATTTGTAGCTGCTGGATTTGCCGGTTGGTTCCGGGCAGACTTCCGCTACAAAAGGGTCCAACCTCGTGTCTTAATTGATTAATTACACCTAATTAATCATCCCCATAATTTGTATTAATTATCCCTAATTAATTACACATTTTTAAGAATATGGGTAGACCTAACTCAATAGGTAAATTCCCAATTCCATAGTATGGGTAGACCTAACTTAATAGGTAAATTCCCAACTCCATAATATGGGTAGACCTAACTTAATAGGTAAATTCCCAATTATGTCCATACAATTATGTTATACACATTTTTATTAACATGCATATTAACCCCATCGTTTCCCACGTAATTCGTTTCATAACATGTCATATAAATGGGAAGATTCACTATAAATGTAATGGGTTCAATCTTAGCACAACGTTGGCTTTTACATGGGTTTAAAAAGGTGTCAACTTGCATCATAATATTAAACCCAACTAGCATCATTAAATAACCCAACTTGCATGAATACACATATGTCATATAAAGGTAACTTGCATAAGTGTTCATAGGTTACACAAAGGGTGAACTTGCATATGTGACTTGCATCATAAATAGGGTAAACATGCATATGTATGCATAGCATACAAAGGTGTCATCTTGCATATGTATGCATCTTATTTAAAAAGGGTAAACTTGCATGTCATAATGTATGCATAAAACCAACCACTTAGCATGCATGAAATCAAGCACTTAGCATGCATAAAACCAAACACTTAGCATGCATAAAATCAAATACTTAGCATGCATAAACCCAAACACTTAGCATGCATAAAATCAAATACTTAGCATGCATAAAGTCAAATACTTAGCATGCATAAAATCAAATACTTAGCATGCATAAAGTCAAATACTTAGCATGCATAAAATCAAATACATAGCATGCATAAAGTCAAATACTTAGCATGCATAAACCCCAATACTTAGCATGCATAAAACCCACCACTTAACTTGCATAAACCCACATACTTAACTTGCATAAACATAGGGTTAACATTAAACATAGATTAGCAAACTAACATCATATCATATGACTTAAAACCCACTAATCCGCATACAAAACCGCATGATCTCATCATATCTCATCTACTTAATTTAGCAATTGGTTATTAAAGTGATAGAAACTCACCAAAACCAAGATTAGCAAACTTATGAAGTAGAACTAGTTGCTATATTTGAAGATGGTGATGATTAGAGGTTGATTAGCTTGCAACTTTCTTCATAAATTAGTGGAGGCTCCTCCCAAGTTTGATTTTGGCGGCATGATGGTATCAATTCTATTTTTAGTATGGATTAGGCTTGCATTAGGGTGTATTTATAGGATTAGGGTGTGTTTTAGACCATAGGATTAGCCCTAGGTTAGATTAGGTCCGTCAGATTTAAGAAGTCTCTAGAGAATAGCCCAAAACACAGCCAAACCCTAAAATGGTGCACCAGTTTTAACTGGTCGAGCACCCCATGTCGACACCCAAGTCGACAGGGCTGTCGACTTGGTCCTACCCAGTCGACTGCCCAGTCGATAGGGCTGTCGACTCGGGTAGCCAGGCGGGAGTTTTTCCCTCCAGCGCCCAATGGCCCCAATTTTGAATTTTAAACCTGAATTTTAAATCTGTTTTGAACTTTGAATTTTCTGCAAACTTCATTGGGGCATAACTGGGCCATACGGACTCCGATTCTCGAAAACTCGGACTCTATTTCGCGTATTTTTCCGAGACGAACGCAATGACGCAGCCCGTTTCCCCCAATTCTCACATCTGAGATTATTTATTCTATAATTAGTGAATTTTAGCATTAACCGGAATTCGGGGTGTTACATTCTCCCCTCCTTAAAGGATTTCGCCCCCGAAATCTCTAAGATAAGGAGAATGCATATCCTACCATCCAAGCAACCATCTACTCAATCCATCAAACACGGGCATCCATTGTCCTTAAAACAATTTCTACTGATGTATGAGCATATGCAAAAAGTGTGTGTACATGTTCCCTATCTAATGTATGAACATATGCAAACCATGATAGTGCCATGCATCCAATATGTATGCGAGAGAACCCTATTGACACATACAATATCTACATGAGTGCACAATCATTCACCAAAATGCATCATCCAGATGATAACACAACCATTATACATCCATAAATATAGCTATCTACACACAATTATATGCAATATGAAGTGACTGAGCCGATCTAGTGCCTAGAGTGTGTGTATATGCATCCACGAGCAACCACTAGCAAACACTTGCATCCACTTGCATCCATCAACCATAACATGTCTCAAACACATGTTTCAACCATAGGTTTTCCCTATCTAAAGGTCAAAAGTACTAACGAGAGGACATACTAAAGATAAGATAAGTACTAGACAACGATAGAGGAGAAATTAAAAGACATACCCTCAAAAAGGAATGGGTACAATGAACGCATCTTCGCTTCCGTCTCCCAAGTTGCGTTGCTCTCATCTTCTCCCCATTGCACTTTGACTAGTTGAACCTCTCTGTTTCTCAACTTCCTAGTCTCTGACCCAAGGATGCGAGTAGGAGCTCGTCGAATAGTCGCATCACGCTCCACTTCCATTTCTTTAAGCAAGCTCGGCTCTACCACCTCTGCGGTCTCATGTAGGCACTTCCTCAAATGTGATACATGGAATACATCATGTACACCACTAAGTCTGTCGGGCAACTCCACTCTATATGCCATCCGTCCAATCCTTTCCTTAATAGGAAATGGCCCTACGAACCTTGGTGCTAACTTCCCAACAGATCCAAAGCGAACCACATTTCGTAACGGAGATACTTTGACAAAGACCATGTCCCCAACTTCAAACTCAAGGTCCGTCCTCCTCTTGTCCGCATAAGATTTTTGCCTATCCTGCGCTGCTTTCATCCTTCTTCGAATCAAGTCAATCTTCTCAGAAGTCTCCCTAACCATATCAGGCCCAAGCAAAATCTTATCCGTAGATTCCCACCAACATGTAGGTGACCGACAAGGCCTTCCATAAAGAGCTTCGAAAGGAGCCATACCAATACTGGACTGAAAGCTGTTATTATATGCGAACTCCACCAATGGAAGATGCTCTTCCCATGTACCTCCAAAATCTAAGATACAAAGCCTCAAAAGGTCTTCTAGGACACGATTCACCCTCTCAGTCTGGTCGTCCGTCTGAGGATGATATGCGGTGCTCAGACATAATTGAGTCCCCACTGCTTCTTGCAAACTTTTCCAGAACTCACTAGTGAAGATAGGATCTCGATCACTCACTATGCTAGAGGGTACCCCATGCAATCGAACTATCTCTCGAAGATATACTGAAGCTAGCCATGGAGCAGTCCTCTTGCTCTTCACAGGTATGAAATGGGCGCTTTTAGTAAGTCTGTCTACCACAACCCAAATTCCCGTATTACCCTTTCTCGATCTGGGTAACCCGTCAATAAAATCCATTGAGACGCTATCCCACTTCCATTGCGGAACTTCCAATGGGTGAAGCAACCCACCTGGTTTCTTTTGCTCCGCTTTCACTTGTTGGCACACCAAGCATCGAGCGACATACTCGGCCACATCTTTCTTCATACCGGCCCAGAAGAAAACCCGCTTCATGTCTTGGTACATCTTGTCCCCACCGGGATGAATGGTCATCCTAGAACGGTGTGCATCATCAAGAATAGCCTTCCTCAAACCCTCGTCTTGCGGTACACAAAGTCTACCGTCTCTACGTAAGCACCCCTTATCGTCTAGGGTGTACCTACTCAAATGGCTGGACGACTCCCCCCTTATGAGCTTCTCTACCATCTCAACCAACTGTGGGTCGTCCCTCTGTGCTTCTCCAATCCGCCCCAAAAGAGTAGGTCTGATCTCCAAGGATGCTAGCAAACCGGGTATATAGTCAATGGAAGGTCTGAAATCGAACATCGAGATAAATTCCAAGCTTCGTTGTTCCACGAACAATGGACTCAAGGACAACCTTTTTCTGCTCAAGGCGTCCGCCACCACGTTACCCTTGCCGGGGGTATACGCTATCTCGAAATCATAGGATGCTAAGAACTCCATCCAACTTTGCTGTCTCAAATTCAAATCCTTCTGAGAAAACAAGTACTTCAATGATTTGTGGTCAGTGAACAATTCGAATCTCTCGCCAAGAAGATAATGGCGCCAAATCTTAAGCGCAAAAACAATAGCGGCCAACTCTAAATCATGGGTAGGGTAATTTTTCTCATGTGCCCTCAACTGCCTTCCACCATAGGCTATCACCCTTCCCTCTTGCATTAAGACTGCGCCCAGCCCTGTCCCACAAGCATCGGTATAGACAACAAATAGCTTACTCCCATCTGGCAACACTAAAACTGGAGCTGTGGTTAGAGCTCTCTTTAACCGTCGGAACGCATCATCACAATCTACGTCCCATGTGAAAACAAGATTCTTCTTCGTTAAGCGGGTTAATGGGGCTGATATCTTTGCGAAGTCTTTGATAAACTTCCTATAATAACCCGCCAACCCCAAAAAACTTCTTACTTCGGTAGCATTCTTCGGAACCTTCCAATCTTGAATTGATACTACCTTCGCGGGATCCACAGCTATCCCTTCCTTGGAGACCACGTGCCCCAAGAACCGCACTTCCTTCCTCCAGAAGTGACATTTAGAGAATTTAGCCTTAAGGCTATGTGCTCGAAGAGTCTCCAACACCTCCCCAAGATGTAGGGCATGCTCTTCTTCACTCTTAGAAAATACTAAGATATCATCCACAAAGACCACCACGAATTTATTAAGGAACTCCCTGAACACCCTACTCATCAAATCAACAAAGTATGCAGGGGCGTTCGTCAACCCAAATGGCATCACCAGCCACTCATAAAAACCATCCGGAGTCCTAAAGGCAGTCTTGTCTATGCTATCCTCAGCCACCCTCAACTGATGAAACCCCGTGGCTAAGTCCAACTGAGAAAATACTGAAGCGCCAACCAACTGATCGAAAAGATCATCAATCCTCGGCAATGGGTGTCTATTCTTCTTTGTGAGCTTGTTAAGTTCTCTATAGTCTACACAAAGTCTGAGGGACCCATCCGCCTTCGTAGCAAAAACTACTGGAGCACCCCACTCCGATATACTTCGTCTTATGAACCCCTTCTCAAGCAACTCCCCTACTTGCTTATGGAGTTCCCTCCTCTCACGAGGAGCCATGTGGTGCACTGGTAAAGATACAGGTTTAGCATTATCCACCAGATATATTCGGAAGTCAATCTCCCGCTTTGGAGGTAAGCCCCTCACCTCCTGGAACACATCCGAGTATTCCCGGACAACTTTAACAGATTGCAAACTCTCGACCGAAGCGTCAAGCGATTCAAGATAACTTAGCATAACCGAATCCATGGGATTACAAGAGATCTCGAGAGTGTTACCCAAGCGGGTCATGAGCCTAACAATTCTCCTTTCGCAATCAAGAACGGCACCATTACTGGATAACCAGTCCATGCCCAAAATCAACCCATAGCCCGTGAAGCCCAAAACAAAAGCATCACATCTAAACTCAATGCTAAGTATAGAAATCTTCAAACCCAAACATATCATGGACAAATAAGTGGAGCCCCCAATTGGGTTTGAAACAACCAAGGGATCATCTACTAGACTGGTGTCTAAGTGCAGTGACTCAACTAATGATGATGAGATAAACGAATACGATGCGCCAGAATCAAACAATGTACGGACAGGATGATCAAATAGAAAAACCAGACTTTCCACGGAAATAGTTCTACCTCTTTCTCGAATCAGTGGAGCTGCGAGAGCCTGAACTTGCCCCCTTGCCTGAGCTGGTGCCACAAGAGCTTGCACCTGTCCTCCTGAGGTAGACCCCGTCCTTTGCCCTTTCTTAGGACAGTCTTTCACTAGATGTCCTGCTTCGCCACAGTGGAAGCAGCCAGTCTTCTTCTTCTTGCGACAATCCTTGCTTAGGTGGCCAGGTGTCCCACAATTGAAACACTTCTTCTTGCCCTTGCCACCGTTGCCTTTCCCACCTTTGTTTTGCTGTTGTTGCTGAGGTCTCTTTTGATCTCCTTTCTTCTCGGGTGCCTTATTAGCATTGGGACCCTTCTCTTCTTCATGCATGAGTGCCATGTCAACTAGCTTCTCGAAGGTGGCCCCCATAGGGATATGAGTCATAGCCAACCCATGCATCGGTTCATTCAAGCCTTTCACGAACCTCAAAGCCTTCTTCTCCGGTGTATTCACCATGTCTAGGCCAAACCTTGCCAATTGATTAAACTTGTTGACATATTCCTTCACTGAGAGATTTCCTTGCTTTAGAGTCAAGAATCTTTCCATATGCAAGTTTTCTTCCGCCCTTGAAAGAAACTTTGCCACAAATCTTTGCCTAAAATCCGCCCAAGAGTCAACGGGGCATTCTCCATTAGTGACCTCCCACCAGAATGAGGCCTCTCCCTTCATTAACCAAGCAGCTAACTTGACTTTCTTTCCTTCTTCCATCTCAAAGATATCTATCAACTCTTCCACCTCCTTAAGCCAATCTCTAGCCTCCACAAAAGTTTCAGATCCTTGAAAAGGTTTCCCTCCCATTGCTTTAAATTCCTTACAAGTCTTAGCAAAAGTATCCGTGCGAGGAGGAGGGGGAGGAGGAAGATCGGGTGCAACGGTTGGTGGAGGACCATTTGCTGGACCCGCAGTGGTGGCCCTAGCCTCCATCAATCTCCTATACCATACTGGTACCATCACACCTTCCGGAAAGTTAAGATCCTCAGCCATGCTGAAACGAAAAAGGAAAGATTCAAAACGGAGAATTTGAAAGATAAAGATATGGCTATTGGGGATTATGCTTTTCTTTCAAAAACTTTTCTCTTTAAAGACATGTTTTTGAAAATATCTTTTCCAAAAATGTTTTTAGAAAAATAGTTTTCTGAAAATTTTATCTGTTCCGGTAACCTTTGCTCTGATACCACATGTAACACCCCACACCCGCTACGGTCACTCTTTAACGGAATGCCATAACATCGGCGGAGTATTTTGAGTGAATATAGAACAGAGAAATTACAGCAAGACAGATATAAGTAATACTTGAAAATTTAAAACAACATTTCATTGTAGCGGAAAGTAAAACATGTCTGGTTACATCACAAAACCATAATAAGAGTTAAGTACAAATATCCATTCTGCTAAATAAAAATACATAATCCCAATACATGAACTGATAGCCATAAAAGAAAAGGGTAAGCTGAGCTCTACATCTAGGGTCCAAGCTCCAAGAGAGTAATAAAAGCAGCCTGATCAAAGCCCACTCGTACTGGGCCCACTCTGAGAACCTGAGGGTTGGGAAAAAGATAAAAACAACGGGGTCAGACATAAGTCTGAGCGAGTCCTATAACTTTAACAATACAATCATTAAAGTAACCAGAGAAGACATAAACTTGATATACGGTAATGTCTGGGGATGAATGGCTACACTAAGCAGCTTGGTAGTCTTAGGATAAACTAGGATAACCGTAAAGACGCATTTACCCACCCAAGGATAATTACTACACTGCACCACACCAGTCATTCCTACTTAAAGTTTGATCCCTCCCAAGGACTTAGAAAATTTACCCAGTAGTTTCGTGTACCCCTAGCTGACTACATAGGTGCCGTCTGCCCCTATCTCCACTAGGTGTACCCACTACTCCCAAGTGATCGGCTCCCTACCGTAGATACCCGTGCTGGCCCCACAGTGGGGTGTATCACTCCCCAAAGTGGCAACCCGATATAATTAACGGTGCACGGCTTATATCTACACGATGCAACAACGTCTTACCTACCAGCCCGGGTCCACACACGCATATGAAACCCGTTGGACTTGCGTTGCCACCGCTAACCCGTTTTGGCCTCTTATAGTCAAGCCCAGTACGCGTGTCCCGTCCTCGACATGGGTCGAGCCCAATAAGATACATATGGGTTACTGGTTGAAATGGGCCCCCACAAGCTACCCACCTAAGCTTGTCCCTTTTTCTAGTGCATCCCACTTAACCCTTTAATCATGTTTAATTACATGTTTCCACTTGGTTAAGTATTCTAATCGTATTTTCTATTGCCACCCAAGGCAACCACTAGATTTCCACATGCCACCCAAGGCACCCACTTAACCCCTCATGTCCCTCTACATGCTAATATGGTTAAGTGTTTCTTAATTAATTAATTAAGATCATGACCTCATAAAGACCTCTCACATTAGACCATCTTTTATGACTGCTGGATATGCCGGTTGGTTCCGGGCAGACTTCCGTCATCAAAAGGGTCTAACCTCGTGTCTTTACTTTAATCACGTATTTAATTTATGACTAAGACCTCTCACATTGGGCCAATCATTTGTAGCTGCTGGATTTGCCGGTTGGTTCCGGGCAGACTTCCGCTACAAAAGGGTCCAACCTCGTGTCTTAGTTGATTAATTACACCTAATTAATCATCCCCATAATTTGTATTAATTATCCCTAATTAATTACACATTTTTAAGAATAAGGGTAGACCTAACTCAATAGGTAAATTCCCAATTCCATAGTATGGGTAGACCTAACTTAATAGGTAAATTCCCAACTCCATAATATGGGTAGACCTAACTTAATAGGTAAATTCCCAATTATGTCCATACAATTATGTTATACACATTTTTATTAACATGCATATTAACCCCATCGTTTCCCACGTAATTCGTTTCATAACATGTCATATAAATGGGAAGATTCACTATAAATGTAATGGGTTCAATCTTAGCACAACGTTGGCTTTTACATGGGTTTAAAAAGGTGTCAACTTGCATCATAATATTAAACCCAACTAGCATCATTAAATAACCCAACTTGCATGAATACACATATGTCATATAAAGGTAACTTGCATAAGTGTTCATAGGTTACACAAAGGGTGAACTTGCATATGTGACTTGCATCATAAATAGGGTAAACATGCATATGTATGCATAGCATACAAAGGTGTCATCTTGCATATGTATGCATCTTATTTAAAAAGGGTAAACTTGCATGTCATAATGTATGCATAAAACCAACCACTTAGCATGCATGAAATCAAGCACTTAGCATGCATAAAACCAAACACTTAGCATGCATAAAATCAAATACTTAGCATGCATAAACCCAAACACTTAGCATGCATAAAATCAAATACTTAGCATGCATAAAGTCAAATACTTAGCATGCATAAAATCAAATACTTAGCATGCATAAAGTCAAATACTTAGCATGCATAAAATCAAATACTTAGCATGCATAAAGTCAAATACTTATCATGCATAAACCCCAATACTTAGCATGCATAAAACCCACCACTTAACTTGCATAAACCCACATACTTAACTTGCATAAACATAGGGTTAACATTAAACATAGATTAGCAAACTAACATCATATCATATGACTTAAAACCCACTAATCCGCATACAAAACCGCATGATCTCATCATATCTCATCTACTTAATTTAGCAATTGGTTATTAAAGTGATAGAAACTCACCAAAACCAAGATTAGCAAACTTATGAAGTAGAACTAGTTGCTATATTTGAAGATGGTGATGATTAGAGGTTGATTAGCTTGCAACTTTCTTCATAAATTAGTGGAGGCTCCTCCCAAGTTTGATTTTTGCGGCATGATGGTATCAATTCTATTTTTAGTATGGATTAGGCTTGCATTAGGGTGTATTTATAGGATTAGGGTGTGTTTTAGACCATAGGATTAGCCCTAGGTTAGATTAGGTCCGTCAGATTTAAGAAGTCTCTAGAGAATAGCCCAAAACACAGCCAAACCCTAAAATGGTGCACCAGGTTTAACTGGTCGAGCACCCCCTGTCGACACCCAAGTCGACAGGGCTGTCGACTTGGTCCTACCCAGTAGACTGCCCAGCCGACAGGGCTGTCGACTCGGGTAGCTAGGCGGGAGTTTTTCCCTCCAGCGCCCAATGGCCCCAATTTTGAATTTTAAACCTGAATTTTAAATCTGTTTTGAACTTTGAATTTTCTGCAAACTTCATTGGGCCATAACTGGGACATACGGACTCCGATTCTCGAAAACTCGGACTCTATTTCGCGTATTTTTCAGAGACGAACGTAATGAAACAGCCCGTTTCCCCCAATTCTCACATCTAAGATTATTTATTCTATAATTAGTGAATTTTAGCATTAACCGGAATTCGGGGTGTTACAGACTGTGTGTCTGACATTGGATTTTTCTCTGTGTTGATTGATCTCTATTAAATATACGTCTGCCTGGTGAAGGGGAATTCATTCCCTTACTTCACCCTTCTCTGAGACGTACGGAATCAGAGGTTGTATATCGATAGACGTCTGTTGCATGGTGTGAATTGCCTGTGTGGCATGCCTAAGTGGAAATTGATCAAGGCTTTTGTTCAAAAGCAAAGTCTTGTGGTTGATGATCAAAGCACGACCTGTGTGGCATAGCTTTGTGTAGCATTGATTCGCGTGCCTCACACCCCGGTTGTGAACCAGAAACGGGAGAAGGATCCAGGGAGGGCATGCGTTTCCTTCTAGCTAGGGGGGTGTCAGTGACCTACCAGCCCCGATATTTATATTATTTTCACCTGTGTGGTTGTTGCTGTTGCGAGGCGCCTCGGATATATCGGTGACTATGTGGAGCCGATGGAGTCATTTGGCTCATTTACGCCCCAAAGGGCAGGGAAACGCAGTGTTCAGGCATTTTAATCCACATCGGTGGACCGACCCTTTTGCTCCTAAGGCTTGACAGAGTACTTGCCTGAGGCTCGGGCTAGAGAGTCTCGAATTCGGTGGAGGACAATCCCTTGCCTCGGTTCATAGATGGAAATCCAATTTCGAAATACGCGACTTTGCGGTTTTGATTGTAGAGCCTAGTATGGCGACATGATATATGGTACCCATGCCGTCTAGGATTGATACATTTATATTTGAAGTTGTTTTATACACTATGCACTTATAATAGTATCAAATGATTTGTTTTTAATGTACCAAGCATTTTTGGCTATTATAAGGGAAAACCCTATCCTCCGGCTTGTGTTGCATTGTGTGATGGGACCTGGGTCTTATAATAGCTTCATTTTTCCAAAAAGCATTGTGCTGTTTTGTTATATGCACCAGTATTCTTGGGAGGAAACCCGTTCCGTGTTATATTGCGTGGTCCCTTGATATATCTGATTTAAAGTAAAGCTTTAAATAACTGTTTTAGTTCTCACACCAGTCACATGACACTACAACAAAAACACCATATTACAACTTTAATTTTACAATGGTGGTAAAATCCACCGTTGTAATAAATGTTTTTTACGACTTTTTTCCAGAAAAGTTGTAATAAACTTATTTTTAACAACTGTGTTATTTTGACAGTTGTAATAAAAGCCTATCCAACTTTTATTTTTTGACTGTTGTAATATATGTCTATATTTTAATATAATTAACAACTAATAATTAATATTTAATAAATTTATATTGATTATATATAATTAATAACTAATAATTACTATTAATAATCAATTAGGAAGTAATAATTAATAATCAATCCGTAATATCTAATACTTAGCAATTAAGAAGAATAATTAAAAAATATAGTTAATATTACATAATTATTATTATTTATTAATATTTGATAATTATTAGTGAAAATAATTTCTAATAAAAATGAATACATTATAATATATACTCAATATTAATACTTAAGAGTCGTAACTAATGAAAACATTAATACTTTTGAAGTGATATTTAGTGTTTAATAATTATTTTTAAATGATTAATATTTAAAACTAATAATTAATTAATAATCAATAACTAATAAAATATTTAATAATTTAGAATTAATAAGAGATATTAACAATTAAGAAGTAACATTTTGTTTTTAATATTTCATAGTTATAGTTAGCAATTGTGTGAGAACCCAAATTTTGTGACTCAAATATAATATTGATTATAATTAAATATATATTTGGGGTGAATGAACAAATGAATAAATAAACAGATCATTTGTATGTATATGATGAATATATACAAATTTGTACATGGTTAAAATTGTTGACAAAATATACACGTCTATTGCTTATTTTGTATAACATGGAAATGGATCTAAATGTTGTAAAATGGGTTAAGTGTTGTATGGAGCTAATAAAGAAAAACCCTAAGGGGCAAAGTTGGAATTAGCAAGATCACAGCCCTAATAAATTAACCTAGAAAACAATCGGCCGGCCCTCAATTCATTTCTCTCGTTCATTACAAAAAAAAAAGGCCGAAGCCCTAGCCGATAAAAATTGGGGGGAAATCAATCAATCCACCGTCTCGCATCAAATAGAACCGATTCGTGAGAGAGATGGATTCTAGAGGGAAACGGTGGCAGGTCTAGGGAGATCGAAACCTAAATCGAGGAACCACAGAGAGAAATCGAAGTCTGGAAGCACGAAACCGAATCGAATGTGAGTGTATTTCACTTTTCAAATAGAAATCGAAGTCTGTAAGCTGAGTTCAAGAATTATTTATATATTTTTATATGTACAGTCTTCTTGCTATTAAAGTCTGAACTAAATGAGATTTGGGAAAAGATAAAAATAATTATCTTTTTGTTATATAAGCAGTTAAACTGTCTGCTTGCTTATATGTAAATATGGTTTCTGAACTTTCTAGCTGAATCGGTTTTAAGGGTTATATTAGGAACCTGTATGAAATTGTAAGGTTATATTAGGAACCTGAATCATTTTCATCTTTTAATCAATTTGATGTCTAGTTACTGCTGCCGAAATTTAACTCTTTTTTCTTTGTTATGCAAATATATAGCCTGGTTGCTAAGATTGTGTAACGACCCAGATTTTTCGAACAGTTATTTTAAATATTAGTATCATTTAAATATTGAATTAACAATATAAAAGAATTTTTATAGTGAATTATCGATTTAATAATCGAAATACGATTTAATTTGATAATTATCGAAATACGAGAACTAAACAATTTAATTCAAAGGTAAAATTGAATCGAAACAGTTTAGATGATCAATGTATATATACGATTTAAATATGAACAATAATGATTGGGATTTATTGTTAAATTTATTTGTTTTGAATTTAAATTGATTTAATATGGCTATTTTAAATATACGTTCAAATTAAATGGTATAATCTATTTCGTTGAATTCAGAATAATGAATAACGTTGGAAACATCAGTCGTTCAGATTAAATAACGGTTCAGAATTTAGAATAAAGGACCATGAGATATTTTGGTAAAATATATTAATTAAAAATCAAATCAATGTATGTACTTATGGAAACAGGCCGACCTAAAAATTTGTACATCGCAGACCTATGCTGTCTTTTATTCTTTCATCTCTCGTCCGTTCTGTTTCCTTTCTTTGATATCTAAAGAACAAGTTTTAATGACCTTGTACCTCATGTCCTCTTTCACACTTCTATAAATTGAGCCAACGCCTCCATTCTCCACTCAGTAACCAACGAAGAACTCGAGTAGCTACCTTCCCTTTTTCTCCTCAGTCATTCGAAATCGGAAATCCTTCTAGAAAAAAAAAAACCGAAAATCAAAATCGAACGCGAAACTCCAGGGTTCTACTTCGGGGATTTTAACGCGAGTTCAACATCGAGGTGGTATTCGCGATTCAGGCACACTCAAGGTTGAAATTGAGGTGCGTTGGGGTCTGTTTGAGGATCGAGATTTGGTAAATCAAAGTTTGAAGGGTTGCTATTGGGTTCTTGGGTGAAGCGATGGTCACTTGGGATGTTCGGGCTTATGCAGAGAGGATGTGGGGAGAGTACGGGAGTGTGGATCGATGAACTGGAGTGGGAGTATGATGCCGACAGAGATGGTCGTGACTGGAGTACTATTGTCTGGAGGGGGGTTCGACAGTTAAATGGAACTGTGCAGAGATGGACTTCTGTTTTGGGAAGGTCGATGTTGGATTTTGCACTAGAAAAGGAGGAGCTCGGATTTGTTTGTTTGGAGTGCGAATTGTTTGTGGGTGATGGAGAGTTCAATCTAGGGTTCATTGAGGAGATTAGAGTTCGACAGTGGGATATTGGAGGTAAGCTTGGTCCCCAACTGTCAACGGATGGTGGAGTGACGGTAAGATGTTCGAGGAAATGCAGAAAAGGGAAGTGCAATATTTTGGGATGAGTTTCAATAGAAATGGATCGGAAGTTTGAGGACATAATTGGTGGAGTTGTCTGATGTTTTCATTAGCAATAAGGTATGTGTTTTATGAATTTAAATTTCATGGGATAATTAATTTAATTGTTTTAGTAAATTAATTTAAAATAAATACAGTTTAATTGAAAATAGAATCAAATAAATTATAGGTGTATAGATTCCACTCGAGTTGATTCGTAAGACACAACAACATGGAATTAACTGGGTATTCAGCACAAATGGAATCAAGTGAGTAAATCTCACTCACCTTTAGAATTATTTTTATTTCATTAAAAATAATTGTTTGTTGCTTGTGTGCATGCTTTCTGCTTGTTTTATATATATATATATTAGTTATTTAGGCTATTATATATATATATTGGGTTGATTGATTGGTTGGATTCCCGCAGTCTCATTAGCGGATGCCCGCAGTTTCATAGCGGATGATTACCCTATACGCCCCACGCTATGATTAGTGGATGACCTTCTATACCGCGATATTCTGCCACGAAGCAGAATGGGTATTATTTATGTGCTAACATCTGTGGATGCAGGAAAACAGGTTGGAGGAATCCAACTGGATTCCTCAAAAATATATTATCTGTTTGTTTATTTGCTTGCATATATATTGTTATATATGATGTGTTAGAAAAATAAATAATTCGTTGCTTTGTGTGTTTAAATATCACTGGGCTTAAGTAATGATATTTAAAATATCGTGGAAGGATATTTAAGATTTTAAAAGGAAAAATTCTATTTTTAAATAGAATTTGAATTTTAAATGGAATAAAGATATAACTTGTTTTGAAAAATAAAACAAGTAGTTTCTTTATAAACGAAGTTTATAAATAGTTCTTTTATAACAAAGTTATAATTGAAGTGAAAAGAATTATCACTTGATAATTCAGAAATAGAACTACAAGTGTGAAATTGGAATTTGAAATGAAATTTCAAAAACAGGATGTGAAATGAAATTTTTAAATATATAACTCAAATGAAATTTGAAGTATAACATTTGAATTTTAAAAGGGGGATTGAATATTAGAAATTCAAATAAAGAAATTCAAATAGAGATTTGAATGTAGAATTTCAAAATAGAATTTGAAATATAGAAATTCAAAAAGGAGAATTGAATAGAATTTGAAATATAGTATTTCAAAGAAGAATTCAAATGTGAAATTTGAATAAAGATTTGAATGGAATTTGAATAGAGATTTGAAATAGAAATTCAAGTATTGAATTTGAACATGAAATTGAATATAGGAATTCAAGTAGAAATTTGAAGATGGAATTTCAAAATAGAATTTGAAATAAACTTTGAAAAATAGGATTTCAAGATAGAATTGAAATAGGATTTCAAAATAGGAAATCCAAATAGTTTTGAGATAGAATTTGAATTCAAGGAAATTGAAATAGAATTTGAATTCAAAGGAATTCGAATGGGATTGAAATAAAGGAAATTCAGAAATGGAATTTCAAATAAAAGAAGAATGAAATTTGAAATTTTGGGAATTTCAAATAAGAGAAAATGGAATTTGAAACATTTAGAATTTCAAATAGAAATTTAAATGGAGTTTGGATATTTAAATTCAAGTATGAATTTCAAATATAGAAATTCAAAAAGGGGATTGAATTAAAGTGGGAATTCGAATAAATGATTTGAAATGGAATTCGAATAAAGGATTTCAAATGGGATTTGAATACAGGATTTAAAACTACGAAATCTGAAATGTAAAAGATTCAAATGGAATTTGGAATATATATATTAGAAGGAAGTTGAATTCATTTAAAGAAGTTTAAAAGATTTATATATATATATAAATATAATTAAAACGAACTCGCCGCAGCGCTGCAGTTCGTAAAATAGCGATTCGAACTTCAATCGAGTATACCGAGCGCAATTGAAGTCGGAATCTTTCGAAACAAGAAACGTCAGGACCGATTTGATAATAGTTTTCTAATGAAAGAGAAAAATCTGGAATTCGTCGTATAGATTTTGAGTTATGTCAAAATCAAATTTTCAGAAAAGCAGCGCCAGAACCATTATAAAACCATAACGGTTTATTTAATTAAATTAAAGGATTTAAGTAAATAAAAATCGAAATTTCTATTTAGAAAAATCCAGATGTGAGTTATAAAATATATGTGAACTCCAGTGGAGTAATGAGTTGATTTCTGAAATAGAAATCAGATTTTTGATTTATTAGAGTTAACTAGTTCGAATAGAAATTAGTTAATGAGATTTCGAATAAATATTGAGCTTCAAATAAGTGAATTCGATTTGAAAATTTATATTCGAAATAGAAAAGGAAACTAGAATTGAAATTGAAATTCAATTTGGTTATGAACGAGTTAAATATTTTGTTTGAACATGTTATGTTCAACAAAGAAGTGAAATAGGCAAATTGGCCGATTTAAAGAACAAATGGGCGAAACTGAATTCAAATGATTAGATGGTGTTGAATTGAATTGAAAACAGGTGAACAGGTTTAGACAGGTATGGGATGAGGTATATGAAGTTTATAAATGTAATGCCCGACAAAAAGGTACATGTTTAAATTCATATATGGGTTTTATGCGCCGTATCGGCAAGCCGCTTGGCTTTTCCTTTTCTTTTTGAGATTAGAAGATACCGGGAAGCTATTTGAAATTTCCCGATGCTCCCGATACAGGGGAGGTTATGGCGAATTTTTCCGGGAATTTAAGGAGTTAGAATATTTTTAAGAAATTTGACAATTAGAAATCTATATATCGATATATATAGAATTCGATAAGGCAACGAAATCAAAAATAGAGGAAAGGGCCAATATGATTATTGAAAATATTTGGCTAACAAATATTGATTGAGAAAATAGAGAAGTGGTTTAATTAATGAATATTAATTAAAGAGCCCAGTGGTTTGTTTGATATGTTTGGATGAACACTTGTTTTTATTCGATAGTTAAATCACAGACTATCGAAGTTTTTGACCATCGTTGTCAATATGGAGAGACCGGTTGGATTATTATCCGAAGAACCACTCCGTATCGGCATAAGCGTTGCGAACCAAGTATGCTGAATATATTGAAGACGGAGTGAAGTGCAAGGGCTTTTCTATTTATAGAAATAGTGCCTTCGGTTTCGTTCAATCCCAGAACGAACGTATATGGACGAATGTCTGACAGAGTATTTCCAATGATCAAATGGGTTGGTCTGTATGAATATATATGGTTGCAACGGATTTATCCCTTAGCATAATATCCAGAATATTTGTGCAAACTCAACTAGTGATTAACGGATCTGACGATGTGGCATTCAAAGTGATGGTGTTATCAAGGAATGGTAAGTATGCGTAGCCTCAGGCCTCAACAACCGGGAAAGGACAAAAATCGGGCAGGCAGCATGGCTATGTGGGTCGCACCCATTAGGGTGTATAATCACCTATCTAGAGAAATTCCTTTTGTTTCTAAATCTATCGATTCTGCCCATTCGGGAAACGGTGGTTTGAGTCCAACCGTTGGTGATATACATTCGATACACTCAAGCGAAATGAGTGGTCGGTCATGTGTGGGCCGGGTTGCAAGATGTTCTTGTTGAACCCAGTGTATTCGCCTCTAGAGATACACAGGCGGAAGGTGGTTCCATACCTTGTCATGTTGGAAATTCAATCTCCAATAAGCGCCATGCGGTTTTTGATTTTATACTATATATGTGGAGCGTGAGATGCAAGCGTTCTGCTATTTGGTTATTTATTTGATGTAGACATTATTATAATATCACTGGATTTTCTTATCAAAGTGCTTTGGGTTATAGTAAGGTAAAAACCATCCATGTTTATGTGTGGGCTGGTCTTACTATTATCTTTTCTTTTGAAAGGATTTTTAAAGTTAAACAAGTGGTTGGAGTTTACTCACACCAGTCCCATGACTGACCCAGAGTTTATTTTGTTTTGTTTTCCCTAAACTCTTGGGTGCCCAAATTTGTACGGGCAGTCAAGTGTTTCAGGCTTTTACAGATACACTTGGAGGAGCTTGAAGCTGGAGGCTTCAATGTTAGTTATGTAGAGTTACTTCCGCTGAATCAAATGTTATGTGTACTCTGATGATGGTATGTATTTATGTACAAAACAGATTGTATTTCAAAGCTTATGTTATATAATATATTTTATTCGTTCCGCTGTGAGTTTGTGATCTTCGTTTTTCTTCTATTCTAATATTTCTTTCTTTCTATTTCTCATCCTCTAACTTCTTTCTAAAGATGAGTCGTATTTCTGTGCAATTTGAGTTGGACGTGTAGTGTTTTTGGTCAACTCAGATAGCTCGGATTTGCGGTTCATTACAGTGGTATCAGAGCTGAGGTTGAGCAAATACCTAGGCTTGTGTGGCATGTGCTCATTAGAGATAGGGTCAGTAGTACCCTAGAATGAGTTGAGCGTATATATACGAGAGAGCGTATTTGTAAATTTATATAAAAATTGTTTTATATTGTGTTGGCTTGTCTGTTGAGTAGTTTATGAATTCTGGTCGAATCGTGGGACGCCACGACGTCGATAGGAGTTTCTAAATACTTGAACAGAAAATTGAACACGATATAGTTTTAAAATGGGTAGATGAAATAATTTTACCCGAAAATTCTATTTTGATGTAGAAAGAATAATTTTCTAGAATTATTATTATATGGATGTGTTGGATGTTGATATTATAATCAAATTAGATTATAAATTTGAAATGGGTAATTATAACCAAATAGAATTTGTATATGAATTAAATATACAAATAAGATGAATTAGAATTTAATTCAAACCAGAATTAAGCATTCAAAATCCTGGGAAGTTGGAAATATTTTCTAAAGGTAAATAATATAACTTTGGTTGTAAAGGATTTGAAATGAAAACCCGGGGATTTTGAATTTCTGGAATTTAAATTTAACTTGAGCAAGTTAAATAGATTGAAGCAAATAAATTGAGTAAAACCAATCTGAATGAGTTGGATACATATGACTTGAATATGAAATGAATGTGAATATATATGAGATGTAATATAAACGAGAACCAAAAGTTTTGGTGGAATTAAATTTGTTGGAATATGAAGAGTTGAGTTTCAACATAAGTGGATTGTTGAAAGGTAATGGATTTGTATCATTTTTCCTAACTTAGCAATTTCGAGGACGAAATTATTTTAAGGGGGGAAGAATGTAACGACCCAGATTTTTCGAACAGTTATTTTAAATATTAGTATCATTTAAATATTGAATTAACAATATAAAAGAATTTTTATAGTGAATTATCGATTTAATAATCGAAATACGATTTAATTTGATAATTATCGAAATACGAGAACTAAACAATTTAATTCAAAGGTAAAATTGAATCGAAACAGTTTAGATGATCAATGTATATATACGATTTAAATATGAACAATAATGATTGGGATTTATTGTTAAATTTATTTGTTTTGAATTTAAATTGATTTAATATGGCTATTTTAAATATACGTTCAAATTAAATGGTATAATCTATTTCGTTGAATTCAGAATAATGAATAACGTTGGAAACATCAGTCGTTCAGATTAAATAACGGTTCAGAATTTAGAATAAAGGACCATGAGATATTTTGGTAAAATATATTAATTAAAAATCAAATCAATGTATGTACTTATGGAAACAGGCCGACCTAAAAATTTGTACATCGCAGACCTATGCTGTCTTTTATTCTTTCATCTCTCGTCCGTTCTGTTTCCTTTCTTTGATATCTAAAGAACAAGTTTTAATGACCTTGTACCTCATGTCCTCTTTCACACTTCTATAAATTGAGCCAACGCCTCCATTCTCCACTCAGTAACCAACGAAGAACTCGAGTAGCTACCTTCCCTTTTTCTCCTCAGTCATTCGAAATCGGAAATCCTTCTAGAAAAAAAAAAAACCGAAAATCAAAATCGAACGCGAAACTCCAGGGTTCTACTTCGGGGATTTTAACGCGAGTTCAACATCGAGGTGGTATTCGCGATTCAGGCACACTCAAGGTTGAAATTGAGGTGCGTTGGGGTCTGTTTGAGGATCGAGATTTGGTAAATCAAAGTTTGAAGGGTTGCTATTGGGTTCTTGGGTGAAGCGATGGTCACTTGGGATGTTCGGGCTTATGCAGAGAGGATGTGGGGAGAGTACGGGAGTGTGGATCGATGAACTGGAGTGGGAGTATGATGCCGACAGAGATGGTCGTGACTGGAGTACTATTGTCTGGAGGGGGGTTCGACAGTTAAATGGAACTGTGCAGAGATGGACTTCTGTTTTGGGAAGGTCGATGTTGGATTTTGCACTAGAAAAGGAGGAGCTCGGATTTGTTTGTTTGGAGTGCGAATTGTTTGTGGGTGATGGAGAGTTCAATCTAGGGTTCATTGAGGAGATTAGAGTTCGACAGTGGGATATTGGAGGTAAGCTTGGTCCCCAACTGTCAACGGATGGTGGAGTGACGGTAAGATGTTCGAGGAAATGCAGAAAAGGGAAGTGCAATATTTTGGGATGAGTTTCAATAGAAATGGATCGGAAGTTTGAGGACATAATTGGTGGAGTTGTCTGATGTTTTCATTAGCAATAAGGTATGTGTTTTATGAATTTAAATTTCATGGGATAATTAATTTAATTGTTTTAGTAAATTAATTTAAAATAAATACAGTTTAATTGAAAATAGAATCAAATAAATTATAGGTGTATAGATTCCACTCGAGTTGATTCGTAAGACACAACAACATGGAATTAACTGGGTATTCAGCACAAATGGAATCAAGTGAGTAAATCTCACTCACCTTTAGAATTATTTTTATTTCATTAAAAATAATTGTTTGTTGCTTGTGTGCATGCTTTCTGCTTGTTTTATATATATTAGTTATTTAGGCTATTATATATATATATTGGGTTGATTGATTGGTTGGATTCCCGCAGTCTCATTAGCGGATGCCCGCAGTTTCATAGCGGATGATTACCCTATACGCCCCACGCTATGATTAGTGGATGACCTTCTATACCGCGATATTCTGCCACGAAGCAGAATGGGTATTATTTATGTGCTAACATCTGTGGATGCAGGAAAACAGGTTGGAGGAATCCAACTGGATTCCTCAAAAATATATTATCTGTTTGTTTATTTGCTTGCATATATATTGTTATATATGATGTGTTAGAAAAATAAATAATTCGTTGCTTTGTGTGTTTAAATATCACTGGGCTTAAGTAATGATATTTAAAATATCGTGGAAGGATATTTAAGATTTTAAAAGGAAAAATTCTATTTTTAAATAGAATTTGAATTTTAAATGGAATAAAGATATAACTTGTTTTGAAAAATAAAACAAGTAGTTTCTTTATAAACGAAGTTTATAAATAGTTCTTTTATAACAAAGTTATAATTGAAGTGAAAAGAATTATCACTTGATAATTCAGAAATAGAACTACAAGTGTGAAATTGGAATTTGAAATGAAATTTCAAAAACAGGATGTGAAATGAAATTTTTAAATATATAACTCAAATGAAATTTGAAGTATAACATTTGAATTTTAAAAGGGGGATTGAATATTAGAAATTCAAATAAAGAAATTCAAATAGAGATTTGAATGTAGAATTTCAAAATAGAATTTGAAATATAGAAATTCAAAAAGGAGAATTGAATAGAATTTGAAATATAGTATTTCAAAGAAGAATTCAAATGTGAAATTTGAATAAAGATTTGAATGGAATTTGAATAGAGATTTGAAATAGAAATTCAAGTATTGAATTTGAACATGAAATTGAATATAGGAATTCAAGTAGAAATTTGAAGATGGAATTTCAAAATAGAATTTGAAATAAACTTTGAAAAATAGGATTTCAAGATAGAATTGAAATAGGATTTCAAAATAGGAAATCCAAATAGTTTTGAGATAGAATTTGAATTCAAGGAAATTGAAATAGAATTTGAATTCAAAGGAATTCGAATGGGATTGAAATAAAGGAAATTCAGAAATGGAATTTCAAATAAAAGAAGAATGAAATTTGAAATTTTGGGAATTTCAAATAAGAGAAAATGGAATTTGAAACATTTAGAATTTCAAATAGAAATTTAAATGGAGTTTGGATATTTAAATTCAAGTATGAATTTCAAATATAGAAATTCAAAAAGGGGATTGAATTAAAGTGGGAATTCGAATAAATGATTTGAAATGGAATTCGAATAAAGGATTTCAAATGGGATTTGAATACAGGATTTAAAACTACGAAATCTGAAATGTAAAAGATTCAAATGGAATTTGGAATATATATATTAGAAGGAAGTTGAATTCATTTAAAGAAGTTTAAAAGATTTATATATATATATAAATATAATTAAAACGAACTCGCCGCAGCGCTGCAGTTCGTAAAATAGCGATTCGAACTTCAATCGAGTATACCGAGCGCAATTGAAGTCGGAATCTTTCGAAACAAGAAACGTCAGGACCGATTTGATAATAGTTTTCTAATGAAAGAGAAAAATCTGGAATTCGTCGTATAGATTTTGAGTTATGTCAAAATCAAATTTTCAGAAAAGCAGCGCCAGAACCATTATAAAACCATAACGGTTTATTTAATTAAATTAAAGGATTTAAGTAAATAAAAATCGAAATTTCTATTTAGAAAAATCCAGATGTGAGTTATAAAATATATGTGAACTCCAGTGGAGTAATGAGTTGATTTCTGAAATAGAAATCAGATTTTTGATTTATTAGAGTTAACTAGTTCGAATAGAAATTAGTTAATGAGATTTCGAATAAATATTGAGCTTCAAATAAGTGAATTCGATTTGAAAATTTATATTCGAAATAGAAAAGGAAACTAGAATTGAAATTGAAATTCAATTTGGTTATGAACGAGTTAAATATTTTGTTTGAACATGTTATGTTCAACAAAGAAGTGAAATAGGCAAATTGGCCGATTTAAAGAACAAATGGGCGAAACTGAATTCAAATGATTAGATGGTGTTGAATTGAATTGAAAACAGGTGAACAGGTTTAGACAGGTATGGGATGAGGTATATGAAGTTTATAAATGTAATGCCCGACAAAAAGGTACATGTTTAAATTCATATATGGGTTTTATGCGCCGTATCGGCAAGCCGCTTGGCTTTTCCTTTTCTTTTTGAGATTAGAAGATACCGGGAAGCTATTTGAAATTTCCCGATGCTCCCGATACAGGGGAGGTTATGGCGAATTTTTCCGGGAATTTAAGGAGTTAGAATATTTTTAAGAAATTTGACAATTAGAAATCTATATATCGATATATATAGAATTCGATAAGGCAACGAAATCAAAAATAGAGGAAAGGGCCAATATGATTATTGAAAATATTTGGCTAACAAATATTGATTGAGAAAATAGAGAAGTGGTTTAATTAATGAATATTAATTAAAGAGCCCAGTGGTTTGTTTGATATGTTTGGATGAACACTTGTTTTTATTCGATAGTTAAATCACAGACTATCGAAGTTTTTGACCATCGTTGTCAATATGGAGAGACCGGTTGGATTATTATCCGAAGAACCACTCCGTATCGGCATAAGCGTTGCGAACCAAGTATGCTGAATATATTGAAGACGGAGTGAAGTGCAAGGGCTTTTCTATTTATAGAAATAGTGCCTTCGGTTTCGTTCAATCCCAGAACGAACGTATATGGACGAATGTCTGACAGAGTATTTCCAATGATCAAATGGGTTGGTCTGTATGAATATATATGGTTGCAACGGATTTATCCCTTAGCATAATATCCAGAATATTTGTGCAAACTCAACTAGTGATTAACGGATCTGACGATGTGGCATTCAAAGTGATGGTGTTATCAAGGAATGGTAAGTATGCGTAGCCTCAGGCCTCAACAACCGGGAAAGGACAAAAATCGGGCAGGCAGCATGGCTATGTGGGTCGCACCCATTAGGGTGTATAATCACCTATCTAGAGAAATTCCTTTTGTTTCTAAATCTATCGATTCTGCCCATTCGGGAAACGGTGGTTTGAGTCCAACCGTTGGTGATATACATTCGATACACTCAAGCGAAATGAGTGGTCGGTCATGTGTGGGCCGGGTTGCAAGATGTTCTTGTTGAACCCAGTGTATTCGCCTCTAGAGATACACAGGCGGAAGGTGGTTCCATACCTTGTCATGTTGGAAATTCAATCTCCAATAAGCGCCATGCGGTTTTTGATTTTATACTATATATGTGGAGCGTGAGATGCAAGCGTTCTGCTATTTGGTTATTTATTTGATGTAGACATTATTATAATATCACTGGATTTTCTTATCAAAGTGCTTTGGGTTATAGTAAGGTAAAAACCATCCATGTTTATGTGTGGGCTGGTCTTACTATTATCTTTTCTTTTGAAAGGATTTTTAAAGTTAAACAAGTGGTTGGAGTTTACTCACACCAGTCCCATGACTGACCCAGAGTTTATTTTGTTTTGTTTTCCCTAAACTCTTGGGTGCCCAAATTTGTACGGGCAGTCAAGTGTTTCAGGCTTTTACAGATACACTTGGAGGAGCTTGAAGCTGGAGGCTTCAATGTTAGTTATGTAGAGTTACTTCCGCTGAATCAAATGTTATGTGTACTCTGATGATGGTATGTATTTATGTACAAACAGATTGTATTTCAAAGCTTATGTTATATAATATATTTTATTCGTTCCGCTGTGAGTTTGTGATCTTCGTTTTTCTTCTATTCTAATATTTCTTTCTTTCTATTTCTCATCCTCTAACTTCTTTCTAAAGATGAGTCGTATTTCTGTGCAATTTGAGTTGGACGTGTAGTGTTTTTGGTCAACTCAGATAGCTCGGATTTGCGGTTCATTACAGATTGACATCGTCGTTGATTGAAATTGAGTACAGTTTGTCGCATATGGATTTGATGTCATCATTCCAGTTTATTCGTCGTAATTTGTATGTAGATCAACTAAAAGACGATGGTGAGTACGAAGAAGGCGAACGTGAAGATGCGGTTGTATTTAAGGAAGAGGAGGTAAGGACTTTATTTTATTAGATGATAAACAAACTTCATTTTCTTTATTCGATAGTTGAATGACATTATGTTGTTTCTACTTTAATACTTTAATATACAGAGTGTAACTGTTGTTAGGAAGATTCCCTGTATATGCTAATATACAGGTTGTATTTCCACCACAATTTTTTCTTTTTTTTACTGGATAAATTTGAGAATCCTACATGTTGAATAGTCTATGTTGGAATGGTAATTTCATTCCCAGTACAGTAACATGGAAAGAGGCATTCCAAATTCAGTTCGGTATATGCTGCTTTTACTTTTGAAATCGTTTCTCTTTTGATTTTCCGATGTGCAATCCATGCGTGTTTATACGAATTTGACTTTTCTACACAAAAAGCAAATGGTTAGAAAAACGAAAGAACAAGTTTAGTTATTTTAATCTTGTTAAGCTGTATGGACATTATTTTGCATTGTTTTATCTTCAGAGATGTAGAATTCAAGAATGAGAGTGGAAGCAGCCGTCATGGAAGCTATATGGCGTTCAAGCCTAACATTGATGAATTGGAGATGTTATTAGAGGCTTATTTCATTCAGATAGTATGTAATAATGCACGAAATGTTGTCTAAAACTTATTGTTTGTAATACTGAATATTCAAGTATTTTAATAAATTAGTTTGCAAATAACTGTAATATCTGATTTGCTTATGGAGTATTGCTGTATTTAGTGTATTGTTCTTTTCAATTGCAAATGATTTTTTTTTTTAAAAACCCAAAGGTCAATTACAACGGTGGAAAAAAGTTGTAAAATATACATATTACAACGGTGTTGCAACGGTGCAAAAACGTTGTTAAAGATATTAGTCTATTACAACTTCTTAATAGACGACAGTTAGCCCACCGTTGTAAAATGTATATTACAACGGTGTTCCACCGTTGTAAAAGGGTCATTTTGTTGTAGTGTGACTGACCTAGAGTTTATGTTTTAACCTAAACTCTGGGTGCCCTTATTTTGACACGGGCAGCTACTAGTTTTGGTTTTGCAGATTTATATTCACAGGATCCTGATTTACAGCTGAAGCAGTATTCAGAAAGCTCTGTATCCGTGTATCTGTTTTCAGTTGTGCTTTGTATTATTTTTTCGCTGCGATGTATTTAAATGTAATTTAAACCTCTGATATTTTTTTTGTGAAATATTTAATCATACTCTGTATATTCTTGTATTCTGATGGAATTGTTGTAATATACAATGAAATGTTCTTCTGTTTGCGTTCCGATGTGGCTTGTCCTCAACTCAATCCGGGCTTTCCTTACCGGGGAAGTTCGGGTCGTTTCAGGCAAGAAGCAGGTAGGAGGCATGACTTACCCTTCCCCATCCTCCTTCCTAACACTGCTTATTTTCAGTACACAAATCGTATAGCTAACCAATAAAGCTGCCACTAGCTTGATATTACAACCAGTTTGTTTCTCGCGGAAAACCAAAGTAGGGAAAAAAGGGTGATGAAATCCCTCTTACCTATAGACAGATCAGAGAAACCTGAAGGCGCCAAAGCCATTACCTTGTCGAAATGACAACTGACCACGTAGGAACTAAACGGGAGCGAAGCCTAGCCATTTGAGTAAACTGGTGTCACTACCAAAAAGTAGTCGTCAACGATGAAAATCCATTGCCTCGAAATTGATGCAAATGCCTCAAAAAGAACGTATGAATCGACACAGAGTCAATACCCTCTAATGCCACTAATGGCAGTTCCAGGGAAGCTGACTAAATCACCTTGACAAACGAAGCCAGATTAGGGCATGGCCAAATAAACGAACCATGTAAAGCATAGAGGGCACAATCAGATCCCATGAGCGAAACCCTAACTTCGAACATATAGGGGAAACTAGTCAAGCTCAGAACAACAGAGAGGGAAGAGAATATGCGAACAAAACTATTGTAGACAAGCAGAAAGAATAAGCAAAGAGAAAACCACTAAAGTGCTCAGAAGCAAACCGCTATTAAAAGAGCCGTTGGAGAGTTATAAGAATCATAATATCACTTTGGCTAGAAGTAAGTAATTGTTTATTATATTCAAACAAAATTAGAACATATCCTCTTGGGACCATATGTAACAACCCGAAAATCTGGGCCAGTTTGAAATTTTTATTTTGGCAATTTTAGCGAATTTTGATTATTTAAAATGAATCATTTTAAATAATATCGACGAGAAATTTATTTTAAATGGAATTAGAACGTATATATTATATACGTCGTCGTTAGAATATAAATATTTATTTATAATTATAAATAGAATTGAAAATGGCGCGGTAGTTCGATAATTCGATTTCAAACTTCAAATGAATGTACCGGGTGCAAAACAATCCGGATTTTAGTGTAACCAATAACATTAGGATCTAATTGATAATATCTTTCAAACGAATCCGACCAATCGAAATTTCATAGCGGGAATCAAAAGATATGTCCAGTTGAAAATTCTGAATAGTCGCTATGAAATTCAGGCCCTTAAAAATGGACATTTCGCAAATGACCTCGGATCTCGAAGAAACCAGTTTTGTTGGGTCCGTGATGTCAAATTATTGCTATGTTTCAAATTTCATAATTTTTCGAATCAATATGTGAGCGTGGCAAAGGAAAACGTGTTTGACCAGTTTTAGTTGATTTTAATCGACTGGAAAATGGCCATTTTTCAAACGGTCTTAGAATTCGACGAAACTAGTTTTGTTATGACCGTATCGTCAATACGAAGCTAGAAATAATTTTTCGGGAATTTTTCGAGTCAGTATGTAGCCCTGGTAATTTAAAATGTACGTTTAAATTGAATATATAAAGAATTATACTTAAAATTCAACGGAAACTGATTCAAACGATCGAATCAGCCTATGATACATATCCCATTGTGTTCGGAATGGGGGTAATTGGCTATGGGCGATGGTCGTTAGGTTTGATTTGGGGTTCGGAGTGATTAACAATTAAGGATGGAATTAAATATTAATTAAAAAATATATAAAAGGATTTCTAAACCCTAGTGCTCAGTCAAAATCATTTCCAAGCGGTCAAACCCAGAAAATCGTGCCTCCTCTCTCATTCGACGATTGTGAGCCTTCAATCCTTCTTCCCCCCTTTTTCTTCAAAATCTACTCAGTAAAATCCGAACCTTCCATAGCCAAAATCGAAGCCTCCTTCGACCTCTTCCAATCCCGATAGGTATGAGGATTTCTGGTGGTGTATTGGGAGAGGATTTCAGACGAGAATACTCGCCATTGGAGCGCGATTTCCGGTCAGAGGAGGCGTGCGAGTGGCGAGCTATCACCACCATGGGTAGCTCTCGAGTAGGCGTGTCCCCTGGCGTGTTCAGATCGTCCTCCGATCATCTGTGGAGGCGCTAGCAATGAGCCCTAGCTCGTGGACCTTGTTCGACGTGCTCTGAGGGAAACAGTGAGCTTTCCTTGTTTTTTTTTATTTTTATTTTATAACAATGTGTTTTAAATCTCAGTTCTTTTATGTAAATTTGACACTGATTTATTTACTGTTTTAAAATAGCACTATATGTAATTAATTTTAATTTAAATATGAATTAGGGTATGATCTTTGAAAATATAAAATAGGATTGTTTTTGAGAATAGAAACAACATTGCTTTTGAAAATATAAAATAGCATAAATTTTGTAAAATAAAATAGCATTGTCTTGAAAGATGTGATTTTTATATAAATAACATCGCATAAAAAAATATGATTTTTATATATTGAACATCGAAGTAAAAATATGATTTTTATATATTGAACATCGAAGTAAAAATATGATTTTTATATATTGAACATCGAAGTAAAAATATGATTTTTATATATTGAACATCGAAGTAAAAATTTGATTTTTATATATTGAACATCGAAGTAAAAATATGATTTTTATATATTGAACATCGAAGTAAAAATTCGATTTTTATATATTGAATAGCGGAAAAAAAATTCGATTTTTATATATTGAATAGCAAAGTAAAAATTGATTTTTACATATGTAGTGAATACGAGCAACGAAAGCGACAAAAGGCGAGAATGACGAAGACTTCTACATTAGAAGAGTCGTGGAATCGGGATAGCTATCGGTGAGAATTTCTCACCTTTCAATTTCTTTTTCTAGTTATATATATATTCTATAGGATGCAGACGGTGTTTAGTAGCACCCGACACAATCGTCCACAGACCATGGACTTGTTTGTTTGATTGCAAAAATTAGTTAGATTATTTGATTGAAATTGAATGGTTTGGTGAAATGAATGAATTTGATTGATGTGTGAATGGCGTGGGCCTTCACTAGACCGGGGATAAGGCTAGGCCTCGTCCCGTTTCTAGTATCGTGCCGTTATGCCGCCGAAATTTTCTAAGATATGTTAGAAAAATAAAAATATCATTTTATTGAATAAATGAACCGAATAGAATATTCATAGTTTGAATAAAATATTGTGCTCGTTAAAAATATATTTTTTAACATGAAAGTGAATAAAATAAAATATTTATTTACAAACCCGACGGTTTGTTTATGTACACCTATTAGAATGACATTGATTGGGACGATAAATTTTACACATCGCCCAACTGCACAAATAAAATCTGTGTTTGATTGTTTGAAACCCCACACGGGTGTTGGGATGAAATATGAAGTTCACTCATCCTGATTGATTAAATATGTCGATCGATTGATTGACAGGCTGTTATAAGCGTTAGATATCTATATTTGATGCTTATACAGTGTAGTGCACTTTGGTTGATGGTTGATTATTTTCAATGCTATTATATACGTGTGATGTATGAAAATCCATATAATTAACATTGTATGGTGATTGATTGGGCCTCATTCCAATTTAGAAGATAAAGAATATTATATAATATAAAGGTTCATGTGTTGACTGTACTCATCCGTAGAGATTAGTCATGTGTTGAACGAAATATTTTTTTTTATAACAAAATTTACATCTTTATCAATATAATATAAAGGTTCATGTGTTGACTGTACTCATCCGTTGAGATTAGTCATGTGTTGAACGAAATATTTTTTATAATAAAATTTACATCTTTATCAATATAATATAAAGGTTCATGTGTTGACTGTACTCATCCGTTGAGATTAGTCATGTGTTGAACGAAATATTTTTTATAATAAAATTTACATCTTTATCAATATAATATAAAGGTTCATGTGTTGACTGTACTCATCCGTTGAGATTAGTCATGTGTTGAACGAAATATTTTGATAATAACAAATATTTTGATAATAGGAAATATTTGAAATAGAATATTTGAAAATAGAAATAGATTAAGCCGTGTTGATTAGATTGACACCATTTTGACGTGAACGATATTTATATCGATTTTGTTGATTTCGAAATGAATTGAATATAAAACGATTTCGAAATGAATTGAATATAAAACGATTTCGAAATGAATTGAATATAAAACGATTTCGAAATGAAATGAATTGAAAACGATTTCGAAATGAAATGAATTGAAAACGATTTCGAAATGAAATGAATTGAAAACGATTTCGTAATGAATTGAATATAAAACGATTTCGAAATGAATTGAATATAAAACGATTTCGAAATGAAATGAATTGAAAACGATTTCGAAATGAAATGAATTGAAAACGATTTCGAAATGAATCGAATAGAAAACGATTTCGAAATGAATCAAATAGAAAACCAATTTGATTTAAATCGAATAGAAAACCAATTTGAATTGAATCAAATAGAAAACCAATTTGAATTGAATCGAATAGAAAACGACTTTGAAATTGAATTGAATTGAAAACGAATTCAAATTGAAAACGAATTGAAATGAATTCAAATTTAATTGAAATTTGAATTGAATAGAAATGAATTTTAAAACGAATTTATAAAGAAGAATTCAATTTTGCTTTGAATTGAAATGGAAGTTGAAATGAATTTTGAAACGAATTTAAAAACTATTTATAAAAATCGTTTTGAATAGTAATCGACGAAATATATATTATATATATTATATATATAATATAATGGCCTGAATAGAATGCGCCGCGCCGCGGCAGTTCGTGAATTTCGACCATTTATTTCAAACGGACATTACGGGAGATCCGACCGTCGGATTCTCCTGAAACCGGAACCATTGGGTTCGTATCGAAAAGAGCTTTCTAACGAATATTAGAAATTAGAAATCAAACGGTTGGATTTGGAATTATGTCCAAATCAAATTTGAAAAAGGTCGCTGTAAGTGCAGTTCGATGGCCATTGATGGAAATCGACTGTACAGGCCTTGATAAAATTATTAAAAATAGTAATAATTTGTGTAAAATCATAAGAAATGATTTAGAAAGAATTGGGATGAAAAACTCCCTATTTGAAAAGATAAAAATAGATTTTTATTGAAATGAACTAGTTTTGAACTAGAATTATAATTCTATTTATTTTTAAATAAATAAATTGGATTTGAAATGGTTTTGAAAATAACAAGAATTTCCAATGATTGCATTGGAATGGATTTGAATCGAAATTGTCTTCGGAATATTTCGATGTTGGATTTCGTGACTATACAGATGTTGTTATGGAAATTTGAAAGATATAGATATATATATCGTTATTTCCAATACGATATTTGTTGGTCGTAGAATTTGATATTGAATATAAGCCGGGATATTTTCTATTCAGTGCCTTGTATTGAATATCAAATGTGATTTGGGTTTGTCGTGAATGGTGTCTTCAATAACACTGTTCTTGAACCCAGTGGAGAAAAGATTAAATCTTTTTATTTAGATTTAATGAAGTGTACCAATTAAATAATATTTAATTGGAATTGAATTGATATTGATTTTTGGGTTTACCGTGAACAGTGTTTTAAATAACACTTGTTCTTTAACCCGATAATTAATGAAGGTGATTTTGGGTTTACCGTGAACCGTGTTTTAAATGACACTGATTCTTTAACCCAGTCAAAGATTAAAACTAAGTGGAGTTTTAATGAATCTTTAATTAGATTGAAAAGATCGAGAATGGAGTATCACCAGTTTTGCTCCAGGCGATAGTTAAATCTTTAATTAGATTTGAACGTGAAATGGTAATTGAATTTACCGATAACACCGTGGTGTTAGATATGAAGTATCACCAGTTTTACTTCATGGGATGAATAGGTTGGGATTGGGAAATTAAAACAAATGATTACTTCGGTAAGGTTCGCTAATCCCGACTAGTTTGAATTGATATTCAAAAATAGATTTAAGAATAAATTCAAGGAATTTATCTTAGATAAAATTAATGGTAACCTTTCCCTATGAATGTGAAATTTAGAAACTAACTGTCGGTTTGCTAAGTAGAATGGTTTTCTGGATATTGATCTGATGTTGGTTTCGGCCTTCGGGGTTAATATTTGGGAAATTATTCTCTTGATTAAATTACGGTTAGTGACTGATGAATTGGAATGAGGCGTATGTTCGTGTTTGTGTGACACTTATTTAAAATATACGCGAGTTATTCGGGAAGACCGGGTTTATCCCATTCTGAATAACTGATACGACGATAAGTCGAAGATGAAGACGATGGTCGAAGACCGGAGGTCTTCACGTCGTTTGGGTAATTACTGATGATCTTGATTGGGCTGTACACCCAAGAAGATGGAAACAGTTGGTGATCGTCCTGACGTACTTGGAGATCGATGGATATGCGGGGTACTAGGTGCCTCCGGTTTCGTTCAGCCCCAGAACGGACTTGTAAATGGACTGTGTATCTGACATGGGATTTCAGTCCGTGTGATTGATCTCTATTGAATATATATCTGTTTGGCGGCGGAGAATTTATTCTCTTGCTTAACGCCCTTCTCTGAGACGTACGAGCTCAGGGGTTATATATTGATGGATATCAATCGCATGGAGTGAATTGCCTGTGTGGCACGCCTAAGTGGCAAATGATCAAGGCTTCGGTTGAAAAGCAAAGTCTTGTGGTTGATGAGCGAAGCACGGCCTTTGTGGCGTAGCTTTGTGTAACGTTTACTTCGCGAGTTTCACACCCGGTATGGACCAAAAATGGGAGACGGACCTCAGGGAGGGCATGCGTTTCTTTCTAGTTAGAAGTGGCGTCAGTGGTTTTACACGCCCTGACGAGTTTGACTTATGTGGTTGTTGCTATTGCGAGGCGCCTCGGTTATATCGGTTTCGGCCGATGCATTCTGGTCGGCAGACGGACCAGACTTACACCCCATAGGGTGGGGAAACGTAGTGTTCAGGCATAATAATCCACATCGGTGGACCGGCCCTGTCGCTCCAAGGCTTGCCTGCGCGCTTGCCTGTGGCTCGGGCTAGAGAGTCACAAATCGGTAGAGGACGATCCCTGGCCTCGGTTCATAGATGGAAATCCAATTTTCAAATACGTGACTTTGCGGTTTTATTTGTATACCTATATATGGTGACATAGTGGCATGGGACGCTCATGTCACCTATGATTGATACTTATGATTTGAAGTTGTTTTTTTTTCACTATGCACTTATAATAGTATCAAAATGATTTCTTTTAAACGTATCAAGCATTCTTGGCTATTATAAGGTAAAAACCCTATCCCCCGGCTTGCGTTTCATTATGTGATAGGACCTGGGTCTTATAATAGCTTCATTTTTCTTTATTTAGCATTGCGCTGTTTGTTTTATGCACTGGTATTCTTGGGAGGAAACCCGTTCCGTGTTATACGGCGTGGTCCCTTGATTTACCTAACCTTAAAAATGAAGAATAATAACTGTTTTAGTTCTCACACCAGTCACATGACTGACCTGGAGTTTATTGTTTTAACCTAAACTCTGGGTGCCCTTATTTTGGCACGGGCAGCTAGTAGTTTTGGTTTTGCAGATTTATATTCACAGGATCCTGGTTTACAGCTGGAATGATATCCGGAAAGCTTTGTATCCGTATATCTCTTCTAGTGGTGTATTGTATTATTTTCCGCTGCGATGTATTTAATTTTAATTTAAATCTCTGATATTTTTGTGTAATTTATTCAATTATACTCTGTATATTCTTGTATCTGATGGAATTGTTGTAATAACAATGAAATGTTCTTCCGTCTGCGTTCTGTTTTGTCCTGTTCTCAACGATCAGGGGTTTCGAACGGTCTAGATCGGTTTAACGACTGATTCGGATCGAGCGAAATTTCTGCTCGTCACAGGTTGTATTAGAGCTTTGGTTTACATAGCTCAGAGAACAAGGCACATTAGAACCATACGAAAGAATTCATCAGATATTGGATTAGTAAAATCCAATGAGAATGACTCGTTAGAGATAGGATCAGTAGTATCCTAGAACGAGTGTGAAGAGTATATTTTTAAAATGAAAACAATTTTTGTTTTGAAAATCTAAATCAACTATTCATATTTTATTATTTATTTCATATTGATTAGGACAGTTCAGTATATAAAGATTTTGCATATACGCCTTGCAAACGTGTATTTGAAGTTTTAATATACTGGATAGATATAGAATCACACTCTAGTCGCCCGGAGATGATTCTGATGATAGTTCGAACATCATCAGAATTGGTATTCGTGTTTCGAAGGTGTGATATCTATATATTTCCTATTGACTAGTGTGAGAACCAAAATTAGATAGGGCCTATTGTTGTGATTTGGCATCAAAAATCTGATTTTTTTGACTATGTATCAAAGTTATCAATTTGAAAACTCTAATCCACTAATTGATTGATGATTGTGTTGTTCGTTTATTTGGTTGATAATTTTGAACCATTTAGCCTAATTGAACCAAATATTGAATTATATTGAAAATTGGTTGCATTTGCTTGCATATACATATACTTGCATTGAACAGGTCATAGCAAGGAGGCTAGAGCAGAGAATAAAATTTGTTTGCCCGACAAATAGGTACATGTTTACTACATAATTTACTGTTTTGTTTGGGTGATGATGATTTTATGAGCGTATTGGCTAGCCGCTTGGCTTTTTCTTTTTCTTTTTGAGATTAGAAGGACCGGGGAAGCTATTTGAAATTCCCCGATGCTCTCGGTGCAGGGGAGGTTATGGCGAAATTTTTCGAAAATTTAGGGTGTTAGCCAAATTTTTGAAGAATTTGAAAATTCTCAGAAACTGAAAAGTTGGAGAATGGAAGCCAGATCGAATGTAGAGCTGATTAATCAAACCACTTTCGACTTTGTTCCTTTTCGGGGACGAAAAGTTTTAAGTGGGGGAGATTGTAACAACCCGAAAATCTGGGCCAGTTTAAAATTTTTATTTTGGCAATTTTAGCGAATTTTGATTATTTAAAATGAATCATTTTAAATAATATCGACGAGAAATTTATTTTAAATGGAATTAGAACGTATATATTATATACGTCGTCATTAGAATATAAATATTTATTTATAATTATAAATAGAATTGAAAACGATTTCGAAATGAATTGAATATAAAACGATTTCGAAATGAATTGAATATAAAACGATTTCGAAATGAAATGACTTGAAAACGATTTCGAAATGAAATGAATTGAAAACGATTTCGAAATGAATCGAATAGAAAACGATTTCGAAATGAATCAAATAGAAAACCAATTTGATTTAAATCGAATAGAAAACCAATTTGAATTGAATCAAATAGAAAACCAATTTGAATTGAATCGATAGAAAACGACTTTGAAATTGAATTGAATTGAAAACGAATTCAAATTGAAAACGAATTGAAATGAATTCAAATTTAATTGAAATTTGAATTGAATAGAAATGAATTTTAAAACGAATTTATAAAGAAGAATTCAATTTTGCTTTGAATTGAAATGGAAGTTGAAATGAATTTTGAAACGAATTTAAAAACTATTTATAAAAATCGTTTTGAATAGTAATCGACGAAATATATATTATATATATTATATATATAATATAATGGCCTGAATAGAACGCGCCGCGACGCGGCAGTTCGTGAATTTCGACCATTTATTTCAAACGGACATTACGGGAGATCCGACCGTCGGATTCTCCTGAAACCGGAACCGTTAGGTTCGTATCGAAAAGTGCTTTCTAAGGAATATTAGAAATTAGAAATCAAATGGTTGGATTTGGAATTATGTCCAAATCAAATTTGAAAAAGGTCGCTGTAAGTGCAGTTCGATGGCCATTGATGGAAATCGACTGTACAGGCCTTGATAAAATTATTAAAAATAGTAATAATTTGTGTAAAATCATAAGAAATGATTTAGAAAGAATTGGGATGAATAAATCCCTATTTGAAAAGATAAAAATAGATTTTTATCGAAATGAACTAGTTTTGAACTAGAATTATAATTCTATTTATTTTTAAATAAATAAATTGGATTTGAAATGGTTTTGAAAATAACAAGAATTTCCAATGATTGCATTGGAATGGATTTGAATCGAAATTGTCTTCGGAATATTTCGATGTTGGATTTCGTGACTATACAGATGTTGTTATGGAAATTTGAAAGATATAGATATATATATCGTTATTTCCAATACCATATTTGTTGGTCGTAGAATTTGATATTGAATATAAGCCGGGATATTTTCTATTCAGAGCCTTGTATTGAATATCAAATGTGATTTGGGTTTGTCGTGAATGGTGTCTTCAATAACACTGTTCTTGAACCCAGTGGAGAAAAGATTAAATCTTTTTATTTAGATTTAATGAAGTGTACCAATTAAATAATATTTAATTGGAATTGAATTGATATTGATTTTTGGGTTTACCGTGAATAGTGTTTTAAATAACACTTGTTCTTTAACCCGATAATTAATGAAGGTGATTTTGGGTTTACCGTGAACCGTGTTTTAAATGACACTGATTCTTTAACCCAGTCAAAGATTAAAACTAAGTGGAGTTTTAATGAATCTTTAATTAGATTGAAAAGATCGAGAATGGAGTATCACCAGTTTTGCTCCAGGCGATAGTTAAATCTTTAATTAGATTTGAACGTGAAATGGTAATTGAATTTACCGATAACACCGTGGTGTTAGATATGAAGTATTACCAGTTTTACTTCATGGGATGAATAGGTTGGGATTGGGAAATTAAAACAAATGATTAATTCGGTAAGGTTCGCTAATCCCGACTAGTTTGAATTGATATTCAAAAATAGATTTAAGAATAAATTCAAGGAATTTATCTTGGATAAAATTAATGGGAACCTTTCCCTATGAATGTGAAATTTAGAAATTAACTGTCGGTTAGCTAAGTAGAATGGTTTTCTGGATATTGATCTGATGTTGGTTTCGGCCTTCGGGGTCAATATTTAGGAAATTATTCTCTTAATTAAATTACGGTTAGTGACTGATGAATTGGAATGAGGCGTATGTTGTGTTTGTGTGACACTTATTTAAAGCGAGTTATTCGGGAAGACCGGGTTTATCCCATTCTGAATAACTGATACGACGATAAGTCGAAGATGAAGACGATGGTCGAAGACCGGAGGTCTTCACGTCGTTTGGGTAATTACTGATGATCTTGATTGGGCTGTACACCCAAGAAGATGGAAACAGTTGGTGATCGTCCAGACGTACTTGGAGATCGATGGATATGCGGGGTACTAGGTGCCTCCGGTTTCGTTCAGCCCCAGAACGGACTTGTAAATGGACTGTGTGTCTGACATGGGATTTTAGTCCGTGTGATTGATCTCTATTAAATATATATCTGTTTGGCGGCGGAGAATTTATTCTCTTGCTTAACGCCCTTCTCTGAGACGTACGAGCTCAGGGGTTATATATTGATGGATATCAATCGCATGGAGTGAATTGCCTGTGTGGCACGCCTAAGTGGCAAATGATCAAGGCTTCGTTTGAAAAGCAAAGTCTTGTGGTTGATGATCGAAGCACGGCCTTTGTGGCGTAGCTTTGTGAAACGTTTACTTCGCGAGTTTCACACCCGGTATGGACCAAAAACGGGAGACGGACCTCAGGGAGGGCATGCGTTTCTTTCTAGTTAAAAGTGGCGTCAGTGGTTTTACACGCCCTGACGAGTTTGACTTATGTGGTTGTTGCTGTTGCGAGGCGCCTCGGTTATATCGGTTTCGGCCGATGCATTCTGGTCGGCAGACGGACCAGACTTACACCACATAGGGTGGGGAAACGTAGTGTTCAGGCATAATAATCCACATCGGTGGACCGGCCCTGTCGCTCCAAGGCTTGCCTGCGCGCTTGCCTGTGGCTCGGGCTAGAGAGTCACAAATCGGTAGAGGACGATCCCTGGCCTCGGTTCATAGATGGAAATCCAATTTTCAAATACGTGACTTTGCGGTTTTATTTGTAAACCTATATATGGTGACATAGTGGCATGGGACGCTCATGTCACCTATGATTGATACTTATGATTTGAAGTTGTTTTTTTCGCTATGCACTTATAATAGTATCAAAATGATTTCTTTTAAACGTATCAAGCATTCTTGGCTATTATAAGGTAAAAACCCTATCCCCCGGCTTGCGTTGCATTGTGTGATAGGACCTGGGTCTTATAATAGCTTCATTTTTCTTTATTTAGCATTGCGCTGTTTGTTTTATGCACTGGTATTCTTTGGAGGAAACCCGTTCCGTGTTATACGGCGTGGTCCCTTGATTTACCTAACCTTAAAAATGAAGAATAATAACTGTTTTAGTTCTCACACCAGTCACATGACTGACCTGGAGTTTATTGTTTTAACCTAAACTCTGGGTGCCCTTATTTTGACACGGGCAGCTAGTAGTTTTGGTTTTGCAGATTTATATTCACAGGATCCTGGTTTACAGCTGGAATGATATCCGGAAAGCTTTGTATCCGTATATCTCTTCTAGTGGTGTATTGTATTAATTTTCCGCTGCGATGTATTTAATTGTAATTTAAATCTCTGATATTTCTGTGTAATTTATTCAATTATACTCTGTATATTCTTGTATCTGATGGAATTGTTGTAATAATAATGAAATGTTCTTCCGTTTGCGTTCTGTTTTGTCCTGTTCTCAACGATCAGGGGTTTCGAACGGTAATAGATCGGTTTAACGACTGATTCGGATCGAGCGAAATTTCTGCTCGTCACACCATACTTTACCATCCAAAAAAATTCAATTCAATTCTGGGCACTATCAAATTTTGGTCAGTCCTGACATATTTGCGCTTAGTTACTCCATATGAACTCCAAAGGAATCCAAATTTTCATACAACTCTAGAGACCTTCCATCTCATCCCCACCAAATTTGTTGTGAATCTAGGAAATTCTAAATTCTGGATTTTTTTTTTTTTTTTTTTGCAAAATCCTAGTACTACATTGTCGTTCATAGGCTTTTTCAAACATTCAAACACCATTTCAAGAATAAAAATCATCTGAATAATTGTAACCACCCATGTATTACGTATCAGAGGATCTTAAAATAATTTTAGTTAAATCATATGATATCATTCTCATACTTTGATATATGGTCAGTTAGGATGTTTTACATATCCATGACTTTTGTCAGGTTATTCTATGGTTGTTTTACCTTTAAGTAACATGTTCTGGCCGTATCATTTGATTGGTGCAGAATTGGATGCTCAAACCTGTTCCATTGGAAAGATTTGATGGTTAGTCATTCCGTGTAATGGTTACATCACGATTTGGTTAAGGGGTTTGGGAGATATGTCAGTTTTAAATTTTTAGGACTATTGGGCAGATTTGATCAGTAGTTAGTGGGCTGATTAGGTTAGCCCATTGGGGATAATGACCTAATTATAAACATGGATTGAAGAGATTATTTTAACCTCTTCTCTTCATTTTTCTGGTCGTCATAAGAACTAGGATTCTTTAATTCTTCCTCACAAAACTTCAAAACACATTCTAAATCACTTCTAATCTCCTTTAAAATAATCTAAAGATTAGATCATCATTGACCTATGCATTTTTCATCATTTAGAGGCAATCTATACTCATTTTGTTTCTTTCCAAGTCATTTTAATCTTGATTTTCATTAGATTCATTGATTTGGTGAGTGATTTAGATCTCTCACTATGTTATTTTACATTATGTGCTTAGACTTTTTTTTTATCAAATTTACATGTTAGATCACACCGAACCATGATCGTATATGTTCATTTCAGTTTTATACATTAGTGATAATAACTAGTGAAAAATGGATTAAAATGATAAGTTTATATTCACTTACATGTAGATGTCCACTAAATTTATGCATATAATAATTTATTCATGTATTTTATGAATTTGGGTGTTTGAATATGCTTTTTGATTCATATGTTTGTTGATTGAATTGTAGAAATTATTATTTGGATGCTATACTTGATTTTATGTGTTATGATTGATGAAATTAGGTCTTTAAATGAAGATTAAAGTGGAAATTGCACTAAGTTTGGGGGTTGAACTCTTGAAGGCGGCAGGAAGATGCATACAAAAGTTGGGCTCAAAATTTGTTAAGTAGATGTATTAGTACCTGCCCATGGATAAGTGATATTTTGCTCCTAAACTTTTGTGTGCACATCTAGTGGGATTTACATTGTTTGATGAGAGAAAGGACTTTTCATTTATTTTTCTTTGAATGATATAGTAAATATCATTAATGAGAATATAAATGTAAATATATTTAGATGCACTAGTGCGTAAGCGCACTGAGCAAGAAGTGTACATAATTAATCAGAACATATGTAGGTGCTAGGATTTACACCACAATTGTAACAACCCGCCAAGAGTGGACCTAAATTTCGACCTAGAAAAGGCCATAAAAACTTAGGGTCACTCTAAACAAGTCGTTGGCTCTTGTAAGGAATTAAATTTGCATAAAATAACGAGATGGAATCTCACACAACGGAACGAGAAAGTATAATAATCAAAGTAAGATGTACCAATTAGTCAAAAACCACTGATCTAAGTGCAAAATGACAAATCCATGTGTTTACAATGGTATATCATTATTATTCACCATCAAGAGTTTCTAATAATAAAAGAGCAATAATAGCTAATAACATATTAATAGTCTCGTTGCCTTCTTCAGGCTCCATCATCGTACCGACCATCATGTCTACGCCCGACCTACTAACCTATTGGATATGTTTAGGAGAGGGGTCAAAACATAAAGTTTTGGTGATTGAAAATGTTATGTGTTCAAAGACTATACTCTAAATTTGGTAGGTTATACATTTCGAAGTATGTTTATGAAACACACAGGCAACATACAAAGGAATATTTTAATTAATGAGGTAGATATCTGAGTCAATCGCTTAAGACCTTCATTAATGCATTTTGGGTGGATCAGCGATCACTTAAGACCCAACGAGTTGGACATTCTCGATCACTTAAGGCCCATTCCAGTATATTTATATGTGGTGGATTCTTATGATCTCTTATGACCCTAAGGAAGACCTTAGCCACTTAAGACTCTATCCTAGCACGTCGTCGTTCTAATTATACATATATTCTCATAAGTAATACAAGAAGTAGTACCTCGCCGCTTAGTACTGGTTCACGGTAGGCCCGCATATTGCCATCTAAGACCCATCCGGCAGAAGCCTCATGTTACTACTTAACTGGTATTACGATAGTAGACCTATGCGGCTTAATACTTCCCTTAGACGCTTAGTTAATTAATTTGCATGCTAGTCCCACATATACCATAACTATTCCTATGTAGGCCCTGACAAAGCTCCTAGAGGAAGTGTAACGACCCGAACTTCCCCGTGAAGGAAAGCACAGATTGAGTTGAGGACAAGACGAATCAGAACACAAACAGAAGAACATTTCATTGTATATTACAACAATTTCATCAGATTACAATAATATACAGAGCATGAATAAATATTACACATTCGATAAATATCAGAGATTTACAATTTACAATGCAGTGGAAAAAAATACAAAGCACAAATGAAAAGAATATACGGATACAGAGCTTTCCGAATATCATTCCAGCTGTAAACCAGGATCCTGGGAATCTAAATCTACAAAACCAAAACTACTAGCTGCCTGTGTGGAAAATAGGGACACCCAGAGTTTAGGTTAAAACAATAAACTCCAGTTCAGTCATGTGACTGGTGTGAGAACTAAAACAGTTATTAATCTTTATTTTAAAGTTAAGTAAATCTAGGGACCATGCCGTATAACAAGGAACGGGTTTCCTCCCAAGAATACTAGTGCATAAAACAATAGCGCAATGCCAAATAAAAAAACAATGAAGCTATTATAAGACCCAGGTCCCATCACACAATGCAACACAAGCCGGAAGATAGGGTTTACCTTATAATAGTCAAAGCATGCTTGACACGCTAAATTTCATCTTTTATTATTACTACAAGTGTATAGTGTCAAAACAATTTCAATCATAAGTATTAATCATAGACGGCATAAGTGCCCCATACCACTCGCCATACTAGGCTCTACAATCGAAACCGCAAAGTCACATATTGGAAGTTGGATTTCCATCTGTGAACCGAGGCAAGGGATCGTCTTCACCGCTTCGAGACAATCTAGCCCATGTCTCAGGAAAAGCCGCAACTGCCCCATGGATCGTCAGGGCCGGTCCACCCGATGTGGATTATAATGCCTAAACACTGCGTTTCCCCGCCCTTTGGGGCGTAAATGAGTCCTATGACTCCATCGGCTCCATATAGTCACTGATATATCTGAGGCGCCTCGCAATCCAACAACCACACAGGTGAAAATAATATAAATGTCAGGGTTGGTAGGTCACTGACACCACCCTAGCTAGAAGGAAATGCATGCCCTCCCTGATGTCCTCTCCCGTTTCGGGTTCACACCAGGGTGTGAGGCTCGCGAATTAACGCTACACAAAGCTACGCCACAAAGGTTGTGCTTTGATCATCACCCACAAGACTCAGCTTTTCAGCAGAAGCCTTGATCATTTGCATCTTAGCTTGCCACACAAGCAAACCACTCCATGCAACCGATATCCATCAATCACACAGAATGATATCCAATGTCAGACGCATAGTCCATTTACAAGTCCGTTCTGGGTCTGAACGAAACCGGAGGCACCTTGTACCTCGCATATCCATCGATCTCCAAGTACATCTGGACGATCACGAACTGATTCCCTCCTCTCGGGTGTACAACCTAATCAAGATCATCAGTAATTACCCAAACGAGGTGAAGACCTCTGGTCTTCGACCACCGTCTTCATCCTCGACACAGCGTCGAATCAGTTATTCAGAATGGGATAAACCCGGTCTTTCTGAATAACTCGCGTATATAATCAACAAGTGTTACACAAACACAACATACGCCTCATTCCAATTCAAAATATTCTTTTATTCAAATATTCTTATACTTTGGGAAAGGTTCCCATTAATTTTATCAAAGATAAATTCTTTAGATTTATTCTTTAATCTTCTTTTGAATATCAATTCAAACCAAATTATGGTTTATCCAAACTAGTCGGGATTAGCGAACCTTACCGAAGTAATCACTTGTTAAATTTCCCAACCCCAACTTATTCATCCCATGTAGTAAAACTGGTCATACTTCATATCTAACACCACGGTGTTATCGGTAAATTCAATTACCATTTCACGTTCAAATCTAATTAAAGATTTAACTATCGCCTGGAGCAAAACTGGTGATACTCCATTCTCGATCATTTCAATATATTTAAAGATTCATTAAAACTCCACTTGGTTTTAATCTTCCCAAAAATAAATATTAATGATTGTTTAACTTGGGAAATCATATCCTGTCTTCAACTGGGTTAAAGAACCAATGTCGTTTAAAACACGATTCACTATAAACCCAAAATCACATTCCATTCCATCAGCCTTTAACCGTAAATTAGCAAGTGAACAATTCCTTAAGTTTTAACCCCGAAGGCCGAAACCAACATCAGATCAATACCCAAGAAACCATTCAACTTAACTAATCTCCAGTTAGTTTCTGATTTTCTTAACTCTGTTGGGTCTAAGAACGGTATTATTAAAAATACCATTCACGACAACCAAAAATCACATTCCATTAGCAATGAATCTTCATGGAAAACAAATCGATGTATATATATATATATATATATAATCGATATAAACTTCCATATCCGACCAATAATATAAATGGAATAACGGCAAGGCCTTTTTAAATTCCATATATATTAACCGTCTTCCTTTACAGAAGCTTACCTCGATTATCGCCAAATCAAATTCCATTCAATTCCAATTTAATATGTTAAATTGGAAAACTTTACTTTGGAAAACCTCCTTTAAATCTTAACACAAAGATTTATAAATGCCAAATTTCATTTCACCGTAAATGTAATAACCCGGAAATCCGAGCCAATTTAAAATTTTTATTTTGGCAATTTTAGTGAATTTTGAATATTTTAAATGAAATATTTTAAATAATATCGACGAGAAATTTATTTTGAATAGAATTAGCATGTATATATTTATATACGTCGTCGTTAGAATATAAATATTTATTTATATCTATAAAAGGAATTGAAAATGGCGCGGTAGTTCGATAATTCGATTTCAAATTTCAAATGAATGTACCGGGTGCAAAATAAACCGGATTTTAGCAAAACCAAAAATATTAGAATCTATTTGATAATATCTTTCCAATGAATCCAAAAAATTGAAATTTCATAGCGGGGATAAAAAGTTATGTCCAATTGAAAATTCAGAATAATCGCTATGGAATTCTGGCCCTTAAAAATGGAAATTTTGCAAACGACCTCGGTTTTTGACGAAACCACTTTTATTGGATCTGTGACGTCAATTTATTGCTAGGTTTCAAAATTCGTAATTTTTTGAATCAATATGTGAGCGTGGCGAAGGAAAACGCGTTTGACCAGTTTCAGTTGATTTTAATCGACTGGAAAATGGTCATTTTTCAAACATCTCAGTATTCGACGAAACTAGTTTTGTTAGGACCGTATCGTCAATACGAAGTTATAAAATATTTTTTGAGGATTTTTCAAGTTAGTATGTGGCCCCGCTAAAATAAAATGTGCGTTCAAATTCAATATATAGAGTTATATTTTGATTTTGACGAAAACTGATCGAAATGATCGAATCAGCTTACAATACATATCCCATTGTGTTTGGAATGGGGGTAATTAGCTAGGGACGATAGTCGTTGGGTCTCGTTTGGAGATCGAAATTTAAGGTTACTTTTTGAAAATTTAAAATAATAAAATAATTAAATTTTATATATAGCCCCCCTATTCTCCTTCTCTCTCCTACTCAGAAAAGAAATAAAAAAAATGGCAGAAGACGTCGCTCCCTCCTCCCACTGGCGATCGATCGCCGACCCTCCTAGCGACGTCGTCACCCACCGAAGGTCGTCGCCCTCTCCGCCACGACCACTCCGCTCTGCCTCGAGACCCTCTCCCCCTTGTTCGATCTCCCTATTCGAACCCAATACCCGCAGCACCCACCTCGCCCTAGCTCGGCACCCCGGCCACCTGCGCCTCCCCCAGGCCATCCGACACCCGCACTAGCAGCCACCTCCGACGGAACAGAAAACCCCCCCCTCCTGTAAGTTTTCTGATTATTTTAATTAATTTATATAGTTAAAAATGCAATTTTTATTAGGAGAAAAATATGATTTTTATAAAGTAGAAATGTTAAAAATATGATTTTTATAAAGTAGAAGTATTAAAAATACGATTTTTATATTATATAGATAGAAAAAAATATGATCTTTATATATGTAGAGAAATAAAAATCTGATTTTTATTATATATATGTTGAAATAAAAATGGATCTTTATAACGATGATATAAAAATTCGATCTTTACATTAGAAGTAGATATATAAAAATATATTTTTTATGTGGAGAATAGCGTGATAAAAATATAATCTTTATTATATGAACAACGGTGTTAAAATAGAATTTTTATCTATATAGTAGCGGTATAAAAATGTGATTTTTATCCATATAGGGTGAGTATAAAAATGTGATTTTTATGTATGACAACAATATAAAAATGTGATTTTATATATTGAGTGAATCAAAAATAGGATTTTATTTATGTAGAGTATTAAAAATATGATTTCTATATTTTTAGAATAATAAAAATATGATTTTTATTTAATTAGAGTAATAAAAATATGATCTTTTATTATATGAGAAGTGAAATAAAATATAATTTTTAACAAACGGTGTTGAACAGATCTCGTTGGAAGCACGACGAAGATGTTCTACATATGAAGAGTCGTGGCGTTTGGTTTAGCTTTCGGTGAGAACTTCTCACTTTTAATTTAAATTTCTAGTTAAAATATATACTAGGATGCAGACGGTGTTTAGCAACACCCAACACCCGTCGTCCACAGACCATGGACGACTTGTATGCTTGTTTGTTTGATTTTGATGTGTAGTTGATTGTGTGATGTGAAATGAAATAAAATATTTATATAGTTAAAAATATTTTATAGCTGAAAATAGAATTTTTAACATGTATTAAAAATGAAATAAATAAATATAAACAAATCAGACGATTTGTTTATATACACACATTTGACTGATATTGATTGGGACGATAAATTTTACACATCGCCCAACTGCACAAATAAAATTTGTGTCTGATTGTTTGAAACCCCACATGGGTATTAGGATGATATATGACGTACACTAATCCCAATAATTAGTTGTATGTCGATCGATGGATTGACAAGCTGTTATGAGCGTTGAATATTTATATTTGATGCTTATATAGTGTAGAACGCACTTTGGATGATGGTTGATTGATTATCATCATTGTTGTATACATGTATTGGATGAAATCCATATAATTCAAATTATATGGTAATTGACTGAGTCTGATTCCAGATCAAAATTACCAAATAATATTCAGGGAATATTGAAATGTGAAGCCGTGTTAAGTAGTTAAACGCCATTTTAACACGAACGGGAATTTTGTCGCTTTTATTTGTTTTATAATGAATATTGAAAGTGATTTCAAAATCGAATATTTTGAAAATGAAATTCGAATTAAATTGAATTGAAATTCAAATTGAATTGAATCGAATTAAATCGAATTGGAATTAAATTGAAATTGAATTGAACAGAAAATGAATTCGAATTGAATTGAATAGAAAAAGAATTCGAATTGAATTGAATAGAAAATGAATTCGAATTGGAATGAATTGAAATTTGAATTGAACCGAAATGAATTTAAAACGAATTTATAAGGAAAAATTCAATTTTGATTTAAAATTGAATATGAAGTTGAAACTGTTTTGAAAACGAATTTAAAACGATTTTTAAAATACGTTTTAAAAGGAAATCGATGAAATATATATAATATATATATAGAATGGCCTGAATAGAACGCGACGCACCGCGGCAGTTCGCGAATTTCGACCATTGACTTCGAATGGATATTATGGGAGATCCGACCGTCGGATTCTCCTAAAACCAGAACCATTGGGTTCGTTTCGAAAAGAGCTTTCTAACGAATATTAGAGATTTGAAATCTAATTTGGAATTATGTCCAAATCAAATTTGGAAAAGGTCGCTGTAAGTGCAGTTCGATGGCCGTTGATGGAAATCGACTGTACGGGCCTTGATAAAATTATTAAAAATTGTAATAATTTGTGTAAAATCATAAGAAATGATTTGTGAAGAATTGGGATGAAAAACTCCATATTTGAAAGGATAAAAATAGATTTTTATCGAAATGAACTAGTTTTGAACTAGAATTATAATTCTATTTATTTTTAAAATAAATAAAGTGGATTTGAAATGGTTTTAAAAGTAACCAGAATTTCCAATAAATAAATTGGAATGGATTTGAATCGAAATTGTCTTTGGAATATTTCGATGTTGGATTTCGTGGTCATACATATATTGTTATGGAGATTTGAAAGATATATTTATATCGTTATTTCCAATACGATATTTGTTGGTCGTAGAATTTGATATTGAATATAAGACGATATATTTTCTATTCAGAGCCTTGTATTTAATATCAAATGTGATTTGGGTTTGTCGTGAATTGTGTCTTCATTAACACTGTTCTTTAACCCAGTTGAGAAAAGATTAAATCATTTTATTTAGATTTAATGAAGTGTACCAATTAAATGGTATTTAATTGGAATTGAATTTGAATTGATTTTTGGGTCTATCGTGGATGATCTTTTAAATAACACTTGTTCTTTAACCCGATAATTAATGGAATGTGATTTTGGGTTGTCGTGAATGGTATCTTCAATAATACTGTTCTTAGACCCAACTGAGTTAAGAAAAACAGAAACTAACTGAAAATTAGTTAAGTTGAATGGTTTCTTGGGTATTGATCTGATGTCGGTTTCGGCGTTCGGGGTTAATACTTAGGGAATTGCTCACTTGCTATTTTACGGTTAAAAGCTGATAGAATGGAATGTGATTTTGGGTTTATCGCGAACCGTGTTTTAAGTGACATTGATTTTTTAACACAGTTAGAGATTAAAACTAAGTGGAGTTTTAATGAATCTTTAATTAGATTGAAAAGATCGAGAATGGAGTATCACCAGTTTTGCTCCAGGCGATAGTTAAATCTTTAATTAGATTTGAACGTGAAATGGTAATTGAATTTACCGATAACACCGTGGTGTTAGATATGAAGTATTACCAGTTTTACTTCATGGGATGAATAGGTTGGGATTGGGAAATTAAAACAAATGATTACTTCGGTAAGGTTCGTTAATCCCGGCTAGTTTGGATGAACCATAATTTGGTTTGAATTGATATTCAAAAGGAGATTAAAGAACAAATTTGAGAAATTAATCTTTGATAAAATTAATGTGAACCTTTCCCTAAGAATGTGAAATTTAGAAACTAACTGTAGGTTAGTTAAGAAGAATGGTTTCCTGTGTATTGATCTGATGTTGGTTTCGGCCTTCGGGATTAATATTTGGGGAATTGTTCTCTTACTAATTTACGGTTAGCTACTGATGAACTGGAATGAGGCGTATGTTGTGTTTGTGTAACAATTGTTTATAAAATACGCGAGTTATTCGGAAGTGCCGGGTTTATCCCATTCTGAATAACTGATACGACGATAAGTCGAAGAAGAAGACGGTGGTCGAAGACCGGAGGTCTTCACGTCGTTTGGATAATTACTGATGATCTTGATTGGGCCGTACACCCTAGAAGAGGGAATCAGTTAGTGGTCGTCCAGACGTGCTTGGAGATCGATGGATATGCGAGGTACAAGGTGCCTTCGGTTTCGTTTAGACCCAGAATGGACTTGCAAATGGACTATGTGTCTGACATTGGGTATCATTCTGTGTGATTGATGGATATCGGTTGCATGGAGTGGTTTGCCTATGTGGCATGCTAAGAGGCAAATGATCAAGGCTTCTGTTGAAAAGCAGAGTCTTGTGGTTGATGATCAAAGCACAGCCTGTGTGGCACAACTTTGTGTAGCGTTGATTCGCGAGCCTCACACCCCGGTTGTGAACTAAAAACGGGAGAGGACCTCAGGGAGGGCATGCGTTTTCTTCTAGCTAGAAGTGGCATCAGTGGTTTTACACGCCCTGACGAGTTTGATTTATGTGGTTGTTGCTGTTGCGAGGCGCCTCGAATATATCGGTGACTATGTGGAGCCGATGGAGTCATTTGTTGGCTCATTTACGCCCCCAAAGGGCGGGGAAACGTAGTGTTCAGGCATTTTAATCCACATCGGTGGACCGGCCCTGACGATCCAAAGGCTTGACTGAGTACCTGCCTGAGACTCGAGCTAGACTGTCTCGAATTCGGTAGAGCACTATCTTTTGCCTCGGTTCACAGATGGAAATCCGACTTCCAAATACGTGAATTTGCGGTTTTGATTGTAGAGCCTAGTACTAGCGACATGATATATGATATCCATGCCATCTATGATTGATACATATGATTTGAAATTGTTTTATACACTATACACTTATAGTAATAATTAAAGATGAAATTTAGCGTATCAAGCATTCTTTGGCTATTATAAGGTAAAACCCTATCCTCCGGCTTGCGTTGCATTGTTTGATAGGACCTGGGTCTTATAATAGCTTCATTGTTCCTTATTTAGCATTGCGCTGTTGTTTTATGCACTGGTATCCTTGGGAGGAAACCCGTTCCATGTTATACGGCGTGGTCCCTTGATTTACCTAACTTTAAAATAAAGATTAATAACTGTTTTAGTTCTCACACCAGTCCCATGACTGACCTGGAGTTTATTGTTTTAACCTAAACTTTGGGTGCCTTTATTTCAACACGGGCAGCTAGTAGTTTTGGCTGTGCAGATTTATATTCACAGGATCCTGATTTACAGCTGGAACAATACTCGGAAAGCTCTATATCCGTGTATTACTTCTAGTTGTGTTTTGTATTATTTTCCGCTGCGATGTATTTAAATGTAATTTAAATCTTTGATATTTTCTATGTAATATTTATTCATACTCTGTATATTCTTGTATTCTATTGGAATTGTTGTAATATACAATGAAATGTTCTTCTGTTTGAGTCCCGATGTGGCTTGTTCTCAATTCAATCCGTGCTTTCCTTACCGGGGAAGTTCGGGTTGTTTCAGCTTGGTAGCAGAGCTTTGGTTTACAGAGCTTGGAGAACAAGCCACATTAGAACCATACGAAAGAATTCATTAGAGATTGGATTAGTAATATCCAAAGAGAATGACTCGTTAGAGATAGGACCAGTAGGATCCTAGAACAAGTGTGAAGAGTATATTTCTAAAATGAAAACAAGTTTTGTTTTGAAATTTAAATCGTTTTATACGTATTTGAATATTTATTTTAAATTAATTTGGACAATCCAATATATAAAGATTTTGCATATACGCCTTGCAAACGTATGCTCGAAGTTTTAATATACTGGATAGATATGGAGTCACACTCTAATCGCCCGGACATGGTCCTGATGATGAAGTATACCATCACCAGTATTTATTTTCGAGTGACAAAAGTGAGATATCTATATGTTTCCATTAGACTGGTGTGAGAACCAAAACTAGATAGGGCTTATTGTTGTGATTTGGCATCAAAAATCTAAATTTTGGACTATGTATCAAAGTTATGAATTAAAAAAAAACTAATCCACTAGTTGATTGATGGTTGTCTTGTTTGATTGTTGTTCGATTAAATGTTGAACCATTTAGCCTAATGGAACCAAATTTAGAACTGTTTTGAAATTTGCATGCATATACATGTATATCCATTGAACAAGTCATAGCAAGGAGGCTAGAGAAGAGGAATAAAATTGTATGCCCTACAAATAGGTACACATTTACTGTTTTGTTTGGGTGATGATGATTTTATGAGCCGATTGGATAGCCGCTTGGCTTTTTCTTTTTCTTTTGGATTGAAGAAGGCCATGAGAGGCTATATGAAATATCTTGAAGTCCCCGGTGCAGGGGAGGTTATGGCGAAATTTTTCAAAAATTTAGGGTGTTAGCCAAATTTTTGAAAATTTTGAAAAGTTCTTAGAAACTGAAAAGTTGAAGAACTTAAGCCGTAGTGAAAATAAAGGAAGTTGAGTTTATTTGTAAAACAACTTTCGGCTTCGTTCCTTTTCGGGGACGAAAAGTTTTAAGTGGGGGAGATTGTAATAACCCGGAAATCCGAGCCAATTTAAAATTTTTATTTTGGCAATTTTAGTGAATTTTGAATATTTTAAATAATATCGACGAGAAATTTATTTTGAATAGAATTAGAACGTATATATTTATATACGTCGTCGTTAGAATATAAATATTTATTTATATATGTAAAAGGAATTGAAAATGGCGCGGTAGTTCGATAATTCGATTTCAAATGAATGTACCGGGTGCAAAATAAACCGGATATTAGCGAAACCAAAAATATTAAAATCTATTTGAGAATATCTTTCCAATGAATCCGAAAAATTGAAATTTCATAGCAGGGATAAAAATTTATGTCCAATTGAAAATGCAGAATAGTCGCTATGGAATTCTGGCCCTTAAAAATGGAAATTTTGTAAACGACCTCAGTTTTCGACGAAACCACTTTTGTTGGATCCGTGACGTCAAGTTATTGCTAGGTTTCAAAATTCGTAATTTTTCAAATCAATATGTGAGTGTGGCGAAGGAAAACGCGTTTGACCAGTTTAAGTTGATTTTAATCGATTGGAAAATGGCCATTTTTCAAACGGTCTCAGAATTCGACGAAACAAGTTTTGTTAGGACTGTATCGTCAATACGAAGTTAGAAAATATTTTTCGAGGATTTTTCAAGTTAGTATGTGGCCCGGTAAAATAAAATGTGCGTTCAAATTCAATATATAGAGTTATATTTTGATTTTGATGAAAACTGATCGAAACGACCGAATCAGCTTATGATACATACCCCATTGTGTTCGGAATGGGGGTAATTAGCTAGGGCCGACAGTCGTTGGGTCTCGTTTAGAGATCGAAATTTAAGGTTACTTTTTGAAAATTTAAAATAATTAAATAATTGAATTATATATATAGCCCCCCTCTATTCTCCTACTCTCTCCTACTCAGAAAAGAAATAAATAAAAAAAATGGCACAAGACGTCGCTCCCTCCTCCCGCTGGCGATCGATCGCCCCCCTTCCTAGCGACGTTGCCACCCAATGAAGGCCGTCGCCCTCTCCGCCATGACCACTCCGCTCTGCCTCGAGACCCTCTCCCCCTCATTCGATCTCCCTATTCGAACCCAATATCCGCAGCACCCACCGCGCCCTAGCTCGGCACCCCGGCCACCTGCGCCTCCCCCAGGACATCCGACACCCGTACCAGCAGCCACCTCCGACGGAATAGAAAACCCCCCTCTTGTAAGTTTTCTGATTATTTTAATTAATTTATATAGTTAAAAATGTAAATTTTATTAGGAGAAAAATATGATTTTTATAAAGTAGAAGTGTTAAAAATATGATTTTTATAAAGTAGAAGTATTAAAAATACGATTTTTATATTATATAGATAGAAAAAAAATTGATCTTTATATATGTAGCGAAATAAAAATCTGATTTTTATTATATATATGTTGAAATAAAAATGGGATCTTTATAGCGATGATATAAAAATTCGATCTTTATATTAGAAGTAGATATATAAAAATATAATTTTTATGTGGAGAATAGCGTGATAAAAATATAATCTTTATTATATGAACAACGGTGTAAAATTAGAATTTTTATCTATATAGTAGCGGTATAAAAATGTGATTTTTATCCATATAGGGTGAGTATAAAAATGTGATTTTTATGTATGACAACAATATAAAAATGTGATTTTATATATGGAGTGAATAAAAAATAGGATTTTTATTTATGTAGAGTATTAAAAATATGATTTCTATATTTTTAGAATAATAAAATACGATTTTTATTTAATTAGAGTAATAAAAATAGGATCTTTTATTATATGAGAAGTGAAATAAAATATAATTTTTAACAAACGGTGTTGAACAGATCTCGTCACGGCGAAGATGTTCTACATATGAAGAGTCGTGGCGTTTGGTTTAGCTTTCAGTGAGAAATTCTCACTTATAATTTAAATTTCTAGTTAAAATATATACTAGGATGCAGACGGTGTTTAGCAGCACCCGACACCCGTCATCCACAGACCATGGACTGCTTGTATGCTTGTTTGTTTGATTTTGATGTGTAGTTGATTGTGTGATGTGAAATGAAATAAAATATTTATATAGTTCAAAATATTTTATAGTTGAAAATAGAATTTTTAACGTGTATTAAAAATGAAATAAATAAATATAAACAAATCGGACGATTTGTTTATATACACATATTTGACTGATATTGATTGGGACGATAAATTTTACACATCGCCCAACTGCACAAATAAAATCTGTGTCTGATTGTTTGAAACCCCACATGGGTATTGGGATGATATATGACGTACACTAATCCCAATAATTAGTTGTACGTTGATCGATGGATTGACAAGCTGTTATGAGCGTTGAATATTTATATTTGATGCTTATACAGTGTAGAACGCACTTTGGATGATGGTTGATTGATTATCGTCATTGTTGTATACATGTATTGGATTAAATCCATATAATTCAAATTATATGGTAATTGACTGAGTCTGATTCCAGATCAAAATTATCGAATAATATTCAGGGAATATTGAAATGTGAAGCCGTGTTAAGTAGTTCAACGCCATTTTAACACGAACAGGAATTTTGTCGATTTTATTTGTTTTATAATGAATATTGAAAAGTGATTTCAAAATCGAATATTTTGAAAATGAAATTCGAATTAAATTGAATTGAAATTCAAATTGAATTGAATCGAATTAAATCGAATTGGAATTAAATTGAAATTGAATTGAACAGAAAAAGAATTCGAATTGAATAGAAAATGAATTCGAATTGAAATTTGAATTGAACCGAAATGAATTAAAAACGAATTTATAAGGAAAATTTCAATTTTGATTTAAAATTGAATAGGAAGTTGAAACTGTTTTGAAAACGAATTTAAAACGATTTTTAAAATACGTTTTAAAAGGAAATCGACGAAATATATATATAATATATATAATATATATATATAATATATATAGAGTGGCCTGAATAAAACGCGCCGCGGCGCGACAGTTCGCGAATTTCGACCATTGACTTCGAATGGATATTACGGGAGATCCGACCGTCGGATTCTCCTAAAACCGAAACCATTGGGTTCGTATCGAAAAGAGCTTTCTAACGAATATTATAGATTTTAAATCTAACGGTTGGATTTGGAATTATGTCCAAATCAAATTTGGAAAAGGTCGTTGTAAGTGTAGTTCGATGGCCGTCGATGGAAATTGACTGTACGGGCCTTGATAAAATTATTAAAAATAGTAATAATTTATGTAAAATCATAAGAAATGATTTTTGAAGAATTAGGATGAAAAACTCCATATTTGAAAAGATAAAAATAGATTTATATCGAAATGAACTAGTTTTGAACTAGAATTATAATTCTATTTATTTTTAAAATAAATAAAGTGGATTTGAAATGGTTTTAAAAGTAACCAGAATTTCCAATAATTAAATTGGAATGGATTTGAATCGAAATTGTCTTTGGAATATTTCGATGTTGGATTTCGTGGTTATACAGATATTGTTATGGAAATTTGAAAGATATATTTATATCGTTTTTTCCAATACAATATTTGTTAGTCGTAGAATTTGATATTGAATATAAGCCGATATATTTTCTATTCAGAGCCTTGTATTTAATATCAAATGCGATTTGGGTTTGTCGTGAATGGTGTCTTCATTATCACTGTTCTTAAACCAAGTTGAGAAAAGATTAAATCTTTTTATTTAGATTTAATGAAGTGCACCAATTAAATGGTATTTAATTGGAATTGAATTTGAATTGATTTTTGGGTTTATCGTGGACGGTGTTTTAAATAACACTTGTTCTTTAATCCGATAATTAATGGAATGTGATTTTGGGTTTTCGTGAACGGTATCTTCAATAATATTGTTCTTAGACCCAACTGAGTTAAGAAAAATCAGAAACTAACTGGAAATTAGTTAAGTTGAATGGTTTCTTGGGTATTGATCTGATGTTGGTTTCGGTCTTCCGGGTTAATACTTAGGGAATTGCTCACTTGCTATTTTACGGTTAAAAGCTGATATAATGGAATGTGATTTTGGGTTTATCGCGAACCGTGTTTTAAGTGACATTGATTTTTTAACCCAGTTAAAGATTAAAACTAAGTGGAGTTTTAATGAATCTTTAATTAGATTGAAAAGATCGAGAATGGAGTATCACCAGTTTTTCTCCAGGCGATAGTTAAATCTTTAATTAGATTGAATGTGAAATGGTAATTGAATTTACCGATAACACCGTGGTGTTAGATATGAAGTATTACCAGTTTTACTTCATGGGATGAATAGGTTGGGATTGGGAAATTAAAACAAATGATTACTTCGGTAAGGTTCGTTAATCCAGGCTAGTTTGGATGAACCATAATTTGGTTTGAATTGATATTCAAAAGGAGATTAAAGAATAAATTTGAGGAATTTATCTTTGATAAAATTATTGGGAACCTTTCCCTAAGAATGTGAAATTTAGAAACTAATTGTAGGTTAGTTAAGAAGAATGGTTTCCTATGTATTGATCTGATGTTGGTTTCGGCCTTCGGGGTTAATATTTGGGGAATTGTTCTCTTACTAATTTACGGTTAGCGACTGATGAACTGGAATGAGGCGTATGTTGTGTTTGTGTAACACTTGTGTATAAAATACGTGAGTTATTCGGAAAGGCCGGGTTTATCCCATTCTGAATAGCTGATACGACGATAAGTCGAAGATGAAGACGGTGGTCGAAGACCGGAGGTCTTCACGTCATTTGGATAATTACTGATGATCTTCATTGGGTCGTACACCCAAGAGGAGGGAATCAGTTAGTGGTCGTCCAGACGTGCTTGGAGATCAATGGATATGCGAGGTACAAGGTGCCTCCAGTTTCGTTCAGATCAAGAACGGACTTGTAAATGGACCGTGTGTCTGACATTGGATATCATTCTGTGTGATTGAAGGATATCGATTGCATGAAGTGGTTTGCCTGTGTGGCATGCTAAGATGCAAATGATCAAGGCTTATGTTGAAAAGCAGAGTCTTGTGGTTGATGATCAAAGCACAGCCTGTGTGGCACAGCTTTTTGTAGCGTTGATTCGCGAGCCTCACACCCCAGTTGTGAACCAGAAACGGGAGAGGACCTTTGGGAGTGCATGCGTTTCCTTCTAGCTAGAAGTGGCGTCAGTGGTTTTACACGCCCTGACGAGTTTGACTTATGTGGTTGTTGCTGTTGTGAGGCGCCTCGGATATATCAATTACTATGTGGAGCCGATGGAGTCATTTGTTGGCTCATTTACGCCCCAAAGGGCGGGGAAACGTAGTGTTCAGGCATTTTAATCCACATCGGTGGACCGGCCCTGACGATCCAAAGGCTTGACCGAGTACCTGCCTGAGACTCGGGCTAGACAGTCTCGAATTCGATAGAGGACTAACTTTTGCCTTGGCTCACAGATGGAAATCCGACTTCCAAATACGTAACTTTGCGGTTTTGATTGTAGAGCCTAGTACTGGCGACATGATATATGGTACCCATGCCGTCTGTGATTGATACTTATGATTTGAAATTGTTTTATACACTATACACTTATAGTAATAATAAAAGATGAAATTTAGCGTATCAAGCATTCTTTGGCTATTATAAGGTAAAACCCTATCCTCCGGCTTGCGTTGCATTGTGTGATGGGACACGGGTCTTATAATAGCTTCATTGTTCTTTATTTTGCATTGCGCTGTTGTTTTATGCATTGGTATCCTTGGGAGGAAACCCGTTCCATGTTATACGGCGTGGTCCCTTGATTTAGCTAACTTTAAAATAAAGATTAATAACCGTTTTAGTTCTCACACCAGTCCCATGACTGACCTGGAGTTTATTGTTTTAACCTAAACTTTGGGTGCCCTTATTTCGACACGGGAAGCTAGTAGTTTAGGGTTTACAGATTTATATTCATAGGATCCTGATTTACAACTGGAACAATACTCGAAAAGCTCTGTATCCGTGTATTACTTCTAGTTGTGTTTTGTATTATTTTCCGCTGCGATGTATTTAAATGTAATTTAAATCTCTGATATTTTCAATGTAATATTTATTCATACTCTTTATATTCTTGTATTCTATTGGAATTGTTGTAATATACAATGAAATGTTCTTCTTTTTGAGTCCCGATGTGGCTTGTTCTCAATTCTATCCGTGTTTTCCTTACTGGGGAAGTTCGGGTAGTTTTAGCTTGGTATCAGAGCTTTGGTTTACAGAGCTCGGAGAACAAGACACATTAGAACCATACGAAAGAATTCATCAGAGATTGGATTAGTAATATCCAAAGAGAATGACTCGTTAGAGATAGGGCCATTAGGATCCTAGAACGAGTGTGAAGAGTATATTTCTAAAATGAAAACAAGTTTTGTTTTGAAATTTAAATCGTTTTATACGTATTTGAATATTTATTTTAAATTAATTTGGACAATCCAATATATAAAGATTTTGCATATACGCCTTGCAAACGTATGTTCGAAGTTTTAATATACTGGATATATATGGAGTCACACTCTAGTCACCCGGACATGGTCCTGATGATGATGTATACCATCACCAGTATTTATTTTCGAGTGAGGAAAGTGAGATATCTATATGTTTCCATTAGACTGGTGTGAGAGCCAAAACTAGATAGGGCTTATTGTTGTGATTTGGCATCAAAAATCTGAATTTTGGACTATGTATCAAAGTTATGAATTAAAAAAAACTAATCCACTAGTTGATTGATGGTTGTGTTGTTTGATTATTGTTCGATTAATTAAATGTTGAACCATTTAGCCTAACGGAACCAAATTTAGAACTGTTTTGAAATTTGCTTGAAATTTGCATGCATATACATGTATATCCATTGAACAGGTCATAGAAAGGAGGCTAGAGAAGAGGAATAAAATTGTATGCCCCACAAATAGGTACACATTTACTGTTTTGTTTGGGTGATGATGATTTTATGAGCCGATTGGCTAGCCGCTTGGCCTTTTCTTTTTCTTTTGGATTGAAGAAGGCCATGGGAGGCTATATGAAATATCCCGAAGTCCCCGGTGTAGGGGAGGTTATAGCAAAAAAATTCGAAAATTTAGGGTGTTAGCCAAATTTTTGAAAATTTTGAAAAGTTCTTAGAAACTGAAAAGTTGAAGAACTTAAGCCATAGTGAAAATAATGGAAGTTGAGTTGATTTGTAAAACAACTTTTGGCTTCGTTCCTTTTCGGGGACGAAAAGTTTTAAGTGGGGGAGATTGTAATAACCCGGAAATCCGAGCCAATTTAAAATTTTTATTTTGGCAATTTTAGTGAATTTTGAATATTTTAAATAATATCAATGAGAAATTTATTTGAGTAGAATTAGAACGTATATATTTATATACGTCGTCGTTAGAATATAAATATTTATTTATATATATAAAAGGAATTGAAAATAGCGCGGTAGTTCGATAATTCGATTTCAAATTTCAAATGAATGTACCGGGTGCAAAATAAACCGGATTTTAGCGAAACCAAAAATATTAGAATCTATTTGAGAATATCTTTCCAATGAATCTGAAAAACTGAAATTTCATAGCGGGGATAAAAAGTTTTGTCCAATTGAAAATGCAGAATAGTCGCTATGGAATTCTGGCCCTTAAAAATGGAAATTTTGCAAACGACCTCAGTTTTCGATGAAACCACTTTTTTTTTGGATCTGTGACGTCAAGTTATTGCTAGGTTTCAAAATTCGTAATTTTTCGAATCAATATGCGAGCGTGGCGAAGGAAAACGCGCTTGACCAGTTTCAGTTGATTTTAATCGACTGGAAAATGGCCGTTTTTCAAACGGTCTCAGAATTCGACGAAACTAGTTTTGTTTGGACTGTATCGTCAATACGAAGTTAGAAAATATTTTTCGAGTATTTTTCAAGTTAGTATGTGGCCCCGGTAAAATAAAATGTGCGTTCAAATTCAATATATAGAGTTATATTTTGATTTTGACGAAAACTGATCGAAACGATCGAATCAGCTTACGATACATACCCCATTGTGTTCGGAATGGGGGTAATTAGCTAAGGTCGATAGTCGTTGGGTCTCGTTTGGAGATCGAAATTTAATGTTACTTTTTGAAAATTTAAAATAATGAAATAATTAAATTTTATATATAACCCCCCTCTATTCTCCTACTCTCTCCTACTCAGAAAAGGAATAAATAAAAAAATGGCAGAAGACGTCGCTCCCTCCTCCCACTGGCGATCGATCGCCCCCTTCGTAGCGACGCTGCCACCCACTGAAGGCCGTCGCCCTCTCCACCACGACCACTCCGCTCTGCCTCGAGACCCTCTCCCCCTCATTCGATCTCCCGATTCGAACCCAATACCCGCAGCACCCACCGCGCCCTAGCTCGGCACCCCGGCCACCTGCGCCTCCCCCAGGCCATCCGACACCCGCACCAGCAGCCACCTCTGACGGAACAGAAAACCCCCCTCTTGTAAGTTTTCTGATTAATTTGATTAATTTATATAGTTAAAAATGCAATTTTTATTAGGGGAAAAATATGATTTTTATAAAGTAGAAGTGTTAAAAATATGATTTTTATAAAGTAAAAGTATTAAAAATACGATTTTTATATTATATAGATAGAAAAAAATTTGATCTTTATATATGTAGCGAAATAAAAATATGATTTTTATTATATATGTTGAAATAAAAATGGGATCTTTATATAGATGATATAAAAATTCGATCTTTATATTAGAAGTAGATATATAAAAATATAATATTTATGTGGAGAATAGCGTGATAAAAATATAATCTTTATTATATGAACAGCGGTGTAAAAATAGAATTTTTATCTATATAGTAGCGGTATAAAAATGTGATTTTTATCCATATAGGGTGAGTATAAAAATGTGATTTTTATGTATGACAACAATATAAAAATGTGATTTTATATATGGAGTGAATCAAAAATAGGATTTTTATTTATGTAGAGTATTAAAAATATGATTTCTATATTTTTAGAATAATAAAAATATGATTTTTATTTAATTAGAGTAATAAAAATATGATCTTTTATTATATGAGAAGTGAAATAAAATATAATTTTAACAAACGGTGTTGAACAGATCTCGTTGGAAGCACGGCGAAGATGTTCTACATATGAAGAGTCGTGGCGTTTGGTTTAGCTTTCGGTGAGAACTTCTCACTTTTAATTTAAATTTCTAGTTAAAATATATACTAGGATGCAGATGGTGTTTAGCAGCACCCGACACCAGTCGTCCACAGACCATGGACGGCTTGTATGCTTGTTTGTTTGATTTTGATGTGTAGTTGATTGTGTGATGTGAAATGAAATAAAATATTTATATAGTTCAAAATATTTTATAGTTGAAAATAGAATTTTTAACGTGTATTAAAAATGAAATAAATAAATATAAACAAATCGGATGATTTGTTTATATACACATATTTGACTGATATTGATTGGGGCGATAAATTTTACACATCGCCCAACTGCACAAATAAAATCTGTGTCTGATTGTTAGAAACCCCACACGGGTATTGGGATGATATATGACGTACACTATTCCCAATAATTAGTTGTATGTTGATCGATTGATTGACATTCTGTTATGAGCGTTGAATATTTATATTTGATGCTTATACAGTGTAGAACGCACTTTGGATGATGGTTGATTGATTATCGTCATTGTTGTATACATGTATTGGATGAAATCCATATAATTCAAATTATATGGTAATTGACTATATAAATATTATATTATATTATCGTCATTGTTGTATACATGTATTGGACGAAATATATATAGTATATATATTATATTTATAGAATGGCCTGAATAGAACGCGCCACGGCGCGACAGTTCGCGAATTTCGACCATTGACTTCGAATGGATATTACGGGAGATCCGACCGTCGGATTCTCCTAAAACAAGAACCATTGGGTTCATATCAAAAAGAGTTTTCTAAAGAATATTAGAGATTTGAAATCTAACGGTTGGATTTTGAATTATGTCCAAATCAAATTTGGAAAAGGTCGTTGTAAGTGTAGTTCGATGACCGTTGATGGAAATCGACTGTACGGGCCTTGATAAAATTATTGAAAATAGTAATAATGTAACATCTATAAATGCATCCTAACATCTCTAACCCAGTTGATTTGATATTGAATATAAGACGATATATTTTCTATTCAGAGCCTTGTATTTAATATCAAATGTGATTTGGGTTTGTCGTGAATTGTGTCTTCATTAACACTGTTCTTTAACCCAGTTGAGAAAAGATTAAATCTTTTTATTTAGATTTAATGAAGTGTACCAATTAAATGGTATTTAATTGGAATTGAATTTGAATTGATTTTTGGGTTTATCGTGGATGGTGTTTTAAATAACACTTGTTCTTTAACCCGATAATTAATGGAATGTGATTTTGGGTTGTCGTGAACGGTATCTTCAATAATACTATTCTTAGACCTAACTGAGTTAAGAAAATCAGAAACTAACTGGAAATTAGTTAAGTTTAATGGTTTCTTGGGTATTGATCTGATGTTGGTTTCGGCCTTCCGGGTTAATACTTAGGGAATTGCTCACATGCTATTTTACGTTTAAAAGCTGATAGAATGGAATGTGATTTTGGGTTTATCGCGAACCGTGTTTTAAGTGACATTGATTCTTTAACCCAGTTAAAGATTAAAACTAAGTGGAGTTTTAATGAATCTTTAATTAGATTGAAAAGATCAAGAATGGAGTATCACCAGTTTTGCTCTAGGCGATAGTTAAATCTTTGATTAGATTTGAATGTGAAATGGTAATTGAATTTACCGATAACACCATGGTGTTAGATATGAAGTATTACCAGTTTTACTTCATGGGATGAATAGGTTGGGATTTGGAAATTAAAACAAATGATTACTTCGGTAAGGTTCGTTAATCCAGGCTAGTTTGGATGAACCATAATTTGGTTTGAATTGATATTCAAAAGGAGATTAAAGAATAAATTTGAGGAATTTATCTTTGATAAAATTAACGTGAACCTTTCCCTAAGAATGTGAAATTTAGAAACTAACTGTAGGTTAGTTAAGAAGAATGGTTTCCTGTGTATTGATCTGATGTTGGTTTCGGCCTTCGGGGTTAATATTTGGGGAATTGTTCTCTTACTAATTTACGGTTAGTGACTGATGAACTGGAATGAGGCGTATGTTGTGTTTGTGTAACACTTGTTTATAAAATACGCGAGTTATTCGGAAAGGCCGGGTTTATCCCATTCTGAATAACTGATACGACGATAAGTCGAAGATGAAGACGGTGGTCGAAGACCGGAGGTCTTCACGTCATTTGGATAATTACTGATGATCTTGATTGGGCCGAACACCCAAGAGGAGGGAATCAGTTAGTGGTCGTCTAGACGTGCTTGGAGATCGATGGATATGCGATGTAACGTCCCGCATTTTTGTCGGTTCGTATTTGAATATTTAAACCAGTTTAAATATTGAATTCTGAATATAAGTGAATTTATATATTAATTAAAACGAAGTTGAACGTATAAAAATATATATTAAATATAATCGAGCTCGTAACGACGCTGCAGTTCGTAATGTAACGTTCTGAACTTCAACTGAGTGTACCGGACTCGATTTAAATCGGATTTCTACGAAATAAGAAGCGTTGGAATCTGTTGAACTGTATCTTTTCAACAGAAGTGAAAAACCAAGGTTTCGTCGAATATATTGCAAGATATGTCCAAATCAAATATTCAGAAAGTCGCTATGAAATCGTATATCGACCGTAACTGTTATTTGAATATAACTTGACATCGGATGCAAATCCGGACAAGGTTCTTTTGAGACGCAACGATAATTTAATTTTTAGAATTTCACTGTAATTTTTAATAAATTAAACATGCAACTTTTTATTTGGAGTATTTTGCACCCTGTATCGGTATTTTGGGATTTCAAAATATGGGTCAACCTACCGGTATTATTATATTTTTGGGATCCTGACACCTCGCTGGACACGACCGTATTCTTATTTCTGTTTGTAGCAGCTCGATTATAGTCCACGAATCTGTGACAGCCGGGGTATACTTATTTCAGGTAACAACTAACGTTCATTTTACGAAATTGTTTATAAACATCATAATGAAATACATTCTGATAAAGAACTTTCGGACTAGAAAACCCCTACTGTAAAATAAGACAATCATCATACGGTTGCGTTCCTTTTCAATATATTCATGCCATGCTTTCCGTACAAACCCATGTTGATACCAACCTCTTCGTCAAAACCTATTACAGTCGAAAGCTTCAGGCCAAAGCTTCAATGCCTTTAAATATTTATTTCGCAAAATCCGATGTCTCTGTGTCAAGCATGGCACCCACGTTCTGCACAGTATGATAGCTTGGAAATATCCCAACCTAACATGTACCCATTACTTAGGCAGCTAAATATTAATAAAGCACGATACCCCTAACTTACACACCCCATACTTAAGTCATCTCAATACGCTGTAAGATTCTGTCAAATTCAAGCGTACCACATCTTATTTCACAACAGTGCATACCTAACATTTTCAGCCCCTAATCTAATGGAGCCATACCCTAATACACGTCCTCCATGCCCTAATATACATCCACAACATACCCTATTTCTGCACAAAAGCTATACGCGCACATAGCTAGTAATTTTCTCCATGCTTAGGCTTTAATGAATTGAAAGAAAAACAGTGGACTTCGTTCCTTCATTTTCAAGTCATAGCTACCATTTAACTATATAAAAGAAAACCCACACTTCTGTTCTTCGTTCAAATATAAAGTAATACTTCTGTCTCCCTCTTCCTGTGTATAAACGCTTCGCCCCTTCAAAATATAAAGCGCAGTAAGCATATGTAAAATGAAACCCAGCATCCTACTTCTCACTTTCATAAGCCACAAAAGGCTCTTCTTCCTTACAGACTTCAACCCATTCGATCTCCCCCTTGCCAACTATCTCGAGTGGGTATAGGCAGGAGCTGCTTGTGGTCGGAGGACGCTATGCAGGCGAAGTTAGGCGGATTGATGACCATGGACATGGCGCCGAAGTGGATGAGTGATGGATGGGGAGGTGCAGTGAGTTCCGTCGGTCGGTGGAGAGAGGAAGGTGACTATGAGGCCAAGAATAACGATGAGGTGGGTTTTATTTGCAAACAGGTGGTTGCATTTTTGAGAAACGAGGTCAAGAGGAGGATGAAGCTGATAAGAGGGAGTATGGTGGCATCCCTTTTTGTATGTGTATGAAGTGCGGACAAAAGAAGAAGTACTGCAGCAGTACGTGGAAGCAAGAGGACGCAAACAATGATGGATCTCTCGAGTGCGTGACCGTCAATGGAGGAGTTTATGGCAGGGAATTGGGATGGATCTCGTGGAGTTTTTGTAAAGGAAGGTTAGTGCAAAGTTTCGGTTTTGAAGAACATTTACAAGAGCATGAAATGTAAATGGAGTGTTGTGCAAAGTGTGTTTTGGGGTAGTATTTGTAGTAAATATGGGAAAGGAAGTTTCGGTGTACATGCAAGATTGGTGGTGCAGTGTGTGCAAGGAAGAATGTACTGGGGGTAGCTTGGTTGCATGTGTTTGAATTCGGTGAGGGGTGAAGTATCGTGGTATATAGTGTGCATAGAAAAGCATGAGCCGGAGGCACAGTATTTGAACGATGGGAGTTTGGTGAAGGCAGGTTCCATTTTGGATGAACAGTGGGAAACTTGAGTTATGAAGTGGAAAGGAACGGATCATTGTGAAATACTGGGAGCGACAGTTATTAGAAAAGAAGAAGTACAGAAGGGGCTAAAGAAGTTCAAGTGGGCTTTGGGCCCTAACGTGCAAGTTATATATATATATATATATATATATATATATATATATATATATATATATAACTTGAAGTGTACTCGAATGGCCTGATAAGAAGAAGGGAGCATTGTGAACAAGAACAAACAGTGACAGTTGTGAAACGAGGAGCAAGGAAATAATGGTATCCGCAGTTGAAGGCACAAGAACAGGACCCGACAATGTTTAACGCGAGTCAGTTTTTGAGTATGTTTGAACGTGAGGAATGAGGGTCAGAGCCGAGTCGATGATCGTCACTGCGGGGGATCAAGTAGTCCGGGGATGCTCCAGTGGTGGACGAAGCTGATTGAAACTATTTGAGGCCCGTTTGAATTTATGGCAGAAATGGACGCCGGGTTTAATCGACTGACGCAAATCGTTATTTAACGGTTAACGCGCCAAGGTGAGTAAAATCACTAACTCTGATCTATTTTCAAAATATTATAATTATATTTTAATGTTGTTTGAATGCTGTGTGATGGTCGATTAGGTAGATTACAATTAAATTGGTTAAATATTATATATCGTTACATATGTACACATCACCGGTTGGATACTGATTTCGTCGATTATAAATATCCCCTAGTATGAAATCAGTGATAATTGTTTGACTAACATCTGTGGATGCGGAAACCGGTTGGAGGATTCCGACCGGATTCCTCGATATTTATATGTACTGTTTGTTTTGTATGCACTGTTCGAACCCGAATTACATTTAAAACCATCGTTTTGTTAAAGAGTTGATTGGCCGTCAGGAAAATCAACGAGGTTAATTATTAAAATTATATTTTTATAATTAAAAAGAAGATTTAAATTTATAATAGAAGTTCTATTATAAACCAGTATTTTAGGTTCGTTTTTATAAAGTAAATAAAAACGATTGTTGATATTTAAATAAGTTTATAAAACAGAAATTATCCGACGATTAAATATTTGGATAATTATATTTAAGATAAACAATTTAGAAATATTATTAGATTAATTATATTAATCTAATGTTAAGAAGTAATTTAAATCAGTTAACAAATTTACTGATGGAATGGGGTTGATTTAATCAACTGTTATTTGGGAAAATGATTTATTAGATTACTAGGTCTTTAATTAATCTAATGAAACAGTTTAGAAATAAATAAATCCAAATTAATGAGATTTAATTACCTTTTGGTTAAGAAGTTATAAATAGAACTGTGGGATGGAGAAAGCGAAGAGTTAATGTTTAAAAATAAATAATCATAGACAACCGAGATTTCAAATTAAGGATATGGTGTTATAAAACCATAGTTAAAATTAAACAAGAAAATACGGTCTGATAGATAAGCGATTAAAGTACAGACTTATATCTATCCTAAGGTAAGAACGTTGTCGATCAAGGTCTGAGAGGTAAATAAAATACCCCAACTCCAACGATTTCACTATTATCGAGGAACAATATCAGTTTGTAACGGAAATAGATGTCAAGATTAGTATAAAAGGAATATGGCAGCGTATGCAAGTCTTAGAACTATAGCAATAAAATAAACGTTGTTGATTAGGCTTAAGCGTGACTGTTATGTCAAGATTAGTTATAAAGGAGAATATTACAGCGTATGACAAGTTTAGAATTATAGCGATAAATTAACGCTGTTAACCAAACTTAAGCGTGATTTTTATATATGGTAGCACTTCCTAGGAAATGAAGCAGTTTAGTTGAAATCCACTTATTCGAAAGTGATAAATAACGATGTCGTAAGAAAATATAAGAATCAGTTTTAGAAAGAGAAATTGGAGAATCGTGTTAGAAAACGATGACAACATTTCGATGTTCGAAATGTGATTTGAATTAAACCGTTAGGATTTGGAACTAGAATTCGACGATGTCGAATGTATTAAAAGTAAACTATTTTTAGGGATTATAATCTGATAGAATAATTAACTTTTTGTTTTAAACAAATAAATGTTAATAGGATAGGAGTCAGTATTTAGTTATAAGCTTGATATCGATTTGACAAGAAGTTGACTTAGAAACAGAGTTTGTAAAGTGGAATAGGAATATAAAAAGTATGAAAGAGATTTCGGTAAACAAGATAAAGGAAATTATTTCATGAATAAAGAGTTATATGATAAAGGTGTTCAGATTTCTATAATAAGGGAGAGTATTCACATTTCAAAGGGAATAATGTTTTAAAAGTGAACGTTGGGCCAATTTAAAGGTTAAGATGAAATTGGAGATATTTTCCAATGTAATTAGGGTAGATTATCCAAGTATAGAAATAAAGACTGTGCAATAAATGGAAATGGTTCGAATGTTAATAACGTATATTTTCTGGAACATGAGAGAAAAAGAGTTTATAATAACTGGAAATGTTTTCCAAGAAGTGTTAAAAGGCTAAAACGGGATTTGAGAAATATCTGGTAAGATATGAAAATTCGAGTAATAAAAACAAATGTTAAATAAAAAGTACCTGTGTTTATGTGATGTCCAGTTATACGTTTGAATGAATGGTTGTTTTACTTCGATAGTTAAATAACCGACTATCGAATTGTTTTGACCATCGTTGTCAATACGGAGAGACCGGTTGGATATATTTTCCGGAAAACACTCCGTATAGGCATAAGCGCTGCGAATTATATTATGCTGAAGACAATTGAAGATGGAGAGAAATGCAAGGGTCGTCCAGTTCCATAATGGTGCTTTTTGTTTGTCCAGTCCCAGGACAGCTTGTATGGACGTGTGTCTGACAGAGTATTTCCAACGGTCACGCCGTTGATTTTTACGAATATACCAAGTTGGTGGGGAGAAGGTAATTTCTCTTTATTCTACACCCAGTGTGCATTTGTGTAATCAATGTGTGATTATGGATTTGACGATGTGGCATTCAAAGTGAATGGTGATCAGATGTTCTGAAGATAGACGTAGCCTCGAGCCTCACAACCAGAAGTAACAAAAGTTGGGCTAGGCAGCATGGCTAGTTGGGTCATCCCCAAGCAGGGTGTATTGTCACTGATCTAGAGAAAATTCATATTTTTACTTCTTTTCGATTCTGTATCTTCGGATGATGGTTGGATGGCCTACAACCGTGGTGGCAATATATTCGCGACACTCAAGCAAAATGAGTGAGCGGTCATGTGTGGCCGGGTTGCAAGACGTTCTTGTTGAACCCTGAGTGTATTCCCTCTAGAGTACACTATTCAGAAGGTGCTCCCATACCTTGTCTGTTGGAATCCAATCTCCAATAAGCGCCATGCGGTTTATGATTTTATACTATATATATGTGGAGCGTGAGATGCAAGCGTTCTGCTACTTGGATAATTATTTGTTTAGACATTATCATAATATCACTGGTTTTAATATCAAAGTAATTTGGGTTATAGTAAGGTAAAAACCGTCCATGTTTATGTGTGGTCTGGTCTTACTATTATCTTTTGTTTCAAAAGGATTTTCAAAGTTAAGCAGTATAATCAGAATTTACTCACACCAGTCCTATGACTGACCCAGAGTTTATTTTGATTGTTTTTCCCTAAACTCTTGGGTGCCCAAATTTGTATGGGCAGTCAAGTGTTTTACGCTTTTACAGATTCACTTGGAGGAGCTGGAAGTAGAAGGCTTCACCATAAATTAGTTAGAGATTATTTCCGCTGTGATATATATATGAGTTGTACTCTGATATATGGTATGTATATACAATACAGTTTTGTAATTCAAAGTGTTATATAATACATTTTATTCATTCCGCTATGAGTTTGTGTTTACTCTGATTATGTTCAGTTGTGATCTTCTTCTTCTTCTATTCTATTAGTTCTATCTTATCTTTCTCAACCTCTAAATTCTTCTATTAATGACCTGAACTTTCGTGCATTTTGAGTTGGATGTGTATGATATTAGTCAGCTCAAATTGGTACGAATTTTCCTGCCATTACAGTTGGTATCAGAGGTGAAGGTTAAGTGATTACCTTGGCTCTGTGGCATGACTCAGTAGAGATAGGGTTAGAAACACCCTAGATTGAGTTTGAGTGTTTATATATGAGCGCGTATTTGTAAATTAATATAAAAACTGTTTTATATTGTGTTGACTGGTCAGTCGAGTGGTTTATGAATTCTGGTCGAAACAGTAATGCAAACTGTGTCGATAGGTGTTTCTAAACTCTTGAATAGAGTAATTTGACACAGTATGTTTTTAAAAGAGGGTAAATAAAATAATTTTACCCAAAAATATATTTTGATATAAAGAAAGCATATATATTGGAATGATCTAATATATATTGATAGTGTTGATCGTTATTATGATCGAATAAGATTTATAATTTGAGTTGGTTATATAGATAACCAATCGAAATATATAAGCATAATATAAAAAAAATCAGATGAGTTGAACCTGAATATAAAATCAAATGGATAAAATCTGAGTTTAAAACCAGAATTGAAATTAAAACTCTGGAAACTTGAAAAAGAATTGGAAATAATATCTAAATCAAATATACAGGAATTTTGAAGTCCTGGGAGATTTAAAATTGTTTTCCAAGTGCTGTGAAATACATTTTGATAAAGTGTTTAAAAATGAGTTTTGAAACTAATACAGTATTGAACTCACTTCGATGGATGGAAAATAAATTCTGATGATGACGGCCGCATTATCAGTGTTCATTTTCGAGTTGTTAAGTGACGGATTACCACCAAAAGGTTTTGTTTTTGAAGTGTTTTGAGGAAACAAGTTGTCAGAAATTCAAATGTTTTGAATTATATATGATTTCAATCTTAGTTGAAATAAATCCCAGGAATTTGAATTCTGAAAATAAAAATTTAACGTAGGGAGTTAAAATGGTAAAAGTGGAACTTAAACTAAGAGAAACCAAATTGGACTGAATTTGGAACGATCCAAAATGGAAATTGTAAAAGAGAAATAGTGGAGATTTGAGTTATTGATTCTTGCAGAATAAGAATCGAATTTTGAATTTGGAGATGAAGAAAACTGATTTGAGAAAAATCAGTAAATGGAAATAAAGTTGAAATAGAAATGGGCTTAGGTATAAAAGGGATTATGGGTTTGATGATTAATGGATTTGAGATCAACTGGAATGTTGGAGTATAGATTGGCCTGGTAGCCAATAGGAGAGGCAGAGTTGAATGCCCAACCAAATGGGTACAGATTTATATTATATGGAGTAAAAGATTTTTGAGTCTGTTTGGCAAGTCGTTTGGTTGTTTGATTTTTTGTTGAATTAGAGAAATCCCAGAGAGGCAAGTTGTAGTATTACCGAGTTAGCCATGCAGAGGAGATACTGGAAAAATTCTCCAAAAATTTGAACTGTTAGGAAATTTTCAGAATTTTGAAAATATTCGTAACAAGAAGGAGTTAATAGTCAATTGGAATTAATCAGTTCAGTTGAAACTGAAATTATAAAGTAAACCAAAAGGATATTTAACCTGTTTATAACAGAGATTGTAGCATTTTCCCTATCTTTGCAATTTCGAGGACGAAATCATTTTAAGGTGGAAGGACTGTAACGTCCCGCATTTTTGTTGGTTCGTATTTGAATATTTAAACTAGTTTAAATACTGAATTCTGAATATAAGTGAATTTATATATTAATTAAAACGAAGTTGAACGTATAAAAATATATATTAAATATAATTGAGCTCGTAACGACGCTGCAGTTCGTAATTTAGCGTTCTGAACTTCAACTGAGTGTACCGGACTCGTTTTAAATCGGATTTCTGCGAAATAAGAAGCGTTGGAATCTGTTGAACTGTATCTTTTCAACAGAAGTGAAAAACCAAGGTTTCGTCGAATATATTGCAAGATATGTCCAAATCAAATATTCAGAAAGTCGCTATGAAATCGTATATCGATCGTAACGGTTATTTGAATATAACTTGATATCGGATGCAAATCGGGACAAGGTTCTTTTGAGATGCAGCGATAATTTAATTTTTAGAATTTTACTGTAATTTTTAATAAATTAAATATGCAACTTTTTATTTGGAGTATTTTGCACCCTATATCGGTATTTTGGGATTTCAAAATATGGGTCAACCTACCGGTATTATTATATTTTTGGGATCCTGACACCTCGCTGGACACGACCGTATTCTTATTTCTGTCTGTAGCAGCTCGATTATAGTCCACGAATCTGTGACAGTTGGGGTATACTTATTTCAGGTAACAACTAACGTTCATTTTACGAAATTGTTTATAAACATCATAATGAAATACATTCTGATAAAGAACTTTCGGACTAGAAAACCCCTCCTGTCAAATAAGACAATCATCATACGGTTGCATTCATTTTCAAAATATTCATGCCATGCTTTCCGTACAAACCCATGTTGATACCAACCTCTTCGTCAAAACCTATTTCAGTCGAAAGCTTCAGGCCAAAGCTTCAATGCCTTTAAATATTTATTTCGCAAAATCCGATGTCTCTGTGTCAAGCATGGCACCCACGTTCTGCACAGTATGATAGCTTGGAAATATCCCCACCTAACATGTACCCATTACTTAGGCAGCTAAATATTAATAAAGCACCATACCCCTAACTTACACACCCCATACTTAAGTCATCTCAATACGCTGTATGATTCTGTCAAATTCAAGCGTACCACACCTTATTTCACAACAGTGCATACCTAACATTTTCAGTCCCTAATCTAATGGAGCCATACCCTAATACACGTCCTCCATGCCCTAATATACATCCACAACATACCCTATTTCTGCACAAAAGCTATACGCGCACATGGCTAGTAATTTTCTCCATGATTAGGCTTTAATGAATTGAAAGAAAAACAGTGGACTTTGTTCCTTCATTTTCAAGTCACAGCTACCATTTGCCTATATAAAAGAAAACCCACACTTCTGTTCTTCGTTCAAATATAAAGTAATACTTTTGTCTCCCTCTTCCTGTGTATAAACGCTTCGCCCCTTCAAAATATAAAGCGCAGTAAGAATATGTAAAATGAAACCCAACATCCTACTTCTCACTTTCATAAGCCACAAAAGGCTCTTCTTCCTCACAGACTTCAACCCATTCGATCTCCCCCTTGCCAACTATCTCGAGTGGGTATAGGCAGGAGCTGCTTGTGGTTGGAGGACGCTATGCAGGCGAAGTTAGGCGGATTGATGACCATGGACATGGCGCCGAAGTGGATGAGTCAGGGATGGGGAGGTGCGATGAGTTCCGCCTGTCGGTGGAGAGAGGAAGGGACTGTGAGGCCAAGAATAACGATGAGGTGGGTTTTATTTGCAAACAGGTGGTTGCATTTTTGAGAAATGAGGTCAAGAGGAGGAGGAAGCTGATAAGAGGGAGAATGGTGGCATCCCTTTTTGTATGTGTATGAAGTGCGGACAAAAGAAGAAATACTGCAGCAGTACGTGGAAGCAAGAGGATGCAAACAATGATGGATCTCTCGAGTGCATGACCGTCAATAGAGGAGTTTATGGCAGGGAATTGGGATGGATCTCGTGGAGTTTTTGTAAAGGAAGGTTAGTGCAAAGTTTCGGTTTTGAAGAACATTTACAAGAGCATGAAATGTAAATGGAGTGTTGTGCAAAGTGTGTTTTGGGGTAGTTTTTGTAGTAAATATGGGAAAGGAAGTTTCGGTGTACATGCGAGATTGGTGGTGCAGTGTGTACAAGGAAGAATGTACTGGGGGTAGCTTGGTTGCATGCGTTTGAATTCGGTGAGGGGGTGAAGTATCATGGTATATAGTGTGCATAGAAAAGCATGAGCAGGAGGCACAATATTTGAACGATGGGTGTTTGGTGAAGGCAGGTTCCATTTTGGATGAACAGTGGGAAACTTGAGTTATGAAGTGGAAAGGAATGGATAATTGTGAAATACTGGGAGCGACAGTTATTAGAAAAGAAGAAGTACAGAAGGGGCTAAAGAAGTTCAAGTGGGCTTTGGGCCCTAACGTGCAAGTTATATATATATATAACTTGAAGTGTAATCGAATGGCCTGATAAGAAGAAGGGAGCATTGTGAACAAGAACAAACAGTGACAGTTGTGAAACGAGGAACAGGGAAATAATGGTATCCGCAGTTGAAGGCACAAGAACAGGACCCGACAATGTTTAATGCGGGTCAGTTTTTGAGTATGTTTGAACGTGAGGAATGAGGGTCAGAGCCGAGTCGATGATCGTCGCTGCGGGTGATTAAGTAGTCCGGGGATGCTCCAGTGGTGGACGAAGCTGATTGAAACTATTTGAGGCCCGTTTGAATTTATGGCAGAAATGAACGCCGGGTTTAATCGACTGACGCAAATCGTTATTTAACGGTTAACGCACCAAGGTGAGTAAAATCACTAACTCTGATCTATTTTTAAAATATTATAATTATATTTTAATGTTGTTTGAATGCTGTGTGATGGTCGATTAGGTAGATTACAATTAAATTGGTTAAATATTATATATCGTTACAAAAGTACACATCACCAGTTGGATACTGATTTCATCGATTATAAATATCCCCTAGTATGAAATCAGTGATAATTGTTTGACTAACATCTGTGGATGTGGAAACCAGTTGGAGGAATCCGACCGGATTCCTCGATATTTATATGTATTGTTTGTTTTGTATGCACTGTTCGAGCCCGAATTACATTTAAAACCAACGTTTAGTTAAAGAGTTGATTGGCCGTCAGGAAAATCAACGAGGTTAATTATAAAAATTATATTTTTCTAATTAAAAAGAAGATTTAAATTTATAATAGATGTTCTATTATAAACCAGTATTTTAGAGTTCGTTTTTATAAAGTAAATAAAAACGATTGTTGATATTTAAATAAGTTTATAAAATAGAAATTATCCGACGATTAAATATTTGTTTAATTATATTTAAGATAAACAATTTAGAAATATTATTAGATTATTTATATTAATATAATGTTAAGAAGTAATTTAAATCAGTTAACAAATTTACTGATGGAATGGAGTTGATTTAATCAACTGTTATTTGGGAAAATGATTTATTAGATTACTTGGTCTTTAATTAGTCTAATGAAATAGTTTAGAAATAAATAAATCCAAATTAATGAGATTTAATTACCTTTTGGTTAAGAAGTTATAAATAGAACTATGGGATGGAGAAAGCGAAGAGTTAATGTTTAAAAATAAATAATCATAGACAACCAAGATTTCAAATTAAGGATATGGTGTTATAAAACCATAGTTAAAATTAAACAAGAAAATACGGTCTGATAGATAAGGGATTAAAGTACAGACTTATATCTATCCTAAGGTAAGAACGTTGTCGATCAAGGTCTGGGAGGTAAATAAAATACCCCATCTTGAACAATTTCACTATTATCGAGGAACAATATTAGTTTGTAACGGAAATAGATGTCAAGATTAGTATAAAAGGAATATGGCAGCGTATACAAGTCTTAGAACTATAGCGATAAAATAAACGTTGTTGATTAGGCTTAAGCGTGACTGTTATGTCAAGATTAGTTATAAAGGAGAATATTACAGCGTATGACAAGTTTAGAACTATAGCGATAAATTAACGCTGTTAACCAAATTTAAGCGTGATTTTTATATATGGTAGCACTTCCTAGGAAATGAAGCAGTTTAGATGAAATCCACTTATTCGAAAGTGATAAATAACGATGTCGTAAGAAAGTATAAGAATCAGTTTTAGAAAGAGAAATTGGAGAATCATGTTAGAAAACGATGACAACATTTCGATGTTCGAAATGTGATTTGAATTAAACCGTTAGGATTTGGAACTAGAATTCGACGATGTCGAATGTATTAAAAGTAAACTATTTTTAGGGATTATAATCTGATAGAATAATTAACTTTTAGTTTTAAACAAATAAATGTTAATAGGATAGGAGTCGGTATTTAGTTATAAGCTTGATATCGATTTGATAAGAAGTTGACTTAGAAACAGAGTTTGTAAAGTGGAATAGGAATATAAAAAGTATGAAAGAGATTTCGGTAAACAAGATAAAGGAAATTATTTCATGAATAAAGAGTTATATGATAAAGGTGTTCAGATTTCTATAATAAGGGAGGGTATTCACATTTCAAAGGGAATAATGTTTTAAAAGTGAACGTTGGACCAATTTAAAGGTTAAGATGAATTGGAGATATTTTCCATTGTAATTAGGGTAGATTATCCAAGTATAGAAATAAAGACTGTGCAATAAACGGAAATGGTTCGAATGTTAATAACGTATATTTTCTGGAACATGAGAGAATAAGAGTTTATAATAACTGGAAATGTTTTCCAAGAAGTGTTAAAAGGCTAAAACGGGATTTGAGAAATATCTGGTAAGATATGAAAATTCGAGTAGTAAAAACGAATGTTAAATAAAAAGTACCCGTGTTTATGTGATGTCTAGTTATACATTTGAATGAATGGTTGTTTACTTCGATATTTAAGTAACCGACTATCGAATTGTTTTGACCATCGTTGTCAATACGGAGAGACCGGTTGGATATATTATCCGGAAACCACTCCGTATAGGCATAAGCGCTGCGAATTATATTATGCTGAAGACAATTGAAGATGGAGAGAAATGCAAGGGTCGTCCAGTTCCAGAATGGTGCTTTTTGTTTGTCCAGTCCCAGGACAACTTGTATGGACGAGTGTCTGACAGAGTATTTCCAACGGTCATGCCGTTGATTTTTACGAATATACCAAGTTGGTGGGGAGAAGGTAATTTCTCTTTATTCTACACCCAGTGTGCATTTGTGTAATCAATGTGTGATTATGGATTTGACGATGTGGCATTCAAAGTGAATGGTGATCAAATGTTCTGAAGATAGACGTAACCTCTAGCCTCACAACCAGAAGTAACAAAAGTTGGGCTAGGCAGCATGGCTAGTTGGGTCATCCCCATGCAGGGTGTATTGTCACCGATCTAGAGAAAATTCATATTTTTACTTCTTTTCTATTCTGTGTCTTCGGATGATGGTTGGATGGCCTACAACCGTGGTGGCAATATATTCGCGACACTCAAGCAAAATGAGTGAGCGGTCATGTGTGGCCGGGTTGCAAGACGTTCTTGTTGAACCCTGAGTGTATTCCCTCTAGAGTACACTATTCAGAAGGTGCTCCCATACCTTGTCTGTTGGAATCCAATCTCCAATAAGCGCCCTGCGGTTTATGATTTTTTACTATATATATGTGGAGCGTGAGATGCAAGCGTTCTGCTACTTGGATAATTATTTGTTTAGACATTATCATAATATCACTGGTTTTAATATCAAAGTAATTTGGGTTATAGTAAGGTAAAAACCGTCCATGTTTATGTGTGGTCTGGTCTTACTATTATCTTTGGTTTCAAAAGGAATTTCAAAGTTAAGCAGTATGATTAGAATTTACTCACACCAGTCCCATGACTGACCCAGAGTTTATTTTGTTTGTTTTTTCCTAAACTCTTGGGTGCCCAAATTTGTACAGGCAGTCAAGTGTTTTAGGCTTTTACAGATTCACTTGGAGGAGCTGGAAGTAGAAGGCTTCACCATAAATTAGTTAGAGATTATTTCCGCTGTGATATATATATGAGTTGTACTCTGATATATGGTATGTATATACAATACAGTTTTGTAATTTAAAGTGTAATATAATACATTTTTTTCATTCCGCTGTGAGTTCGTGTTTACTCTGATTCTGTTCAGTTGTGATCTTCTTCTTCTTCTATTCTATTAGTTCTATCTTATCTTTCTCACCCTCTAAATTCTTCTATTAATGACCTGAACTTTCGTGCATTTTGAGTTGGATGTGTATGATATTAGTCAGCTCAAATTGGTACGAATTTTCCCGCCATTACATGCAAGGTACAAGGTGCCTCCGGTTTCGTTCAGACCCAGAACGGACTTGTAAATGGACCGTGTGTCTGACATTGGATATCATTCTGTGTGATTGATGGATATCGGTTGCATGAAGTGGTTTGCCTGTGTGGCATGCTAAGCTGAAAATGAACAAGGCTTATGTTGAAAAGCAGAGTCTTGTGGTTGATGATCAAAGCACAACCTGTGTGGCACAGCTTTTTGTAGCGTTGATTCGCGACCCTCACACCCCGGTTGTGAACCAGAAACGGGAGAGGACCTCAGGGAGGGCATGCATTTCCTTCTAGCTAGAAGTAGCGTCAGTGGTTTTACATGCCCTGACGAGTTTGACTTATGTGGTTGTTGCTGTTGTGAGGCGCCTCGAATATATCAGTGACTATATGGAGCCGATGGAGTCATTTGTTGGCTCATTTACGCCCCCAAAGGGCGGGGAAACGTAGTGTTCAGGCATTTTAATCCACATCGGTGGACCGGCCCTGACGATCCAAAGGCTTGACTGAGTACCTGCCTGAGACTCGGGCTAGACAGTCTCGAATTCGGTAGAGGACTATCTTTTGCCTCGGTTCAAAGATGGAAATCCGACTTCCAAATACATGACTTTGCGGTTTTGATTATAGAGCCTAGTACTGGCAACATGATATATGATACCCATGCCGTCTATGATTGATACTTATGATTTGAAATTGTTTTATACACTATACACTTATAGTAATAATAAAAGATGAAATTTAGCGTATCAAGCATTCTTTGGCTATTATAAGGTAAAACCCTATCCTCCGGCTTACGTTGCATTGTGTGATGGGACCTGGGTCTTATAATAGCTTCATTGTTCTTTATTTAGCATTGCGCTGTTGTTTTATGCACTGATATCCTTGGGAGGAAACCCGTTCCGTGTTATATGGCGTGCACTACAACAGATATACCTTATTATAGCGCATAAAAAACGCTATAATATCTTTTGATAGCAGTAGTGATGACGCTATATAACGACATGTTATAATAGCCTTAGTACGTATCATAGCAGTAAACCAAATGTTATTCTTTTGAACATTTTATAGCACATATTTACCACTATAGAAAGTTTTTCGTAGCGTTTTATACATGTCATTTTATTTAGCTTGGAAATTTTTTAATTTTTTTATGACGTTAACAAGTTTTCCAAAGCAGATGCACAATGCCATAACATGTTTTTCCATAGCGGTTTGGTATTTTTCATAGCTCTTTTTTCCAGCTATTATATTATTTCGCATAGCGTTTTAATTTTGATATAGTAATTATTTTTATAGCACTTTGCCTTGTACTTCCATAGCAGTATTTTTCCACTATTAATACATGTTTAATATAGCACATTTTCCCCACTATACTATTCTTTCTATAGGTCACTGAATCTTCTCTTTCATCTAAATTGTGCATACTATCAGTATTTCAATATGATATCTTCAAAATAAGAAACTACATATCGAATAGAAATATCAAGGCAAAGTTAATATTACCGAAGCATATATAATACTAAAAGATTTTCAGTTGTAAAACACAAAATAAATATGATCTGGCATAGTTAATATTCATACATACTACATACATAAGTTTAGATATAGTTTCAAAACAAAAAGTATTCATGAAAGCCATGTTCCCTCGGTCTCCTTCTGTCAACCCATCCGCATTTCATATATTAAAACCTGCAATTTTCACATGAATAAATTAGACTCTTATGACTGCATATGTAGCTAATTATGAAGCATATGAAAAACGCAAAGCGAAAGCTGAAGCAAATGAAACCTAATCACATTTTGTCTACCGGTAATACTAGGTGTAGTGCAAAGTGCAAAGCACATGAACATATTGATCTATATCCCATTTGGCAGAACTTTTCTCTATGTCAAATAATCGTGAAATGTAACAGTCTATAGAAGTGTGCTTCTGAATTCATATGACTTTTGTAATATGGTTGCATGAGCACTGATATTTTTGAATAAGTATTTTCGGATGATGCCTTAGCTTGAGCTAGAAACAAGCACTTGTGACTGGTTATGGCGATTTTTCACACTTCACAAAGCAGCTTCAGAATATTAATTCCTAGTATAATAGTAATTTTATGATCTTGTTATCTTTCCATCATGCGTATTGCAAATTTCTATTGTTACTGCATACAAGTTTCTACTGTAAATTTCCTAAACTTGGCTTTCACAGTACAATATGAATCAAAAGCTTGTTTTTTATTTTGTTTATCAGCATCAGATGAGCACTTAGACTCCAACCTCATAGTCATGTAACCTTCATTTGATTTTATTATGCACGAATCTGGACTGTCTTTTCAAACTGACAACATAACCAAAAGTGTTTTGTTCATTCTTTATTTGCATTTAGAAAGCAAAAAAACATCCCTAAAAAATAATAATCTATTTTCAGAAAAACTATAATATACATTCATATGTATAGGAACTATTCACAACAAC